>JAMJFZ010000199.1:38882500-39537500 GCA_026225945.1 Cricetomys ansorgei | reverse complement strand
TGTGTGTCACATGAAAGACCTGGAAGGCACACAGGAGAACATGGGACTGAGTTTATAACTGCTGTGTTACCAGGGCAATTGATTTGGCCCACTCAGTGCTTTTTGAAAAGTTTGAATTTGCATACAAATTCAAATACAAATACAAAGAAATTGCATTAAAATCTGGAATTGGTTGGAATCTCTTGAAAACTCAGGAATGCCAGCTATACTGCCTGCACATTCTTCTTGTTAGTGGTCACCTGTGCTTTGGGGTGATTCCCGCACTGCAGAGAGACAGGGATATCTTTGTTACAATCTTCCCGTTGATTGGTTACAACAACCCACTCAGATGTGGAGCCTTTGGGTTTGGGGCTGTGTCTTCTGAAGTTGTGTTAGTAATGAAGCTCTGGCTTGGGTGCCCATCTGCATTTTTCAGGGACCTCCTCTGTGGCTTTGGTCAAGAGTTGACCCAAGCAGCATCTTCATCTATAAAACAGAATTGCCATGTCATAGGGTAATTTTAAGATTAAACATAACTTTCCATGTTAAATGTTAGTCATTGTTCTGTTGCTGTGAAGAGAAACCATGACACAAGCTTTCTTCTTAAAAGAAGAAAGCATTTGATTGGGGATTGCTTGCAGTTTTGGAAGGTTAGTCCAAGGTCATCATGGGAAGAAGCAGATGGGTATGGCACTGGAGCAGTAGCTGAGAGTTTTACATCCTGACCCACAGGCAGCAGGCAGAGAGAGAGAAACTGGGTCTGGTGTGGGCTTTTGAAACCTCAGAGCCCATCTCCAGTGACACAGCTACTCCAACAAGGGCACACCTACTCCAACAAGGCCACACCTCCTAAACCTTTCTAAACAGCTCCACTAACTGTGGACCACGCTCTCAAACATATAAGCCTATGGGTATCATTCTCATTCAAACCAACAAAAATGCCTAGTCCAGGCCAGCCATTGTCATTGTCAGTAATGTATAGTTTTGTAGACTCTTGAGCAGGGTGTGGACCAGAAGCTTTGTCCTATCAAGGATGCAAATGTAGAGGGCTTCATCATTTTACTAAATGCCTCTGCACTTGGCCTCCCTGGACCACTCACTCAGAGTAAATTCACTGAAGAGAACGGGAGAAAGGGGGGCTAGCAGGAGAGAGCGGCTATGACAGCTTGCTAAGCAGTAGGTGGGGCCCAGAGACAAACCTAAGGAGATGAATTCAGGACTCAGGAGAGGGTCAGGAGGGCTTTTTCTGCAAGCATTATTGAGGACTAGATAGATAGCAGAGCCAAGGACAGCTGGCAGCCATTTACGGTCTAGGGCAGCAGGGAAGCATCTGGCAGCAGACGGCAGGGTCAAGAGAGTGGGTTTGGTTTCTTGGAGGGCTCAGCTCAGAGGTCACATTCATCTCAGGATATCTGGGCAGATGTCCTGCTGAGAAAGAGCTGTTGCCCCAGGAAAATGGCGGGGTGCTGGATGGGAGGGGACATAACAAGGAGATGAAAGAATGCAGCTGGTGGCGGGAATGGGGTTAGGGTAGGGAACAGCTGGCTTGCCAAGACCCTCAGGGAACATGACGGTGGAAACCAACCAGACAGAGCTGAAAGGACTACCGTGGAGCTGTAACTGGACTACCATGGACTACCATGGACTACCATGGAGCTGTGACTGGACCTTGCAGGATGGAGGGTAGAGCCTGCATGGCCAGATAAAGGGACAGCACATGCATTAGGAAGATGCATGAACAGGGGTCCCAAATGACACTGCCTCACCCAGGAATATCTCCAAGCTCTGCCAAGCACTTCTCTTTTCTGTCTGGCCACCAGTGGCTTTCCCTTCCACCAGAGGGTAATGATATGAAAAAGCCGAATCAGAATAACCCCTCAGTGATATAGATCTTAGGCAGAAATAAAAGTTGTCTCCCCTCCCCTGTGGAGGGAGGACATCTAATGTAAAAGATGGGCAGATAAAGGGTGGGCTTGAGAGATAGTTCAGAAGTTAAGAGCACTGGGCGTTCTTCCAGAAGACCTGGGTTCAATTCCCAGCACCCACATGGTGGTTCACAACTGTCTGTAACTCCAGTTGCAGGAAATACAATGTCCTCTTCTGGCCTCCAGAGGCATTGCAAGCACAGGGCATACAAGCAGGCAGAACACCCATGCACATACAATAAAATAAAAATATTAAGAGAGAATTATCTGTTATCCCATCCTACCCACCAAGAAATTCACTACTGATAGTTTTTAAATGACATATTTCCTGATCCTCTTACCATGCATGAAAATATCCAATAACTCTGTGAAATACGTGTAATTTTCTATCTTGTAATTTTCATCTAGCGTAGTAACATAAGCATCTGAGTTTATGAAGATGCCATGAATAAAAGTAGTCGGTGGGTACATGATAATCCTACAGTTTATTATAATTACTTAATTTGCTACTGTTGGATATTTAGGCTACTTCCAGTTTTCATTATTAGACAAAATAGTTTAATTTAAAAAAAATGAAACAAATCAATAATCTTTCTATATAGTTTTTTTTTTCATTTTTAGAGTTATTTTCTTAGAATGGAATCCCAGTAACTGGGCCAAAGGGCATGAGCATGTCTGAGATCTCTTGACACATCCTGTCAGAGTACCTGTCTTAATGTCCCTGAAATAGGACATCTCCATATCGTTTTACAGCTTGGATTTGCCTTAATCCTTGCTAATTAAACAAAAATTAAAATTTAAAGCTATTCACTCTGTTAGGTTTCTGTTACTATATCAAATGCCTGTGACAATCAACTTACAAAGAAAAAAGGTTTGTTTTGACTTACAGTTTTGGAGATTTCAGTCCGATCTATGGGTCTGGGCCTGTGGCAAGGCACCACATCAGGGTGAGGGGGTTTAAGGCAGAGAAAAACCATTGACCTCATGGCCAGAAAGCAAGAGAAAGAGGAAGAGACCGAGGTCCCACAGTTTCCTTTGAGGACTCACGCAGTGACCTGAAGATCTCCTCAACAGGCCCGCCTCTTAAAGATTCTACTACTGTCAACAATGTCCTTGAGGCCAGACCTTTAGACACGGGGCTTAAGATCCAGTTGTAGCTTTCATTTAATTAGGCTTTCTGGCTGTTGTGTTTTATTATTTGGCGCTGGGAACAGAACACGGGTTTCATGAATGCTAGACAAGCATTCTATTAGCACACCTTAGCTCTTAATTTGCCGTATTTCATGTATTTTCTTTCTCGGAGGCTGGGCTCCACTGCTTGGAAGAGTACAAGAGAACAGGTTCAGCCTGTTCTCATTTTGGACAAAGTGTGAAATAGAAATCCCAGGCCACAGTGTTACCTCCTAAAAAATTTCCCCGATTTTCCTGGTGGGTTTTGTGGCCATTGTTGATGGACTTGTAGATACCAGGACAGGAAGGGACCCTCAAAGCCAGTGAGCTTATGAAAATGGAGACGGTGCTATGCACTCAGCCGCTGACCACAGCTCAGGGAGGAGGACCCTGGCGAGGGCGCAGCATTGAGAAAAGACACATTGTCCCTGTGCCTTGGGATGTGGTTTGGAAGAGAAAGAGGGAAAACTACAGGGCATTGGGAAGACCCAGCAGACACCAGGCCCTGGGGAGTCTCCCACCATGTTCAGTACAGAACACAAAGCCTGATAATGAGCACGAAGATGTGCTCGACCCGAGAGAGGCATGCCCTCGCTGTACTCCACCACGGGCCATTCACAGGCCTTCGTAAGTGTCCACATCTGAACTGTAAGAGCACACGTGTCTTCCTCTGCCTGTGCAGTCATAAGGTTCTTAAGAAGCCTGCCAATGGGAGGCTCAAATGCCCTCAACCGTTTTGTACAACCTCACACCCTGATGGTTAATATTCATGATTGCAAATACCAAAGGCACCCTGAAGTGACTTCAGATCATCGAAGAGATTAAATTTCAAACCATTTTTATACCAAGGGCTATTTGGCAAGCTGACAGTTCACATATTCTATCACATTCCTATGCCAATCCCTATTTTCAATTATTCGGGATGAATTGGAATTCAGTGTCTGATCTCACTGAGCTCCTCATTCTATTTTTTTTTTTATCTTTTGTTCCCTCCTCCTTTGAAAGCCCACACTCTCTAGGCCCTTTGTGGAGATGTTCCTGTCTTTGTCCTAGCTGGTCTGCACCATTTAGGAAAACATTCATTTACTTCAAAGCAGTCAGTCACTGTGTGTTGATCCAGTGTTGAGACTGGGTAAGCAGCTGTGAAGAAGCAGAGAGGCGGGACCAGCTATGGCCCAGAAGCACCACAAACAAACTAAGCTTCTAATTGTTAAAGTAACACTTGTAGCTTAATAACAAGCTCTGAACGTCCTAGCTGAATCCTCAACCCTTCAAGACTCAGCAATTCAAGCCATTTAATTGGGGGACGAGGGGGGGTTATTATCATTTACCTACAAACACTAACAACTGGTCATGATGTAGACCAGGATGAAATGAGTCTATAATTAGGCTTTGCATGGAAAAGTGAGGAGAGATGCTATTCAGAAATCGTCCATTGCTGTATTCAGATATTTCCTGTGACTTAGTTTCAGTAGTCACAGAACAGCATTTGGGCAGAAAAGCTAGAATTCAGTTGTATTTCCTGATATTGGTAAGAAAGACTAGACTTTACCACACCATGAATTCTGTGCGGCATTAACGCAGGCTGAATTAGTCTCCTGAGGCTGCCACAGGGAGCTTGTAACCTCGCGCCTTACAAGCCATTTACCATCTTACAACTCTGAAAGTCTGGTCTCAGTTTCACTGGACTAAAATTAAGGTATCTTTAGGGGTGTGTCCCCTTCTGGAGGCATTTGGAGCAAAGATCTCCATCTTTCCCAGTGTTTAGAAGATGCTTTCATTGCCAGGCATGTGGCCCCACTCCTCCATTCAAGCAGTTCTGAGTATTTTATCAGCTCCTGTGTTTTTGCTGGGGCCATGTGTGGAACCTAGGGGAATCCCCCTCCCTCCCATGTCTGTACCTGTGATTCAACCAGAACTGTGAAAGCTCTTTATTATATAGGTAATATAGCCCCAGGGTTCAAGGGCCAGGATATGGACACACGTCTGGGAGGGGCATTACTCTGTCTACCACATATGCTGGAGTGTAGTTGTGGCTCTTTTTAAAGAAAACTGCTTATTTTTACTATTTCTGACGTACCATCATCCGGATAAACAAGCAAAACCATCTGTGAATTTGGTTTAGAGATTTAAATGAACATTGCTTTCCACTTGTGCATCTGATTTCCTTTAAGTGACTAATTTGGAATCGTGATCTAGACTGGTTTTTAATACTGTACTGAAGGACTTTCTCAGGAATCTCAAAGCAGTCCACCCCGGTGGCCTTTCCCCCACCATACACTAGACTATGGGAACAGTCTGCCCATCACTTTATGAGGAAAGAGAATCCTTTCTGCCCTTCATAGTTCCAATTCCCTTCCCTGCTGGGACAGTCTGAATGTCCGCATACCTGTCATGGTGCAAGCCAGGGCGAGTCTAAGGAAAGGACCCATTGAACAGCTCAGTGGCACCACCAATTCTCCCATGGGTGCCTAGACCTTCTTGGGAGACAGAGCAACACTGGGGGAAGCACAGCAACCAGTATGAGATGGGGTTATACTTACCTCCGGTCTGTTCTCAGGAAGTCATTAAGCAAGACTTGCAAGGCTGACATGACAGCAGGACTGTCGCTGGTTAGATGTCCCAGTGTCACACTGCATCAGCCTTGCAACTGAATGTGAATGGCAAGCTTAGGCGAACGTCATCTGTTCCCAAAGCAAAGGTGGTGAATAGGCGTCTTGAGTAAAGTGGACCAATATGCCCTTTCTTTTTAATATTCCTCATGTCCCTTACCCTCCTTTTGCATCTATTATTGGCACCTTGCCAGTCCCTTAAGAAAAGTTTTAATGGCATATCTGCTTTTGTGATTAGACAATGGGATGAACGAACCACCTAGAATCACCTTCGAGAGTGAGCGTGATACATTTTTCCCTATCAAAACTTCAGTCTGCAGACTTATGGCTATCAGCTTTGGAATATTTTTAGTAATTATGCTTTCTAATCTCTTTCCACATTCCATACTCTCTCCCCCTCCTTCAGTCTTTAATTACGTACATACTCCACAGCCCGGAGCCCACACACACTCCACTAGTGTTCTGTGTACTAGTGTACACTGTGGATATTACATTTCCTCCCTTATCTTGGGTAGCTTAGCTTGTGTCTACACTGGCACTCTTTTTACTGGAAGATCTAATTTGCCATCAATCTCAGCCTGTGTATTTTCCATCTCAAACACTGTAGCTTTTGATGTTAGAAATTTGATTTGGGTCTCCTTAATGTCTTCCCCTGTCTATTTTTGGGACATATGGAGCACAGTTTTTGTATCTGTTTCAATGGCTTTCTGCTAATTATAACCTCTATGTCAGTTCTAGGTCACTTGATGGATTTTTCTCCTCCTTCTGTACGGTACGATACTGCTTCATTCTTGTGACTGATGATTTTTTTATTGGGCACCAGACATTGTGAATTTTACCATGTTGAGAGTTGGATACTTTTTTTAATATAAATATCCTTATGCTTTGTCCTGAGATGTAGTTAAGTTGCTTGGAAACAGTTTGAATTTTCCAGATCTTGCTTTTAAAATTTGATAGGTGACATAGAACAGGGATCATCTGGGACTAACTATTCCCCACTACTGAGGTAAGACCTTTCAAAGTAGACAGGATCCCACAAATCAAGAGGTTTCCATGGACGGTGAAAACAGACGCTCTTCTTGGCCCTTGTTGGGGGCCAGGCGCTCTCCCCACTCACTTTCATTTGCTTCTTTCCACCCAGTCTTTGGTGGCTCTCATCCATCTGCACAGGGACTCAGCCGGTTACCCAAAGGCACTGATGGCAGCTCTCTGGAGTTCTCTCTCCTTTGCTCTAACCTGTCCTTGCACACTAGCTACTTCAGTCTGTCTGGCATTTTAATTCTGTCTACCCATCAATGAGTCTATCAAGCTCACATAGGTCCCGTCCTGTAGCTGTGGCTCAGACACCATCAGACACTGTCACAGCATTACACTGGAGCTGTCCAGAGCTTACTGCTTCTGTTTCCAGTACCTCAGGATCAGTCCTTGGCTGCCTACTTACAGGATCTTATAAGCTGTGATTCTGTGTGTATTGTCTTTTTATATTTTTGGTCATGAGCCTAGCCTTTAACAACTGAGCCATCTCTCCAGCCCCTGAATTGTCTTTTTAAAATTAAATGTATTTTCAACAAATTTCATACATGTATATAATCCGTTCTGATCACTCTTACCCCTCACTCTCTCTTATCTCCTTCCCATGCGCACCCCTCCCCCATGCAAGCTGTTTTCCCATATTCATGACTTTTTTTTTTAGGGGAGGGTCCTAGTGAGTTTAACCTCTGTCATCCATGTGGCTCGTATTGCCTTTGAGGTTTGTTGTTGATGGCTTTAGATGGACAGTAATCTGATCCCCAAGCATCCTGGTTGGAAATAGCACTCTGTTCTCATTTTAACATTTACTCTGATCGCCTGTCTCTCTGTGAGTCCCTTGGCCTGGACCACACTTTCCTTTTCTCAATCTAAAAGACATGGTGTGGTCCCTGTGCTTATAAAACCAACACACACTCGTCAACTGAAGCAAGTCCTAGGTTCCAAAGCATACACAGCTAAATAAATATCCTATCTGGTAGCAATATAACACCACTGGGAAGAGAAACCTCATGGAGAAGCATCATGGATCACGGATCATTAGTTCTGCCAAAAAAGAAGAGGGAAAAGAACAGAGAACATCAGGAGAAGGGGATGGAGTCAGAGTCAGTCTTGGATCAAAAATTTTTCTTGGGGTGATAATTTTTTCAATGCTTTGTAACAGAAGGATTGGTCAAGCCAGTTAGGAAAATACTGGATTAAACAGGACTCATGGTTACCTTCAGTGCAGGGCCTTTAACGTGTGCACTGTGATGTTCTAAGCAGTGTAAATCGTGTTTTCCACCCTGTCTGGGTGATGGCTGGTCTCAGGGCATCTTGAAAGACATATTTCTTAGAAAGAGCTTTAGGGAAAAGCGCAGTATCTGCGGTTTGTCCAGCCCGCTCGTGTATATCCTTAATTTCCTTCCACACACTTATTTCTACAGATCATCTAACATCCTTCACTCTTAAAATGATAAAAAGGCATTGTAATGGGCCCTTTAAAATGGCAAGCTATTGTGTAGGAAGCACGAATCAGTGTGTGAATCTGTGGCTTATGATCTTCAAGGGTCTCAGGCTCACAAAGAGAAAGATATATATACAAATTCGGACCCTACTTTTAGCAGAACAACTTACAAGTTTTTTTTTTTTCCTAAGTAAAATCCTTATGAAATGTAGTACAAGAATGAGATGTCTTTGGAAGAGAAGAAGGCACATACAATAAAAATGTTTTAAGTAATAAAGTAAAATAAAAGGGGGGATGGGAGTGTTGTTGTCTTGTCAGTAACGACACCTGAAATACCTCAGCAGAACACGGTGAAGGACACCACTCGGCTTACCTTCCCAGCTGCACATGAGAAATGATTAGTACCATTCCAGACATGTAGACACTGACTGTATATTTAAAGTATTTCTAAAAAAAAGTGTTCTATGGCCTCTTATCCTGTGTATACATCTCTCTAAGCGTGGTGCTGTTCCTTACCTATAATCTACAAAGACCCAGAACTGCTCAACTTCTTTGACCTTAGTCTGCTATCGAAGAACCCTGGATGTCTGCTTCTGTTGGAAGAGTCTACATTTTTTTTGGTGAAAAGAACCAGTTTGGTTTCCTTCAGAGAAGGAGTTTTGCCTGGCCTCAGTCACCCCACAACCCTGTCAGTAGGATGCGATTCTTTCCTTATAAGCACCCCCAGAGTTGTTCCTTCGGGAAGAATGGAGGGAAGAGGGAAGGGAAAGGGATGGGAAGGACCACAAAGAAGAGGAGGCATCTAGCCAGTGAGGAGCTGCCCGAGTCCACCAGGGAAGAGCCCCAGCTGGGCTCCTGAGTGTCCCAAAGCCCCACATTTACCCAGGGACAAGAACTGGACCCTTCTACTTTAATTAAAAACAGGCCACCTCTGCCAGGCCCCTAAATGACACTGCTAAAAATAAGAGAGGGAAGTAGCCTGGTTCCTCCACGGTTTAATCCCATTATATTGGAAGGAAATGGTGCTAATAAAAGACATGGTTTGTCTCAGAGCACTGTCTGGGGTTGTGTCTTTTTTCTCTAAACTCTAGCACCCCAGACTAAAGTTCAATAGTAGTCAGCTCTGGCTGTCCATGCTCTGGGGAAGGCAAGAAAGGCGTCAACCTCAAGTGCAGGTGTATAGATTGACACCACTGGGACCCATCCACACCCTTATGTCTGCACATGACTCTCGTGCCAACCACATTATGAACTTGATTTTGGCAGCAGTCTACTAAATACTATCGGCTCATTGATGCACAAAGTACGAATCCAATCTAATTGCCATGACAAAACCATCTGGGAAAGTGAATTGGCACATCCATTGAGTGCAGTTTGAAACTGCACAGTTGAAACTTGGGTGTTTGTGTGACCCTGTTCTTGTGGGGCTGGGGGCATGGAGAGGGAGCTGCTTGTAGGTTGGCCCCATTTCTCCAAACCAATTCTACTCCTTTATCCTAACAGTCAGAGACTAAAGCTTTAGCAGATTCTGCTGGGGATGCAGGCCTGCTCTCCTATCATACCTGTGTTCGCTTCATGCTTTACACCTCTGCTCAAGCAGGCCTCTATATTGTTACTGGTGGTTGCCACCAAAGTCCCAAGAAGGGGAATGTCATTAGCCCCTGCCTTCTGGGCCCAGGGTTCTTAAGAGATCAGTGGGTTTCTAAGGAGTCACCAGGGGCCTGAGGAGAATGGAGGTGAGGGCTTTCAAGTATTAAGACATTGCTGGGGTGCTTGGACCCCTCTACACTGTGGTCACTGGAAAGTGGGAGAGCGCAGTGTCCTGTCTTCCAAGTGCCTTTCTACAGGGCAGTGAGATGCGGGAGGCCTGCCCAATCTTTTCTTTAAGGCCTTGTGCTTCTTTCCATGTTTTGTTCCATAGCTGGCCCTCAGGGAGGCCCGCCCCAACACTCCGTACAAGGCCAGGACCCCTGTAACACCTCCTCATCACACCACACAGCCCCCTCTGCACATCCCACGGTGGTCTTGTGCTCATCCTTCTGATTATTTTAACAGTGTATGCCTGCTTTGATTCGTAATAAATCCCCTGAGGGCAAAGGCAGGATCAGTCAGTTCCGGTGTGCTGTACTCACACAGAAAATGTCTGATGAACGAGTGAGTTGGGTGGATGAACAGGAACTGAGAACTGGTAGGGGCTAAAACTAAGAGCAGAGGCTTGCATAAGGGGGGCGGGAGGTGTCTGTGGATGAGCTTCCAAATCTACAAGTCCTTCAATCTGTCTGCTGTGGTAGATACGTAACCACAGAACATTTGCGTCGTGTCAAAGGAGAGAGGCTACAGCTGTTGGCAGATTCAGAACCTTTAGGGAGTTTTACACAAATGTAAATGTACATTTACAGAGGGAAAGAAACGTGAAAGAAAAGGGAAGGAGACAAAAATGACAGGGACAAAGAGAGAACGTTATAAAAAGAAGCAGAGAAGGAAAGACAAGGGATATGAGAGAAGGCAACTGGAGAGGAGGCAGCCGTTCCTGAACACATTCTCTGAACTGATGCTATGTAAGACCATGCAGGAGCCACCACCAGGGGCCTGAGGAGTAAGTAGCCAGGGATAACTGCCACAATCACAGAAGGATAGTGCTGTAGACAACCACAGTTTAGGGGAAGTGGAATGAAGCTATTCCAGATAGGTTGCAATGGAGCCATCTGTTTGTGCAGAGGAAGGGAAATTACACCCTGAGATAGAAGGAGGTAGGGGGAGCCGGAGGTTCACATTGCCATCTATCCTTGCTACTGTGAGTAGGGTTTGGGAGTGGGCAGTTGGACACTCAGATGAGAAGAGTGTGAAGGAAGCCACTGATTCAGGAAAACCAAATGCATATGTGTTTAAACAAGTTAGTGGGACCTGATGGCTGCCTTGGCCCAGCATCTGGCTGCAAGATGTTCCTGGGGCCAGTCACGAACACAAGCCAGGAAGGAACGAACCTTCCAGAGGCAAAACAGGCTCAGCAGAGGAACAATCAGATCCAAAAGAGATTGAGAAAAGGCAATTATAGTCTGCTGAAGTCTTCTGGCAAAAATAAACCCCTCATTTGTCTATAAATATCTCTCAACTGAGACCTCTACAAGTCCTGAGATGGACCAGTGCTTGCCCTGGAAAGAGGCTGTGCTGCGGCGACTGGTGGGAGATGAGGTTCAGATACAGCACTGCCAGTGCTGTTCTAAGATTCCTGAGCTTGTGAACTCATAAAACACAAAGATGTCCTAAGACCAATGTGTGCGTGTGTGTGTGTCTGAGTGTGCGTGTGCGCATGCATCTGTGTGTGTCTGTGAGTGTGTGTATCTGTGTATGTGTATGTCTGTGTGTGTGTTTATATGCGTGTGCTTGCATGTGTGTGTGTATGTCTATGTGTGAGTGTGTGTGTGTGAATGTGTGTATCTGTGTATGTGCATGTCTGTGTGTGTGCGTGTGTGCATCTGTGTGTGTTTATATGTGTGTGCTTGCATGTGTGTGAGTCTGTGTGTGAGTGTGTATGTGATTAGTCTCATCTTACGTTGGTCAGGAGTTAACAGGAGTGCTTGGAGCTCTCGGGGCCTCTTGTTCCCCACTTGTAAACAGAGCGCTATTTGTGACCAACAGCTTGTCCTATGGTAATGCACCCATCACCTAGGTGGTGACACAGATGGGAGCTGAGAGACCAGCTGACTGGGTCCAGGAGAAGGACTAATAATGACTCTGTTCTTGCCAGCAGGGACACTTCAGTGAGCATGTTTCAGGAACGCTGGCTGTGGCTGAGTTTATCCAGTGATAGCCATCACCCTAAACAGGGCCATGGTCCTGGCTTTGACTGTTTGAGTAACTCACTGTGGGGTGGCCCTGGAGTTCAGCGAGGCTGTGACTATGTTTCTGGCAGGCAAGGGAGTCTGCCTCAAGGATCTCTGAGGGATGGAGCCTGCCTGAGGAAAGTCTACTGGTGAACCCATCTTCATTCGTATTTAGCTGGCTGGGATTAGAACACATCTACAATGTTTTAGGTATTTCTGAGAGGTCTGATCCTAAATAAGAACATAGAGCAGGAAAATTTAACCTTCAATATCGCTTTTGTCCCCACATTTCCCTCTCCTTAGTTCTTTCCCTGCTTTTCTCAGTTTCTGTTTCATTTAGAACTCCAAAAACTTCTGGAACTTTCTGGCAAAATCTACTTTTCTTAAACTTTCCCCACCAATCGTGGCTCAAAGTGAATCTAATTAACAACAGCATGATCTGAGGGTCAGAACCATGACTTCCTCTCATTCTTCCCAAATACAAAGCACCTTTGACTGATACCCCCAAGCCTTTTCTGAGTGTTTACAAATACAGAGGGTGTGGGGTACACTTCCACTTGCTCTTACAAAGGCCGTGGGGGGTGGAGTACACTTTCACTTCTGCTTTCAAAGGCCATGGGTGTGGGGGTACACTTTCACTTCTGCTTTCAAAGGCCGTGGGTGTGGGGGTACACGACCATTTCCGCTTACAAATGCAGAAGGTGTAGGGTACACTTCCACTTCCGCTTACAAATTCAGAAGGTGTAGGGTACACTTCCACTTCCGCTTACAAAGGCAGAGGGTGTGGGGCACACTTCCACTTCTGCTTACAAAGGCAGAGGGTGTGGGGTACACTTCCACTTTTGCTCACAAAGGCAGAGGATGTGAGGGTACACTTCCACTTTTGCTCACAAAGGCAGAGGGTGTGGGGGTACACTTCCACTTCCGGTTACAAAGGCAGAGGCTGTGGGGTACACTTCCACTTCCGCTTACAAAGGCAGAGGGTGTGGGGTACACTTCCACTTCCGCTTACAAAGGCAGAGGGTTTGGGGTACACTTCCACTTCCGGTTACAAAGGCAGAGGGTGTGGGGTACACTTCCACTTCCGCTTACAAAGGCAGAGGGTGTGGGGTACACTTCCACCTCCGCTTACAAAGGCAGAGGGTGTGGGGTACACTTCCACTTCCGGTTACATAGTCTTTCAGTCACGTCTTTTTTTCTTCTACCGTATTTCACAGTCGTACTAAATCTATCTCAGCCTGAGACCTCAAAGCTATTATAATCCCACACTCTGACAGCACCTAGCTTCCCTCTCAGAGCTACTGGGATCTTCAGAGAACGTGTGATCGCTTAGGCACACACTGTGGGGGAAGGGCCGAGCTGAATGGGTTGAGCGGCCCAGTGCTGTCTGCCTGAGAGATGACGGCATCCGCTTACTGGCTTCCAGCTGTCTGTCACCCTTGAGAGGCCAACGTCATGACCACGATGGGTCCTGCTTGTCTCTGAGCCTACGGACTGTCATCTGTCGTGTGAGGTTCTGATCACGGCAACATGGCATGGTGCTTGTTAGAAGCACAAGCCCCGGTCCTGCCCTCTTCCGGGCACCAGTGAGGTTTCAACGTAACAGCTGGGAACTCCTTTACACATTTAACACATCAGAGGCAGCAGCGGTGGGCTTCTCTGCCAGCTGACGTGGACAAGGGTGTCGCTGGCGGACACACCGCTGTCCTCAGTTCAACCAGGACTGCACATCCTGTCCTACAGCAACGCCCAGGGACGGAGCATAGAGACCTCCCTTCACGCCCCACATGGCATTTCATAGAGCTACTGTGGGTTGAACTGTTTCCGTATCACCACCCTGTCGCTTCTGTCTCTTCCTAGGCGATCTACAAGATGGTCTCCTCTGTCATGAAAATGCCCGAAGATGAATCAACCCCAGAGAAAAGGACAGAAAAGATCTTCCGCCAGATGGACACCAACAGAGATGGTAGGAGGCTGAGGGGCTTTGCGTGGGCCAGGCTGCTGGTGGAGTCCAGGAGGGTGGCTCCACTAGAGGACAGAACGTCAGCCACAGGGACCTGACGTAAGGTGCTCTGTGAGAGCCCTCACCCTAGGTGTGTAAGAAGCTGGCTAGACTCTGGAGCTGGTCCCGGTCTGGAGGAAAGACTGTTTTTCTAGGCCCTTCTATCCTCCAGAATAGCATGGGTCTTCTGGAAGTGAAGTAAATGAATCCACGAAGCCGCTAGGTCAGGAACCATGTAAAAGGGCTTTACTTCTTACAGACCCCTGCAGCTTTCCTCCCAGCCTGCATGAGAGGTCTTATGAGCATGCTCTAAGATGTTGAGTCAAAGGGGATCCTCAGGTATTGGGGAACAGGGGGAGGGCTGTAATGGTCAACAGATCCCCACCCTGGATAGAGGGCGCGACCCGGAAGTGAAGTGCAACTTAGCGGATGCACAAACCAAAGCGGTAAGGAAAGTTGGATTTCAAACAAAATACGTAAGTCTGGTAAGGAGGAGCACAAGTCTGAGGGCAGCCTGGGCTACATAAGGAAAGCTTACCCATAAAACGAGTAAGAAAATAATAAACATGATTTCTACATGTCGGAATACAGGAGGCCCGAGCAATGGGGAAATAGTGACTTTTTTTAGCATGGCTATGACTGTATACAATATATGGGACATACTTAGGCTAAGGAGATGTTTGTCGTTCAACTGGAATTCAAAATCAATTTGGCATCTTTATTCTTCTTGCCAAGTCTTGAAATGCTATTCAGTAGTGGAGCCTGAGGTCGCACGGTGAAGCTCAAGGCTGAGCTACACTACCGAAAGCTTCACAGTGCTTTAAAAAAAAGTATGTATTTTTATTTATTATTTATGCGTAAGGATATGCATGCCTGTGTGAGCTTATGTGCATCACGTGCATGCAGGCACCCACAGAGGTCACAAGACGGAATATATTGCCCTGGGACTGAAGCTACAGGTGGTTGTGATCTACCCAATATGGGTGCTGAGAACCAAGCACTGGTCCTCTGCAAGAGCTGTAAGCGCTATTGACCACGTGAGCATATTCCAGCCCTCATTTTTAAAACATAAATTTTCTTGACTATTACGGTGTATATGTGTCGTTACATGTGTTGTTACATGAATGTGCAATGGGGCATACATGGAGGTCAGAGGATGACTTTGTGGAGTCAGTACCCCATTCCCTCTACCTTTACGTATGTTCCAGGAATCAAATTCAGGTTGTAAAGTTTGTGCAGCAGATACTTTTACCCGTTGAGCCATCTCCCTGCCCCGGATCCACAGCTCTTGATGGTTAGCAATTCTTATCAGCAGTGTACACATGGACCAGGTCCGTGTGATGCTGACATGTACAATGGGAGGCTCTGCATAAAGCAAGCCTCGTTCTTCACCTACACGTGAGGTGCCAGCTCCCCAAGAATCTTGGTTTGCGTGAAGGCCAGTCTGTTCGCTGTGTTTCCTCCACAGAGGTGCACGGCATCCTCTGACATACTGTTTTGTTCATGTGCCTTGGTCACAGCACATAGTTTGTTTTGAAAAGTTTAAATAAGCAAATGGGATTGCTTTAACAGTGAATGAACTTGCTGGTGTTGAACCTCAGGTTTTGGTAGTCTGGGAAACACAGCAGCTTTAAGATCCAGCCTTCTCCTTAGAGAAGGGCTAAAGGATGGGAGACAAGACACCTCCAGATGTGAGGCTCCTAGGCAATGGCAGGGCTTCTCCACTGGGACCGTTTCTACAGGATCGAAGGGCCCTGGCTGAGTTACCATTCCCAATGTGCAGTTGGCTGCTACTCCGTGGCTTAGCTAAAGAAAGCCATGGGGATGGAAGCATTGTGTGAGGGAGGGAGAGAGACTGTTGAGCACAGGAGACTCTGCTTTGGCTCAGGGCTTGGGTTTAGCTCCTGAGGATGAATTTTACAGCTGTTGTCAAAAAGTTGTTCAAAAGAACCTACACTCCTGCTCGGCCCACCCAAGGGGAAGAGTCTATGGCAGATCTGAGCACACCAGTATGGGGTGGCTGATGGGCACATGGCCACAGTCCTGCTGCTCCAAGAGCCGGGCTCACTCTCACAAACAAGCTGGGGCTACTCATTCTTCAGATACTGTGTAGGCCCCTCCAGGGTAGGTAGAGGGACAAGAGCCACTAACTAGGGCAAAGTTAATTCAGGTCAGGTGAACCAACAACTTCATAAGCCCTGAGTCCTGGAAGTGGTGTGGAATGACCCTGTGCATTTAGGCAGGTGGGTGATGTCATGGTGGACAGAGAAGCGAGGTCCCTGCCTCACGGTCTCCTGGCCTCTACTGGGGGAAGCCCTGGGCAGGTGAGCTATTCCCAGAATGTAGTGCAGAGTATGAACTGAGGCTTCTGCTGTGGCCTGCCACTCACTGGATCTCTTGCTTCCTAGGAAAACTCTCCCTGGAAGAATTCATCCGAGGGGCCAAAAGCGACCCATCCATCGTGCGTCTCCTGCAGTGCGACCCCAGCAGCGCCGGCCAGTTCTGAGGCCTGCACCACCCCAAGGACGATACAGCTGCTTGTGTCGCCTGCTTTTTTTTTTTTTTTTTTTTTTTTTGCCAAACAATATTGATGGTGACGCTGTCCCGTCTTTGGTCAGATGCACACTTGTGTGACACCTTTGCCTCTTGCTTCTATCATCGTGGATGCTTTGTGGGAATGCCCAGAGTCCCGTGTGCTTGTGGAGAGCATGAGCAGACTTCGTGGTGTTCCCTGTTTGATGACTTTTTAATCATTGTTATTGTTTCCTTTGATTCTAATGTCTCTGTCTTAAAACCCAGGATCTGGGGGCAAGAGAAGGGAATCCCATTCAACCCAGAGACCCTTCTGCAAGCTTTGAGGGGCTTTGTTTGAAGGACAGAACTCTCAGCTGGGTCTGTTTTCACTCATGCCCTCGGGGCCATGGCTGGCACCTGAGGCTGGATTTCCTAAGAACAGGTTACCCTCTGGGATGAGGCCATTTAAGGGAGCTGGGACATTCCCCCAAGAGGCCCGGTCCCCCTCTCTACCCCGGAAGGCTGTAGTTTCTAAGCTGTGAACATTTCAAGGTAAATTAACAGAGGAGATGGGGGACGATGGCTCAGCTATTTTTTTTTCCACAGGTTTACACGAGTTGAGCTAAAACGAGTTTCTTTGAAAAATCAAACACAGGTGGTAACATATTCTAAAACCAGACCCATCTTACTGCCTACTTGTGATTTATAAAAAGACTGCTGTATATAATACTGGTTATTGCAGACCAAATTAAGTGTTTCGCCTTGTAAATGCATGTTTAGTGAGCGCTAATACAATCTTACTACAGAAGACTGTTTTTAGTAGCTTATTGTGAAGCCAACTACAATGAATGTCGATGTCTGGTTTAAAAGTCATATCCGTCTTTGCACAAATGTACCAGTCAACAAGTATATTTTATATACTCCATAAAATTACGAAGGGATGATGACAAGGACCCAGCTCTGCTTTTGAATGAGTTTCCAGAGTCAAGGAAGCTGGAGGCCACCAGCAGGGCAGCTTTCTGAGCGCCTTGCTCCTCAGAGCAGCACTGGGAGCGCCACACCAACCAGGGGCGAGGCCCAGCACACAGCAGGTGTGGTGTTTTTCTAAGCAGATGAATGTTCTATAGACTTGAAAAACAAGCAAACAGACACTTCCTAGCAGTGTAACCCACATCCTTGGTGGGGAAGCCAGATCTAGAATGTTGATTTTTCCTGTCCCCAGGGGCCCTTCAAGGAGTCAGGTGTGCCACAGCTGGGCAATTCATCCAATGTAAGAGTGAGTACGGGGGTCTGAAATGCCCAAGGCCAGCATTGGGGGTTCCCAATGGCACTCTTCCTCAGTATGTTCCATGAATGCAGCAATGTGGAGCGGGCACTTGGGCTGGTCACCTCATATACACTACTTTGAAATGAGGACTGCCAGTAAAAACTTCAGGGTCACAGGCTAGTCAAAGCATCACAAATGGGCATCTGAAAGCCCAATACTCAAGTATATTGGTGGTAGGACCTGCCGAAGAGGAGGCAGGAAGGTCTCTCTCTGCTACCAAGCCACTTCCTGTAGAACAAGAACCACAATAGGATAAAACACAACCACAAGGAATGTGTTGTTGAGCCAATTCCTGCCAGCCTGCAACACCACAACACACACACACACACACACACACACACACACACACACACACATACACACACACCAGCGACACTCTTAACTGGCAGAGTAGTTCAAACTTGAACGGTGAGTTAAAATGAATGACTTCATGGGTTGAAATTTTGAGACTTAGATTTTGTAATCTTTTTTTTCCCCCAGTGTCATTTCCTTACATTTTGTACCAAGGCTTGCCAAATCCTGTGGGCCAAATGGTAAAGTCTGTTTTTGAAAAGCAGAATCAACCCAAGTTGTGGGGCAGACAGGTGAAGGGACCCAGTACACCAGTGTTTGGGAGGTAGACTCGCTTCCCTCCTCTGAACTGAGGACCGAATTCCTCTTTCTGGCTTTCATTTGATGAGTGGCATCAGTTAATGCTGGAGAATCTACCTGGAGTCTGCCTTAGGTTGAGCCAGACCCTATGTTTCCTGGAACTTAGAGCTGGGGTGGGAACTAGAGAAAGTGGCCTCCAGCTATTCAGAAATGAAAGAGCTAAATGCGTAGGTTACAAACCCCACAGTCCCCAGAAGGCATGCAGAGCTCCAGAAATGGCTAGCCACACAGACATAACAAATCTATCTGTATTGTCTTCAGGGTTTTTTTTTCTTTTTCTTCTTCTTTTTCTTTCTTTCTTTCTTTCTTTCTTTCTTTCTTTCTTTCTTCTTTCTTCCTTCCTTCCTTCCTTCCTTCCTTCCTTCCTTCCTTCCTTCCTTCCTTCCTTTCTTTCCTTCCTCTCTTTCTCCTCCTCCTCCTACTCCTCCCCCTTTCATCTCTCCAGGAAGGCATCGGACATGTCTAACTTTGTGCATGCATGTTTCACTGAGGGACTCTACAGCACCCAGAGGGCTGAAGGGCCTGAAGACACCTGTCACTCTGGTGCTGGCTGGGCACTGATTCTGCTGTGTTCAGGGATCTCTGGAGGAAGTGGAGTCTGCTTTGTCCCAAGTAAAGGCAGCCCATGCTGTCCACAGGATGGAACTGAATGGCTTGGGACTTGAGGGTGTTTGGAAAGCTTGGCTGTTCATACCTCGCTAGGATGGAGAAGGGTTGCTGTGGGCGCTGCCTCACCGCGGTACTGCATCCGAGGGGGACTTCCTACAAACGGATTTAATATATATATGTCACACTATGTGGAGTGGTCCCGTTATCCGTTGATTGTGTAGCTCTCGCCTGGCATTAAAGCATGTTTATTATTTAATATCATTGTCTGGAACATGAGGATTTCCTTCCTAAACAGCCGCAGCTGACTGTGTCTTCAGGAAGTTCCGAGCTTGGGGATGGACGAGTTTTGGAGCATTGTTGGTCCGTGTATAGTTTCCTTCCTTCCTTCCCAGGTTTGCCTTCACTCCCTCCCACTTCCTCCCCTTCCCCAAACATGAGGCACAAAAGCAAAAATGCAGGCAAACTCCTTCTCAGGAGGATCTTGGGAAGCCTAAAGAAAGCAGCATAATCTTCTCCCTCCCCACTCTGTCAGAGATTTAGTGGAAGAGACAACATGATGGAAAGTCCTCCCCCCAGAGCCATACTCGGCAAGCTGTGCACAGTCTGCTGCCATCACTGGCCTTGCCTGCAGCCCAAAAGGCTAAAAGCTACTGTGTGGACAAAAGCTACTGTCTTGCTCCCTCGAGTAGGTGCTCCAATAGGCCCCTCATGGGCCTACTAGACCTTAGATGTGGAGGAGAGTCTTTTCCTACTGCACAGTTAGTCTCTGTGTACTAGTGTCTGAAACACATTCAGTCACTCATGGCAGCGACGGTGGGAAGGTGGCTGGAGTCCCTGAGGAGCCTGCACAGCTACAACCCAGAAATTTCCACACATGTCTAACTTCAAGGCATCTGTTGCCTGGGACTCTGTTGTCCTGGGTGTTGATGCATGGTGTATGGCTCCAGACATCCCGAGGGATGCAAAGAACAGTGACAATAAGGAGCTAACTACTGGGCAGCTCGGAGCACCCAGGCCGTGGGAAGGCTTAACTGCATAGATTTTCCAGGGAGTAGCTCATATTGTAGTATTTCTCTGGAAGAAATGGTGAAAACACTTCAAAGTGCAAGGCAGCTGGACTTGCTGGCCCCGATCCTTAGTTAAATATTCACCACTATGTACTAGATTGGCCCATTGACATTTTATCATGGATGGGAGAGGGAGTAGGGGATGAGGAGAGGAGAGAGACTTACAAGACTCCACCCTTCCCTGAGGAGCTGTTTGCAGTTAACAGTTGCTATAGAAGAGGAACATTTCCTTCAGTAGTGTAACCACTGGTAAGTTGCCCGTGCTCCTCTAAATAACTCTCCCCCCATGCTAATGCATGCGACTCTAAACTTATCGGGTGCTGCTTGGGAAAATGAAGGGAATCAGCAAGAAATGGGAGGAGGACATGAGAGGTTAATGAAGGATAAATATGAACAACTTATACATGTATGTAAATATCATAATGAAATTAGTATACGCTAACAAAAATACTCACCAGTACACACCACCCTCACAAAGACAGGCAAATGGCTAGTTGGCCCTCACCAAGCTGAACTTCAATAGCAGTCGCTCATCCTGTGGTTGGGCTCATGCTGAGCGTTCAGCGGTGCCCCTAGTCAGTATAAGGGTGGTAGGCTTGGAAGCGTATGTGTGACGTGTGAGTTGGAGAAGTTGATCCAGAGGGGAGTCTTTGACTCAAGATCAGTTGGAAACTTCTGCCCCACCTTGAACACCACTATAAATACCTTAGCTCATACCCAGTGGCAAATCAGATATGTTCCTTCCCAAGTGGTCCATGGTAGGTATGTGATGCTCAGGGAACACAGGGTGATGTTCACCTGCAATGTCTTCTCACCACATCTCTCCTCTATTCTGCTTCTGGCTCATCAGAGGCCCCTACCGTCTTTCCTCAAATCCAAATTCCTGCCTTCCCGATATTAACCATGCACCCATTTAGAGGAGCCTAGAGAAGAACTGAAGAACCCTTGGGAACAACTGGAATGTGGTACCAAGAAAACTCCCCCTGTTCAGGGAGCTCAGGGAAAGGAGGATAAGCACACAAGCAATAGCCTCCAAACAACCCATTCAGGCAGATGTGAAAGGCAGGCAAACCTGCGGAAAAGGGAAGACACTGCTAGTGATTTAAAAGACAAACAAAAAAGATGGGCGGTGGTGGTGCAAGCCTTTACTCCCAGCACTGGGGAGGCAGAGGCAGGTGGATCTCTGTGAGTTCGAGACCAGCCTGGTCTACAGAGAGAGTTCCAGGACAGCTAGAGTTACAGAGAAACCCTGTCAAACAAAAACAAAAACAAAAATCTCACAGACCATTTCTAATCTCATGATCTTTCCAGAGATTTCCATGATAACCCCCACCCCAGGCCTGCTCTTCCCCACCCTTGATGTGAGCACAGAGGGCAGGGATCCTACTGGGGTTGAAGTCAGCCAGGGAAGGCCTTTTGGAGGCAGGATTCTAGCACTGTGCCTGGAGAGAAGGGTGTGCAGAGTGCTAGGATGCTACTTGCTAGCATGGCTGCTCTCCAGAGATCACGGAGGTGTGAGTGGCTCCGTCACATGGTGCTTACCACAGGAGCCCCAGTACAGACAGTACTCGAAGGTGGGGGTTTGCGGGTCAGAAAGTATCTAGGTGGGTGTAGAGGATGGTGCCGGTCTAAAATGGCAGAAAGAATCTCAAATATCAGGGAGAAGGGAGCAGGCAGAAGCCGCCCGAGGGACCTGTCGAGAGCTGTGCTGGGAGCCTCCCGAGCCACACCGGAGGCCTCGTGCTGCCCCTTCAGCCTCTGCTGATTTAAGCCTGAAGTAAGGGCTGGGGGTGGGGGGTGGGGGGTGTAGAAGACCCCAGGCCACAGATACTCTTCCTCACAAGCAGAGAACACCGGCGGTCACCACACAGAAGCGCCAGGCACTGGTGTTGACTCGTGTTATGAATATTTATTTTTTCTTCTTAAAAATGTACAAAAAATAAAATAGCATATTTATAGTTTATAGATCCCCCTCTCCCATTTACAAAACTATTAAGTTACATTTACTTTCTTTTTTTTTTTTTTTACGTGGGAGCAGAGTGGACGCATCAGTCTCCCCTCGCTTGTCTTTCGGAAAGGGCCATTCTTAGAATTTGGCACAAACCCTCTTTTCCTTTTACATTTTCACGACTGTTAAATACGAAGGAAAATAAGCGTTTTTAACTCGTTTCATGCTTCCCAGGTTTCTGTGTTGGGATGTGCCTCTGTCTTTTAGGAACCGATTTCAAGGTGACAGCCGTCTGTGGATTTTTCTGTTGGTTCCAATTTGGAAACACTGGGAAGTCTCAATGCTGTGGGGACGTAGAATGAAAATGCTTGCTTCATGTGTCCCCCGTCTTTTATGGATTACCAAAACCAAAACCAAAAAAAAAAAAAAAAGACCCAAAACTTCTTTATCTGGGTTAGGGTAACTCAGGAGACAAAGGCCAGGCAAGCTTGTCTATCTTGCTGGAGTGTTTTTGTTCAGAAAATAATGCCTAGCAGATCTCTGCTGACAGTGGGGGACAGACATGCAGTGCCCACCTCTGGACACCCCTGTGCCTGGCAGTGGCTGCATTCCCCCTGTTCTGGCAATGGCTATCCCAAGGATTGCTTCGGGACTCAGGACAAAGCCATCTCTGGCTTGTCTTCTGCCTTGGAGCAGACAAGCAGCTCTCCAGAGAGGCTGGGGAGAAGAGCTGGTGGTCAGGCTGCTGCAGATGTGTCTTCCCTCGCCAAGCATGTCTGCAGCCAACCTCGGGCCCTTCAGCATGGGCAGCGCATGCAGCGTGCAATTCCAACACTGAGTTTGCCTGTCTTAGAGCAGAGACCCACTAGAACCCTGGAGGGTCCCCAAGCTGCTGCTTCAAGGAGTGGCATCTGGAGTGAAGGAGAGGGCTGGAACAGAGCTGAGTCCGGGATGCAAACCTTTGGCAACACAGAGAGGGGTAAGGAGTCCAGCGTGCTCTCCAAAAGTCGCCCCTGCTATGCCTTGGGATCCTCTTGGTTACAGTACCTGTTCTCTGTACCATTTGATCTTCGCAGCTTTGGAGAGCAATAGCTGGGCTGGAGTTAGCCACCTCAGCTGCTTGGGGCCTCCGGGGCAGGTGGGCAAGAAGGCAGGAACGGGAGAGCAGAGCCTCCAGGTAAGATATCAAAGTGCTTCACAGACAAATGCGGACCTTTCCGTGGAAGCAGTCCCATTTCCAGGCCTTGGAGTGGGATGTGCCTAACTACCCAAACTAGTGCCCAGTCCACGGGGCACATACAAATCCCTAAGCTACTGACCTGTCACCTCAAAGAGAAGAGCTGCCCACATTCGGGCATGGTTTCGTGACTGTTCAGGGAAGCAGTCTTCTCTTGACCGCCTCCCAAGGGCAAGGAGAGAAGGAAACAGCCTTTGCTCTCCAGCATGGCCCCCAAAGCTGGTTTCAGAAGTGCAGGACTCCCAAGGCTTTCCACAGCATGAGTGGGTAACCCCACCTCTTCCAGTCTCCAGACGCAAGGAGAAGCAATGTCTGCTGTTCACAGCCCAGTCAAGCTGCTAGCTCGCTTCACAAAGCTGCGGTTGGGTTTTCAGAGGGACCACTTGAGATGAAGGACATCCTTGTAAACTGTTGGGCACTACATGTCCAGGATTCCCATGTCGGCCAGGCAATTCTGCAGCAGGTCCCAGCGGCAGGGCCCCAATGTAAAACCCTGCAGAAACTTTCCAGAAGGCCCAAGAGGTGCTATATATGCCATACCAAAGCTAGAGAAGACACTGACAGTGTGGTCTTTCCCAAACAGCTCAAAGGACACACTTAGATAACACATCAACTTGAGATAAAACGTGATCACCTCAAGAGAGAATCTGAGGAGAGAGGGCTCCTGTCTGGGGGACAAGGAACAAGTCCTCAGGCATGGCCCAAAGGAGAGTCCAACCTGGCCTTCACCACAGTCACATGACACCCCAAAAGCCACTTCCTTAGCCTCCTCTTGGATGGAGCAGAGCGCTCACTCTCCAGGCAGTGTCCCCTCCAGGTCAGTGGCAGTAAACATGCCCACACACCACAGCTAAAATATATTATTGCAATATTATGTACAAACTATGTACATGGCCACAATGCATACTTTGTGTTCCTTGTTACTGTCATGGTAGTGGAATGTCGTTTTGTGCAAGGCCCAGTGGCTGCTTGCTGAGATCCCTTGGAGGTATTTAGCAAAATGACTGTCCTCAGAGCAATCTGAAGGTTTTGGGCCAGTAAACGGGTGTCTCCTTCTTACCCAGCGCATGTAGGCTGCATCAAGAAGCAGCTTATCTTGTCCATCCACTCATGAGATGTGGGGAGGTAAGAAAAAAGACAAACCAGCTTCTCAGGCTCTTCGAGATGAGTGGACTGGCTGTGTTCCCCTTGAAGGCGGAACTCTAGAGGTCTCACGAGGAGCTGTCAGTAACGTACAGAGTCCTGGAGGGCCTGGACTCCAGCCTCTTGGAGGGGAAATGGGCAATAAATAAGGGCCTGATAGGCCCAAAGCAGTTTGCTGAGGGACTCAGGTTTCAGCTCCGTGGGGAGCAGGAGGAGGAGTTGAACAGAGTCTCTGGGCCTTGGGCCCGCCCCCAGCAGTCTTGTAACAGTCTTGTGAGGTGGGTGAGATGGGTCTCTGGGTTCTGGGGCAGCAGGGATCCCATCTCTCCCAGGAAGGAGATCACCGAAAGCTCCTGTCAAGGGGACTTGTGCCCAGGGCTCAGATCTCCATAAGCGTGATCTTGAAGCCTTCTACCATGCTCTCCATGTTGAGGATGAAAGTGTCCTCATTTGAATAGTGCTCAATGATGTTGTCGTCCATGTTCACTAGGATGCTGCCACAGTTGGGGTGAGACAGGGTGGGATGAGAAACAAAGCCAGTGAACAGTGAGTTCAGTGCAAGAGCAGCCTTCAGCCTGGGGGTCCCTTTAACCTTTTCGTTTCTTCCTCCCAAACCAGGTTAAAGAAAGCAGAGTCTCGGTTCCCCTGAACTATCCTCACGACTTCTTAGGAAACAGGGCTTCTGAGATCATTTGGCCTAACCCGTGTAGCTTTACGCATCAGTCAACCAAGGCTCAGAGAAGTTAGTGGAGGCCCAACAATTGTTGGCTACTGACAGAATCGCAGCCCAAATAGTTAGCCCCCTACACATTTTCTTTAAGAACCTCAGCTGCCACTGGCTGGATACAGGAAAATAGGGTACCCGTGGGCTTAACAGCATCTTTAAAGGCAAGTTTTATCATCAGCACTTTGTGAGTAAGAGACAACTCAGCAAGGACAATTGTTTCCCTGAGTTCCCCCAGCCAGTCAGTGGATGGCTGGGTTCCATCTGAAGCTGGCTTTGCCTCCCTGCCAATCTCTTATTCCGCCTCTACTTGGCTGCCTACTCCATGGTGGTTTAGTTTCAAGAAAACCAACTTCCAGAGCATATCTGTGATTTTTCTTTTTTAATTTTTGTTTTATCTACGAGTGTTCTGCCTGAATGTATGTACGTGTACCATGTGTGCATGGTGCCCTCGGAGTTCAGAAGGACACTTGATCACCTGGAACTAGAATTTTGGGTAGTTGTGAGTCACCATGTGGGTGCTGAGAATCGAACCAGGGTCCTATGGAAGAGCAACACATGCTCTTAAACAGTAAGCTGTCCCTCCAGCACTGTTGTCTGTGACTGCAAAGTGCCTGAGCCTATCTCATTCTTGCTAGTCAAAGAGGTTTTAGTTTGAGAATTTAGTTTATTTTATAGTGATGTCATCAGGCAAGATACTTTGCCTGTCACAGCTTCAGTTTGTTCTTTTATAAAAATAAGAACCACCCATAATTAGTGGGTTGCTGTTGGGATAAAAGCCTTGTGCATAGGACTTCACACAGACTCAAAGCTGAAAGGCATTATTACCAGCAGCGTGCTTGTCCACACTGAGGCTCTCTAGCCAACAAGACTTCAGGCATCACTCAAAGAAGTACCTTCAGCCTCTTGCATTGACCCTGAAGCATACATTCATTGAGTTTCCAAAAAGAACTCAAGTTTGATGCCCAGTCACCCAGAGGATCAAATTCAGAAAGCCTGAGAATCCCAGGTCCTGATTCCTTTATGAAAAGGGTCCATGGATTAACGGCACCTACTCTCCTGAAGGAAGCCCTAGACAGGCCTTCAAGAGTGAAGCTCTTGAGCCTTGAGGCCACAGAATTACCCCTTCCCTCACATACCCCTTCTGTGTTCTGTTTCCTGAACACGAGCCTGGAGCAAAATATGTAAGCAGTCCCTGGGCTTCAGTTCCTCATCAGCAAACTCACAGAATAGTGAGGAGAAAACAGAGGCACACGGATGAAGCACTGAGCAGGGAACCCAGAGCCTCCTGCCTGCCCAACCAGGAAGGACTGATTGTTCTTAACAATGTGGGCAAGCAGTTCCAATGACCCTTTGAGAAGATTTTATTAATGATTACCTTGGAATAATTCCCTAGGTCCTCAACTAAGTGTTGTTCCTTCTGTGTCACTCAGAAACCAACGTCAAGAACTTCATGTGCTTTACCTCTAGACCCCCTCCAGTCTACTTGTAATCCTGTCACTAAATGAAAACATCTCAGGTGATATCTTGGCAATGCACTGTGGGTCTCTCTGCCTTGCTCAGTAAAGACCTTTAAGTGGCATCAAGGGCTGCAGATGAAAAGAACCATTTTAAAAAATACGCCTTGCAGACATGGAAGCTAGCGGAGATTCAGTTTCCTTCTTACCCCTTTTTGCTCTTCTTGTAAAGCTTTGTGATTTTCTCCACTGGCAGTCCGTACTTCTCAGACAGCTGAAACATGAGGAACAGAGAAGACGGTCAGCAGAGAACAGGAGCAGAGACAGGAGCAATACAGAACACTCCAGCTCAGCTCCCACACATTTCACTGAGCACAGCACAGTCTCCCCTGATAAGACAAGTCTGAAAATCTCATTTATGAGGAATGAAACGTCTCAGTTTCCCCAAACAACCTCCTGAGGTCATTCAACCCAAGCCACTGCGTTATAGATTAGTAAAATGAGGTTTAAAGAAGTGAACAGAGCCCCAAATCAGAGTTAGTAACTGATAGGGTCCCAGCCTTGGTAACTATGCCCCCTAATTGTTTTCATCAAATACTCTTTCCTCTGCCCTTAGCAGGAGGAGAAAAAGAAACAAGAATTGCAGCTTATGATATGAGCACACAGTCTATGCAGTTTGTATCTAATACCACCCCTAATTTTGATTTTCCCTTTGGACAGATCTTAAGTCACTCAGCAAAACAATCTTGATAAGGCTTCTAATCACGATGTTGGATTACATAGGTAGCCATACACCCAAACAGATTTCCAGCGAGCCAGGTGCAGTGACACACACCTGTAATCCCCGCACTAAAGCAGTCAGGCTGGGAGACTGGGCTACGCACTGCACGCCAGACCTGCCTCAACGGGTGTGAGAAAATCATTTAGGTGGATGAAAGATTTATGTATGAAAGATGAGACCATGAAAGTAAGGGAAAAATAAACATGAATCAATTCTTTGTATAACTATTATTTTAAAATACAGTTTTTCTAGGGAGACATGAAACCTGCAAAACAAGGTTAAATGTTAATAACAATGTGGAATTTTAAAATATCAATAGATCAAAAAACTACACACACACACACACACACACACACACACACACACACACAATAGCATGCTGGGGAGCATTTTAAAATACAAACAACAGATGCAGTGCAAACTGCTTTAAGTTAAAAGGAACTTGATAGGGAACAGGGCAGGGGGGAAAACAATACAACGAGTAAAATATTTCATAGAAAAAAATATAATCAGGTAATAAGTATATGAAAACCATACTGCCCTTTTATTTAAAATGTTCAAATGAAAACAATAGTAGGATAGTACTTTTAATTTATCAGACTATCAAAGATGCAAATGAGGGACTAGAGAAACAGCTCAGCAGGTAAAAGCATTTTCTGCTTTTGGCTCACAGCTCCAAGGAAGCCTATGCCCTCTTCTGGCACCCATGAGTCCCTGTACACAAGTGGCAGACACACTGACACATTAAAAAGTAAATCTAAAATAAGACGAAACAGTCGTAACCTGATGCTGGCCAGAGAGTAAGGGACCACAGCACTAGGTTCTGTGGGTGGGACTGAGAAGTTCAGCTCCTGGAAAAGAAATCTGGCAGAAGCATGAAGATTTTAAAAGCATGCTCTGACCCACAGAGTCCGTGTCTGGTAATGACATTCAGAAATAATCTCATACTCCGAGATGCTCCAAACATAACTGTTCATAACAGAGAAAACTTCCTAACAAACATGCACTAAGTTCCTTTATATCTTCCTCACAGACCTCATTTAAAAATATGGGAAGCTTATATCTGTTTATACTTTAAAAGTCCTTAGCATATCAGATGGGGGAAATAAGTGAAAATTTGTCTGTATAGATAGTATAATCTCATCCACATTTTAACCTTTACATGTGTTTAAATGCGCAGAAAATAAATAAAATGTCACTCTGTTAATGGTGGTGACCATTGACAAATGGTCAGATTCAATCCCCTCCTACTTTGTATAATTCTGTAGCGCTTATTTTTACAACTGTGTCATTTTTTTGTAAGTACGAAGTGGCAAGAGTTAAGGGATGCATTCCGAAAAGATCTGTTCCAGATATGTGCCATGCCCTCTCTACGCAATCGCTAGCAGCACAGAGGCAGCTGAGGCAGGTAAGGTGGGGGACCGCACTTAGAAAGTGCAGCAGAGGCTAGGGCAAAGGCTGAAGAGCCCTAGGGGAGAGCTGGGATCCTGAGGAGAGTTTGTTCTAGAGAACCCAGGTTCCCACCCTTGCATCTACTACAGTCAGGAAACAGCTCTTCACCCTGTATGCCCAGGAGCAAGACTGGGCGGGGAATGGAAGGCGGGGTGAGAAAGGAAGACCAGACAAGTAGCTGCGGCCTGTTGGGGCACACCACTGAGGGTCCTGATGCGGCTTCCGCTCGGCCACAATAAGCCCAAGTCAACAAAAGGTTTTGAAAACAAAACAAAGCAAAAGCAACAGACTCCTTGGCCAGTGTGATGGCTCGGTGGGTAAAGGCCCTTGCCACCGAGCCTGACTTCAGCGCCAGACACTACAACACGGAAGCAGAGCTCAGACTCTTGCAAGTTGTTTGCTGACCTCCACATGCACCATGTAAATAAACGGAAAAGGAAACATTTCGAACTCGCGTCAGAGGTGCCCATTTGAAGCGAACATAAACAAGTGAATGGGCAGGTAAAATGTAAAGCAGATGACTTGGAGCAGCATGATGTCTGGAGAAGCAAAAAAGCTCAGGGAAATGAATTGCAGTCACGAAGCCGTGTCCCCAGCAGCGCAGCACCAGAGCAAACATCACCACAGATAAGAAGCCTTGGAAAGATACGAGTATGGCGGAACCCTTACTCATTTCAGAACTGGAGAAATCTAGTTCATAAACTAGAATGGCGTAATTGATCTAGTTTATATAATAAAATGCAGACACTTCTCCCAAAGAGCCTCTGTCAGGCAGTAGGTAACAAAGACAAGCCACACTGGACCACAATTCAATAAAATGAGAAATAAAAACTTGAGATGTTAAAAAAATGTTTAGCCTCTCAGAACTACTTCTTTACATGGCTTTTACTCTCTTCTCTCTTCCTCCCATTGAGGCCCCTACACTATTGGTCAAGCTTCCTGATGTCTATATTTGCATATGCAAATCAAAAGAGAGTTAGGTTTATAGAGGGCTTGCCTACACAAGGCCCTGGGTTTGATCCCCAGGACTGCATAAACTGGGTGTGGGGGTGCACACTTGTAATCTCAGCACTCCGGGTGGATCATACATTCAAGGGCATCTACTACACAGCAAGTTTCGGAGCCAGCTTGGGATACGTGAGATCCAGGAGGGAGCGAGGGTCCCAATAAGCTGTACTAGTTCTGTCCCTTGGGCTCTGAGTTGAATTGAGTTCTTGCTGAAGCGATGAATTTCTCAAGAGTGACCTTACTTCCTTACTCATTCCCTGGGCTTCTAGAACCATCAGTGAAGAGAACTAGTCCACAGAAACTCCCTGAGAGTGGCCTGAGTTTCTTGAGTTATTTCTTACTTCCTCAGCACGGCTGGCCAAAGCCACACTTCCTAATCTGAGGTTTGCAGGCACTCAAATGGGGTGGACAGGAAGTCGAGTGGGGACAGCACAAACACACACAGTTAAACTATCCTCAAACTAGAACTTAGCATGTCTATGCCTTTCTAATGCAGCAACTAGCATGTTTGTTTGCTAGTGCTGGAGACGATGGACGTTTTCGTGGTGTACTGGAATTCTGCACGCACTTCAGCGTTGATTCATACATCCATGCACGGTGCGCTCACATCGACTACTGCCATATTCCTGCATAGTTAACGCACTGGAGCAACCACTGCTACATCACAGACGTTTGCCATCGTCTTAGTGGCTGCCTATCAATGTCACTGCTTTTCTTTGTCATTCTACGTATGTTATTTTAGATATTTAAAAGCACTGTTCTGAAAAGAGTTCATGGGCTTCAAACTGCCAAAAGCATCCATGGCACAAAAAAGTAGGAAGCCCCGAAGGAATTCCTTCCTGTGCAATGCTTGCTGCGTGTGTGGGGTCCCTGAAGCCCAGCGTATTTACATCTAATGTTCTCAGTTGGCTTCCAAGGCCTGGTTTGTTTTTACCTTCGGTTAGTGTCACTTGCTATTTCTCTTTAATTGCAAATGAAAAATAGAGTAAGAATGTTTGCTTACTCAACCGTAGACTCATCTGTCTGTTCTTCCCCCGTTTCTGAAAGAAAGGAGCCCATTTCTGGCTCATCTCTTTTCAGCAATTGGACTCCCCACTCTTCAAGCATCAACAAAAACGTGTCAGCTCATAAATCACTTAACAAAAGTCAGAGCTAGACGGGAGACACTCACCCTGTAGTTTCACTCTGGTCTGTGGGAACAGCTGCCGCAGCGGGAGAATCCCTGGCACCAGCAATGTTTATTAAACAGTAGTGCCTAACACCTAGGCACATGGAACTCGGCACCTGTACACTTGCTTAGGCTCTGTGAGCTGTTTCTCTGATGAGGAAACTCAAGGCTTCCAACCATTGAGGACGTGTCCTAGGAAGTGACAAGAAATCACTAGGTACGTCGCTTCAGATTTTGAGCTCAGAGCTAGTGGTCCCCATGCAGGACCCAGGAGCCACTGAAGCAGGTGCCTGCAGGAAGCTGAGTTGGACTGGCAGGTGAGAGCCTTTAGAGGCAAAGGCATGTGGACGGCATCCATGCTGGGACAGAGGCGTGCTTTGTCAAAGTCAGAACCCCAGTGAGAAGTGAGACTGCACGGGCTACAGTGTGGAGGAAGCCGGCCTTCCACCAGGGACTCTCTGCGTGTCCCTCTGCCCAGGCTGGGTGAGCTAGCCATGCAGTCCTTCCTTCTGTATGGTAAGTGTCCACGGGCATAGAAACCTCTGTAAAACTCTGGATGGAGCAATTTGGAGTTCTCCAAGCTGTCTAAACCGAACATACACATTTACAATTTTCAAAGCCTGCAACCGATATTCAAAACGATGCAAAGGACTTCCCTGACCCCAGGAGGACACTGCTGTTGGACAGTCTCACAGATTTGATGCTGGCGATCTGATGACCCGCTGCCAGATCTACTCTGAAGACTATTCTCTTTGCCCAACCTCAGATGGGTGAGGGCAGAGCATAGATCCCCTTAGACTTGCCCAGTGCAGGATTCAGGAGGCCTGCTCCAAGAAGATGCATCCAACTGTGGAAAACTACTCTCCCTTTGAGTTACAGGCTGCTCTGCGGGGGCCTCGAATGTGCCCATCAGGAAAGCTAGGGACTCTGGCTTGCCTGAGCTTGCTAAGTAGCTGCACATGACCTCTGGGGAGCACCAGGGAGGACAAGTTGTCACACACACACGCACGCAGCTGAATGGCCACAGGTAAGAGAGGGGTGTGAAAGGGGCCTCAGCAACCTTTTCTTTCCTTGCATACACTGGCTAGCTTCACAGTGAGAACATTCTTGCTTCCTCCTCCAACCCCTGCAGCCTGGAGGAAGCTCACTCTCACAGCACGTACACTCACCCATCACTGTGCATTCATTCACTCCCAAGTGTGCACCTTTAAGCAACACACATACTAACTAATGTGACCCTCCAACCAAGCCACCATCCCTTTCCTTTGGGCTCACAACACTATCCCTTATCAGTCTCATTCCAAGGTCGTTCCACTCCAGAATGAGAAAACTGGGTCTACACTCAGCTTCAGGGCTGATTCATCACTATCTCACCTCCGGCCCCAGTGCTTATTATTGACTCTTCTTCCCCCCTTACTCTTTGTGTGACTTGGACTGCTTATTCTTCTTACAACATGTTAACATACGGACATCTGCCTACCAAGTTTAAGGGGTCTCTATCATTTTGGGAAGAGCTTGGGAAAAGAGGAACCTATCTCTTCGAGCTTCGGTAGCCCTGTCTGTAAAATGGTAAAGACGCTGCTTCTCTCCCGTGTTCCCAGGGGTATGGTAATAGTGAAACGAACAAGTGTATACAAGGAGCCTGCAGCACGCAGCATGGTGGGACGGCCTACAGATGGCGAATCTGGTCAACAAACATTTGTGCCAAGGCTCTGAGGATGCACAGTTGACAAACACCTCTGAGCTGCAGGTTCTCCTGGAGAAGATATAATGAACAAGTATTAGCTATGTCAAGTGCTCTGGCTTGCTTTCCTGTTGCTGTGGTAAAAACATTCTGCCCGAGGAGAAAAGAGTTTGTCTCAGCTTGCACTTTTAAATAACACTCTATCACTGAGGAAAGTCAGGGAACACAAGGGCTAGTACAGTGGTTCTCAGCCTGTGGGTAGTGACCCCTTTGGAGTTGATTAACCCTTTCACAGGGGTCACCTAAGGCCATCTGCATATCAGTTCTTTACATTACGATTCATAACAAAATTATAGTTATGAAGTAGCAATGAAGGTAATTTCATGGTTGGAGGGTCACCACAACATGAGGAACTGTACTAGAGGGTCACAGTACTAGGAAGGTTGAGAACCACTGCCATAGAGGAAAGCTGCTTACTTGTTTTCTGACTGGCTCTTGCTCAGCTGGCCCACCTGCCTAGGGATGGTGCTGCCCTCAGTGGGCTGGGCCCTCCCGTATCAATCATCGATCAAGAAAATCTTTCACAGGTATGACCATAGGCTAATCTGACTGAGGCAATTTTTCAATTGAGGCTCCCCTCTTCCTAGGTGACTCCAGATCAGGTCAAGTTGATGACAAAAACTAACCAAGACACAAGGTTGAAATGAAATAAAGCAGGGGGCGAAGGCACAGAGTGACAGAGATGCTGTTTATGCGAGCGGTCTGGGAAGCCCCTAGAAGCTGTATGTAAGCAGACCCAAAAACGTGATCTGGGGAGACATGGAGGAAGACCACTCCTGGCAGAGGGGCCAACTGCAAAGGCTCTGAGGTGAGTGGCCTCACTGGTCTCCAGAACAAGCTATGAGGTTCAGTGGTCAAAGCTTACTATTTGTAAGGCTACTGGGTAAAAGTCAGTCAGAAGCAAAAACCAAATAAATAGATAACACCTTGCCACCACCTTCACCCTTGCCCTGAAGTATAAAGCTGAATTATGGCTGGGTGGTGGTAGTGTACGCCTTTGATCTCGGGGGGTGGGGGGCAGAGCTCTGTGAGTTTGAGGCCTGGTCTACAGAGTAGGTTCCAGGACTGCCGGACCTACACAGAGAAACAATGTCTCAAAAAATAAAAAAATTAATTATGACACGATGAATCCTCAGTGTCATGCGGCTTAAACACACGGATGAGAATGGTGTTTCCTCCAAATGATGGTAAGCGGAAGGCTCTTCCATGGCATCAGGCTCCTGGAGAATACGTCCCCCTTTCCATCTGAGAGTCTAGATCTCACCAATAGTGATTTCCTGACAGGTGAAACCAAGATAAGCAGCTCAGGGCCATAAGACTAGAAAAACTTGCCAGTCTGTCCCACGGAAAAGTAGCCACATCCGGCACAGGTTAAATAATTCAATTCCTCTTTGCTGTGGCGAAGAGATCAGGTCTAATTCTAATAAAGCTAGGACTTCATAATGCTCAAGACTGCACAGCCATGGCTTAAATCTAGTGAGGTTGGGCCAGCTCCCCAAGGTCCTCCTTCCTCTGCTGGCTGCTGTTTGTGATGAGAGCCAGGCAGACTCTGCAACGCTGTCTTAAGAACCAGCACACACCAAGCACACCAGGGCTGGGGAGGTGGCTCAGTGGGTAAAGATTTGATTTCCAAAACACACTTACAGCCAAATGCAGCTGTGAACGCCCCTAACCTCAGTGCTCCACGGATCTGCTAGCACGGTGTGTGCTGCAGCTAACCTGTCTCAACCAAGGGGGTGAGAAGTGACCTCGGGGTTGTCCTCTGACTGCCACACATGGTCCGGCCCATGTACATGCACACTCCATACATAAACACACAGGATGTTTTCTTTAAGTGAGCACATCACCTTCTAGATAACAGAGCTACCCCACCCTATCACGTGGCCCGGTTCATAGGCTATAGGAAATCTGTGTGGGTTACAGAAACAGTCACCACCTCATAAACCACTGTTTATGTCTCTGCCTGATGTGGCACCTTCTGATTGGAATGTCACTTCACACCTGAAGGAAGATGGGAGACTGCTCTGTTCTTCCTAGATAACAAATCCACATGTCATCACTAATGGTCAATAAGTATTATTTTTAAAGATGAAATTGTAAAAAGACTACTTACAAATAAAAAAAAAAGAACACATATGAGGTGAAAGAGGAAAAGAGACTGAGAGATGGTACTAGGGAGGGTGGGGGAGATGCTGAGGAAGGGTACCAGGGAGGGTGGGGGAGATGCTGAGGGAGAGTACCAGGGAGGGTGGGGGAGATGCTGGGGGGGGCCAAGGAGGGAGGGGTAGATGCTGAGGGAGGAGAAGAATGTGCTAAACCTTGCTTTGTTCAAAAATGTTATAATAACATCTAATATAAGGACATCTATTACCTTATGCTAATGCCAAAAATTTCAACAAAAATAAATAGGAGAGGGGCTGGAGAGATGGCTCAGCCTTTAAAGGCTGGGCTCACAACCAAAAATAAGTAGAAGGCTTTTTTTAAGGCCCTTTATACTCCAGTATACATTTTCTTTATATCCAAGTAACACGTGGCTGAAAATGGAATCTGGATGGGACAAGCGAGAGCAGGTTCTCTCTGGAGGACAGCCTCGTCTCCTCTATGGAGTAGACACGTCACCCAGGTTCTCTCTGGAGGGCAGCCCCGTCTCCTCTATGGAGTAGACACATCACCCAGTGTCATCTGCCCGTGGGAGTGTTTACGCTGCCATTTGATGCCTTTGACGGCTCCATCTTATAGGTGATGCTGGGGGCGTGTTTTCAAATAGCTCATCTAGAATGTAGCAAACAGTGGACCTGACTATGATGCAGGTGGACAGGCCTCAGAGGTGACTGCAGGACACACAGGGACCTGACGGCATCATAACTTTCACCCATGGAGGTGTGAGTCTGTTGGCTCTGGAGGACTGAGTTCCTTCCTCAACAGAGACAGGAGATGGTCTTCCCAAACTATCGGTGAACAAGGGAGGAGGTGCCCCAGGCCAGGCCAACTCCACACCCACAGGGATACACCTAGGAAATAGCTTATGGCCATTCCTTCACTTAAAAAAAGAAGCTATACATTTGTAAGCTATATATGGAGAGATGACTGTGTAACTTATGTACTCATTTTATATACACATATTGCAACATAAAAACACACATTAATGTTACATACGTATATTACATATACATCCATGTATATATTAAAACGTGCAAACATGTACTGGTAAATGCGAGTGTAATAAAATGCCCTGGTCCTCAGAAGACCCACATTCCAGTGAGTGTTTTCTTAACTCACACAGAGACCCAAATAAACTCAGGATAGAGCTACATTAACAACATCCGGGGTTCTTCACAAAACACTATCTTCACCATGTGCTGAAGTCCTCCCTCAGCAGAGCCTATGGTCCTCCATGACATCCCTAAAGTCCATGAACTCAGTGTGCAGCTCACATTTCCTGGGGACCCTGAAAGGGCTCCTCCTAACCACCTTTCCCACTCACTGCACTCCAGAGGCAAGCAGATAGTTTGGGTTGGGACTTTAAGAACAACATTTTGGTTCCAGAAAAGGGGAGATGAAGCCAGAATTGCCTGAAGAGAGCCATGGAGGGAACCTCACCTCTCCAAGGTTTAAGGTGCAAAGGCTGCTCCCCATTACCCTGTCTCATCTCCAATCACCATCTACCAAAACAATGCAGTGTGGTGAGCTCCCCTCAAAGGGGAACAAGGGAAGTGAAGACTGAAGTTGCTAAGCTGCTATTGGGTGAGTGAAGTGATGTTTGGTTCCACAGTGGTCCAATGGATCACATCTGCAGAGCTTGTGAAAGTAGCCAGATGTTACAGAAGAAAAAGAAAAGATATCAAGGACCAAAACGGGATCCCAGCATAGCACATCAGTCCGGACCTGTCTAGGTCTGTGGTACCCACCCTCAGAATGCCAGGAGAGGCTGGTTAGAAAACGGGTTCTTGGTGGGCCTGGTGGCATCTTGCAATCCCCAAATCTCAGTGCTCAGGAGGCTGAGGCAAGAGCATCAAGGTCAGCCTAGATTCTTAGCAAAATCAGCATCTCCTGAACTAAGGACTAAGAACCCCAGGCTGAGGTGTGAAAAGCCTAACACTTTACAGGCTTTTCTAGGGCATTTGTCCATCCTCTAGCAATTTCAAGGTCATTAAAAAAAAATCTTGGTTCATCCCTTTTCAGCCTTTTGTAGTATCTGTTCTTATCAGTTTAAAAATCAGAGAAAGTAGCTGGGCGTTGGTGGCTCATGCTTTTAATCCCAGCACTCGGGCAGAAGCCGATGGATCTCTTTGAGTTTGGGGCCAGCCTGGTCTACAGAGTGAGGTCCAGGACAGCCAGAGTTACAACAGAGAAACTCTGTCTCGAAAAACCTAAATAAATAAATAAACAAACAAACAAATAAATAAATAAATAAATATCGAAGAAAGTGTAGTGGCGCACGCCTTTAATCCCAGCACTCTGGAGACAAAGCAGGTGGATCTCTGAATTACAAGCTGGCTGGGACTTCAAAGAGAGACTGTCTCAAAACCAAAAACCAAACAAACAACAGAAATCATGGTTCATTAGAAGGGACATATTCCAGGCTCCTTCTTGCCTTTACTTTTGGGTGTGTTTCTGTGTAGACCAGAAATCAATACTCCTCCCACTCCACCTGTGCTTTTGAGAGGGTGGCCTTGGGGACATGAAACACCAGCACGGGGGCAACATGACACCCACAGTCGTCACGTTCTGACACAGTTTCCACTTCCTCTGATTATCAGTAAGAATTACAGACAATCTTAATACATTCACGATATTACACCACTGTTAGCTCAAATTCTAAAACATCTTCATCACGTCCACAGGAAATGCTGAAGCTCTACTCTACCTCCTGCTCCCAAACCCCAGCAGCTACTAGCCTGATTTCTCTCTCCATGAATTCATTGATTCTGGGTATTACTGATAAACTGAATTGTGTAATAGATGGCATTTTGTGTCTTCCTCAATTTTACTCTGTATATACTTGCAAAGAAATGGAACCAGTGCCCAAACAAAAACTAACCCATGAACAATTGTGGCAGCACATTCACAATAGCACCCCCAAAAGGAAAGACATTGGCCTGTCAGTTGAACAAATGAAGAGAATGAAATATGTTTTGTCCATACGGTGGAATATTACTCTGATAGCTGTAAGAAGAATGAAGCATCAGTTTATAACACATTCTGCCATGGATGGACACCAAGGAAAGGTACAAGGGTCTGTAGGTGACTGCGTTGTGTGGCTCTACGCAGAGGAACTTCCTCACATACTACAGTGTTTGGCCATCAGTCCAAATGTCCCATTAGAACAGTTCCTCAGACTATCCGGAGCAGCAAGAGACACTGCTGATGTCCCCATCGCTGTACACCCCGTCTTCTACGGCACAGCGATACCGGAGCCAAGTGGGAGAACAGCTCACATTTGGGGCACAGACGAAGCTGTGTGGAAAGTATGAAGAAGACGGAAAATAATCCGGGCACATGCCTTTAATCCCAGCACTCAGGAGGCAGGGGCAGGCGGATCTCTGTGAGTTCGAGGCCAGCCTGGCCTACAGAATGAGTTCTAGGACAATCAGAGTTACAACAGAGAAACCCTGTCTTGAAAAACAAAAACAAAAAGACAGAAAACGAGTTTTCTCTAGGCCATGCTTACTAACCCTGCTCCCGGTCAGCGGTAGAGCGGCAACAGATCTTTTCCCTTAACCGACATAGCCTCTCTTCACTGTGGTATGTGCTGCCATAGACAACAAGGCCCCACATGGTTTTTGGTTTGTGTGTATTTGGAAGCTACATGCACCTAGTTTGGTTTTGTGAAAACCCCCATTACACGCCCCCCTTCACAGCAGCTGATTGGGATGATTAGCCTGAAACCAACAGGAATTTGGCCATTATTCCAAGAATCCGTCCTCACATGCTCATCGGCCCTGACACAGACGTAAATATTTCCAAAGATCTCAGCTCTCCGTTTTCTTTCAGCTCATTCAGGAGCCACCCTGGTGGCTGCACTGTACTAAGTGAGTTCTGCCAAGGTAGACAGGGCGGGGCTCCAGGAGCTCAAAGGGGCTCATGGCTTACCGCTTCCATCAGACCCTTCACCGTGGGTGACTTCAGCATCAGGGCATCAAACACGTCGTCATTCTCCTTCCTCACATACAGAAGCACTGAAAGAGAAGGAAAGAACCACATCACTGTGAGGCCCGGGGCACTGCTTCCTGACGTCACCTGCTCTGCTGACAGGCTAATGCCTATTGGGATGCAGAATGCTCTGACATGTGTCCACACTTGCGCTTCTCCGGGTGGGCACTTGGTCTTCTATGACTACTCTGTGTCTTCTATTCACATGAATACCACTGAAGGCTCCTGGGTGCCATGGGCTTTTCTACCAAGCTGGGGTTTGTAACAGAGAACTAGCTAGTCTTGGTCTCTGCTTTAAAGGAGTTTGTGGCTTGGAGAGCCAGGCAGCTTCAGATGGACTAGACACAGTGGTGAGAGTTGTGAAGGAAAAGTCACAAGGCAGTGCTTTCCAGCCAGATTTGGCCAGGATAAGGGTGAGAAAGAGTGCCAGGAGAGGGCGGGTGGGGTGGGCGTGGGGTTCAAGGATCTCTGAGTTAGACCAGAGGAGCATCAAGTCTAGAAAGGGATGACACTGGGAGGATGAGGAGGCCAGGCAGAGCATCTAAAGGTGCACCGAGTTGGGAGGGCAGCAGGGTACTTAGGAAGAACTTTGGATGTGGAATCACAGATCTGAGGGTAAATCCACTCATGGTAAATCCATGGCCCCTGCCATGGCCCCAGTGGCTTAATCTCTCCAACTCCTGGATTATTGTGAGACAGGACACTCAGATGTACCACATAGGGTTGTCTGGGGGTTCTGTAGAATAAGGTCCATGTGGTAGGCTTAGTTCAGGCTACCGCTCAGAGGGACCCAGTCAGCCTACGGGAGGCGTCAAGAAGCTCTTGTGGTTCTTGTGCTGTCAAGCTGGGGGTCTAGCTTTTCTATCAACTGTGTGCAGACTGAGTCAGGATGGGCAGGGCCCGCAGATCCTTGTCGATGTAAATGGACCTCAGAGAGGCTGAGGTGTACCTGCTGAGTCCCACAGACATGGCCACTCTTGCTGCTGCTTCTCCTGATCACCATGCCCTCCGACTGTACCCACCGCTCTGGCAATCATGTTGCAGGTCAGCTCCCAGAAAAAACAAAACAAAACAAAAAAAACCTGTCCCCTGCCACTCGGGTGCAATCTTGCAGCCCCGGAGCTCTGACTACTCCGCCTTCCCCAGCAGGCATAACTGCCCTTCTAAGAAAGAAAAAAGGCCAAGCTGAAACCCCATGTCTGTCTACACTATGGAAAACTGCCCAGGTCAAAAAAAACTCATGAGCCTGGCTATCAACTGCAGTCTGATAGCTATGTAGCTACCAACACCGTCAGCAGATGAACAAAGGCAGCACTGGGAAGTGAAAGCTAAGTTCAAACCTCCATGTCTTCCCCTCAAAGTCCAAAGGCTTCAAAGCTGCTGCTTAGAAAAGCCACTTCCAAGAAGGTTCTGCCCAAACTCTCTTCTGTGGCAGATGAACCTGATGAAGGGAGGGAGAGGAAAGGGGGAGGAGAGGAAAGGGGGAAGAGAGGAAAGACAGAGGAGAGGAAAGAGCAGGGAGGAAGGAGCTGGAGAAGTCCTTCTCTTTATCAAATATAAAAAAAGAAATGTCAATTAAATAAGTAGACTGACTACATCACCCCAAATTTACAAATTTACTCCCGTGAGGCAATACTATATAGCCTCCTTATGAGTTAAAACTACCTAGTAACACAGAGGTTACCATGAGAGAAGGCAATGTGAATGATATATAGAAAAACACTGAGAATACAGAGCCCAATTACATCCAGATACAGAGAATTATAAATTCAAGGGGAAGGCACAACTGCTGGCTATTACTTGATAGAAATTACTTGATGGAAATTCTGTAACTTCCTCCTGAAGCTCTCAACATCAAAAAGAGGGGAAAAAGCAATTTCCAGCAGGCTGACCCTAGGGAAACCTGGAATTACATTCTATTAAAATGAGCACTGCTTACAAATAACCTCTGCTCATTGTCTTTGAAACACAATGATTGCCCTTTTTGCTCAGGAGTGGCTGGAAAGTGCTAACGTGTTGGGGGGGGGGGGGCGCTGCAGGGTAGGTCCAGACTTCCCCTGCCAGGCTTATTGACAGCCATCCCAGAGGGAGTGCTGGGCTCCAGTCTGCTAGAGGGCTTGCCCAGGGAGTCAGTTTTCCTTAGCTTCATTCTGTGGTGAAGCAATGGTAATCATCATCCTGCCAACAGCAGCAGGACCAACTACTGAATATCCCAGACTCTGTATAGCCAAAGGCAGCCAGCCACCTACACGTGAGGCCCCAAAATGATTCTGATCCTGTCACCCCAACAAGTGGCTGCAAAGGAAAAACAACCAGTAATAATGGCTTTGGTGTGATCGTGACCATTCTCCTTCTTGGGAAACCTGACAAACAGCCAGTAGGAACTGCCTTTGACCCAAATCCCTAAGCACCGGCTCAGAGAGCTCCAAGCAAGAGGCCCAGTGGCTTCTCCATCCTTCTCCAAAGAGAAGCTCTTTCTTGGGAGAGGGTGCCATTTTCTTACTGCTGGTAGGTTAGGGCACCCTTTGTGTCTCCCTGACTCTGAAGTTTCAGAAGCCATGCCCTAACTTTTAATTATAGTCCAATATAATTTTGGTAACAACTTTGGTACCAGTTTCAGAAGGTCTGGGAAATGGTTGTTAGACCAGCTACCAGGCTGAACACGTGGAGGTGGAGCACAATTCCACGCCAGTGTGACTCTCCGCTTCCCTATGACTCTGCCATAACTCTAAGTACAGTTAGGTGGGGAAAGGACACCGGCAAATGGACAAGAAAAGCTATGAGGGAGAGCAGGAGCCAGAGGGCTTGACGGGTATGTCAAACCTGTTGCTATCTGCTTCCATATATTGAATAATTCTGAATCACTAGATCATAGTGATCTCACACACACACACACACACACACACACACACACACACACACACACACACATTTATCTCACTCTTGCATGAGTAGTCAGGAAACACATTCCCACTCTCCCAAGGCAAAGGAAAAGCCTGTAACCTCCCACGTGAGGAAACCCCACCAGGGTTGGCACTGATTCAGTCTCAGGGAGTGAGTTCTTCTCAATAGGATGCCCTCAACCCTCACACTGGTACAGCCTGTGCCCTAAGCCCTATCAGTGGCATGCCAGGATGGAGAGATACCTCGCTTTACGTTTTCTTCTTTAATCTGCTTTGATGGTGTTGGACCAAACTCATCTTCCATGGGCCTGAACATCCGTTTAACGAGGACGCTGCTGCTGGAGGAAATGAGCAGAAATGGTTAAATACAGCAAAGAGCGTCACATCACAAGTTCCTGACGATGCGGCCCCTGTCCTTTCTCTGTTCACACCACTCCTTCTCCCCCTGCAGGTTCCAAGTCATCTCCATTGAGGGAGAAAGCAGACCCCATCCTTAGAGCGCAGACCTAAAGCTCTGTACTGAAGACAGATCCACACAGGTGAGACTGCTGAGCCTGGGCCTGGCTCTCCTTTCCTGTTCAGAAGATGAGAACACAGGAAAGCTGGCATCACTGCCAGTGGCTTTGTGGTACCCAAGTCTCAACAGCCTCTTCCATCAGCGTGAGGCCAGGCTACGCTGTGCTCCAGATGCCCCCTTGGAACACAGCAGGAGACGACGCAGGCCACCACAGAAGACCTCTCTTGGGGACTGTCCTGACTTCCTATAGTTCTCCCTTCCCTAGTTGCCACAGTGGGAGGCTCAACCCAGCTGTCCAGTCCTTTCCTCTTCCACAGAAGACTCTAGTACTACCTCCTGGAAGATGGCAGTGCTGACCCCTGAACATTCTCTGCGGGGTTCACTCTGATAGTTCTGCATTTGCTGCTAAGGTCCCTGTGCATTCCGGATGCCTGAGGAAGGAGAAGGGCTGTTTGAGAGGAAGAGGAATCAGAGGAGAAATCAGGGAAGAGGTGGAGATTTACTATTCTTTAGTCTCAGGAACATAGATGCAAAAACCACTAATTTCTCTGGGGATAGTTTGGCCCAGGAAGCAATGCTGGAAGATCACTTAGCAGAAACTCTGAGGTCAGACCACCTTGATTGATTTAAAATCCCTGATCTAAAGTTTATTACTATACTAATTTGGACATATTTCTTAACTTCCCTGGGCCTCAGACTCCTTATCTTTAAAAGGAGGCTGTTGACCTAGAAATGACAATATTTGAGGACCTGGAAATATTAATTACGCTGAGTTGATCATTACACACTATGTACATTGTCGAATAATCATACCATGTCCTATAAAATGAGTACAAATATTATATGTCAAATAAAAATTAATTAATTTAATAAAATTTAAAAGACTGGGGAGGTGGCTCAGCATTAAAGATTGTATACTGCTCCTGCAGAGGGCCAGAGTTAGGTTCCTAGCACCTGTGTCAGGTGGCTCAGCCTTCTGTCACTCCAGCTCCAAGGAATCCAGTGCATCTGGCCTGCAGGGACACCTGCACTTGTGACCGCATGCCCACATGCAACACATACACATAATTTAAAACAATAAAAATAAAAACATTTAAAGGAGGCTATCAAGAGAATTCAGTGAGTGTTGGAACCCGGCGTAAGCACTACTGAAGTGCTAGACAAAGATGAAGATGCTGATGCTCACAAGTTAGAGGGACGTGAGGGAAAGAACAATGGAGAAGACTAGATCCAGAGCAAACAGTTCAGCTGCCACTTGCTCTCGCATGGGAGATGGACACTGTATTGTCCCCAACCTTAGAGACAGCACAAAATCCTGCAACTCGTAAGTGCACTTCCTGCCACCAGAGAGCCAGACATCACCTCTCAAGTCAGGTGAGCAGAGACCTAGAGGTCATAAAAGGACGTGGCACACTGCCTGTGGACAGTCCAAAAACATTTCCATTTATGCTGACAGCTTACATCACTAAACCAATGGTGCTTTATCTACCTTCTCATACTCCAAAGGGTGTAGCAGCCAATCAAATTCCTTAATGAAAGTTCAGGCTTTACAAAGCACATTCACTCCCTTGCTCACTCTGTGAGCCGGGGGGAGCGAGACAAGCCTTAGCCCAGATGTCCATGGTGACACGGGCTCAAATGTGTTAACAGTCTTACACATGGTGATTCAGCTAACAGGGGGAAGGGCTATTCACATGTGCCACTCATGGAAGAGCGACCCGAGAAATCTGAGGTGCTGGTGAGTATCGGGAATGAAGTCAAGAGCCAGCATTCTCATATTTTATCCCCCTCTGTGTCAAACAGTGAAAACAGCTAAGGGAAAGTCTAAAACTCAAGTCCCAGCCACAGGCAGTAATACTTTTAGGGTGCTGCTCCCTCTGTCTTGAGCTTGCCGCTTTGTCGTAACAGCAGATCGTGGCACTCTTGTCTCGTCCCTAGAACTGGAGTGACCATGACCTCAAGACGAGAAGACTTAAAAAAACAAACTCAATTCACACTGCAGCCAGGGACGCCCTCTCATGCTGTGTGAGAGCCAAGCTACTTTACTAAGCTTTCTTAAGATTCATTTATATTTTTCCAGATCACTTGATTTTTGAGAACACCTTATTCCAAGCCACAGTAGTTGTCATTAAAACGGTATCTCAGATAAACCACATTTCTCTTAGGAGGCCAAGTAAGTTTCTCTACACTTTCAAATCTATAAACCCAGTGGGAGCCAGTACATTTTATGTGTTCTGAATTCAAGTGTTTCACTTATTTACAAAGCAAGACCAAACAAGGCTGTTATGACTTGCCCACTCTCTAAATGAAAAGAACACAGACTGCAGGCCTTCTTGTGCCCAGGCCAGTGACACTATATGATACTTTTCAACAGAGAGCAGTGGAACAGTGCTTTTTCTGACATCATTCCCACCGCACTGGCCATCAGGTAGAAAAACCCAGGGCCAGCAGCATGTTCAACCATGGGCTTGTGGGTCAATCTCAAAGAAAACAAGATCCTTGACATCAACAAATGATTAATCAGGAGCCAGGCAGTGGTGACACATGCCTTTAATCCCAGCACTTGGGAGGCAGAGGCAGGCAGATCTTTGTGAGTTCAAAGCCAGCCTGGTCTACAGAGTGACTTCCAGGATAGCCAGAGTTACAACAGAGAAACCCTGTCTCTAAAAACAAACAAAGATTCATCAGGAAAGCACTGAGGAGTACCAGGTCTGAAGTAAGATTAGGACTGAGGGCTACAAAGATACCCAGGACTCAACTTCTAGAGAGCGAAAGGGTAAGTGAGCCAAATACATGGGAGCACTCTTGGGGCAATTACGAGCTCCTTCAGCGCCACACAGAGTGGAACCAGAAGCTAAATCAAAGTCACAGAGGAGTGAGGAGCTTGGTCTGACCGTCGTTCTGATGGAGGCCATGACACCACTTAAGATGGTGTCTCCTCAGGGTTGTGTGAGTACACGCTGTGGCCTCCGAGCTCAGAGATCTGTCTGCTGTGTCAGGAATGCTCAAGAAACATGGCTATGCCTTTGTAAAGGCCAGAAAATTATGGCATTGGGAATCTGCACCCGCCTCTATGCATTTTCTGCAGCCACAGAAGAATTGAGGAGATTGGGCAATGGAGACACAACGGCTATAGGTGAGTGCTGGGGACTATGGGTGGGCACTGGTTCAAACCCTGCTTCTGTCATGTACCAACCTTTGAAGCCTTTGAAGACGTTCCCTAATTTCTCAAAGCCTGTTTCCTTGTTGTCAATGGCAGATAATGGGCAATCTGGGAGAAATCCTGAAGATAACACCCGTAAAGCATTCAGTACCTTGTCACGGTACCCAGGGAGTGCTGTTACTTTCACATACAGCAATAGCCAGGCGCCGGACAGGCTTTAACACCAAGGCGCCAATGCTGACCATATTGCTCGTCAGAGGATGTGTAAAAGTATGGGGACACAGGTCTCGGAATGAACGATTGTGCAACCACACAGGTAATTCCGACAGAGAGGCTGTGCCAATGGAGTTACAGGAAGGTCACCTGCCACTGGGCTGTAGGCAGCTTTTAAAGGTCAGACTAAAATGAGAGGATAGGCCTGCACAGCAGGGGCTCAGGCACTCCTAAGATTCCCACTAACTCCATCTCAGGCTTACTACTAAGGGGAGCTACCTGCTGTGGGGTCTGAGATCCCGCAGTGGGGGCTGCAGGAAACTGAAGCCAGGGTTCGAGGGGGTTGACAAACAGCAGGTCCAGGGGATGGACTTGGGCTTCCTGAGCTTGAAGCCAACATTCTTCTCATGACGCCATGCTGTCTCTTACAAAATATGTGATTTAAAGATTAGAATTCAAGGTCTAATCTTTTCTGTTTGTTCCAACCACTGAAATTTGATTATTTCTGTCTCAAGATAAAAAGAACAAGCTGATTGTTTTTGGTTTTGAGATTGGAGTTTTACCGGATAGAATAAGCTGGCCTCAAACTTTTGATCCTCCTGCCTCAGTTACTTGATTTCTGGAACTGCAGACGTGAGCCATTGTGCTTGGCTTTCTATTCAATAGTCAGAGAATTTACAATGGTTTTTAGAGGTTCAGTACTGGACAAGGTTCTGGCCCTACGCAGTTTGAGTGTCATTTAATTAATTCCTTTGAGATTCTCTCCCTTTGAGATAGAAAGTGATAAACTTTGTCTGAAAAGAGCCCAACAACAAATATTTAGGCTTTTCAGATTCCTGTTGCCTGTTGAAACCTCTAAATTCTGCTGGAGAGGGTTGCCTCAGAGGTTAAGGGCACTGGCTGCTCTTCCAGAGGGCCTGGGTTTGATTCCCAACATCCATAGGGCAGCTGATAATTATCTGTGACTACAGATAATTCCAGGGATCCAACCCCTTCTGGCCTTTGTGGGTACCAGGCGTACAACTGGTACACAGACAAAATGCCCATACACATTTTTTTTGTTGTTGTTGTCTGGTTTGGTTTGGTTTTTGAGACAGGGTTTCTCTGTGTATCCCTGGCTATCCTGGAGCTCACTCTGTAGAACAGGCTGGCCTTGAACTCAGAGATCCACCTGCCTCTGTCCACTCCCACCAAGTGCTGGGATTAAAGGCATGTGCCACCATTGTCTGGCCTACACATTTTGTTGTTGTTTAAATTTAGTAGTCTCCCACGAGGGAAATTAAGTTGTTATTTTAATTAAGAACAGGTGCCGAGAGGAAAAGAGTGGCTAGTGCGGGAGAGAGTAGAATAAGAGCGAATGGACAGAGGTTAAAGGCTATTCAACAGATACAGAACTTGCTATGAGAATCTCAATTGCTAACATGTTTGGAATGAGAGACACCCTAGGAGATTTGTAAAGCACGCTTTGGGTGTGTCTGTGAGGGTGTTTCCAGAAAGAATTAATTAAAACTATTCTAAATATAGGCAGTGTTATTCAAGAGGCTGGTGGCCTAAATGATGCAAAGGGGCATTCTCTAGCCAGCAGAGACATTCTCTTTTTGTTTCCGGGCCACAAGAGGGGACAGTTTTGACACTGCCTCCACCCCATATTCTGCTTTGCCACAGACCCAAATGTAACAGAGCCAAGCAAGCACAGTTGATTGTTCCAAAACCATGGGTGAGCCAAAGTGCACTCTCCCTCCTTCAAATTCTAAAAGCTGGAACCATCCGGCTCTTAGAAACGATATAATGAGCTTCCTTATACGCAGACAGCACTCCATCACTGGCAATATTCAAGTAGAAGCCAGCTCAAGAACGTGCTAGAGATGTTACTATGGCCTAGAAAGAGTCCTTGGTGGCCTGAAAACCGCCCTTGTAGCTGCGAACTTGAGTGAAAAAAATAAGACCAAAGAATGGTAAGTAGGTGGCTGCCCCTAAAAAGTCACCGGCGGGAATGTGTTCTCTGCAGAGATAGAGACATCTCATCACTGCTGCACAGAGACACACATGGAAGACACTGGAAGACAGGCTCCAGCTACAGCCCACAGGACAGTGAACAGTCTCAGCCCACTCAGGTCCCATCGAAGCCATCTACCTAGAGTGAAGGCTCAGGAGCTGTGTGTCTCAGGCAGCTTTGAAAGCAGGAAAGGCCTTCACACTCCCAAGTAGATCTTGTTTTGGGATCAAATGATGGGAAGCAAGGACAATGAGAAAGAAAGATGTCAGCAAACAGTGCTCCAGAAGAGATGGATCACTTTTGTAAAAAACACCATTTATTCAAAAGCAGATCTTAGGAAGGAAGGGGGCAGAAAGAGAGGCGTGCAGGCAGAAAGGCGGTCACCCAGCCACTGCCCAACAGCCCCGTCCCACCTCCCACCAGGGATAGAAAGGTCTGTTGCCACCCACACCAACAAACACCAAGTGCTCAGAATGAGATGATTGTGTCTTACCCTTCTCGTTCATCATCTGCGTTGTAATACACCTGTGGGGAAACAGAAGGCACACTTAAGCCAGGAACAAAACATGGAGATTGGCAAGAGTTGTCTTAAGGTGTAAATTATCTCTCAAGAAGAAAAAAGATTCATTGGATTAGCAAAGGTGTGTGTGTGTGTGTGTGTGTGTGTGTGTGTGTGTGTGTGTGTGTGTGTTTAAGGAAGTGCAACCTCCTCACAGTCTCCCTGGGGATAATCTTTAGATTATAAAGTAAATTCAAAAATGTGACTGTTTCTAGCTATTCTGGTCTGATCAGATTACTCCGGCCCTCAGCCAAATGTTGCTCCTGACATTAAGAAAATCTGTCGGTGAGATCTAAACACACAGCCTGAGGAAGGCTGCGCTGGCTCCACAGGTGGGCTAGCTCTGGACACCATGTTACAAGTGGGTAGACACGAGGGCCGCAGCAGGATGGCAGCCATGGGGCCCCTGTGTTTGCTTCCCAGCAGGGTCTGGCTTACCCTGGCTTCCCGGGGTTAACTACCTTCAAGCTGTAAAGGTCATGTGGCAAAAGGAAGATCTCCAAGGAAAATATGTCTTGAAGTTGGCAAGCACAGTGGTAAGCACAACTAGAACTGAAAAAATCGTGACGCCTCCTTATGAACTGGTGGAGAAGCGCAGAGGGGTCTGCTGTGCACGTGTGCATCTTGCCCCCGTTGTTTCTAAAGTTTAACAGTGGGCCTTTTGTGAGTGTCACCTGTGTGCTGTGAAGACATCTGTGCTTGGGTGGACAAGAATACCTAAACCAGTATCTAACATTCGTGTATTCTCTTCTGAAGCTGTCAGTGCCCCTGTCCAACCTGGGCCTGGCAGAGCCTCCCTCCCACCTCCTCTCAGAGGCTTGCAGCCACACCAGTGGTTTGCCAAGCCCAGGCTGAATTGTATAACAAGCCCAGTTACCTGAAATGCTCCAAGTTGAGTCATTCCAGCCATTAGCTTGGACGTGTGTAAGAACTCTTTCCTTTTAGATTTTTATGGCTATTGTTGTATTGGATTTTATTTCCTCTTAAATAGAAAGCTGTGAATATAAGCTATGTTTTCATCACACAGAGGCTCAGTGTGGCATCACTCTGCCTCTCAAGGACCCACTCAGCAACTAGCTCCTCCCAGAAGAAACCTTTACAAGCTCTACCTTGCCTCTGCCCCGTCCTTCTGCCACGCAAGGCGACTGACTACAGCACACTTAGGGCTGATCATGGAACAACCAAGTGTCCCGGCGTTGCCAGGACCTCCAGTCAGGCTCCCTTCTGACTCTTTCACTCTTTACCTTGGGTCACAAGGAAGCCCAGGGGTTCTGTGAAGGGGGCCTTTAAGCCAAGCAGTAACAAGTCACCAGGCTGCTTTGCCTGGTAAGGACAATAAGGTCACATTTTCCTCAGAGTCTCCCTTGCAGGTGACTCTGAGGGGTGAGCGAGGCTGGAGGAGTGGCCGCTAGGGAGCCATGCTGGGACACTACTCTTCTTAGGATTGATTTACAGCTTTATGTATTTCAGAGAAGTCTTGCCAAGAGCCTACATCAGGCTGTCAAGAGAGGCTGTGGCACTGTAGCTAGAGTCATGACAGGAAGCAGAACAGTTTAGCACAGTTATTCCTTTTCTGGAAGATATGGAGATCTCACTCCTTAGAAAGCACAGCTACATGATTGGAAGCTTATAAAAAGGAGACAGAAAACACTCACACACACACACACACACACACACACACACACACTACCAACATACACATACTACCCCTCCCACACATGCACACACACACATGAGCATACACACCCCTGCTGGCTGGCTGTCTTGTCTTGGTTCCTATGGCATAAGGCAAGATAGAAATGTTAAGGTAATTCTTGGTAGAAATGCACTATACATGAAAAGCATGGTCATATTTTTTACCACAATCCTCCAGTGTACGGCTGCCTTGTCATTACATAGAACATTCTCCAGAACGAGGAGAAGCCAGCAAGGCTTCCCCTGCAGAGTGAGGTCAGCCCTGAACTCAGAGTGGGAAGGGACTTGAGTTTGTCATTATGCTTTTATTTCTCAAAACAGTCCTTTTACCCAAGGACTCTGGGTTCAGAAGCAATCCAATCAATGCAAACTTAAAATTCCAGTGAGCGTGGCCAAAAACAACTCTGGCTGGTGCTAAGGAAGATCTTTCTTTTTCTCTTCACAAAATTTTCATTTCTCCCATGGGAGAAGCAACCTTAAAGAGGAACGGCAATAAAATTGGGCTCATCCCCAAGCTCTGTAAACCTTCCACAGCTGGCTGAGGAAAAGTCCTCAGGAAGTAACTCAGCCCAGTCAGTGCTGGAGTACAGGACAAAGACAGGCTGGTACCCTCTTTTCTGTTTTTATTGAGCAACACCATAATTACTTCTCCCGGGGATACATAGTTTTCATCGTTAAACTTTTATTGTTTGCCTAGTCCTCCACAAAACTAAGCTGTCATAATGATCTAATTATTGAACACTTATTTGGTCGTAAATCCTTCATTTCATTTCATTCACAGGACTTAGCTTTGTGATTTTTGAAGGAAGATCTAATATATACCTTCTTTTTCCTTCATGAGAATTTTCTTCAATGAGAAATGATTTTTTCAATGAGAGCTATTAATTTAATAAGGAAAAAAATTATTGACAAGATCTTAATTTCTTTCCATTGAGCAAATGTAGGAAGCTACTGGTGCAGTTTTATTTCTCACCACTAGGTGGCGATGTGCACGCTGATAGAGTTTGTTTGCCACTAAGGAAACACAACTTCCTACTGGCTTTCTCCAACTGCTCTGTCATTAATTTTCTAATAACACCTCTCTTTGTCTTAGAATGTCAGTATTTTCTCCCAAGACAGTCTTTTCTGTAAAACTCTACTTTTTGTACTGAACAATACTGACTTTCCTTTGCTGCTAGGCGGGAAGGTGAGTTCATTTTTGTGGTCTGTGGTCTACTCCACAAACCCCCAGCTCCCGTGGAGGGTGGCAGGAGGGTGTGAGCAGAAGTCATACCTGTCCAGTCCTCTGCAGGTTTGCAAAGTGAACATCTGGTATGAAGAGCACAGGTTGAGAGTGCAGATCGGGCATGGCTTTGAAGAAGGTGATGTCACTTTTCTTCTGTAACGGTATGGCGGCCATCTTCCCATCAGAGGCTGGATGCAACCACAAAGCCATGAACACGGTTATGCACGACTGAGAACTCTCTGCTATTAGCCCTGTCTCAGCCCAAGTCCATGGTTCTCCCACAAGGCTTTCTTAGCACCCTAGATGTAACTATGCTTTAAATGTCCTCCCCCAAGCCCCAGTGAACAAGAAAAATGTGGGCGTCTAGGAAGTACCGAATGTGGATCGAAGGTCCTTCCACTTCTTCCTGTTCTGTGTGCACCCTGGAGGCCTGTTTGCTTTCTGTGTGAAGGATGCCCCTGTCTCTACTGCAAAGGCAGAACAGGCCATGCCTTGGGCATCTGTGCCTTCCCTGCAGTTTGCTTCTTCCTATCTGTCTCCTCAAAGGATCCTGCTGGCTGCAATGTCCCCGCAGCACAGTCAGCCTGTGTGTGTGGGTGGGAGGTGAGGGATGGGCGTGGGGAAATGGGGGAGACTCACAGTTGTTACACTGGGCTTGGGAGGTCTGGCCCTTCCCTTTCTTCCTGTTCTGCTTTCTCTCTTCATCTCGGATTTTTCTTTCTGCTCCCTGGTAGGGAAAATAGAGATCAAGCAAAGTGTATTCTTGGATCCTGCAAGAATATTCTCTCTCTCTCTCACACACACACAAATCGTGAAGACAGGAAACAAGGGAAGAAGAAGGCAGGACGCTTCAGCTCCCTCACTGCAGTGCAGTGAGGAACTCAGAGATGGACATGCTACACTCTGACCTGTGAGGGACACTGACTCACCCACCCCCACCCCCGTCTCATGCCTATTTCATGAACTTGAGTTTTGACCCATGTGGAAAGAACAGGCTGAGTTCTCCAGCTCAGCCACCTGCTAAGTAACTCAGTGCTGCTAACAGACTGGCCTAAGCACTGACTACTGAGTCCACTCCCAGGCACAGAAAGATGTTAGACGCATGCAACTCCTGTTCATAAGAAATCTTTGCCGGAAGAAATACAGGGGTCTTCTTCTCTGAGTTGTGGCCACAGAAAGATGAGGAATCGCTCTGCACAGGCAAGTATCAATATCCTCCTATAGAGTAGAAACAGGGCTCGTTCTACCACACAGAAGAAAGGTGCATCTACTGCCTTCTGTGCTCCTGTTCTTCATAATTTGACTTTTTTATTGGCCAAATGCAAGGCTGTCTTATCCTGCTTCACTGGCCGGTCAGCTGCGCCCCGAGGCAGGCACGATTCACTCTTCATCATTGTTTTTGGCCATTTGTTCACTTATTTTCCTCTTCTGATCCCCAGAAGGAGATGTCTCAGCACAGCTTTCTCTGGCTTCAGGAAAATTCACCCCACCATGTACTCACAATGCCTTAGGCACATGACATTCATGGGACACCCGAGCATAAGCTTCTTCCCATGTTAACAATCCCTTTCCCTTGTGGTAGCTGTTTAAGGAACAGTGACACATAAAGCACCCAACAACCTTGGCCCTTTAGAAAGGCCAGAAACTGTCCCAGACAAAACAGATTGGACAATATAAAATGTACTCCTCCCTTTTGGCGGGGGGAGATAAAGAAAGTCAAAAGACAAAGTCAAAAGTGTTAAGTTCCAACTACGTAAATATTTGAATCTACTCAAACACATTCATAGACAAAGAATACGAAATAGTTTACAACAAAGAATATACAGATGGTTTGAATTAAAAGAACAAGATACACTGATGTTGAATCTGCTCCTCAAGACTTGCTCAGTTTGCTTTCTTATACACCCCAGGACCACCTGCCTGGGGGTAGCACCACCCCTTCCACATCAACCATCAATCAAAGGAATGCCCCACGGATTCACACACAGGCCAGTCTGATGGAGGACTTTTCTCAGTTGAGGTTTCTCTTCCCTGAAAACTCCAGCGTTTGTCAAGTGACAAACGACTAAAGCAGGAGACTGTCCCTCCCCATCCTCGTTTTCCATTTTCTTCTGTGCTTCTCTTTCCTGGCCACATTGTTGCCTGCTCCAGCAGTTGATCTTACTCTCACTGGTGAGTGCCTTGGACAATTACTCTTTGGTAAGTGGCTCCAATACGTTCCTGCAGAGGCTGATGTCACAGAGGCCTTTAGTGATCAGCACACGCATCTTTACACCTGTGACGATCTCTTGTACCTCGCCCTCAGAGTTTAAATTCTGTTGTTCTAACTATTTCGTCCCTTCATATAAAGTCTCAGCAACAGAGATGAAGGCACTGATGGACTTATTTTGTAAGTGATTTCTATGCCCAAAAGTTCTAGGCAAAGCCCTACGCAATCCATCAAACGGCAAAGATCACCCTGCGTAGTTCTAGGGTAGCATCTGGACCCAGTTAAAGTTCTAGCCCGGGGATCTCAGCAGCATATGTACAACAAAGCACGGTGTGCTGTGAACTGAATGTAAGCGCTCCTCATCCCAGCCCCAGAAAGTCTGTGCACTGAAGTGAAGCCCTTAACCCCGGTGAGGTCGTGAGGCTGATCCCTGGTGATACCGCAGTGTCTCTTCTCCATGGGAGGACCGGGTGAGAAGATGGCCGCTGTAAGCCAGGAAGATGACCCTCCCCAGGACTGAACTCATTGATCTTAGGCTTCAAATCCCCAGAACTGTGAAAAGGAAGTTGCTATTGCTCACACCCCCTAGCCTGTGGCAATGCTTTTAATTAGTCATTAGATCAGTGGTAAAAGTGGGAGGCTGAAAACAACAGCCTAAACCGAGGGCAGTGGACTGGAGACTCCCTATATACCCACTGCGACTTGAGAACACAAGAGTACCACTCCCGCGTGATTGATAAGTGATCCTTTAGATACTATCAGACCGGAAAAGGTGACGAGGGAGGACTGTCATTACAAACAGCATCTAGTCACAGCAACAGCACCTTCCCGACAAGCTGTCATCCCCACTCACCTTGTCACAGAAGACCTTGATCTGGCAGTAAGCTCTGTGGATGGGTTTATTGCTGCGGTTATTGTAACTGTATGTGTCGATCTGAATCATCAGAGGAAGTCCCTTCACGCCCTTTTGGGAGGAGAAATCTGTACTCAGGCAATTCACAGTGATGAAAATCTGAAGGAGGGAGAAAAAGAAGAAAGTTCACAAACGGCCACCCAGAGGATCTCCACAGGGAGACACAAGCAGATGTGTGAAGCGAAAATCCAACACGGACCAGTAAGGGCACCGACAAATACAAATACAAATTCGATATTCTCACAGAGAAACCTACTGAATGCGCAAACGCATTGTGTGACTGTATACTTCTAAACAATTTGCTTTCATATTTGACCTTGAGATAGACAATTTAACTGACAATTTAAATAGACAAGTTGCATTGTAAATGACTGGTAGAGATAGAGAATGGGTGTAAATGAGCTAAAAAGACCCTCATGCTACACAAAGGTGGGTCACAGTCAAAACATGCCATTTGTCACACTCTGGAGGGGAACTGCCCAGACTGTGATTGCTACTTGAGGCTGTGTAACCTTTAGGAGGTGTCCTGGCAGGGGAATGGGCCTCTATGCCTCTAAAGTCACAGCCAGTTCCTGGTTCTTGGTGTGCTCTCCTCATTCTGGTTCATACTGATGGAGCAGTCCCCGCCACATGTGCCTGCCATGACACCTCCCAGCCGCAGCAGGCTGAAACCTTCTGAACCTCTGAGAAAAGGCAGAAAAACAAAACGCCTCTCTCCCACGAAGATGTTTCCTTCAGGTGTTCTGGTCACAGTGACACAAAAGTAAGTGACCTGGCATTTAAAGGTGACTCTCATGAGGGTTGACAAGCAGTGGTCACCACAGAAAAGCGGGACATATATGATTATTTTGTATAATGCAACTTTTCAAGAGTTGTGTGCTTTTGATGGACCTTTTGTGCCCCTGTGACAGTGACAGTGCCCTTCGGTTTCTTTCTAAGTATCAGTCTGATTTGTTTGAAGCCCTAAAGACTTCTGGTAACTTATACCACCAGGCATCTAATTTTCAGAGCTTTACCTCTTTACACATTGTATCTCTTTAATCTCTGAGCTCCTTGTTGTAACCTTAGGTGCCTTAGTAGGGCAGCCATCAGTGGTACCCAGGACAGTTAAGTTTAAATGATGTGCTAATTACAACAACCTTGCCTGCTATGTGACGGTCTCCCACCTTTCCAGCCAGCACCTAAAAACAAACATGAAAGGCAGTCTGTCTCATCCATGAGAAAAAGCCCGAAGATCTAAAGAGATACAATGTGTAAATGTATCTTTGAGATACATTGGATTTAGGTTAAAGAAATAAACATTTTCCCCTACTTGTTTGGTTTTGAGACAGGGTCCTTCTCTGTAGCCCAAGGTCACCTGGAAATTGGAACTCATTATTTAGACCAAGCTGGTTTTAAACTTGTGGTATTCCTCATTAGGCCTCTCTGGAGTTGGAATTACATACTTAAACACACACACACACACACACACACACACACACACACACACAAAGGATAACCGTATAAGGTAATACATGTGTTAATTTCCCTACTTTACTCTCTTTTATATGCACCTTGTAATATCATATTGTATATTTTAAATATACAACAAAAGATACTTTTAAATATATATATGCATTTCACTCATCCATTCATTTATTCCAGTCTGTAAGTATCCACGGAGGCACACAATGGATCAAGCACAGCGTTGGACATTAGAACTGGAGACAGAAGCCAAGGTTACCCGACAGAGCTAACAATCCAAGAGGGATGCATCTCAGACCATCATACAGTGGTCCAGGTCTTCCAGGAGAGGTGTGAGCAGAGACCCAGAAACACAGAGCAAGATCAACTACAGATGCAAATGCCTGAATGGCAAGGAATCATCCAAAGAAAGACTGTGGCGGGCAAGATGCTCCTACTGAGTTTCCAGCGCAGAAGCATTCTGTCTACAAAAGTAGCATTAACAGGAAATGCTCCCTCCAGCCTTGGATACTCGCTAAATGGCAGAGAAGTTTTATTTAATAGTCCTTCAAGCAGTAAACATTTTCAAATGCCATAAGTTTCCTGAGTCCTTGGTAGCACAAACACATAAGGCCCTGTGCCCACAGAAGACAGAGGTGAGATGAGGTAAGAGATAATGCATAGCGCTTCGAAGATTACAACAGCTTCATTGACCCGCCGGTCAGGGAAGGGGAGTCCTTTCCTGGGAACACTTGACTTCTATTGCTGACTTCTATTGCTGACAACCAGATGACCTTCACTAGGATGAAGCTTTGCGCCAGCAAATCAAGTGTTCACTCTGCTAAACTGTACGGTTGTTCCTAATTCTGGGCATGCATTTCACAGAGATGGCGGCTGTAATCCACGGGCACCTCAATCCTGGCTGGGTTTTTTCCCTGCTACTCCATCAAAAGGTCAGCCTAGTGACAGAAAAGCCAATGCTCTGGTGGATCATGTTTAAGCTTCATGGTGGGCTCAGCAGTTTATACAGCCACCATTCACTGTGGGTTTGTATGATTGGTAGGAAATGTTAATTGTTGTCGGTCAGCTCCAAGTCTGACCTAAGAGAGCTAGACTAACAGATCAGAAATATTTACAAGGACCACTGAAGTAGCCTGGTCATCTAGAGCCAATGAGGTAACATACTCGCTGTCAATGTACTACAATAAATAGACCCAATCGTCCTTGGAGGAGCTATAAAAGTCAGTCACCCAGTGCTCTAGTCCTTAAAAGCCAACTGAGTTCTGTGGGGAGACACTTAGACTCGATGCTCTTCAAAGAGAGAGGGTCTCCACCGAAGGCCCAGTGCAGCTCAGATTCAAGGCACTCTGATCCCATAAACGGTGGACTGCAGAGTTCTGCCTTCTGTGAAGCAAAGGGCGCCCATCTCCCAGGTCAGTGAAGCAGGCAGGACTCTGTACTGGGCTCAGCACTGCCTCCCTTCCTCCCTTGGGAAGCAGAGTCTCAGTGCCCAATGGCATAATCACAGCCTGGATGTGATACACTCAAAATCCAGATGGTTGAATTTTAACTGGCTCGGGGGTGGGGAGGCATGGAAGGTCATTAACTAAAACCTTGGCCTCAGAACTGATAAGCACTTTGTTTCATCTTGCAAACCCAACCATGTCCCAGTTCCACGAGCAGCAGGCAAACACCAGAGCCACTTTCTCAGAAGGTTATCTACAAAGCATGTGGTGCAAATGTGTTAGAGAGGCATGAGGACCAGGTACAATGTCACCCACTGAACGTTCATCCAAACATCGAGCACAGAAAGTTCTTTTCCACTTCCACAGGAGCTCAGACTATGTGAAGAGCAAGTGGACCAGGGAAATAACTGACCTGCCTGAGTTATGCACATGACCAGTGTGAGGCCTCTGCTTCTGCACAGCCCTTTCCAAACCTCAGGTGTAGTCTCCTAACTCTAGAAACACACGTTCCTAATTAAATCATGTGCATTCAGGCAGATAATGGACACCATTTCAATTTCCTCACGCGTTCAGAGGGGATCAGATAATTTCTGAGTGTGCCTAGACACTTTGCCCTGGCACGTGACTTTTTAAAAATAAAATCATTTGTTACATGTGAATAACAATTCCTGTTTTGTCGCTTCTAAAAAGTGATTTTGCTGAGGTCTCAAACACCCAGCTGTGCACTGCGCATATAGGAAGGTTTATTAAAACAAACACACACCAGTGAGTTTCAGAACCAAACCGTGATCTCATTGTTAACTTCCACTGTGTTTCTGAGGATTTCCAGTAAAACCATTGACCCTACCTTTAATTAATTTAGAAAGTAACTTGAGATTTAAAACTAAGTCCTCACATCCATGGTTCCATGTTAGAGATTTATTTGACTTTATAAAAATTGAATCGTATTTGTATTATCTTTCTGGTTAAAGGCTATTTTTGTTAATTTTTTAAATGAGCTCTTTTTAAATAAATCATTTATTTTTATTTTATGTGCATCGGTGTTTATGCTGCATGCACGTCTGTGTGAGGGTGTTGGGTCGCCTAAAACTAGAGTAACAGACAGCTGTGAGCTGTCATGTGGGTGCTGGGAATTGAACCCTGGTCCTCCAGAAGGACCAAGCTCTTATCTATTGAGCCATCTCTCCAGTCCCAGTGTTAAAGACTATTTATATATTTATGTATTTCCTAACACTCAGGATCTAAGGAATTTGTCTAAGTGCAGGGCGGGATGGGGGTGGGGGATGGCACATCCCAGGTCTTGGGAGGCAGAGGCAGGCAGATCTCTGAGTTCAAGGCCAGCTTGGTGATCAAAGAGAGTTCTGTAGCCTGGGCTAAAGAAAAAAACCCTGTCTCAAACAACAACAAAAAGAATTTATCTAAGCCTTAGACTCTAAGGAACCACACATACATTAGTCCCAAAATAACAGGTAAGGGGTACATACAGAGAAATTAAGTTTAATGCTGGAATCCATTCTCCTTTCAGAAATGATAAACAAATACTTAAGCGTGCTGTTGCCAGCTCCTCCGTGTTGTTGTTTTCTCCTTCCTCTCCTCCTCCTCCTCCTCCTCCTCCTCCCCCCCCCCCACAACCTTCTTCTTTTATTTTTCCTAGACAGGGTACCACCTATGTGGCCCTAGCTGTCCTGGAACACACTATGTAGACCGAGCTGGCGAGATCCTCCTGCCTGTCTCCCAAGGACTGGAATCCGTTCTCGCTTCTTATTAAACACCTTAGATAACTTCCTTACATCTTCATCATTTTTCTTTCCCTTGAGTGCCGATGGAATGACAGGTTGAAACAGGCAAAAAAGTAGGAGCAACCTCCGCTGCAATATTAGGGAGCCAAGTGGGAACATAAGAAAACGAGAGCGGGAGGAGCCATTTATTCATTCATTACTCCATGCTCTGATCACCCAACAGTTGTTAGCCTTCTGCGTTGGCACTGGGCTTGGAGGTAAGGACACCGAGTAAGACCTCCCCACACACTTCTCTGCACATGCTCTGTGCGCGTCTGAATGCACACAGATAAGCGTTGGATTTACTCTTGAATTCTACCATGGTTTTCCTGTTTTTTTCCACCACCTGTGGGTTTTTTGCTGCTGTTGTTTCCAGACCACATCAGACCTGGTCCATTTCGGGGCCGCTGCGTTCTGCTGCCCTCGAAGATCTGCACGGGGCCAGCCCTCCTCGTTCAGACTTCAGTTCCACGCTCTTCAGGCCCACCACCCACGGCCCTCCCAGCCAGAGGCGTACTATCAAGTTTCTCTTCTCTGTTTTCTTCGTGCACTTAATATTGTTGAATTTAATGTGCTGTTTGCTGTTCGGTGTTTAATTACCTGACTGCCCCATGAGGGCGAAATAGCCCGTAAGAAGGACCCTTTGTCTGCCTCAAGTTAGCCGTATTATGCCAGTTTAGGTTCTTTAGCAAATATTTATTCATTGAGTTAAGAGAACATAAATTAGTTTTTCAAATATGCATTTTTCCTTTTATGCACTATCTTGCTCTCATAAGAAGCCGAGCTTGACCGAAAGAGCTGAAGTTGTCAGAATCACACAGTGGGTTAGCTGCTCTGATCTGACGTAGTCTCTGAAGCTGTCTGACTGTGTTCCTTGTCTGTGTACCCATCTACCTACCTATGGACTGAGATATCAGCACACCTAAATTAAGCACTAACTATATATTCAGCATGACTGTCTGTCTGTCTGTCTGTCTATCTATCTAACCACCACTTCTCCCTCCACATATGCTTACACCCTTTGGATGAGCTACAAAAGGATGTTACAGATAGCACAGAGTACCTAGAACAGCAGGCCCTGCTCCCAGGAAAAGAACATCGCTCATTACTGGTTCTAGTCAGTATTGTGCAATAAGCACATTAGGCACTAAGTTGAACAATCCAGACCATACTTGCTGTGAGATTGTGGAAAGGAAAGAGCATAACTGGAAAGATTCACTGGAGGAATGGTGAGATGAAAGAGGAGTAGGGGGGAGAACATGGACGCGGCGGCTCAGTAGAGGAGCAGGATGCCTGAGGGGAGGGCAGAAACCTGAAGTGGACAGAGCTGCCCTGGGGCCAAGTAGGACAAGTAGAGCTGGGCCACAGCACCAAGTTAGAGGCCTGGTGAGAGGCTGAGGAAAGCCACAGGGCTGGACAGTGGGAGGATCCACCCCCTTCCAGAGTAGGTGAGACAACCATTAAACATAGAGCTACACAGGATGCACGCCCAGCGGAGAGCAGGAGGTATGCACTCAAGAGACCTAGAGTAGAAGGGCTTCCAAGCTAAAACCTCCAAAGCAGTCAATGAATAGGGCTGACCTGCAGTAGAGGGTTTCCCAGAAGTCAGCTTTCTTTGCAACTGAGAGCAAGATGAAATTTACTAACAGGAAAAGAGAGAGAGAGAAAGGAAAGGAGGAAGGAAGGAAGGAAGGAAAAGGAAGCTCCCTCAGTCAGCCCTCCTGCGTTCTAAACCTATCTTTTAAATAGTTCCAACAATCCCCATTTAGGTGCTAAGGTATTTAAATGATATCATCCTTTTAACCTAGAAAGGGCCATGCAGGAAAACATTAGGGTTTCCCCATCACCAGAGTACAGTCAACCAGGCCACCTCTTTTCCCGGCCAGGCAGTTCCCACTGCATCTTCAGAGCCCCCTGCTCAAGCTCCTTCCCAAGGAGACTACCTCCTCCTGGCTAGATATTCCCTCAGGGAGTTTGTAAAACCAACTTCAAGTGACTCCAATATGGATCCGCTTATGAGTCTCATTAATTGAACAAACATCCAAGATAAATTTATTTTTAAAGCATCAAATCTACTTCTCCACAGAACTCTGCAGGGGAGCTAGGTCAGTGCCTCCACTAGACTTCAAACTGCCCATTCAGCTCTGCAACCTCAGCAGATCCTGCACAGAGGCACATTGGGATGAGGAAGACTCTCTGACACTAAGCTGAGCTGTATGACTGCTTTACACAGTGACGAGCTCCCTGTCGTAAGAATTTAAATGCAGACCAAAAGACTCATTCACTCTGCTTCTTGGTGGCTTTGCTTTCTTGTCCTCTCTCATCTCACTCTCTGGACAGGGCCTTGTGATTCCCTGGTTTGTGTGATGCAGGAGATACAAACCAGGGCTTTGCACATGCTAAACAAGAGCCTACCAACTTGGCCACATCCCCAGCTCTTAAAACTTAAGTTTGTAGCGCTTGGACCTGATACAAAATTCAAAAGGCACAAAAGGAAAACTGCAAACTTTCTGCCTCCTTTGCCTCCAGTTAAGCATTTCAACATGGTCTGCAAATGTGTGTTCTGTGCTATTTTGCAAGTGCAAAGAGAATACACACAATCCCAATTCTCTCTTTTCCCACTTACCGATGAAATCCGATACTTCTGTCTCTTCAAAAAAGTTTACATATAGAATGACAATTTCTCCCGGTTAGGCAGTTTTCTGCTTTTAATTTATAAACAATGCCACCGTGAACGTCTTTCTGTGTAGCTTTTGTACACAAATGCACACAGGAACATAAATTTGCTACTGAAGTTGCTTTCTTCAGTTGAGAGTGGGCTTTCTCAGCAGCATTTTTACAGGCAGAAGTTTTCAGATTCCCTTCAATCACTAGAAAGCCTTACTAAAACCCCTACTTCAGGGCTCTGCTCCCAAGTTCCCAATTCAGCAGCCTGGGGTGAGTCTAACAGTTCCCCAAACTTATCTGACTTCCTTGACTGGCTCCTCTTCCTGCCCCTGTGACTCTTGCCCTTCTCAGGGTGCAGCTTCCGTAGGCACCACCCACTCCTTCCCTGGCTCCTGCTCCTCTCCACCTCTAAAGCCTTGCCCCGGGACAGCCTTTGCCCACTTTCCTACTTTCTCTGTCCCCGTTGATCCAAAAAACTCTGCTGTCTTCTGGACTCCCAGTCCCCGCTCTTCTTCTGAGGAGACCTTGGCCATCCCGTTCCCATCTGCTTTCTTTCCACCCCCAAGCTGGGGCAGCTCACTCGCCCCTCCCTTCACAGCTCTGATCCCACAGGAAGGGCATCCTCTGTGACACACCAAAGCGCAGATGTGATGAAGGGAGGGGAAAGAGGGGTGAGGGGGGAGAGAAACTCTGGAAAGATATTAGCAATGAGCTGATCTAGGTTTAGGGTGTGTGTCATCAACTACACTATTCTTCTAATTCTCATCTAAATTTTTTAAATACAAAAATATAAAAAAGTGAGCAAAGAAGAGAGACAAGAGCCAAGCCTAGTGGTGCCTGCTGTAATCCCAGGGCTGGGAGACAGAGGCAGGGCTACTGGAAGTTCGCCTAGTTCCAGGCCTGTCCTAAATTCTCTGAGAGCAGGACTGTGCCTGGCCACAATTCCCATCCTCCTGAACCAGCGTCTCACGTGCTTCCTCAAAGAAACCATTGTCTCACTGTGAGTGAGAGTAGAGACGGTCCTTCAAGTTCCTCCGACATAAAGCAGTATGGGAGGATCCCACTCAGTCCAGGCTTGGAATCTTGGCTCTAATACGCATTTGCTGTGTTACCGCGGTAAGCCAGCTAACGTTAAATCTCTTGTTAGTTAGATGAAAAATGTCACCTGCCTAAAAAACACTAATAACTGGATAATATATATAAAGGCCTGGCAGGGTGCCTGAGATATAGTAATTGCTGAACAAATATTAGTCATTGTGCACACAAGCACACACCATTATGTCATGAAATCCAAGTGTGTAATCCAATTCTCTGAGCAGCACAATAGTTCATAGAATGCAGGGCAGAAACCATGGCTACTCCACACTTTAACAAAAGATCAACCCACTGATATCTTCGGTGAGATGACATCCGAAGATTATTCCTTGTTCACGAGCATTAGCTCCAGCCCCGTAGCTTTTCCTGTCAGCCCTTACCTTGTAAACGGGGAACAAAGGCATGGCTTTGTTTAAGTTCAATACCAAAGACTCCAGCAAATGTTTGCCTTTCCCTTTTTTAGAGCTCCCTCCGCCCACACCACGCCCCAGCAAACACATAAAAATGCCATTTGCCCTGCTTGGCAGTATGTAACTCAATCTTTCTGAGACCTCTCCCGGGACCCCCTCCCTGTGCTCTCTTTACTTCTGAGACCATGGGATGCCCTATAATATTCTCTATCAGATAACCTGCTTAGAATTGGGACTAAGTCAGGCAACACACTGGAGGGTAAGTTTTGCTCAAATTGGCAATATCTTTCAACTTCCTTAGAAGCTCACCAGGCAAAGGCATCAACTTACTAAGGGTTGTGAAGTGGGAGGATCAGCAAAGTTATGAACCTTGGTCACTCAGACATATGGTCTCCTTTAGACAGTCCTTTGCTCTCGGTGCAACTTGAAAACCAGTATTTATACATCTTCCTCTGGTGTCCAGGAGTTCAAGAGGCAGAGCACTGTCTACTTAGAAGCATACCTCAGGAAGGTGCGCCATCATTTAGGTTTTTGAAGATACTTTTTTAGGTTTATTTACTTTACTCTACGTACAGGAGTGTTTTGCTTACATATCTGTATGTGTCCTGCTTGCATGCCTCACACCCCAGGAGCTCAAAAGAAGACATCAGATCTCTCAGAACTGGAGTCACAGATGGTGGGTGCTGGGGACAGAACCTGGGTCCTCTACAGGAGTAACTGGTGTTCTAAGCTGCTGAGTTGCCTCCAGCCTTCGAGTTTAGCTTTCTAGAGGCATCAGTTACAGCCAAGTGTGCCGGTGCTGGAGGATGGAGGCAGGCAGCCTTGCTACATGAGACCCTATCTCAACAACAGCATCCATCAGACGTCTTAGATGAAGAAGAGATGATGGCAGACAGACAAACAGGTGGGGCTGGAAAGATGGCTCGGCAATTAAGAACATGTTCTGCTCTTTCAGCGGAACCAAGTTTGGTTCCCAGTACCCACAACTGGCGGTTCACAACTGCCTGGAACTCCAGCTCCAGGGGAAACTGACATCCTCTTTTGGCCTCTGTGGGCACTGCACACAAACACACATACAAATAAGAATTTAAATAAAAAAGAGGAGACAAGAAAAGAAATAGCTAATCTGAGACATGACTGATCCACAGTGATCAGGTTCTGAGTCTAAGTTGCTCTTTTAATTAGCATGGTCTCACTTACAGTAACTATGCAGGTGGGAAGGTACAAGATTGTGGTAGCTCTGCTCTCCCCACCTCACCCCTTTCCTCGTGGTGAAATGTGCCATCAAAAACCTGTTCTGTCACAAAGCTGTCTCTTGAGCTAGCAGAGAGGCTGCACCATTTATCTATTCCTGGCTAATGCACAGGAAGCTAGGTGGGGTTTATTCACCACCAGCTGCACCTTGAGAAGGCAGCTCCTGAGGGAGGACACCAACCCACACAAGGAGAAAGGAAAGACGCTGGGATTTCACATGGACAAAGGAAATTGCTCTACAGGACATCGCTCATCAGATCTCCACGCTGCTTATACAGGCAGCTGCCGAGCACAGCTCTGGCGTCCCTCTGACTTCTGTCTTCCTTAAGGACGGCTTTACAGATAGATGAGGCCTCTTATCCCCCGTTGTCGCCAGCCAGTCATCTCAACAACCACTCCTCAGAAATAGCCTCAGTTCTTAGATGACATCTTTTTAATATTAAAGCAAAGTAAGATACTTGGCATTAGATAAAGGTAAACAATTAACAGGGCTCAGGGGAAACATCAGCATGCCATGCCTACACTCACCTTACAAGTTTCTACAGGTCCAAATTTATAGTTAGGTTTCTATTATAAATCCAGTCACGCCCCCCTCCCCGCCCCGCCACCCCGAGAGCATGCTCTCTCTCTCTCTGCACATGAGGCGAGAACATGCTTGCATGGGTGCATACAGATGAAGGTCAGAGAACAGCTTGAGGGAGTCAGTCCCTTCCTTCTATGATATGGGTTCCAGAGATAGAGCTGTGATCACCAGCGCTGGTAGCCACTACCCACTGAGCCATCTCACGAGCCCTCCAGTTCATTTAAAGCTGGAAAGACCCAAAGCTGGAGGCGCCAGCACGCCATGTCCACATAGCTATCACTGTGGCTGCTTCCGATGTCTTAAGTTGCACATACTTCAAATAACCTCCATCTTGGTTTTGTTGGTTTTTCTAAATGCTGTGTCTTTTGCATAGTTTTGAAAAAAGGGAAGAGAAAAAAAAAGTCTCCACTATTCATGAGGGGAAAAAAAAAAGTAATATAAGAGAAAAACAGAAAAACACATGGGCGTACATGTGAAAATGAATTTCAGGATATCAGAGAAAGAGCTAGATAGGTGGGAAGACAGAGAATGAATGTGTAAAGAAAAAAATAATAAATGTGCAAGCTGATAAATCTAAGGGTTTCAGTATTAGGGAACGCTGCTCTTTAGTGGGTGCAATAAGTTAATATCTAAGAAAGAGACACTAATGTTAGGCCAGCCAGCACACATATACAAACACACACACAAAGCTCACTAATATTAGGGTAGTAATGAGAGAGAGACACAGAGAGAGAGAGACAGAATGTTCGTGTTAAATTAGTATGCACACACACATACACTCACACACACACACACACAACACAGGCACTCAGCTGAAGAGAGCAAAGTATCCCAAGTAGCAGCTATGCCCATTCTGGTCAATAGGCTTTTATAACATAAACAAAGAATGTTCCAGGGCATAAGATGTTCGCTGCTAGAGGCTTGGTGAGGGTGATGCTGAGGATGTCAAGGATGGGGTAAGGGGACAAGCAGGATGAGTTGTTGAACCTCTGCTTGAGGAAGTGAAGCTGAGTGTCTATTTTCCCTCCTTTTGGATCAACGTTAAGTTGCACTCTGAATTTCTTGGAAAAGGAAAATCATAGCATGTTTTGTCTTGTCTTAACGTATGATTCCCTTCTGTGAGGATGAGTAAGAGGGGAGCCTGGGGGTGGCATCCGCCCTTCCATTTACCTAATCTTGCAGTCCCAGAATGCAAATCAGAATCAGTGAGGCACAAAGTGCCGTACACCTCCAGTCTCATCCTAAATGTTTACCTCCCCCTTCATGTGACCCTGAACCTCTCTAAAATGACTTCCTTCCTGAGAGGGTCTCTCCCAGTCCCAGCAAACTGGAAGGATGTTCACTGGTGATCTGATGATACAGGGATGGAGGGGACACCCCAAGTCTTCTGCTGTAGCTGAAGGACGGTCGGTGTCCAGCAAGCAGGACAGACATCATGAAACAAGTCCTGTTCTACCCTGGTAAGCAGAGCTGTCAAAGCTCAAAAGCAGCAAACAATACTCCATTGTGCCAGCTTCATATTACTGAATTATTCTAGGTTTTTCTTTAAAATTTGTCAAAAGAAAAGCCAACGAGATGGCCTGGTGAGTAAAAGCACTTGCAACATAAGCTTGACAATCTGAGACCCATCCCAAGAGCCTCCATAAGAAGTCAGGTATGCTGGTGTATCCCAGCACTCCTCCTGGGAGACGGGAGGTACAGATGAGAGGCACAGACAGGAAGATGGCCCAGAAGCTCGTATCCTCCTGGCCTGGTGCATGAAGGGTGGCAGAGGCCCTGGGGAATGGGGCCATGGGGAAAGCAATGGGGAAAGAGAGCTCCAACTCCTGAAAGCTGTCTAACTATGCATATCCCGGGTCTGTGCACCCATGCTCACACACATAGAGACATTCAGTCAGCATCATCATCATCATCATCATCATCATCATCATCATCAAAAAAATTCTAAGAGATGAGAGTAATAGATTCATCACTTTGTTGGCAGTGAGGGAGTTTTTTGTTTATTTTTTCTGGATCAAGACCCTTCCAGAGCATTGGAGCAGAGAGACTTTTTTAAGACTCTCGGGGGGAACCTCCTTTATCCTAGCATTTGATAGAGTGTAGGATGGGGCAAACAAGTAAAAAGTCACAAAGGGGAAACTGGTGGTGGGTTGAAGGAAAATGGCCCCCATAGGCTCATAGAGAGTGGCACTGTTGGGAGGTGTGGCCTTGTTGGAGGAAGTATGCCACTGGGGGAAGGCTTTGAGTTCTCAGAAGCTCAAGCCAGGTCCAGTGACTCACCCTCTTTTCCTGCTGACTACTGATCCAGATGTAGAACTCTGGGATCCTTCTCCAGCACCATGTCTGCCTGCCTGCCGCCATGCTTCCCGCCATGATGACAACGACTAAACCTCTGAACTATAAGCCAGCCCCAATTAAAAGTTTTCCTTTGTAAGAGTTGCCGTGGTCGTGGTGTCTCCTCACAGCAATAGAACACTTACTAAGACAGAGCTTATCGAGAACATGGGTGCAAGGCACTCAGTAACACCCAAGCACTCATGCTGTTCCCCTGTGTGGTCACCGCCACAGACTTTGCTGGCACTCCTGAATTGCGTTAATCTTGAAATCGCTGTGAACAGAAAGCCACACTGAATTTAAAAAAAAAAAGGAGTAAGCTTCAAGACCCTCCCTGGATACCTGGGGAATGACCAGGGCTGCACTGTGTGGTGACGGAGCCACCGGAGAACACAGCACTCCGAGTTCACTGCTCTTCAGCAACCCGAAAGAATCTTGTGTGGGAAATCGCCATCTTGGAGATTCCTGCTCAAAAAGCCTACTTTCGAAGTGCCAGTGTTTGGCTACAAAGAGAAACTAAAATTAGAATGTCTCTGCATGTGGGAGTCAGGTGAGAGAGTGTGGCACAGAAGTTCTCCCGCCACGATCCTCTGGATGGGACCGCAGGCATCTGCGGGGTGCTTATACCAACTCCCACCATCTCACAGCTGGGTAAACTAAAACTGGGGAAGGGGAAGTTGGATGCTGGAAGCTGGGCTTACAGCAATGCCTGTAAAGCCCAGCATTTGGAAGGCTGAGACAGGAGGATTGCTGTGAGTTCGCAGCCAACCGAGGCTACACAGAGAGAGCCTGTTTGAAAACTACCCTCAAGAAAAAAAGAAACACAAATGCTGACTGCTCCGATACCAGGACTAGACCCTGAGTGCGCACCTGATCCAGGCGCCTCCTGCCGCACGGATCCAGACACACCCCTCCAATTTCCACGCTCTGACAGTGGGAACAGAGACAAGGCACAACACGCAGCCCTCCAGACAACACAGACCCCCAGGGGAAACAGGTCCTGTCCAAGACTGTTCGGCCTGCTTGTGTTGTCTAGCAGGAAGACGCTGTGACACAGCTGGAAAAACCGGCTCTGCGAGGTGGAACCTTGCAGCAGCTAACCCTAAACCACAAGTTGGCCCTGGAGTCTGGGAACAACCCCAGACCTCACTGATAGCCTGAGCACCTTCCTGGGCACCAAACATGGCTGCCATAATTAAAGGAAGCTAGAAGACTAGACACTGATGTCCTCTCCTTGTTCCTGTTTGTTCTAGAAAGAGAAATGCAGCATGCAGGGCAGCCACAAAAGCAGGGCTGTGAAATGAGACCGGGCGAGGGACTCAGAAGCAGAAACCTGCTAGCACTCGGGGAGCCCTGGGTTCAATTCCCAGTAACACCTGGGGGCACAGGAGACGGGGGTGCATGTGCACACACACTCAATGCATAAATAAGTTTTTAGAAGACAGAGGGCCTAAGTGGAAGATCCTGGGATAAAGCACTTGCACACGAGCGTGAGAACCATTTCAAATTCATTGTGTCGCTACCTTCCCTGACGCTGAAAGCTCGGGAAGACATGAACCTAGGGTTGATGCCGCTGTGAATCAAAAGTTCAAATGTATACTGTGGATGGGCAAAGAGAGTGCCAGAACAGAGAGTGCGCACTAGGTAAAAATGAGAGAGAATGGCTACTCATCATGAGGGTCACTTACAACCTTGCAAACACTCAGGCTCATGGCTTCTAGAATTCTTAACTATCCAAAATAACCCCTAAACCTGCATCACTAAATCATGGTCTTCTAACTCTGGTATGCATGCCTGTGATCCCAGACACGGGAGAGTAACCTTGCCTCAGAAAGATGATATACCACACAAACCGAAAAACTCGTTATTACTAAGCATCAGTGAAGACATTAACATTTCCAATGGTTCATAAATGCTTAATATTCCTACACGTATCTGTTGTTCTGTGGACCACATGTCTGCGTTCACTGGCCACAGAAACCAAAACATCGTGAGATATAGACTGAGACCCCAGCAGAGATGCGGCGGGCGCAAAAGCTAGTGCGACCCCTGACCTCAGCAGCCGGTTTCTGCACGAGTCCACCACTCTGTCCTTTGTTGAAAATCTTCCCCACGACTGTCAAGTTACGTTGTCTATAAATTCAGTAATATTTTAAAGAATCGCCCCAGGTTCTGGGAACTTCAGCCCAGCATCCCTGGCTGAGGGGTTGGCTCTGAAAGAGCTCGCCTTCAAACACCCTTCTGCAGTTTGGAGAACCATTTGCAATTTTTAAAACCTTACTTATTAGTTAACAAAGAATGACAGTCACTAAAAATAGATATTAAGGAAATAAAACAAACTCTGCTACAGGAAGTATCATGAAATATTGCCCAAGGTCATTTGCTAAGGTGTATAAGAAAATCGGTGTGTCTGCCTGGAAGTACACCTGCGCACACATGTGCAAACCCACACAAACAAATGCACACATGTGCATACCCAGACATGCAAGTGCACACTCATGCACACACATAGTTAGACCAGAGAGTGAGTGCTTGTATACAGCAAGTGAATGATACAGAATGAACTGGCTAGGCAATCAACTTAGTCCCAAATCATCCGTCCCATGAGTTTCCATGGAGCCTGTCCCTCCTGATCCCACATTCTCTTTTAAAGATCCCTACTGAAAGTCTTTTAACACATTCACCTCTAACATCCATGATCACAGACGGTGATACTGAAAATACGGAGACTATAGCTTGTTGATAGCTACTGGACCACAATGGCAGGAGAGAGAGGCGGGCTTTAGTACCTGCAGTGGGCCAGTACCTCAACCCCGTGGCACAAGCATGTGTGGCCCCTTAAATGGCGGGTCCTTGGTACACTAGTTGAAAATCCCGCCAGAATAGAATTTACTTCTATCTTTATGGAAGCCTTGTTAACCAATATTGGCTATTGGGCCCTTACTGACCTTTACCCATCCCTCTCTGATTAACAAGCTTTAGATAGGCTGATTGAAATGTCTAGTAGGCATAGACCAATGCTATTGGACCTCCCCTTCTGCACCACCCTATGTTGTCCATAAAAACCCACTTCCCTACACAATAAATGTATTTGCACCAAGAAGGCATTTCTCCAGAGTCTGTTTCTTGGGTTTGTGACTCAGTGCTGCTCACTCCCTCGGGAACTCTGCACCCACAAAAACCCACAATAGCTCACGTTAGAGCTAGCTTTAACGCTGTCACACACCTTCCGTGGTGGAACCCCATTTTCTTCCCAGTAACAATGAAGTGGGTCTGGCTCTCTCTGCTCACACTATTGTTTGGTTGGTGGTTCCCTACTGATCCCTTTGGATCGTATCACGCACACCCCAGCAGGATGCTTGGTGCAATAGAGACATTCAGAAGTGTTGATCTGTCTGCTTTGACTTGCTAAGAATGCCAACGAATCCCAGTACTGTGGCCTTACAGACTGCCCCCTGTATAGTAGTCTAGTCTCAAAGAGATACACAAGGACTTGGGGTTAGCAATGGCTGAAGCTAGGAGGGGTGACAGGAACCTTGGGATGGCACAGACAAACCTCTGCAAGCTGTGACGGTTTCAGGAGTGGGCAGAGGGCAACCAAGAGCACTGCAACCATGCTAAGAGCACATGGTATGTGCAGGCCCGCCAGAGACGAGCTTTGCCTGCAGTTCTGTGTGAAGCTTGCTTGACCTTGCATCCTGAGGAAAAGCCTGCTCGCCTCTCCGGAACACTCATTCTCCAGGCTACAGTGCTGACCTGTCACTCTGTGCCCATTCAAGTCACCTTTCTTGGGCCTAAAGCCAGTTCCACCTGCACTGTTTTATACACGAGTGGAATGAGACACTGAGCAAATCACTTTCCTCTGGAAAACCCGCCTGCAAACTCCCAGCCAGTTTCCTCTTACACACAGCCTCCCCGCTGAGAACAATGAGCCGTGGACAGCCTTGTTTATGTTGACCGCCTCCTGAGACTGAAGACAAGGTCTTCTAACACTCACCCAGATGGTACACAACTGAAGCAGAAAACAAGCTTAGCTGTTATCTGAAATAGTCCTTTAAGTGCAAAATGAGGCTGAAGAATCTGAAGCTCAGACTAAGAATGGGCTTTGAGGCCTTCAAAACACAGACTGGCATCTGAGAAGCAAACAAGGCTATCTGTTCAAACCCTTTCTTATCCAAATCCAGCAGCTCAGGCGCCTGGCCTTGACACCTTTCTGTCAGAGATGATACTTACCCTTGCACTTCTTTTTTTCCCCCTAAGACAGGGTTTCTCTGTTGTATCTCTGGCTGTCCTGGAACTCACTCTGTAGACCAGGCTAGCCTCGAACTCACAGAGATCCACCTACTTCTGCCTCCCAAGTGCTAGGATTAAAGGCATGTGTTGCCACCACCACCCAGCTTATCCCTGCACACACATCTTGACTACACTTACTCTGAGAGGAACAGGCAAGGGCCGGTCAACAAAGAAGCGGTTCAAAGCCATAGTGGTCCAAGGTGATTGGAAGCGCTACTTCTGGCACGCCCTCCCTCACCAGCTGTGGGCCACTCACCATGAAGACCTGAGCTGCCTCTGACAGTGGCATAGAGAAGCTGAGGGGCCTTAGGGGACTGAGTGTTAGGTGCAAGTTGTAAAACGGAGCATGTGGCCAGAAGGACTAGGGAGGGACGTGGTGGCTGGTCACATTATCAGAGCAGAAGTGCCCACTCCCAACGAAAGAGCAAAGGTGTGCGGCTTCTAAAACAGGGAATATGTTCATTTTCTTCTTTCTGACTGAGTTCCTAGGTTTTGGAAAGGAGTCTTCAGGAAGGGCCAGCGTAGGCTTCACTAACCTTTGCCTCTTCGTTCACATCCCAGGTGAAGGAAACAGCATTGTACGCGATCTCTTCGATGTTGCCGATGGTGTTGAAGCTCTCCTTGTAGTCAGCTACAACATTGAAAGAGAAAAAGGGCTTAGGAGAGCTGTAGCCAGGTGGGAGGCACATGCCTGTAAGCCCTGCACTTGGGAGGTAAAGACAGGCAGATCTGAGTTCAGGATCATCCTTACGACAGCAAGTCTGAGACCAGACTGGTATACGTAACACTCCAGCTCAAGATATACATACCACACCACACACACACACACACACGCGCACACACACACACATCCATGCATGCGTGCTCAGACACACAGTGAAGGACCAGTCCCCCGATGATATATTATTTGTCAATGGGCAAATTTTAAATTTGCCTATTTTTCTGACTACCGCTGTGACAAGCCACAGATTTCTGCTTATAGAACTCTTCTATCACTGAAAAAATTTACATGTGTCCTTTCATTGAGAGAGTAAATCTACACGAACCCTGTCTTTACCTGATTTGGTTGTTAGTTTGTTTTTTCTTAGATGTAAAAAAAACTAAAAATTTCCCCTCCTGGCTGCTCGCCTTCCTACTCACTTTCTAGACAGGTCCTCCACAGGGGTGTTTTTAGATATCAAGATATTCTGCCAATCGGGTGGTGTCTCTAGGACTTCGGTAAAGAAATTACAGGAGAAGGGAGATTTTCCATGTGCGTTGATGGTGCTGAGGATCAAACACAGGGCCTCACACATGCTAAGCATACGCTATAACACTGAACTGCACCCTCACACATGCTAAGCACATGCTGTAACACTGAACTGCTCCTCCATGCCAAAGAACGACACTTATAAAACTTGCTTTTGAACTTCAGAGAGTTGAGTTAATCACACTTGGCTACATGCCATCACCTGACCACTCTGGGCATTGTCCTATCCTCAATCCTTATACAATGTATATATATATTGTGTGTGTGTGTGTGTATCATGTATTCTGCTCCGTCTCATCAAGACAACAGCAACCAGCGTGTGTGCTGTGTGTTGTTATGGGCATGTTGGCTGACATATCCTTGTAACACAACTGTGTGTTACTCGAGCCAAAGTTGTGGGTGCAGTAAGTGTTTAGGATGTACTTCTACTACAAAGGTGCCGGCTGGCTGTTTTCCAGAGTTCAGACGTCACTGGGTGTCCTGTATTTTGTCTGGCAGCCCTCGCCATGGAACCTTTTCAGATCTAACTACGTACGGGTTGTTGCCTGTCCACCTGTGGCTACACAGAAACCCGCGGTAACCGGCAGCCATAATCTGCTTATTTCCCCTCCCTGCTGATAAATGTGGGGTCCCTGAGGCAGCACCCACCAGGATTCCTCACGCTGGGACCTGAACGGTTATAGGAAAACCTACCGACTGTGCTCTCCAGAATGGCTCTCTAGACGCCTGTCTCGCCTCACACTGGATTCCATTTCCCCTACTTTCTACGCACTCTGAGAGGTTCAAACTGGCATCACTGGGCGCTGTGTCTGCATTTCTTCTACTTTCAGACACACGCACGTCCTCACGTGCACCTCGCCAGCCAGGGATCTGTGGTGGGGCCTGCTTGCTCCCTTCCCCCGTACACGTTCCTGTGATCTTGCCTAGAGAAACCTCAAAATAAAATGATGCATCTTTTTTGGGCAATGTTTTCTTCTTCTGAGCCTTGAGACAGTCTTTCACTGTGTGACCTAAACTGTCCTTGAACTCAAAGGGCCTTGTCCTCCTAGTGCTGAGATTACAGGGACGAGAGAGCCAGCCTGCCCAAGCCCAGATCTTTACATTTTACACACTGAGTACATAAGCTTTTAACATAAAAGCATGTATATTTAACATAGGAAAATCAGAGGCAATGAGCAAATAAGAAAAAGTTTAAAAGCAACCAGTCCACCAGCCCATGACTAGCTACTTCAGGACTTACTTGTATGTGCTTCTCTCTCATCCAGCGCCTTTTCTCCAAAAACATGTAAAGAAGTATCTTTTCGTTGCTGTATTGTTTTGCTTGGTCCATCTCTAGTTCTCTTCCCACATCTAAAACCTTCCGTAAAACTACTGTTGGGGACCAAATGTCATCATAGCAGACAATGTGTCATGACTCTATTCTTATTGTCACTCAGCTGACAGCTAACAGCTTGCTGCATCAGTGTTTCCTTTACTTTTACAGATAAAATTTACATGAATTTAATTATCTTTTATTAAAATAAATTCTCCGGAGGGGAAAGTGTAGCTCGCTGGGCTGTAGCAAGGGCTGGGGGGCAGGACCGGTTAGGGCCAACACTCAGCACCAAAACAAAAGGAATTTTAAAAAGTATTCTCAGAAATAACGTTTTTAATATCTTGTTTTGTTTTGTTTGATTGTTTGTTAAGACAAGGTCTCACAGTGCAGCCCTGGCTGGCCTGGAACTCAAGAGATCTGCCTGCTTCTGCCTCCCATGGCTGGGGCTGAGGATGTAGGGTACCAGGCCCAGCTGTAATTTTAAGGCTAGCTGACTCTGTCAAACTGATCCAGAGAAGAACAATTTACACCCAGAGTGACTGCATCCCTGCTTCTCAGATTGTCTCTTTCTAAACTGATATTCAAAACCTGGTCTCTTATTATTTTAACCTGCAATTCCTTGATTGTTGAGAGGGTTGAATATTCTTTCTTTGGTCTCTGACCAAATACTATTTGTATTTTTTTATTTTTTTTAAGTTCATTCATTGGTTTTGGCTTTTCTAATTTCTGTCCGTGTTCCACTTTTCTCTTAGGGTGGTCAAGTTTTTCCGCTGATTTTAAAATAAATACTCAAAGGTAAATAGAAAAAAAAATCAAAAGAGAATGACATTCCACTCTACACTTTCTAACAAGGCGTTGTGTTCGGGACAACTGTGCATGCATGTCTGTGCTTTTGGTAAGCCACAAACTCAGTTTCTGAGAGGGAAGGAGAGAGCGGAATTTAGAATTGAATTCCTTGATTCTCCACTAAGTGCCCTGGAAGACAATCTCACAAGTTTGTCTGAGTAAAGAACGGTTCGAAGGCCAGCTGTGAATGAAAAAGCACATATCACGTCTAGACATTAAGACCAGGGTGGCAGGGTAAGCACTTAGGCATCATAGATTCCTGCATCACAAAGTTCTACTTTCCCATTTTTAAATTTTCCCCTAAAAGAGGCTGAAAAAAGGAAAGGCTTTCAAACCAAATGCAATACATAACACTCCAGAGTCTTTTAATCCTGCACTCGACCACCAAACATGACAATCAAGATATTTACTCTTGCCTGGAAATGTCCTCACTAGGTCCCTGACCTTACAGCTTTTACAAGATAGGAAACAGAATGCAAACAAATACACAATATAAATAAACAAGACAATTATCCTGAATCTGTCTGCTTTTTCAAAGGAGTCTTGATTTTTCTTTTTCTCTGTTTTTTGCCCATCAAAAACAGAAAAACAGGATGAAGACAGTTCCTAGTAATCACAGCAATGTACACAAAAGGACAGTACCCAAGTATCCAACTAGCAGGGAGTACTAAAGAATTGAAGCCAGGAGGTGGTGGCCCACGCCTTTAATCCCAACACTCAGGAGGCATTGGCAGGGGGATCTCTGAGTTTGAGGTCAGTCTGGTCTACAGAGTGAGTTCCAGGACAGCCAGAGTTACATAAAGAAACCCTGTCTCGAAAAACCAGAGAGAAAAGAAGAGAGGTTGGGGGAAAGAAGTCAGAAAAGAACAGAAAAGAAAGGAAAAGAAAAAAAAGAAGAGAAGAGAGAACTGAAATCATGGAAGGGATAATTCTAATGAAACTGATCTCCTTGATGCCATACTGCCAGCCGTAAAAGCCCAAATCTCTAGGCTGAGATTACTGATTAATAATTACTCGTATTACTGAGCATACAAGTCAGGGTAAGTAGTATGGAAATGCCTGGTCACAGACAACCTCCAGGTGTGTCAGAACGCCCCAGAACAGAACGGGCATTTATGGATTCCCATAGCTTAAAGATGCATGCAGGTGCTGCCCAATGCTGGAGGCCAGTAAAGGCAGCAGAGGGCTTCAGTGAGACGCAGGCCACTGCCAGATATTTTCGTTCTGTGAGCATGGCATGTAGCCAAGACTCCTCTGCTGGCTCCCAGATGGGGCCGGCCTTCGTGGTTCCTCTGCTGCCTCGTCTCTGTACTTGAAAAGCTTTGGTTCTGTGGCAAAACGGAGTAGATTTCCTGGGAACCTTTTATTCACACAAAACACAGTCTTAGAAAGCATATTAGTCTCTATTTATGAAGTTCATATAACAGACTATTCTTCCCAAAAACTTTTCCTCTTCATGGACAGACACAAGGCCATATACAGGAGAACCGGTTAGCTATCCAGGGACTCAGACAGGACCCACAGCAACAACAGGCCTATCCTAGTGCCTACAGTTTCCTTCTGAAAAAGCCATTGTGATCTCCTGGCACTCGAACCCAAAGGCTCTTGTGGTGATAACTGTGGTCTAGTTGAGAACACACGCTCATGCCAGGCCATGTGCCAACAGGAGGTCCTCTGCCTCCTCCAGCGCATGCACCCACTAATGAGGTGCTTAGCAGTCTCCAAGCCCACTACTACAGAGAAGTCGGGCTGTTCATGGAAATCAAAGTTGGTAACCAATCAACTACGGTTTGAATTCAGGTGTCTGACTGATACCAACACACTTCTAACTGCAAGTATCAGTGCAGGCATTGAGAGCATATCACGCGCTTCGGTGGCAACTACTTCATGAAGCGCTGAGGGAACGGATGGTGAGGGGGACAGGGGAACTGGGCATCTGGGGACTATGGGAAGTTACTTAACAAAAGAGGGCAGGGCTAGGGTACTTCAACGAACAAGAAAACATCTCCAGAACCTGCTAGTACAAGAAGGCCGAGGGAGAAGTTCGAGCTAGTCCGTGTAAGAAAACCGAAGGCACTGGCGCTGAGGAAAAATGATGCTGAAAGTATTTAACCACGTCTGTCAGAAAGTACGGGGCACACCTGCGAGCGCACTTGGCATGCGCGTTTTCTGGCAAGTTATATTCTGCATAGAAATGAGGGAACGCAACTCTTTTCAATTTCACAGGAGGTATAATGGCGGGCGAATCCTTTTTGCTATCTTTTATCTTTTGCAGACAATCAGGTGGTCTGTTAATTGGGTGCTTTAATTCAGACTTTTGAAGGCTGAGGCTTCCACAAGCTGAGGGTAAGGGATCCACGGTGCTGGATGGTGGTCAAAGGAAACACCAACTGCTGCACCTCAATTAGGCCTCGTGCACTCGGAGAATAACTAATCCCCCCTTTAATTATTTTATATATATTGTCGGAGATTAAACAGAGCGGTATAATTAATACCGAAGACAGCACTGTTCTAGAAGATGCGGATTCTGTCTGAACATGTGAAATAATGTAGCTGGAATGTTGAAGATGAACCCGGGCACCACGCCAGTTCTGTACACAACCATACCAGCTTCATCAGAAGCCTTTTACTTTTTTTTTTTAAGTTGAGAACACGGCATGGTAGATATGTTTGGGGCTGTGATTCCACAGGTCCATCTGCAGGGTGATAGTCAGGATACAGCAGGGAGGCACCTGAGCTGTGGAAATCTGCCTTGGATTCTTCTCCATAGCCCTCAGTGAGAGGCCCTCAGTGAGCTACCTCTGCAGAACGACTATCTAAAGAATGCACCGACGCTTCTTCGTGGTGCACGCTGGGTCACACCTGACCACACCTGTCCTCAAACGTCTGTGCCCCCTGTCTGCAAGCCCAAGCAGACGAGCTCACAGAGGAAAGCAGGTCGTCTGAGGATCGCTCAACTCTGATTTGAAAGACAGAAGAAACAAACTTTGTCTGAATGGGTTCCGAGATTACCCCTCCCCGCCTTGCCCTGCTCAGTTCTTCTAAATCAAAAAAGCAGCATTTTAAAGCCGGTGTGACTCATGTAGGAATTCACCAATGAGCTCATAATTTTCTTTATAATGCTCTTTATTAAGTCTCAGGTAGCCTGGGTGTCCTTGAGTATGTTGACACTTGAGCTGATTTCGACAAGCACTAAATCATTTCCATCATTTGTCCTAGTCCACGAGCAAATAACAGCCACCGTTCTTTTGAGAGCCAAGAGTGGGATAGGCCCTGTGCTGAGTACACACACTTCTACAGAAAACTCTGAACCTTTACCTGCAAACCTCACTTCCAGAGTAAGAAACACAGGCACATGCAAAGTGCCTCCCCAGCTCTTGGTTTGCGTCTTAGTCTGTTTTCCGTTTTTCACTTCGTCATCACGGGGTGGAGGATCTCACATGGTGACACAGAGGGAACATGTCAGCATGGAAGCTTCACCCTCTTCCTACAAAGGCGCCGGTGCCTCGTACTCTTGTGAGCTCATCTGATTACCCCCACCTCAAACACTTTAGCACATGGGCTGGGAATTGAGTTTCTAACACACAGACTCTCGGGGGACACACTAAAAAGCACACTAGCTGATAAAGCTGGGACCAGGACCTACAAAGCTCTGTCAACACACAAAGCCAAACCCCTTTGCTTCTGGGACACAAAGTCTCTTGAGTTGGGCACCTTTTTAATGCACGATTCAGAGTGCTGACGTGTGAGGCTATGAATGCATATTGTGGCCAGCACTGAGTGACTCTGCGGTGTTCTTAAGCGGCCATATCTGCACGCCATTGCTCGCTACTCTCTGAAGCTTGTTATAATAGCCTCCCTGGAGTGATGAGATGGCATCCTTCTCAGGATTCTCTTTGCACTAAACCTAATACTTTTTTGTGTGTTTGGGCTCATTTCTAGGGCAGAAATCATATAGGACAATGTTACAGATTTCAAACTATAACAATATAAACAAAACATTTTTTAAAAATCTACATTAGAGACTATTATTATGCTCCATGTATACTATTGTTTTTTATTCCTTTTGATTTCATTTTTTTAAGAAGGCTGGTCTTAGGGCTGGGAAGATGGCTCAGTGGGTAATGTGCTTGCTGTGCCAAGCATGAAGACTGAGTCTGGACCATACACACACAGAGACACACAATCTCAAGCGCTGGCCTTGACCTGCAAGCCTGACTTCAAAACAAGAGTAATGAAGGGCCAGAGAGACAGCTCAGCTAAGAGCACAGGCTGCTCTTCCAGAGGATCTGGAAGATCCTGGTTCAATTCCCAGCACCCACATTGCAGCTCACAACTGTCTGTTACACCCTCACAGATATAGATATGCAAATCATCAATGTAAATAAAAATAAATAAAATTTAAAAAACAATAATAATGAAATGATATCAGTGACAGTTCAGATCCTATGTATAAACATATAGCTACACATATATAGGAGCCTAAAGATACACGAGGGCTCACAACTACACACCTGACCAACTTGGCTAGACATAAACTTGTCCAATTGGACTCTGTGACTCACAGAGTTTTTACTTTAACTATTCTGTTGCTGGCCTACAACAGTTAATCTGTGAACCACACAAAAGCACCTCACACCTTCTTCTGAGAGTTTTCTGAATGAATCAAGATACAAATTGTGCTCTGGTGATAAATTATACTTCTGTTGGACGTGAACTATCTGTTACTTGTTTCAGCTCTTCAGTCTCTGTTTCATCACTTGACATCCTGGTGCTTTGTTAGGCAGAATGGGGACAAAAAGTTATCAAACGTAGAATTAAAAGTTACTGCCTCAAATGGTTAATCAGACGTCAGTATCCTAGAACAGCTACCGAGCTCCCTCCAGCACAAACCCTAACCTTTTCCCACCCCACATCAAATAGTTTACCTGGGTAAAACCAACTACTTTGTAAAAGAAAACAGAATCTATTTTCTCAAATGATGGTACTTTACATTATTGCTTAAGAATCTCAAGACTTAAGCTCCTATGAAGCATTCTATCGCCACTTTCAAAAACCCATCTTAGTGGCTAGAGTCACTTGGCACAAGAAATAACTTTGAAAGGCGTACGGCTGTGGTTCAGAGCTGTAAAGTGAGTAGATCTACAAAGAGAAATGATCACTCGTCACACTGTCCGTCTCCACATGGACAACTTGTCACTAAATTGAATGAGCCCGATTCCTTCAGGGACCAGAGATATAGTAACACCAACCTCCACGGGCCGGACAATGATGGTGCACACTTTTAATCCCAGCACTCAGGAAGCAGAGGCGGGTGAAACTCTGCAAGTCCTAGACCAGCCTAGTCTACAGAGTGAGTTCCAGGACAGCCAGGGCTACACAGTAAAAAACAAACAAACCAAACAACAACAAAACAACCAAACAAACAAAAAACCAAAACCAAAAATACCAACTTTCATCTTCCAGCATCCCAGGCTCTCCATGCTGTCATTCACATGGACCAGTCTAGCATGGAACATTGGAAGATGAATCTGTTCCATGAGGAAAGGGGAGGGGTATGGTTAGCAAATCAAAATGATAACCCCATGGCTGTCGCTATTCACATTCGCCACGCTGTTCCTATTTATCTGTACTCCTTTTCTAGCGTTATTAGAGAATCTCGAGAGTATTTCAAAATTGAAATGCTGTTCTTTCAAATGTGCTTTTGGTAAATTTAGATATGCCCTCCAAAGCGGGAAAAGTTGCTACAGTTCTGATTTACCTTAGCAGTGGTGACCCCAGCACCTCACGTCACAGCCTTGGAGAGTTACATGACTTGTCTAAGCTGGCCCCCTACCCATATGTGGGTTACTATGATCAGTACGTCATGATCAGTCACGATGAAGCCCTTGTTCTGGAGAATTAGTGTCTCAGGGAAAGATCAAAGCAGAGATGCTGGACTCTTGGAGACTTGTTTATTAAGCCTTGTCTATTTCAGTTCACACCTCTTTAAAACCAGGAATACTACCTGAAGTCCGACTAAAGGCCTCTCCACACCATCAGCTCTCAAGCAGAACAGAAAAACAAAACCAAATGCAAGTCTAAGCTACACTGCACAACAGCTATGGGGATGGAAAAGGCGCCATCAGGGCAAACAATTCCGTGTCCAGGAAAGGAGGGGAAGAGCGGAAATACAGCATTTATATCCCTAAACACATGGGTCTGTCAGGTTAAATTTTCAGGGTGTGTGTGCAGTCTGTTTATGGCATAGCTCCACCCTCTTGATAAAACGGGGGCAAGGGAGGGGTTGTGGAATCCACTACACTTCAGTCGTCCCGGGAAACATTCCTTCTGGTTAGCCACCTGAGCTTGAATATTCCCTGGAAAAGAAAAGCTCTCTATCAGAAAAGGCTCATTAAACAGTAATGTTCTGGACCCAGAAAAACAAGACTTCGTAAGAGCGAGAAGGAAAAAAATGTTGAAAGGCTACAAAAACTACAGCTTTTAATTTTCAAATCTAGACTCTCTGTTTTTGTCTGCTTTTACATGATTATCCATTTTTTTGGATCCAGTAAAACTAATACTTTCTAGCTAGATTTAAAAAGAGAATTGCCCCTGGTTTATTAATGTGCATTATACTTTGACACTATGTAATTAAATTTTAGTTACCTACGTTTATCAAAAAGCCTAGTGTGCAATAAAAGAGCAGCTAATACAAGAAACTGCATTACTCAGCAGGAGGGCAGCTCAGTCAGTCACAGACTTGCCTTGAAAGCATGGAAACCCAAGGTCAATTCCCCAGAACCCAAGTTAAGGAACAAACAGTCTTTAATCCCGGCAGAGGGAGGGGGATCTCTGTGAGTCTGAGGCCAGCCTGGACTAGAGAGTGAGTTCTAGGACGGCCAGAGTCACAATAGAGAAACCCTGTCTATGAAACCAAAAACCAAACAACCAAACAACAACAACAACAACGAAAACCAGGTGTGACATGCCTGCAGTCCTATGTTAGGGAGACAGAGGGAGGCAGAGTGCTGGAGCTCACCGGTCAACCAGCCAAGCCTACTGGATCAAGCTCCAGAAACGCCATCTCAGAAAAACATGGGTCAACACCTAAAGACAACATCCAAGGTGGATCTCTGGCTTTCACGTATATCCCCCCACCCGACCCCCTTTCTCTCTCTCCCTCCCTCCCTCTTTGCCTCCCTCCCTCTCTCCCCAGTCCAAGTACACTTCCTTGTTAAGAGCATTTGTGCTCATCAAAACTGTCCTAGGAGCAGATGCAGAGACCCCACAGTCAAACATTAGGAGGAGAGAGAGTCCAAATTGGAGATCTCCATTGGATCCCTCCCCTCAGAGATCGGGGAACCCAACAGAAGAGAGGGAGAAAGAATGATAAAAACCAGGAGAACATGACCCACAGAATCAACTAAGCAGGACTCAGAGGGGCTCACAGAGACTGAGGCGGCAGTCAGGGAGTCTGCCTGGGTCTGCCCTAGGTCCTCTGCATATGTTATGGTTGCTAGTTTGGTGTTTTTGTGAGACTCCTAACAGTAGGAGTGAGTGTGTTTCTGACTCCTTTGCCAGTTCTTATGACCCTTTTCTCCCTACTGTGTTGTTGTGTCCAGCCTTGATATGAGGGTTTGTGCCTTGTATCTTGTTATGTCGTATTCAGCTGATATCCCTGGAAGGCCTACTCTTTTTCTGAAGGGAAAGGAGAAGCAGTAGATCTGGGGAGAGAGAAGGAGGAACAGGGCTGGGAGGAGTGGAGGGAGTAGAAACTGCTGTCGAGATGTATTGATTAGTTGAAATTAAAAGTTACTTTAAAAGACATAAAAAACCCACCCTAGATACTCAAGCGTGTCCATAACACTTGTTCAGTTACTCAACATTGGTTGGACACCTTCTGTGTACAGTATTCTGTACTGGGTGCTGGGTACCTAAAGGTTGAAAAGAAATTCTTTGTTCATTCAAATAACTGGTGTCAGGTGGGTGGATAGAGGAAAACCAACAGCCAAAGGATAGAGCAACGTGATAATTCCTGATACAAACCCGATTCAGGAGGGCGCTGCTTGTTCTACTGAGAAACTCAGAAAGATTGGCATAAGTGGGGTCAGGGACTAGGTCCTAAGCGAGCTGTCTTGCAGGTGGAAGCAGGAATGTATGTTACTCTAAGCAAGACGAGCCCTGGACAACAAGGAAGTTAGGAGCAAATGGGAAAGGCAGGAAAAGTGAACTATCCCTACAAACACAGCACTGAACAATGTCCATAGAAGACATTACGCCAGATCAAGTCAGGAATAGACTAGGATCTGGGTGGAATCTAGACATGAGGAAGACACAGTAACAGCCTGAGAGAAATCAAGGGCTGGAGTTTGGGAATGAATCCCAACTTCTGGGTGCCTTATATGCTGCTCTTCGCCTTAACCCTTTCGTGGAGGGTAAGGGGAGCCCAGGGTCACTCATATCAGGGAGAAAATGAGTCTCCCCAGTGGTGCTGACCCAGACAGAATGAGTTGCTGAGATTCAAATTGAGACATGCATGCAATAAACAGAAACCCACAGTGGGTTTGTTCTGCCTGGACAAATATTAAGCTTTAAAGCATACTTGCATTTTATAAATTTTAAGTACCTAACCTTTGCACTCGATGATGCTTTTATCATATAAATATTTCCCAACCAAAGCTGAAGATGAAAAGGAATTTTCAGCAACCGCAGCATCAGCTCCGCCCTCTGAAGCAGAGCCTGTCTCACACTGCGTGTGAATGGAGAAAATAGCAGGAGGATCTGGGAGGTTCCTGGCCTGCGCCCCACACGCCCCCTCACATCTGGGTCGGCAGAGGAAACAGGGATCTGGCTTGCTCTCTGCCTTGGTGCTCAGAGCCTTTTCTCTTACCAGCCCTCAGGGGTTGTTTTCAAAGCTGGGAGATCTCAAGGACCGTTTTATTTTGTAATCAAGTTTAATTTTTAAGTATGTTTAGAAGTACAGAAGCAACCTAAAAAGAATGTCATAAAATGAACTTACTTGATTTATTGCTAAGGAAAGAAGCCCCCCTCTCAGACTGTGGGAGAGGCTAGGGCAGCCCTGAGCTAAGCTGAACAGAGTGGCCAGCTGCTAGATCTTCTCATGTTCCAGTCCTTCTTGGACCACAAAATCCACCTTCCCTGACCACCTGCACACCTGGTTGCCTCTCCCTGCTTTTCTACATACCTCTCAGAGTAGCCAGTCTGGGACTCACTATAAAAACTTCAAGGAGGCATATCAATACAGCATTGCAAAGCAGGGCCCTTCCAGAAAGCTTGGGAGGAAAGAGCAAGATTTAACTGGAGTACAACTCTTATTTGCATGAGTCCAGCATGGAAGCTCCAACCTGAATAATCCACAATGGACAGCTGGAGTCTGGACTTGAGAACCTCCTGGAAGACTTCCTTCGATCCCCATACAGAATTAAATTTACAGAAATGTCTTCATGCTTTGCAACTGAGTTCTTATGCAAATGTATTCCTTCATATAAAACTACTATAAAGGAACACAATTTTAAAATGGTTTTTAAGAAATAAATTTGTATTAAGACACATATACACACAAATCCTATAATGACATGCTAATGACTGAAAATCAAATGTATAATTACAAGATTACTATTGACGTTATCCTAATAAACTCTGAGACAGGAAATATGACTCTGAACCAAAATTAAAGTCAGAGATTGAATAAGAACGTAAACTAGCTTGACAACAACGGATACAATGCTGTCCGTTGGCATTGAGAAACGCCAATGCGTCCTGGAACACAGAAACCTGCGTCCCTCGCCAGGAACGTGCACAACAATGTGATTTTCATATTCTGGAGCATCTGAACTATAACACGGTGAAAGAATCCTGAATCGCGTCGAGGACAGAAATTCTGTGTGAATGTGTTACAAGCCATCTGTGGCTTTGTTTTTAATGGTGCTAATATGAATTATGGAATCTCGGTTCATTTTGACTTCCCTATTTGAAAGATAACAGAAAAGTACCCATACTCAGAGCTTCAGTTATTCAGAGCTATTCAGTTATTACTGAGTAGACGTCATAAGTCCAGTTCAATTTTAGACTTGTGATACATTTCCAGAATTTTTCCATGGATCACATTTATAAAACTCATAGCTCTCTTATGCAAATGAGCCCTGGGGACTGCCCCCCAGTGCTCTACATAGCTCCGAGGTGGATCCCGTACTCTACAAGCTCCAGGGTGGTCCTCCAGCGCTCCACACAGCTCCAGACTGGCCCCCAATGCTCTACAAAGATCTGGGGTTGCCAATCAGGCCTTAACTGAGACAAGAGGCAATGGGCTTCCAGCACTGGGGCCTTGAGGATTTGTGGGCCCCTAGGCACCCTTTCCAGCTCAGACAATCTCCATTAGGCTTCAGTGTGTGCTATATGGAAACAGCTTGACCCAGGGGCCCTTTGGAAGTAGAGGTCGGCAAGCTCCATCTGTAGGTCATGTATCTGTCACTCTCAGATTGCCAGGAATCTCCTTCAAAAAGCAAATCTTCCTAGGACCGCATTTGTTCTGTATTCCGTGCCTTCCCTTCCCTCTGCATTAGTTCCATCAACTAATTCTCCCCACCTCCCACCTCTCTCTCAGATGCATGAGAGTGTGAGTCTCTCCTATATTTCTCAACAGATTTATAAAACAGTTTTCCAACCTCATTTTTTGAATCTTGACTATTTTACCCAGATGGGTGCCATGTCCTGGCATGCGGCGTGCTTTGGTTCCTTTTTCACTCACATGACCTTGATATCCCTCAGTATCTGCCCTGAGAAACTCTCCTTCTGACATCTCAGTTGTCCGTCTTCTTGCCTCTAGGTACTGGCAATGTGAAGGCAAGGCCTTAATTATATTTTAATCACCAGGGCTGAAAAAGACCTTGCCCACGGACGGTGCTCAATAAATATCAGCTGAATGAATGTGTGCATCCATTTCCTCAAGCTGGTGTGGAAAAAATACGGGCTCATCACTGACTTGGTGTCTGAATACAATGAGGCCTTGACACCCAAAGACAATCGAATGACAAATATCGTTTAAATGGCTTTCCCATGTGGGAGGAGTATTTGACCCAGGAATGCTTCTTGAGCGGCAGAACTTATTTACAGCCTGAAATAATTGCCACTCTTCAAGGAGCTCACAAGAAAGAGCTTGGGCAACTTGGAGAACTCTGTGTGTCTTTTGCCATCTGTGGAGTTGGAGCTTGCTGTGAACATTTCCTGCCCCACTTCCAGAAGTTTCATGAACTAATGTGTGAGAACCACACATCTGACCTGGCTCTCGTATGTTCCAGACCTACCCACCAGCCGCAGTCAGGCAGCAGGTCGTCCTCAACGCTGGAAGGCAAGTTACAGAGCGACAGAGTGATGCATTTTCTGTCACTCTGTGCTGGTTGTGACCACAGCCAAAGAGCCAGCCAGGCTCTGGGTTACAGCAGGAAATCCACGGAGAGTGGGAGCAGCCTCCAGCGTCAGGATTCCATCCACCACCCTCGCCAAGCGTGAACTTGGGGGTAGCGCTTGGCCCCTGCCGTATCACATCTCAGCTTTTAGGCAACACAATGGCTGTTTTGAGGATGATTTTTTTTTTTTAAGTTAATGTAGGATGGATAGAGAAAGCTTGGAGCATAGGAGGTGGTGCCCCAAGGAGTAGCTGTTACTAAGGTACAGGTCATTCCTCCAAACCTACCCTCGGCTGGTATAGTAGATCTCACGCACATCTACGTGTGCTTTCATTCAGTGTTGATCAAACGCTCGCTGTGTCTTGGGCTTGCACAGAGCAGAGTAAGGACCAAAACAGACAAGTCTCTGCTCTCCCGGCATTTTACCTTCCAGAAAGAGAGGAGACTAAGAAATACAAGCATACGTGAATAAAAAAGTGTTCTGACGTGAAATAAAGATAACAACAGAGACAGGGGGCGACGAGACCACACAGTGACAGGGGGCGACGAGACCACACAGTGACAGGGATCTTGTTGGTAAGGTTTGAAAGAAATGAGGAAGCAAGGTGGCTGAATGTTCATCGGAAGAGCAGGGGAGCTGCTGCAGAGACAGAATCCAGGAGCACGGGCCATGCTGGTAGCCTCCCTCCCTCCGTCCTGGTCTTGGGTTCCTTTTCTTTCTCGTGGAACCACAGACCAGACCCCTGAGGTTCCTCTGAACCTTGGGCAGCACACAACACCTTGCCAGCACGAAGAAGGAGGCATGGGAGATGAGGGGTGGCCTCAAAGAATGGCTGAAAACCTGGTCCAAGTAAAATAACCTGTGTACAGAGAGGCGAGAAACTTTCCCGCCATAACGGAACGCAAGAGTTGGAGAATCTCCTGAGCATGCGTGCAGGGGCATGCTGGGTAAATGAAAGGCCAGGTGGGAGGGGGACGGTCTGCGGAATTTGGCCACTGGTAGGGGTAGGGGTGGATACGGAGAGGCAGAGAACAGGGAGGGAGGCTAGTCATCCCAGCAGACTACAAGTGATATGAAAACACATGGATGCCCATACTCAAAATTGTGGCAGGCAAAATTTAGAGGTGGTGAGTCCCATAACGCCCAACGCTAAGATCGCTCACGCCTTTAATCCCAGCACTTGGGAGGCAGCGGCAGGCAGAACTCTGTAAATTCTAGGTCAGCCTGGTCTATGACATAGTTCCAGGACAGCCAGAGTTACATAGTGAGACCCTGTATGATTTAAAAACAAAAACACTTAAGCTTAAGTGAAGATGGCCAGTAAAGGCACTTGCTTCCGAGCCTGAGAACCTGAGTTCAATTCCAGGATATGGTAGAAAGAAAGCCAGTTTCCACAGGCTGTCTCTGACTTTCCTGTGTCCCGCTACGGTACACCCATGCCCCCCCCCCACACACATATGTTTCTTTTTTTAATGCGCAAAGAACTTTAGCTAGAGAGACCTTATCTCAGTTTCTTATTCTAGCCTCAAGGTCGCTGCCTGGAGGGCTTCGATGAATTTTAATCACCAGACAATGGTAGAAATTTGGGAGCTGTCCTTTTGATTTTATTTTTAGATTTATTTATTTTACTCTATGTGAATAAGTACTCTATGAGCGTTTTGCCTGCATGGATGTATGTGTACCATGTGCATACCTGGTGCCCAGGGAGCACATCAGAGGCATCAGATCTGCTGGAATTGGAGTTACAGACACTTGTGAGCCATTGTGTGGGTGCTGGGAATTGAACCTGGGTCCTCTACAAGAGCAGCCAGTGCTCTTAACCACTGAGCCATCTCCAGCCAGGGAGTGTGATTTTTTTTTTTTTTTTGAACCTTGGATTTAACTTCCAGATATATAGTTTGTCCCTGAGCAATTTTCAGACTGAAGTTAGAGACAGAGGGATATTAAATTCTGAAAGCACTGGAGTTAGCAGGCTAATTTTATGCCTTGGTCTGAGGCTGGAAGCAAGTAGCCAGCCTCCCATGATGCTTCTTACTAAATGTCATGTCAAAAATAAAGTGTGTGTGTGCGTGTGTGTGCGTGTGCGCAAGCCTGCACGCACACACACACACACTCTGCCTTCACACAAGCATGTGGAGCTCTCTGGGGGAGAAAAGTCTGAAGGTAAATGGAAAGTAATAAAGAAGAGAGGTTTATTTGAAGGGCTAGAGAGGCGGGAAATTACTCCAGACTCTGAAAACTAAACCCTGCAACAGTGTCAGGTGTGCCAGCAAGACGCCTTTGTTACTTGCCTTATTTGAACTGAGACCATTATTTAATTGCTTCTCTCATTTTCTTGGGCAATAATTATAAGACTAACTTTTCAAACAAAATAAAATTGCCCCTCTGCTCTCCACAGACGGTTATAGAACAGGTCAAGGCAAGTTTTCCCAGTCCCTCGCCCCACTCTCAGGTCTCAGGAGGCTGTCGGCTGGGAAGATAGCTCCTATCCCAGCAAGTGGACTGAGGTCAAGGACAACTCGCCTGACATGGCAGACACTCCTCTCTGCCTCAGTTTCCTTGATTATAAGATTAGGATTTGGCTTGTGCCTCACTCCATCTGAGTGTGGGGGTGAGGGAGATGGGAAATGGGAGTGGATTAACCATTCCATAGGCTACACCAAAATTTTGTTTCAAAACGTTCTCTGGTGATTACTAATCTTAACTTAGTCACCAGCTAATCTCTGTCATCGGTCCCGGGAGCCTATCGAAGGGGCCATGATGGAAAGTCTACAAAAAGTGCTCGTTCTATTGTATGGGAAGCATCCTTCTACTGGCTTGATACTTCGTGATGTCTAGTGAAAATCTGCCTCCTGCCTACATTCACCGGGCTACAGTCTCAGTCTAAAGAGGGGTTATGACCATAAATACGAGAAAAGATACTCTTTACATGAATAACGTTGCTAAGCCCAGGTATTACCGCCTATACTTTCAAGAAATTTTTTGGAAATTTTGAAACCAGCTCCCCAATTTCTCCTACTCTCCTCTGTGTCTAGGAAGCTGACCCTGCAAACTCCATCTCTCAGTCCATGTGCCCCCTGGTCTTGAGTTTGATCTAGCCAGTGGGAGCCCTGGGCAGGGAACTCAGACACAGGAAAGCCTGGACACTTCCCCCTGTTGGCACTGAGCTTGCTGCTGGAGGCAGCTCCTCTGGGGTTCCATCTTCCAATGGAAAACTCTTCCTCTGTGGTCCCAGATCCTGCTGGGTGGCTCCCTTTTGATTCTCCAGCCCCATAAGTACTATCTGGATTACCTCCCAATACTCCATCCTTTTCAACCTTGGCAAGGAGCTACTTAACTACTTGGCATAGGGTCTGCCTCTCTCTAGACCCTGGGTGACGGTGTGTTGGAGAAGTTTATTTCTGGTTATGTTCATAATAATTGTTTTGTACATTGGGGAAGGACTGCCTAAGCCTTGGCAGTTTGTATTCTCTGCAGATATGGGCTTTACGTAAAAGATGTTTGTTCATAATCTGAACTTGCGCACTGCTCTCTGGCAGAGTCACTGTGGAAGAGCAAAGGTGTTGTGAAGGAATTCTCATAGTCTTTCTCCCATCGTCTCTGGCAACAGGGAGAGAACATTTCCCTTAGGTCTTGAACTTCCCCACTATAAAGGTGACATAGCTCAGCTGCTAAAGGATTGTGGGATGAGACTAGGCTGGTGGTTTCTTTCATTATGCAAACAGGCCTGTGGATGAGAGGGCAGAGTTTTGGTAACACCTGAGGAGCTCCTGTATCAGTAAAAACTCCTGAGATGAGACAGTTGAGGTTCCACTGTCCAGTACAGCGCTTGCCATGACAGATGGCTCCCTCTGCTGAGGTCTGACAGAGTTTGCATCTATGAATATGCCTCCTTGTCTTCTTTGCTGTGCCCACATGGTAGCTATTGGCGACAGTGCTGTTCAGAGGCCTCCTTGGTCTCTAGAGAGCAGACATTGCATTTAGGAGTATACAAACAACGAACTCTTCAGGCTCATTGCTTAACTGGCAGGCAAGGTCTCTCCCACAGACATTTTCCTGGCCGCCTACTTCTACCTGCAGTAGATACGAATGAAAAGGACTTGGGACAGAACTGCAGACTAGAGGTTACTATAGAGCCACAGGTCCCTTGTGAGGGGCCTTAAACCTCTTAGTCCTGAGGTTCTTTTGTTTTGTTTTTTGTTGTTTTTATTCTGGGGTTTTTTGGTTTGGTTTTGTTTTGCTTTGTTTTGGTTTGGTTTCTGGTTTTTCAAAACAGGGTTTCTCTGTTGTAACTCTGGCTGTCCCGGAACTCACTCTGTAGACCAGGCTGGCCTCAAACTCACAGAGATCTGCCTGCCTCTGCCTCCCCAGTGCTGAGATCAAAGGTATGCACCACTACCGTCCAGCCAGAGTTTTATCATATAGAAGGGGACATGAGTTTATCTGACCTGCTCACGCCTGTTTGGCTCAAACACAGGGCATGGAAATGTCTTAGAAACTGGTCTAGTTGTTGCAAATGCTTTACTGTTATATAAGTTGATTATTTGAAGGAAAAATGCTTTGCTCTCTGCTCGGCCTAACTTATTTTCAGCCTGATCTGTGTTAAACCTATTATCTATCACAGGTATTGCTCATAATTCAGTGCCAGGCATGGCAAAGCGCTGCACACACCTCTGCTGTGGTCACTGTACAGGGCTGCACTCGGCAGCCTGCCAGCTCGCTGAAGCCTAAAGGGGCAGGCAACTCACCGATGTCGAGGACCCTCTGCTTGGCCGTGTGCTGCCGGGAATGCCAGTACTTCCAGTACTTCAGCTGCTCATCTCTGTTTTTGTCTTCACTGAAGACCACCATCACCACACTCTGCAGGAGAGAACAGCTGCCTTTACTCTCAGCTCAGGACCGCACCCTCTCACCCAGTCCGCGCTTCTAGCAGCTCTATCTTGTGTTTCTAGAATGTAGCTTTTATTATTCAAAAATGTCAAGAGCCAGGCATGGTGGCTCCCACCTTTAATGCCAGTACTTGGGAGGCGGAGGCAGGAGGATCTCAGAGTTTAAGGCCAGCTTAGTCTTTAGAGTGAGTTCTAGGACACCCAGAGCTAAACAGAGAAACCCTATCTCAAGCAAGAAAGAAGGGGGGGGCAGAGGAAGGAAGGAAGGAGGGAGAGAGAGAGGGAGGGAGGGAGGGAAGGAAAGGAAAGGGAATGGAAGGGAAGGGAAGGGAAGGGAAGGGAAGGGAAGGGAAAATGAGTCCAGAGAATGGGGCAAAGAGATACCTCAACGAGTTAAGGTGCTCATTGCCAAGCCTAATGACTTAGATCTCTGAGACACACAGGTTGAAGGAGAGAACTAATTCCTACACGTTAACCTCCGAGCAGGCACTTGTATACACTTGTGCACACTTGTGCACGCCCACACACACACACAGACTGGAAATAGCACAGAGCATGTTAAACAACCAGACAAAGTAACCACTGACAGGTTTGTTGCTTTGCAAGGTTAACTAGAACATGGAAAAGCATTTGGTTTGCACTGGGAATAAACATGCCTGAAAACTCCTGTCAACTCCTGTCTTAAACAGAATTGGTGCTGTTTGTAAGGAAGCAGATAACTGTGGCCTGGGGAAGTACCTCAGGCTGGAGTGGAGCAGGTAATGAGAGAATTACAGAGGAAATACAGAAACGCTCATATTGGTAAACAGAGATTTGAAACCTCAGATAATTCGTAACCAAAAATACAAGAGCAGCTATACACTTCAGTAAGACGTGGTTGTGCCTTTTCATGAGCTAGAGAAACTAATTCTATTCCTCAGAAATAGGAATCCAAACCTCACTTCCGCTTTAAATTACAAACAGCCCCCATTAAATTACATGTGCATATATTCACTGTCATTTATGGAATGCAGAAGACAATGCCCTGTCTCAGCCTCTGGAGTGATGGGATTATAGGTATGAACCGCCATAGCTGGTTCAGATCACATTTTCAGCCAGAATGGAACAAAAGGAGATAAAATGTCCATATTAACCAGTTTTTTTGTTGTTGGTTGGTTGGTTTGGTTTGGTTTCTTAAGACGGGGCTTCTCTGGGTAGCAGACCTGGATGTCCTGAAACTCACTTTGTAGACCAGGCTAGCATGGAACTCTCAGAAGAGGTCCACCTGCCTCTGTCTCCCCAGTGCTAGGATTAAAGGCATGTGCCATCATGCTCAGCTTAAAATTTTCCATATTAAAGGACTTCCATGGTCCAACAAAGTGGAACTATTGGGAAAGTACAAACTGTTGTCACATCCTTAGGTGGTTGCCATTTTTTTCTGGGATTTATTTTCAAGATTTCTTAAGAGAAAAGCAAATGCATCCTAGATATTCTTCTCAGACACCCACATCTGGATGGAGACACCAGGAGAAGTCTCTCTGCCTTTCATCTCTCCGGGAAGCTCATGAAGAGCTGTTTCCAATCCTAGCTGGTTTTCCTGGTGGTGCTGAGGATGGAACCCGAAGCCTCGAAGCCTAGACAACCCCGGCACAACACAGCACACCTTTGTGCTCAGAAGAGTTTGAGTCAGGAACCAGCAGCCTGGCACCTACCCCTGAGTTCCCTCCGACCTCAGCTACCATCACTTGCTAGCTTCCGAAGCCAAAGTTATCCTATGCGTGATATTTTAATAGTACAATGTTCTTATTATTATTACCAACAAGGGTTGTGGTTAGTTTCAACAAGTTATGGCATATGCAGTGCCTAGCACAGTCCCTGACACAGGAAGACACTGTCGCCTGTGACTTGTTGACAGTGTGTCCTCCACCACGGCTCTGGCCTCAGGGTTAGAGCATGTTAACGTTCCTCACAACAAACAGCACCCCGGGCACCTTTCGACCTTCGGTGGGCTCAGCCTTGTGTGGGAACCTGGCCCACAAGTGTGTTCTAGACGCACTGTGGTTCCCTTTTTCTCATGCGAAATGAATAGAATATGGCAAGGTTGGTTCAGGAAGCGAAGCAGTTTATGAACAACTGGGAAAATCTCTTTTGCAACAAGCCAGGAGAGTCCTTCAGTCCTTTTCTAAACTATCCTGTAACTTTCCTTTTAAGCAGAGACGGATTACCGGTCCCCTCCCTGTTGGCAGTGATGGGCACGCCAGGTATTGGCAGGCTTCCAAAGCAGACAGTGAGGACTCCAGTGTCGTTTCCCACAAATGAGATTAATGCTCACGCATTTGAAATCCCTCCAAGCTACTCCTGGTGGGGATCATACCTCATCTTTTGAATCCTGGGTAAGCCAGGGGCTGCCGAAGGCTTTGTAAGGTTGTAAGTGGTCCAGGACTCAGCAGGAAACGCTCTCCGAACAGCCACTACGCTGCACCCACAAACACATCCTGACTGACAGATCAACTGGAAACAACAGCCTACAAGCAGCGGATGAGGCAACAGAAATTCCTTGGACACGATGAAAAAGCACGCTCAGCCAAGTTCCTCTCCTGGGGTTTATCGGTTACTGATTAAAATGATAAACTACGTTCTCTTCCAGAATTTGTTTTTCCATACCATTCCAGGAGGATGAGAGGAAGCAGTCTCCCCCCGCCCCGCCCCCGACCACACTGCACTTGTATTTTGAGAAGTATAGCCCATACCCTGACTTTGCTGATGGGGTGTCGGAAGCATTTGTTGTCACCAGTCTCACTGAGTGTTATGGCATAGAATTGTCCTTTGTTGAGGTAGGTCATGGGGCCTTCCCCCTGCTTCTGACGGAGAGATTTGGTGGCTTCCAGGGTATACTGAAATGTGCCACTGTGAAGAGAAACAAACAGCAGTCAGTCCCCTCCCTCGGGCGTTTCTGCCTTCCCGAGCAGTTTCACACCAACAGTGTTGTGCGTGAATATTAACAAATATTTACTCTATTTTACAGACAAATCACAGCATTTAGCAGAAGAATTGAGTCCAGATCAGAGGTCAGTGCTGGTGCAATATAAATTGCGTTTTTTCATCGTGGCTTGTGAACCAGATGGTTGTGAGGTCTAGGATGTGCGAGGCAAACTCAAGCCAGAGCACCTTGGGTAGGTGGTGGGACATCCAGCTTAAAAACAGACAGAAGCTGGGCAATGGTGGCACACACCTTAATCCCAGCACTCAGGAGGCAGAGGCAAGAGGATCTCTGTGAGTTCCAGGGCAGCCTGGTCTACAGAGTGAGTTTCAGGACAGCCAGAGCTACAACCGAGAAACCCAGTCTTGGAAAAAAATAAAGTGCTCGGGGGACAGGCAGAAGTTCCCACTTTTGTCCTAAGAATAAGTCAAACACTAGAGCTTCTCTGTAGTCTGTGTTATTTGCCTAGTTTTCTTTGTATCTAGCCACAACTCACTCAAAAATATTTCAAAATGTGAAAGCCCAGAATCTAAACTCTCACTACCCATTCCCTACGGAGGTCTTTTCAGCTCATGGTTTTTGTTTGTTTTTGCAACAAAAGGAATTGAACCCATGACCTCACACATTCCAGGCCAGTGTCCTATCACTGGGCTACATCCTCAGCCCTTTCCTGGTGCGTCAGGCTGCCCTGGAACGTGGTTGTGACCTTTTACCTCGAACTTCTGAACAGTTGGCATCGTAGGTATGCGTGTGCCACAAAAACTGACCTGTTTGGAAACCTTCAGAAGGCTTCATGGTGAGGCTACTCCAAACCAGGGGCTTGCAGGTGATGGCTCACAATAATGGCTCACTGCCTGCTTTTGCAAATAAAGTTTTATTGGGACAGTAGTATCTGCTGTTTACTGTCAAGCTCATTGCAGAAAAGGCTACAGATCTTTGCTCAAATTGTTTCTCTGATATTTCTAAGATATAATTTAGGAAACAGAAACACTGATTTTTCCTAGTTCTGAAGACTATATCAATAGTTTAAAATTAATGACAGGTATGAACCATGTCTCTTTTGCTTAATGTGTTCTTTCCTAAATGCTTGTTTTGGCTACACTGTAGGATAAGCCACAGAAGGGCATTAACAAACCCTGTACTTTCTGAATCACTAGTCCACCGGGTTCAGTTATTCAGCCCACTCATCCCCCAGTGTTCAAAAGGCTTGGAGCAGAGATGACTCACAACGTGGTCTCTTAAAATGTCCCACTTACAGGACTAGAGGAACTCTACTTTCTATGTTAAATACTTTTGAAATGATTTATATTTTAATTTTAGAGTAAGAAATCATTTAAAGTTTTAAAAAAAATCCTCTTATTTGATAGAAATCTGAGGCTTGGAGCTGGAGGGACGGTTCAGTGGATAAGAGCACTGGCTGCTCTTCTGGAGGACCCAGGTTTGGTTCCCAGCACCCACATGACAGCTCACAACCACCTACTGTAACTCCAGTCGCAGGAGATCCAACACCCTCTTCCAGTCTGCACAGACACCAGGCACACACATGGTACACAGATTTACATGCAGGAAAAGCTCCTTACACATAAAATAATAAAATAAAAAATTTTAAAGACTAACAGTTAAATGCATCTCCTGGTAACCTACCTTCCCGTCTGCTCATACATATATTCTTCAGCACCAACAGAAGTACTCCGAAATTTCTGAAAATTTTAAATTGTATAATTAAAACAAATATAGGCTGAGAATGTACGTAAACATTAAAAAAGTCAAATGTAAGATAATAATGGTAGAAGTCGTAACCATAGCCCATTCCCACTTCAGCATCCCCTGGGAAAGGAACACTGGTGTGTTTCCAGAAGATTTGCAGATACCAGGTGCTGTGTTTTCAAACACAGAAGCCATTTTTTTTTTCAGTTTTCTGTTGTCTCTAACACTTTATTTCAAATGTTACAGATTCAAAATTAGTGGAAGACCAATTATGGAGACAAAATGACACAGCAGTCTAATGGAGTGGTTAGAAGTGTAGTTTCTAGAGTAGTACCATCAAAGATCAGATTTTAGCTAGGTGTCCTGACACTTATATAAAATCGCATGGTATTTTCTCTAGTAAATTTGAGATCACTTCGTGCCGTAGTGATGCGCGCCTTTAATCCCAGCATTTGGGAGGCAGAGGCTGGAGAATCTTTGTGAGTTTGAGCCTACAGAGCATGCTCCAAGAAGGCTCAAAGAGAAAGGCTACACAGAGAAACCCTGTCTCAAAAAAACTTAAAAAAAGGAAGAAAGGAAAGGAGGAAGGGAGGGAGGAGGGGAAGAAGGAAGGAGTTCAGTGAGATCATTAAGATCACTGAACAGGCTAGCACCATACTAAAAGCATGATGGGTACAGCATACACATTTTACATGTGTATTAAATACTAGTAAACAGTAGCAGCCAGGATCCTTTAAGCATCTTTCCAAGCAGATGTTTTCAGAGTAGATTTTGGGAAGAGACTCTAAAGTTAGTGTTACACAAACAGCAGCCTGGGTCCTGGTATGTCGTGTGTGTGTGTGTGTGTGTGTGTGTGTGTGTGTGTGTGTGTGTGTGTGTTTTTGCTACATTTTATACAGTTTCAAATTTTGATGCCAGGGTAGGTGAGATAGCTCAGGTGTGAAGGCTCTTGCCCAAACCTGAGTTTGACACCCAGAACCCACAAAGCGGAAGGAGAAGTCTGACATCTATAAGTTGTCTTCTGACCGTCACACATCTCTCTCCCTCTCTCTCTCTCTCTCTCTCTCTCACACACACACACACACACACACACTCTTGATGTATGAAATAACAGAATATTGGAGAACGGGCACTTGGTTGTCCACATCTACGTGCACATCTGGTCCTCCCTCTATGTTTCTGAGTGATCTCCATGGAACCTCTTCTTTACTCTCATTCCCATCCTTTGTCCAGTGTTTCAAGGGTCTCCTTCCTCACAAAGGGTCTCACAGCTATTTCTAAATGTTCTTCACAACCCCCACCACCATGCCCAGAATTCAGTATGTCTTATATTGCAGTCTCTGTTGACAGATTTACAATTCCCCTCATCTAGCCTTATTCCTGGGCTCCAAGAGCATGATCTTCCCTCAGAGTCTGCCCACCCATCGAAACCATCTGCACGAGTATTGGTTGACTAAGTAAGCATGACAGAGAATCAAATCCATTAGTTTGTGTTTCTTTTGCAGCCAGTCAATCTGCAAGCCCTTCAGTGAGAGTTTTCTAGGGCTTTACCATCTGCTTGGTGCCAGAAGAAACATAGAAATTATATAAGATACCATCTTGACATCATTTTAAAAAAAAATGGTTGAGAGGAATAATTCACATAAAAAAACAACAAAGTAAACTAAAACCCGGAAGACAACTGTGCATGGAAGTCTCTGTTGAATCACTCATTCACTCGAGCCTCCTAGAGGAAAGAGTAGTCAGCACCACCGGGAAGAAACAAGACAATCTGTGGCGACCTCATCATCTGTGGGGTTTGGTCTGACCCCAAAGGTAAGAAGAACTTGGATTGACAGAAGGATCTGAGAGAAAGTAATCCAGGACCACCATGAGTCAAGGCAAAACAATGGGTACAAACAGGGCACATACATAGTCAAGGACACAGTTGTGGACAAACTAAGAATCGGGGAATGGATAGTGCAGTCTCCACAGTCAGCGCAGGAGCCGCTAACGACATGCGCTATGTAAACTTAAGTGTCCAGTTACTCAGTCAACTAGCCACATTTCAAACAATAAGCTGTTAAATCTGGCTAGTGATCTATCCTGTTGGAAGGCACGAAAGAAGAAGCTCTTTGTTACAAAGGTTCTATTGAGCTGAGCTGGTCTACAGTTAAGGATTAGGAAATTTCGAAGGAGGATACCATGATGCTCTGAGAAGCATTTGAGGAAGTGGCTTTAGATAGGAAGGACCGATCCAAGGTCTGTGCTCGAATCCCGGACTCTGAGCTTGGCAGCCTAAGGACAGGACAGTCTGCTGAACACATGGGAAACATGTGGTTCTACTCTTCCAGGTGGTGAGAGCACACGATACTGTGAGAACCTAACTCTCAAACACCGTGGGTAAATAAAGACAGAAAAACAGACTCCTACTCCAGCACATCAATGTGTACTTGCAAGGAATAAAAGAGAAAGAAAACTGATACCAAGTGAGTGAATATTATCTATCTTGCTTCAAAGTGAATTTCTCTTTAATTCTGTTAGTTGATCTTTATACTCTTTTAAAAGAAAATAAATAAATAAGTAGATAGTCCACTTAGAAAACATCACAATCCAGCAATCCCTGCAAACCTTTCAGCATTGCTTACAGGCTGATTAAAAGGCCAGAGGACACAGACCGCTGCACTCAGCGCCATCTCGTATGGAACATCTAGAGACTTCTACTCATCTGGCCTGAGTAGAGCGAGACACCGGTCCACCCAGGTGCGAGGCAGACCCCACGCCAGCCGACTCAGAACCAACTCAGTGGCATTCGGGAGATTTGTCTCATAATGCTTTATCTGGACATTTTGTTTTAAACCTTATTGGCCCTTTGCTTATATATTATGGTTTCCAATTCTGTGGGTTTTGGGGATATGTGTGTGTACAAGTTTCTCCATGTATGTATATGGTTTCATGCTTTTTCTTAGGTTGTTCTCCCCCTCCCTCCCTCCTCCCCACCACCCCGTCTGTTTGCTTTGTTCTCTCCTGGTTTGTTTTATTTTTCTGTTTGTTTTCTAAATGACAGGGAAGTCATGGAGTTGGATGGAAGGGGAAGTGGGAGGATCTGGAGGGGGTGATGGAAGGCAAACCAGGATCAGAGCATAGTGGATGAAGAAAATCTATTTTCAATTAAAAAGTTGTGATAACATATATTCGACCCTACGCACCAGCGTATTTAAAATTACTATCAGCCTTCAAGTTTTGCTTCTGATGTGAGAGGCAGAGAAGACATTTACTAAGAATATACCAAAAGAAGACAAGAATTCGTTATCTGCGGGGAAATGGGATACAGCTAAACAACACTGAGCCTTTCCTCACTGACTCTGTTTTCAGCTTCATCATTCAGTCATCCGCCCTTTTATATTGGACGTTCCCTTCACATCAGCCAGTGAGCCACACGTGACAGGTGCTGTACAGTCTGGCAGGGGAGGGTGTTAACTACACGCATGCAAAAAAAAAAAAAAAAATCCAGCTCAGGGGTAGCGCACTTGCCGAGCATGTGAAGGGCCAAGTCCAATCCCCATTAAGAACTGCTACCACTGTGCTAGAGCAGTGATGATCTGCAAGAGCAGCTCAGAAGCAAGGAGGGAACCCAGGCCACTGCCTGACTTCCTTACAGCCAGTCTAACTCAAATGAGGCTGACAAAGGAGAGGCAACCCTGTCAGCTGAACCCCACCTCCCCAACTACACAGCAATCAAAGCGAGCCACAGCCCTGCTTCTAAATAACTGCGGCTTTCTGAGCAGAGATCCCCCCCAGGCCGCCATTCCTGACTCATGCCGCCCCCAGAATGGTGATTACAGAAGTGACCAGGTTTTTACTACTACATTTTGAGAGGATCCAGCCCAAACAGCTTCCTTCCCTCTTACTCTCCAATTGACAAACAAATACTGTCAAATCAGCCAGAGTTCCAGACATTTCCAGAGTTTGCTGGAAACGCAAACTAGTATTAGATTTCAAACACGTTTTCCTTAATCAGATTTTCCCTGTGAACAACTTTATACTCATGCTTACAACCATCCGGCAAGGAGACACTTGTAGCTTCGAAGAGATCATGGATTGACTCATAGATCATTCAACTCACTTCACCTCTGGCAGAAATACAATACACAAAGCAAACACTGATTTCTCCACGAAGGAAGGAGCAGCTGACTTGAGTGAGAAGAACTTCCCTTTCAGCTTCCAGAGAGTTTGCTAACTCAAGGCCTCGAAAATAAGCCCCGAACACAATAGCTTCTTTCACAAGCTGCTTTATCTAAACCACACACGTAACTGATAACATATCCCCCAAAAGGTGTGACAGTTCCCCCGTCCACATCCACACACTTAGAGTGGGACTGACAGATATCGCTACACTAACAGCAATGCTCCGATGAAAACTCACGGGCCTCCGCGGGACTGAGTGACGGTTCGGCTATTTGCTTTTCTCCAAGAGCATCCCTGAATATTTGAGGGCAAGAAAAGTATCTTCATCGATGTCAGGCTACAAGATCCCTGACTCGGTTAAAAACTACAAAGGCCGTTGTTTATCTTAAGTGATAACGGCAACACGCACCGGGCCCTAGCAGTAGCAGGGTTTTGCTAAAGCCCCTTCTTGAAAGCTACAGCTGCACGTCCCGACCTGAAAGATAAGCAGTATCCAGGGAGATAGATAGGGACATTCAGATTTTAAACAAACACTGGGTGGGTCATTGTCTTACGCAATGGAATTAATGAGAGTCTGCAAAGCGCCACAGCCTTCTCTGAGGGCCCAGAGGTGAGAATTAGGAGATAGGTGTCCCAGCAGAGTTTGCCTGCTTGCTGCTATGACCAATACTCGTGCCCTGTGCGCCCTACCTTCCTCACTAAGAAAACACAGACGGCAGTCATGATGCTTACTTCACAGGGCTCTGAAGAAGGTGAAATAGTTGTCACTTACCACGATCCTGCTGTGGTGTGATGGTGATCCCTAAAATTCTTGTGTAAGAACTTGATCCCCACCACGGGAGTCTTGAGAAGTGGGTCACGAGAGCAGCCCTCACGAGTGGACTCACCTCCAGTATTTATTGAGAGTCAGTTCATTATAGCAAATTTGTCATCTATCGCATGTATGTAACCCTTTCACCCTTCTGCCGTGTAACAATATAGCTGTGGCTCCTGGCTCTTAGGTGTCTCAGTCCCAGTGACACCAAACAGGAAGCCAGATGCCAACGGCACCAAACAGGAAGCATGCTGCGATGTTCTTCCTTCACTTAGGAAACCAGTCGCTCTCTCTTTATCTCTTTCTTCCCCTCTCTCTCTCTCTCTCTCTCTCTCTCTCTCACACACACACACACACACACACACACATTAACTTTTATAGGCCCAGGTAAACTGAAAATCAAAAGGCCAAGGCCTTTCACTTCTGATCAGAGGCACTGCTCCTGAATGATAACAGCTGATCCAAATTAATGAAAACACATGCTCATTGCACAGCCTAGGTCAAGAATTGAAGAGGACAGCTGGGCGGTGGTGGCGCAAGCCTTTAATCCCAGCACTCCGGAGGCGGAGGCAGGCGGATCTCTGTGAGTTTGAGGCCAGTCTGGTCTACAAAGTGAGTTCCAGTACAGCCAGAGTTACAACAGAGAAACCCTGTCTCAAAAAAACAAAGCAAAAGAAACGAAAAGAAAAAGATATCTTAATATTTAGAAGCATAAATCATAAAAGACAAATTCGATAAGTGAATTTGGTTTGATGATACAACAATACTCTTATTTTATGTTCATTGGTGTTTTGCTGGTATGTATGTCTGTGTGAGGGTGCCAGAAGCACCTTGGAACGAGAGTTACACACAGCTATGAGCTGCCACGTGGGTGCTGGGAATTGAACCCAGGTCCTCTGGAAGAGCAGCCAGTGTTCTTAACTCCTGAGACATCTCTCCAGCTAATAATGATACTCTTATGAAAACAAAGAGACTCTGGGATTTAAAAGCATAAAGAGATAAAGGCTTATTATTCATTCCCGTTACCTGAAAGAACTCTTTACAACTTAATAAAAGAAACATAAACCGCCCAATTTTCAAATTGGGCAAAAGACTTGAACAGAAACACTCCACATAAGACACAGGGCAAGCAAGCAATGACATGGAACAAACAGCACTCAGACTCAAGAGCCATCAGAGGACTTCAGACTGACACCAGAATGGACATCACAAATGATCGCTGAGATAGCTGAAGTGAAACAGACTGACCAGACAAGTTCTGACGAGGGCGAGGACTACAGGAGCACTCTTCCATCCTGGGATGAAAGTAACTCATGAGCGCTGTGTATATGTACCTGATAAAGCACACATATGCCCCATAGTCCCGCAGCTAGCTCCAGCCCTAGATAATGACAGGAATGAAAGACTAACTGTATACGACATACACCTGTCTGCTCAGAAAAGCATTGATCATAATAACCCCAACCGAAAGCAACCAGATACACATCAGCTAACGGGTTGGTAGACAAACTGTGATGTGCACTCACCTCGGAATACCGAGCCGTAAATTTAAAACAACGAACTGTTTACATATAGGCAAAAAACAAATAAATCCAAAAGTATGCTAAATGGGAAACAATCAAAATGATCATATTGCATTCAGTGTACATGGAATTTAAGAAAAGTTACTACTACAGTGATGGGCACATTAGTGATTGCAGAGAGCCAAGAGAAAGAATACTTCAAGGTCAAAGAACTTCAAAGGTTCATTTTAGGGTGAAAACTTTCTACACTGTGGCTCTGACATGGACTGTCCAATTGTAAATAAGTACCCAAATTCTCACGTTATGTACTTAGAACTTGTGAATCTAAAACAAGTAGATAAACAAGACTAATTATTCTGTAAAGTCTGTGGCCCCTGACACTATGACCTCTCTATTTGTTACAAAGTACACACACATCAGCACACTGGATTATTGACAATACAACCAACTTCTGGGGTATTCAGTCTGACAAAAGCTGCCAAGAGCTTTGTTGTTTAAAAAAAAAAAATGGACACGAAACATTTTTAGCTTCTACCATGAGGAAGGTTCAAAAGAGGTCAAGGTGAAAAACTCTGGAAACAGGAAGTTTCGCACAAGCTCCTCCCAGCCCCTCCTAAATATTTAAGACTTAATCCAAAACAAAACACCACCTAAGAGATAAGACAAGAAACATTCCTGCACGTGTTTAAAAATACCAAATTACCAACAAACACGTTGGAAATAATAACAAGTGAGTAGAAAGAGCAGATAAACTCCGCTTCATTCATCCCTGGAATGGGTTTTCTGGGGTTCTGGGGTCAGTCGCAGAGTGGGACTCACCTCTGAGGCCCCGTCCTTGAAGCTCTCGCTGTAAGTGCTGTCGGGGGTGCTGCGCTGGTCATCCTTGAGATAGGAGCTGTGGCTGGCTATGGAGGGCAGGTCATACTGAGTCTGTTCAAAGATAACCACGCGCTGCTCCTCGCCGTCTGCACGGGGATAGTGCACCGGGGGCGCCATGAACACCGGAGTGAAGTCCTCGGCTTTCACCACGGTGATGCCCGATACGGGGATGACCGCCGGGCTTTCGGTGATGGACACGCTGTACTGCTTCGAGCTCTCCACGTGCTCCTGACTCAGGCAGAGGTTCACTGGGACAGTCTTCAGGACCTGTACCCGATTCTCGCCTCCGCTCAAATTGCTCTGGGCTTCACTGGTGCTGAGACAGTTCCTGTGTGTTCAGACCCATGACATGACAGAAGATTAAATCTCCACTTTAAAAACCCGATGAAATTCCCAATACAGGTAGACATCCTGCTAAATCACAAGGGAAAGGGCTGACAGGAGCTTCACAATGGGGAGCCGTGGACCTTTGTGCAGCATTAGAACTAAGACAGCCCCTGGGTGGCAGATAGAAAGAAGTCTCAACCCTCTATAAAACATAGACCTCATTAAGGAAAAATGGAAAGGTGGCCCCTAAATCTTATTGTGTCTTGATATCTAACTTTCAGCTCTCAGGAAGCAAGAGCCGGGAGGCTGGACGTCAGAAAGGGTCTGTAAGACTCACCAAGTCTGTTCCTTACTGACAAGGGGAATCTACCAACAAGGGAGAAGCACAAGAGAGGAGGAAGAGTGGAGGACCCATCCCGGTTAAAAGGAATTTTTAAATCCTTCACAGCCAGCCCTGCATGGTGGCTCACGCCCTGAATGCTAGAATTCAGGAGGCAGAGGCAAGAGGTTCCTCAAATTCAAGGCCAGTCAGGTCTACACAGCATGCTCCACACCCACCAGGGTTACACAGTGAGACACTACCTCAAATAAATAAAATCTGAACACCCAAAATGATAGACATTGCTATATTATTTGAGTCTTAACTTGAACAAATCAAAATGGTAAGTGTAAGGAGCTGTGACTTCTGGGGCAGTTGACTGTAGACTATGAATTTGGAGATATTTAGCATTGTTAATTTAGTTGTTGATAAGATTGTAAGTCTATGTAATAAAATGTCTTTGGTTTATAGAGATACAAACCCAAAGGAGCGGTGATTTGACAGTGAGATTTTTAGGGTAAATGAGGGGAACATGGTAGACAGCAGGGAAAATAGCAAAAACCTATCAGTGCTGTGCTGGCACATGGATGGGGCTGAGGCGCACTGAACCATCCTCTGTGCCTCTGTACATGGGTGGAAAGTCTCAATCAGAGGAAAAGATCACAGTGGCAGCTCATGCTTGTAATCCTAGCAACTAGAAAGCTGTGGGAGGGAAGGTTACTCCACTTTGGGGCCAGCCTGGGCTACTTTCTGAGTTTCAGGCCAACCTGGGCTATCTAGGGAGACCTTGCTTCAACCAGAGAGAGGAAAGATAGACATAGTAACTTAAAGGGTTGGTGGGCAGGATATTTTTCACTATTCTATGAGACAAAATAAGAAATTATCATTATAATATTTTCATCAACTGAGAAAAACAGTTCATGGATATTTCAGCATTTAATAATTTTAAGGGTTTAAGGAAATGTCTAACTGGGCTTAAGTACAATGAGATCATTGACCCATTTCTGTTGTGCAGAGAAAGAAAACAGTTTACAGAGTTATGTTTTGGCAGGCTATCATGAAATACTTTCATTTATATTAAAGAATCTGGGTAAAGATCAGAAGCAAAAAGGAATGTAAGATTACTGTAGATATAAGACAGTGATCTTACTAGCAAAGGCCCTCTGCTCAGGAAAGCTTGTAGAAGGAGCTTTTGTGAATGGTTCCTGATCTTACAGAAGAGAATGTACATGTTTTTTATTGATCCCTGTCTTCTTGTGAATTAGTTACTTTTACCTACCATGTACTTTCTGGAGTCAATTGGCATATTTTGTTGAGAGAAAGAAACGCTTGAATAAAATTGGTTTTCTCAAGAATCAATTAGTCTCTCTCCATAAAGAAGGAAATCCAATGGTCTCTGTACTTACCTACCAAGCACAAGTTGGTGATTTTAGCTTTGATTTTTTTCAGATAGAACTTCAAAGTGAAGCTTCAGAGAGAATGACTCTACATAAATGAAGTTTACAGAAAGACACCTGAATGTCTGAGGCTATCACAGATCTGCAGCAGTGACTAAAAGTTAACTTCCTGGGGAATAGTCTATTATGTCTATAAACGTCTATAAACATTGACTTTTGGCTTTTTCATGGTTAATTAAAAGAGTGGGTCACACAGGAGACACAGTGAAGATTCAGACATTATGTTTAATGTGGATCCAGTGGAGTCAAATGGTGCCAGAATTCAGACCACCCATTCGCATCGGCATTTCACAAAGTCCTCCGTTCCAAAAACTTCATGGAATGTTAATAGATGCTCCCTCAAAAAAGGAGTCCATTATAAAATCGATGTTAAAAAACAAACAAGAAAAAAAAATGTGTTGCCATAACAAGACCACCTCAGTGGATCCAAACAAACAACTTGACGGAAGCCCTTGGGCGTTCCTTCATGTCTTCGGTTGCACTCTAGGACTTCTCTAACCCATCCCACCCAGGACCATCCATATCTGTGTCTGCCTATAGCCAGGTGAGTCTACAGACTGGTAAACACAGCCCTCACTCACTAGCCACCAGAGACCCTTTACAGTGTTACTGCCCTTGCCAAAATATTCAAACTTGTCTGTTAGTCGATTTCAGGCCAGATTTCTTTATTCTATACATACTACGAAAATGTGAGATTTTAATCAAAGAGCACAAGTCAGAATATCTTTTAGTGTTCTTACTATCAAATAATTAAGCAAACTACAGAGCTCTATATATGTAGTCAAATTGTTAGCATAAAAAAAAAAAAAATCACAGATTTGGGAATCACACTGCACCGTGAACTGCAGTCCCTGAAAGTATTAGCTTAGGATTTGATGTCACAGAATTTAAGAAATTCAGCTCCTCGTATGGGCACATAGAACAAAGTAAAAGTATACAACAGGAATCCCTTAAGAGGAACCCACTGCAGGGGAGAGATTTGATGGGTGATTGGTGGGAAAATAACTGAACAAGGTGTTTCTGTCCCTTCCAGCCTCCTCCTTTTCTGTACATAATCTTAAGAGAAGGGACCCTCGAGTCACCCCTGACCACCACGGCAAGCATGAGATCCTTCTGAGACAGGATAGGGGAACAATCTCAGTCACAGCTGAAAGGTGTCAAGCTACCTATCCCAAGTGACTGGCTTCATCAGAAGTAAAGCTGCGACTGCCTCCTCCCCTTTTAATCTCAGTTCATCTACATCTTCTTGCCACCCAGCTTCCTAGCTTCACTGGGCAGAAAACCCGGATGACATATGATCCCCTAACACCTGATGGTGCCGGCAGCTGCTCACAGTCTCCACAGCTGCTTCCCTGGGCTCAGTAATTGCTTTCCCTCACCAAGAAGAATCCTTGAAGAGTCTCATTCCCTCAAGGGCCAGACTGCAGCAAGAGAGAGAATGAGACTGAGCAGAAAACTGCATGCCAGCAGCAGGCTCCCTTACTGCTAGTCACCTCTTCTAGTCCCTGAGTTTAACCTCCTCATCAGCTCTTCATCTGAGGGGTCTTGCTGATAACCTTTGGATGCACAGGCAAAAAATATGCCATTTGCTTTCCCTAGCAAGAGATCAAGTTTTGGTCCAGACTCCCAAAAGACAGAAAGACAGAAGCAGCATGGCTTTTGATTCCACCCCTTCTGGAAATCAAACTTCCAGCTCAAGTTATATTTTTAATTTAATTTATGTGTATGAATGTTTCGCCTGCATGCATCTACAGTACCACTTATATGTCTAGTACCCATGGAGACCAGAGAGGGTGGCAGATCCCCTGGAACTGGAGTTAGGAAGGTTGTGAACCACCATGTGATTATGGGGACTCGAACCCAGGTCCTGAAAAGGAGCACCAAGTGCTCTAAATCACTCTACAGGCCATTTGGGGGATGGGTAGTATTTTGAGATAGGGTCTCTCTATGTAGCTCTGTCTTGTAACTCAATATGTAGATCATGCTGGCCTAAACTCAGGGATCCGCCTGCCTCTGCCTCCCAAAGGCAATTTTTGTTTTTGTTTTTGTTTTTTTCGAGACAGCATTTCTGTGTTGTAACTCTGGCTGACCTGGAACTAACTCACTCTGTAGACCAAACTGGCCTCAAATTCACAGAGATCCACCTGCCTCTGCCTCCTGTGTGCACCACCACGTCCTAGCTGGCTTTCTTTTTTCAAAAAACATAGAAAAGGAGTTATTTCCTGGGGGCAAACATACTTCTTTACACTATCATACCTTTTATCCTGGTCTTCTTGGCTGTCACTTGCTTTGCTCACAGACAGTAGCCTCTTGTCTCGAGGAACCTGGAAATTATCAGTCAACCATCAGTCAGACTTACAGACATGTGCAGACACAGACACCAGCACAGGCAAGGAAACTGAAAGTGGGCTTGTTATTGTCAGAAAATGGTTTAAGAGTGAGCAGCCTGTGTTGAAACCAAGACAAAGGAGTAACAAGGGCAGGCTCATGATAACCGTGGTTCAGCAGACCTGGGAGACTCTCCTAGGTGCTCCCAGCCTTGGGAATGGGGAGGAGAAAAGGCCACATGCGTGGGATGAAGACATGAAAGAAAGCAACCCATTGAGGAACATGGAGTAAGCTTCCTTCCTGGAGATGAGTACCAGGTGCTGACGAGGGGTTGAGGGGGCTGCTGGGCAGGGGCTTGACAGTTCAGCCAGTGTGATAGTGGGCACCTAAGAGGCGCCCCAACCACTGAGAAAGCTTGCCTCCACAGCCTCGCTGTTGGGTTTCATTCCTATCCGTGATGTAACATGTCGCCTGACATGTTATTGAAAAGTACTGTGTGGCCAGTATCTCGTCTAACGTTCATTCAGTTTTAAGGGCTTTTTCAAAATGAGAACAAATGGAGCCAGTCAGGGCTGGAATTGCTGGAAGTCCCTCGCTAACACACTCATCAGAGTGGTCCCTGTAAGTAGAGTGTTCCTCACTAAACTGAAAAACCTAGAGACAAGTAAATGCTGCCAGCTGAACAATGGCTGATCACGGCACGACCGCATGAAGCAAAGCAGTGAGCCATAACGTAAAAATGACAAAAGGGAAAATAGTAACACTCCAGCTCTGTGGGATCTGATCCTCTACACACACACACACACAGAGTATACACACACATCCAGCACATCCAGTATACACACATACACATCCAGTATACACACACACACACAGTATACACACACATCCAGCACATCCAGTATACACACATACACATCCAGTATACACACACACACACACAGTATACACACATACACATCCAGAGTATACACACACATCCAGCACATCCATACACACACATCATACAGTATACACACACATACACACATACAGTATACACACAGTATACACACACATACACACATACAGTTTACAGTATACACACATACACACATCTACACACATACAGTTTTACACACACACACACACAGTATACACACACATCCACTATACACACACATACACATACAGTATACACATAAACACACAATATACACACACACAGTATACACACACATCCAGTATACACACACATATACACATACAGTTTATACACACAGTATACACACACATACACACATACACACCCAGTATACACACACACAGTATACACACATATACACACATACAGTTTACACACACATACACACACACAGTATATGCACACAGTTTACACACACATACACACACACACACACACACACAGATATACAGATGTAGACAATTTTTTTTAAAGAAATAAGTATCCTCCTAATTAAAACTTCTGAGTGGGTATGAACTTGACTTTATTTATAAAGTGGGGGCCACAAAAATAAGCAGAATTCTACCTAAGCCCACTGGCCTAGAACAAAGAATCTGTCCCATCTTGCCATGGATAACATGAGGCCCTGGAGGCAGGGAAGAGGAGGCTGGTTGGGGGACCCACCTTGTAGTAGTCATAGAGAAGGCCTAGGGCAGCAGCACTGTCTTCATCACCATTAATGCTCATCATCGCCTTGGTGGCTGCAGTCAGGGGGTTCTCCAGGTACGACTTCCAGGCTTCATCCTCACTGGTATAGGCTCTTCGGGCATTGAAGGGAGGGTCACTGGGCATGGGCACTAAGGCCACTAGTCTTTTATTACTGTAAAAAACAAGAGAAACGTGCAGCTCATTATCAGGGAACTTTTCATCTTCCATCTGACCCTACACACGTCTTGTGGTTAGGGACACCGATTTGTATTTCCCCAGAGGAAGGCAGGGTGAGCTGAGATGACCACCACACTGCAGTTAGAGAGCCTTGGCTTACATCTTCCCTGTGCATGACGGCAGTGTGGGCTTGAGGAAATGGCTCAGGGTTAAGAGTGCTTACTGCTCTTTCAGAGGACCCAGGTTCAATTCCCAGCACCCCACCTCAGGCAACTCACAGTCATCTGTAATGCCAGGGTACTCTACCTGGCACTAGCCCTCAGGTACTCCACTCACATAGTGCACATAAGCTCACTCAGACACACACAGAAATAAGTATGTTTTAAAGGGAATATGTTCCTGGTGGTCTCCTTCAAACTTGGTTTTCTGTATCTAATCATTCTGAGTAACTTAATTACTCCTCATTAATGAGCACTAGGCTAGAACCCTGTGAGAGAATAATTTTCCTTTAACTGAATTCTAATATAAAACATTAGTTACCTATAACCAGTAGGTTAATGATTCAAATTGTTTTATCGAATTTAATCTTGCTTAAATTCCTAGCAAATTTCGAACCAATCTAAACCTCTTAATAAGAACAGCAACATGAGCTACTTGGCAAACAACGTATCATATACAGTCTCCCCTGCATAATAGAGTGTGGAGGGCCAGTGATGATGAGACAGACTATGTGTAAGTCCCCTGTCGCTGTAGGGTTCTCCTCTACTGAGATGTTAGGGAAGCGTGAGGCTAGGAGGACCACTGAGGAGACTGACGTCATACCTGGAGAATTTGACCAAGAGACAGGGAGCGAGTCAATTCTAGCCAGGCCGACCTTGTGTAAAGCAGCAATCGAGGAGGCGATGTTTTAAGGTCAATGTGACAATGACTCAAATACCCAAAGACCACGACAGTCCTCTGCAGTTCCCCATGGCGGGACCCAAGGTGTCAAGTAACAGATTCTGGAGAAACCCTGTCACTCATTTCCTGGCCTTTTTTTCTTATTCACTGAAATGGAACCACAGCAGAACAATGGTACACTGTATTCAAGTAACACCTCCTTCGACACACAGTCACATGACATGAAGAGATGGCCAATGCCGGTGACAGAAACATCACAGCAATCGATGGAAATCCAGCCACCAAGACCATAAGACAGTCCATTACAATCTCCAGATAGTCAGTGGCCCTTCGGCTCACTTTATGATGGAGACCTGGTGTGAGCCCTCACAGACCAGTGTATGCAAGACCCTTTGTGTGCCGGCACAGTGCCATGCATTCTGTGGGGTCGGAAAGCGACATTCACATTTCTAGGATGTATTTGAGATGGGTGGTGCTGGTGGGAAGTAACATCTGTCAGGTGGGATCTCAGGTTCTACAGCCTCGTGGCTTCTGATTCCAGCTCTCTGTGGCAGTGGTTTCACAGAACTGATCAGGAAGAAGAAAGAATCACGACTCTGTGTTGAAAACAGGGATTCGAAATGTACCAGTGAGTTTCTCTGGAGCGAGACAACGCCTACTGAGGATCAGGCCGTGTGGTGAGGAGAGCAGCACAGGCTCCGGAGGCAAACGCTTGTTCAGTCACCCAGTGGAGGCTGTGGCCATCTGGGATTCAGGTTCTCCTGTCTTAAGTAGGGACAGCCACGCCCACCTGCCTGCCTCCCAGCGGCACGGCAATAATTACTGACCAGGCCCTGGGGAGGACACTGTGGAAATAAGTGGCCCCTGTCCCTATCGGTTTCTGGGCCATTCAAGCTTTATTAACATTGGTAATAATTTGTAAATGGTAATATATATATTGTCATTAGTTAAAGATAAACCAGAGTTGTTTGTCTAGTGCTATTCCATAAGCATTTGCTGAGAGCCCAATAGGTGGCACCGGTGGCGGAGGGATGCGCAGGACTGATGCTTACCCACAGGGCCTAGAGTGGAGAACCACTCTGCAAGGACCAGGAGTATGGGAAGGAAAACGCTCAGGGAGGGGATCACAATGAGGGGAGAGGGGTTTCGATCCAGAGCCAGAAAGCAGGCACGAGCTGATCCTTGATGATAGAGGGAGAGGTGGGAAATATTTTCAAATTAATGTATTCCATCATTCAGAATGTTTTTAATAAAAGAAGTATGCCTATTTTGGAAACTCTACTAGGAAAAAAAAAACCTGTCTTTTCCTTAAAAGAACATAGCAATTCCACTTTGTAGAAAATGACTGATGACGTCAGAGTTATGGTAAGCAGTCTGGAAGTGTCCATAAGCAGAAGAAACGAGGCCTGGAGACCAGGCTGTGATGTAGCCCCTCCCTCCCTGCACCCCCCACCCCCCCTCCACCCCCCCCACCCCCCCCCCCCCCCCCCCCCCCCCCCCCCCCGTCCACAGTGGTTTAGTTGGGTCACCCTGTCTTCCTTACACTCAGAAAGGGAAACAGAAAACTGAAGTAACCATTCTTGGAAGAGTCAGGCACCACACAGGCTCTCCTGAAACAGTACAGCAGTAAAGAGCCGTCTTATGGATGTGCCAAGACTTAGAAAAAAGATTCAAAAAATTAAAATTTGAAGCAGGGCTTCAACTGTGCAGTTAAACCATTGTACCCTAGAAGGCCATATGTGCAGTGACCTTTATTCCTCCATGTAGAGGGATCAAGACTGCACTCTTTGTCCTGCCTGAGAAAAGCATGCACAACTGTGACACCGTTGTTTCTGAACATTGAGCTTGAAGTGGTGGCCTGATTTACTGCAGAGATCTTTCTAGAATATTCCTCCTTAGTACCCATCTCTCCCTGGCACCATTCACTGGTAAATTTCAGGGTTTAACCAGTGTCTTAACAGAAGGGAACTGCTGGTGAATCCTTGCGGGACAAAGAGGAAAAGAAATCTAGGATATCACAATCCTTTTTTTTGATACTGCGAGGACCTGTGCTCTCCCCTGAAACTGCGTGATGCATTTGTTTTATCCTTCAGGGATTATGATCTCTCTGATACAGAACACTGTAGAATGAAGATTGGTCTGATAAAAACAGGATTATCTCTCTGACGTGCTGAGCATTAAGATGCAGTTCCTAAAAGCACATAGAACAGCCTTTACCAGCTGGAAATGCTTCCTGAAGTCAGTTTTAACACCATTAACTGGGGAAGGCAATTCTAATTCTGCTTTAATCAGCTCTTAAGAGTCTTTTGTTAGGAAGGCCTCGGGTTCATAATCTGGGTGGCCTTGCACACAGAACACTGGGCAAATGTGAACTTTATCTCTGGGTCCCTCGGTGAGGGGGAAAAATATAGACAAGCACGAGAACATTGACAGCAAAGTTCAGGTCACTCGGACCCTCTTCCTGTTTTCCCTGACCCGCTATGCGCTCTGTGCGCACAGGGCAGGCAGCGAGGCTGCAGAGAACTGAGTGAGAGTCATCAGCTGCCGTCAGAAAGGAGCAGTGGCAACTGAAAGCTTAGCAGGCCAGAGACTCCGGAGCCCCAGTCAGGAGAAACCTCCCACTGCCTCGGAGCAGTCAGGAGAGCTTCATGCACAAAGACTTGGTTTGGGAGCTCAGGAAACATAGCCCATGACAACTTCACTCTCTAAAAATAGTGTCCATTATATGAAGTTAGTCACCATACCATCATGGCAACCTCATCTTAACCCTGTAATGAGCATAGTAAAAAATAAGATAAAAAAAAAAATGCCTTTTAGACATGTAAAAACAGCTTAGTCAGGAACCCCACTATACCCAAGGAGATTCCTGATAACCAGAACCAGGCGACGTCACTCACTCAAGATAACCAAACACAGGCCTAGAACCCCATGGCACCCACTGGTCAGTATCTAAGCAGAGACCAAGAGCAAGTGCTGCTCTGCAAATCTGAAGAGATGCCACCTTGATTTGCCCTGTGGCTGGGGAGCCTCTCCCATGATCCTGACTCAAATCAGAGACTCTGCTAGAGATACACCTCACAGGTGAGTCCTCAGGGAGATAGGCTTAGGACCGTAGTTAGGAACTGGGAGTGTGAACTTTGTGTGATGAGCCTTGGCATAATAGAATCGAACTTGTTATACCAGCTAAGGGTACCTTCTGGCTCATGATAGCCCGTCATGTCTTTCTCATTATTCTCTCCAGAACTTTCCTCCCATTTAAACCAGAGGAAATCTGGTGAAAGAATCTTCATGGAACACCATTCCCCAGAATGTAGCGAGTCCCTGTTGCCTAGCTCAGGTCTGAATCCCTCTATCTGATATTTATCCTCTATCATCTGGTCCCAGTCAACGTATCAAAATCCGTGCCTTCTAGTTGCTTAATACAGAGAAGTAAACTGTCTTCTCTGCTATGACTTGAAGACACCCATTCTTAGCTCTAGGTCTTAGTGCAAGTTATTTCTCTCTCTGAATACACCCCCCCACCCCAGTATATGTGTGTCTCTGTGTGTGTGTGTGTGTGTGTGTGTGTCTGCCTCTCTACTCTTCAGAATATGCTTAAGAAGTTTCCTTATTTCTCTCTCTTCCTCTGTCTGTCTGCTTCTCCCTCTGTCTCTCTCTGTCTCTGTCTCTCTCTCCCTCTGTGTGTATGTGTGTCTGTCTCTCCCTGTCTGTGCGTGTGTATCTCCCTCTGTCTCTCCCTGTCTCCGTGTGTGTGAGTGTTATGTCTATCTCTCCCTGTCTCTCTCTGTCTGTGTGTGTGTCCCTCTGTCTCTCTCTGTTTCTCCCTATCTGTGTGTGTATGTCTGTCTCTCCCTGTTTCTCTCTGTGTGTTTGTGTGTATGTGTTTGTGTGTGTGTGTGTCTCTCTCTGTCTCTCTCCCCTTCAGAATATGCTTCAGAAGTTTCCCTATCCAGTCCCTCAGAGCTTCTCCTTGCCCAGATCTCCCGAAGCATGAGTATTATTTATCACACAATCTACCTTTTAACATCTATTACACAAAGATTGCTGACAACACACAGAAGATCCACCACGGACACCAGTGAAGCGGCATCCCACCAAGCAAAACCCTACAGCAGCTTCCGTGTGTTCTCCCCACTTTCCTTCACCTACCTTAGGTTCCCAAGCCTTTGTGGCATCATCTGCCGTTGGCTTCCAGAAGCACTGATTCCCACTCCCCCTTGGTAAGCCAACCCAGAAATCCAGGTGGGCATTAATATAGACCTTTTAAAACATGCCAGGTAACTGTTTATGAAAAAATGATGCAAGAGATGGTGGTAAAGTCAAATCCAAGCCCCAGCACTAACTAGCTGTCACCTTCTGATCTCAGCTCCCTTGTTCATGGTGAGTTGTTAGAATAAGAGAGAATTGTGTGTGATGCTCCCAGCAGAGAACTAACCAGGGAGCAATGGCCTCTAACTGCTTGCAAAGATTAGAAAAGAGCAAGATAAGGTGGGCAAATATCTTATCTTCAACTACCACCACACCCTTCAACCCCAGCCTGCCCTTAGCTTCTTTATCTGGTGACGGCAGCTCCATTCTTCCTGTTTTAACACTTGGAATCCTTGATTTCTTTGTGGAGTCACTTCACTGGAAAGCCCCACTAGCTTCACCTGCAGAATATCTGCGGAATCAGACCATTCTCCCCACCGCCTTGGTCCAAGCCACTGCCCCCTGACTCTGAGATTACTTCACTGCCTCTTTGGCGGGCAGTCTCGCTTACAGCCTCTTCATCCTCGACTCATGCTGCTCACAGCCCTCACCCACACTGCAGCACGATTGGTCTATATGAGCAGAAGGGACAGTTTGTAACTTTTGTAACTAGATCATCAGTCCGTCTCCCTCCATCCCTTTATTCCCTCATTAGCTCTGGCGAGAGTAAACTGCCCCGACTGTGGTGGCAAGCGGAATCCCTGACCAGTGAGGAACTGAGGACTGCCATAACCGTATTTAACCAGCCACAGTGCAGAACTGAATCCGCTGTGACATCCGTGACAACCCAAGCTAGAACCATGCAGGTGAGCTGCCCCAGTCTGTAGGAGAGGAAACGCAGTTAAAGGGTATCAGTCTCCTCCCTCCTCTCGCCTTCCCGGCCTCCAAGAGCTGAGAGCTTTGGTTGGTCATGTGCCCGTTGCCATGATCTTCAGCTCTGCCACAGGCCCACAGCTGTGGAGCGAAACTGAACTATGGAACCGTTTACCAAGGTAAACCTTGACTTCTTTAAGCTGATTCCTCGCGTGTTTCGCCACAGCGAGGAAAGGCTGGCCCAGACACACTCATTGCAAACCTGCAAATCCATTGACTAGATGCGTGCTCCCTATGCTCCGTGAGTGCTCCAGCTTGGCTAATGCCCTAAGGCACCCAGTCCTCTTCCTAAATCACCCAGAGTGAAAGGGTTAAAGGATAAAAACACTGAAGGGGAGCTGATGGGAGGGAAAGGGTGAGAAGATGTTTTAAATGGGAGTAATTTGTTAGGACAATAACCTGAGAAATGTGTGTGTGTAAACCCAAATCCAGCACACTCACAACGGCTAAGGGACTTTTATACCAATTTACTTTTCCATCTTTCCATTTACTTCACACTACTTGTGGAGTGCCTTCCATGATGGCCAGGCCCTTAGTCACTTTTCTATTGCCATAAAGAGATGCTCTGACCAAGGCAACTCTTATCAAGGAAATCATTTAATAGGGTCTTGCTTACAGGTTCAGAGGGTGAGTTCATTATCATCAAGGCGGGAACATGGTGGCAGGTAGGTGCTGGAGCAGCAGCTGTGAGCTATGTCCTGATCCATAGGCAGTGTAGGGGCTGGGATGTCAAGCGCTTCTGGAAACTCAAAGCCCACCCCACCCCCACTCCCACCCCTGTGACACACTTCATCCAACAAGGAGACACTTTCTAATTCTTCTAATCCTATTAAAGAACTCCACTCCCTGATGACTGAGCCTATGGGGTCTGCTCTTATTCAAACCACCAGTGTTCTAACCACCTTACATAGGTGAAATTCCATATCTTTCAAACAACCTTTCCCCTCAAACTGGAAGCCAGATTCAGACGGACAGAGGATCACCAGGTCTGCCCTAGGCTTGCAGCAGCAGTGTGAGACCTGGACTGTTCCCCACTCAAAGCTTCTGCAACAGCTTTCTCAGTTGCCAGTCCTTGACTGTGCTCTATTATTAACTAACTTCTTACCTGGGCAGGGTGGCGCACACACTGTTCCCAGGACTCTGGAGGCAGAGGCAAGAGGATCTCTGATGTTCAAGGCCAGCTTGGCCTGCATAGAGAGACCCCGTGTCAAAAAAACAACAACTAAAAGAAATAAAGGTGATTTGTTTTTAAACAAATTGAGGGGATATAAAAATTAACAGTAATAAAGAGATTATATAAAAGGAGACAAATAATTTGTCTAAATTATTTGTAGAATTCCAAGGCTCTGGAACATTCTAGAGTACATCAAAGAAGTAATACATTTTATGTGAGGGTTTTTGTGTTTGTTGGTTGGCAGTGTTAGAGATTAAACTCAGGGCTCAGTTTATGCTAGGCAAGTACTCTACCCCTCTACAATATCCCCAGCCTAATGTATACTTACACTTAGGTGGGGCCATGGCTTATTCTTTAGTTTGACATTGAGGCCACTGAATGTTAACAAACAGTTCAGATGATAGAAATATAAAGAATTGAGAAAAAGGAGAAAAATAAATTTAGAGAGCAACTCAAAATATAACTGTTTGTTTTTTGTCATTGTTATTCTTTAGTTTGGTTTGGTTTTATTTTTTGTTTTTTTCAAGGCTGGGCATGTCTATGTCACAGCCCTGGCTGTCTGGAACTCACTCTGTAGATCAGACTGGCCTGGAACTCACAGAGATCCCTCTGCCTCTGCCCCTGAGAGCTGGGATTAAAGGTATGCTACCATGCCTGGCTCCAAAATATGATTATTAAAGGAAGAATTATTTTATAACCAAACCATCTTTGTAATTTAAAAGTGAACCCGTGCTTGGGAGGCATTTTCAGTGCTCGGATCTCTGGAGGGAAAACAAACACTCTGCAGGACCAGATTTCCATTTCAAGACTCCTTTGCGAGCTCATGCCTCATATTTTCAACCAGCACAGAAAAGAGAAGCTTTAGTATGATCCCAGAGGACAGAAAGCAGAAGGGATCGGATTACAGGAGATACTGGAGTTGAGAAGGCTGAACCCCAACTCTGGGGCAGGGCAAGTTATTACACAATAAGACCCGTTCCCCACAAGCCTTCAGAATCTGCAGCAACTATGGCCAAGCCAGTTTCTGCCCAGTGTACCCAGAGGAACTGGAGACACAACCACTTCTGAAGAACAGGAGTTGGTCTTTGAGTAGGACCAGAGAGACAGAAGACCTGGCCACAAGCCTGGAGTAACTTCAAATACTTGGTAATCTCAGTTTTCAATCTGATTGGGTTAGGAGGCACCTAGGAGACTAGTAAAGCACGCCTGTGGAGTGTCCACCCTGACATCGCCAGAGAGGGCTTTTGGGGGGGGGTGGCTGGACATGGCGAAAGGGGTAGGGGGACCAGGCATGGACCTACCCTGAATGTGGGCAGCACCACACCATGTGAGCTGGGGCGCAAGTGGACAAAAGGCTGAAAGAGAAAGAAGCCCAGAGCACAAACCTCCCCTCCCCCTCCTGACTCTGCATCCCAGCCTCCAGCCATGATGGACTGGTACATCTGAAAGTATGAGAAAAAATATGTATATAATCCTTTTCTTCTAAGTCATCCATGTCAAGTACATTGTCCAATTCTGCAAAGCTGTCTACACACTACTGTATGGAAAAAAGAAAATATTCAATTAGAAACCTAGAAAAATTACGCAATGTGTGGACCCCCAGCTTTTCCCCTTGGGCTTCACTTGCGTGTATGCAAAGGAAGCCTGCAGGATCCTATCTGACTCATCCTATTCAGCCTACTCTGGGAAAAATGAGCTCTACTTTGTTAACAAACCGACCCCCTCCTCATCCTTCCCCCTCTTCCTCCTTCTCCTCCTCTTCCTTTTTTCCCCCCTTTAAGATAGGGTTTTACAGAAGTTTATTTTTGGTTATGTTTACAATGGTTGTTTTGGCACTTGTACTGTCTGCAGATGTTGGCTTTATGTGGGGCACCTGATCTGCACGTGGTATCAGTAGAATACTGATGAGCTTAGGTATCAATAAAAACCCCTAAGATCAGAGGCTCAGGGTTCCATTGCCCAGTATGGCTCTTGCCATGATAGTGGTCCCCTCTGCAGAGGTCTGGCAGGGTTTGCACCTAGGACTATTCTTCCATGTATTTGTAGTGTACTACTACAATAGGGCCTTACCATGCAGCTCTGCCTGGCCTGGAATTCGTTATGTGTAGAACAAGCCTTGAACTCACAGAGATCCACCTGCCTCTGCCTGGGATAAAAGGCATTCACCACCACGCCCAACCACTCTTCCTTTTGATATGAGATCTAAGAAACATTAAGTATTTAAGGAAACCTTGCATGTGAATGAAAGAGAAGCCCCAACATGAACAGAACAGCTTACTTGTGAGGAACATAATGTCGGACATAGAAAATACTGTTAAAAAGAGAATTCTGCACCCACAAGCTAATTTTTTTTTAAAAAAGGAAATAATCACAAAACAGGCTGCATTATTTTTAAAATTAAAATAAAATTTTTCATGAGTGTTAAATAAAAACAACAGCAAAAAAAAAAAATTAATGTACAGAGAATCAAAGCAAGGAATTATCCGGGTATTTCGCTTGTTTTTTGCTGAGGACTGAATTTAGGACTTCATGCTGCATGTACTACTACTGAACCATATCCCCAAGCCCTATCTAGTTTTTAAACAAAGAAATCATGACACACAGTTAAAAAGCATGCAGAATAATTCAAGTGTGTAACATTCTACTAACAAGAGTTAAGGGATGGTGAGGGATGAAGACGCTTGACATCAAACCCGATGACCTGAGTTCAGCCTCAGGGGTCCACAAGGTGGAAAGAGAAAGCAAATCCCACAACTCCCTCTACTGTCCACACGAATACTGTGGGCTCATGCATACACAAGAACTCATCTCACTCTCACACACTCACACACACACACACACACACACACAATACTAGTAAACATATTAAAATGCAACAAAAATTAAAAGTGGCATAGAAGCAAAGCAATGGAGAAAATGTGAGACCTAATTAAAAATAATGGAAGAAAACATCCAAGCTAAGGAAAAACTTAAGTCTCTTTTGTTGTTGTTGTCTTGTTTTGTCTTTTGTTTGTTTGTTTTTGTTTTTGGAGACAGGGTTTCTCTGTTGTAACTCTGGCTGTCCTGGAACTCATTTTGTAGGCCAAGTTGGCCTCAAACTCACAGAGGAAAAACTTAAGTCTTGAGAACAAAATGCTACAAAGAGTAATTGAAAAAAACAGATACCTCTGTCCACATCCAGGTGAAATCCCAACATCAAAAATCAACTAAAAAATATTATATATGCTTGAAAAAGAAAAAGGCTAATGCCCAATAGGACATAAAAACACCCTAAAAACTTCAGTCTCTCTGTGCTAGAGATCAAGCATTGCACTGCATGGACCACCTTCCAAAAAGAAATAGGGGAAAAGAAAGAGAGAAAGAGAGAATGGAAGGAAGGAAGGAAGGCAGGAAGGAAGGCAGGCAGGCAAGAAAAGAAAAGGGGGTAAGAGGGTGAGGGGGTGAAGCGGTGATGGGGTGAGGGGATAAGGGGGTAAGGGGATGTGGGAGTGGCCTTCCTAAACTGAAAGAAAAGGGATTTGAGCATGAAACATTAAACATAGCAAAAGACAGCTAAATAGATGAAAAAACAAGGACCTGTCATCTTGAAGGGACTCAAGAACTATTCTATTCATTTATCCTTTCTGAAAGGATAATTCAAGGGCATGGTGGTGCATACCTTCAATCCCAGCACTTGGGGGACAGAGGCAGGTGAATCTCTGTGTGTTCCGGGACAGCCAGAGCTATATAGTGAGACATTATTTCAGAAGAGGAAGAGAGAAAAAGAAAGAATAATCCCTGGATTCAAAGTGAAAAGCAGACATGTATGGATAGGAAACAGAGTCACTATAGCTATGGGAGACAACCAAGTGAACCAGTGCAACGCGAAGTTAATTTAACTCATTTCTCACCATGGAAATAAAATTTGTGCCATGAACAAAAGATTCTTAAAATAAATGTGAATTGAAAGTAGTTATTGAAAGATACTGAAATTTTTGCTTTGTATTTTTAAAAAGACAAATTTTAAGATTAATTCCTGATAGCAATAGAAAATAAACTTAAATATGCTAGTTTAAAAAAAATTATCCAGACATGGTTGCACATGACTTTAGTGTCAGCACATGGAGGCAGAAGAAGGTAGATATCCGACTCGGAGGCTAGCTTGTTCCACAGTGAGCTCCAGGAAAGCCAAGACTACACAGAGAGACCCTGTCTCAAAATAACAAGGGGGGGGGGAACATTCTTCAAGATTTCCTATTGGATAAAGGTGCTGCTGCCAAGCCTGACAGCCTGAGTTCAACTCCAGGCCTGCCACGGTGGGAGAGGGCCAGTTCCTGCTGTTGCCCTCTGATCTGCTAAGACACAATATCTCCCAAGGCTGTTTCCTTCTGTGAATCAGGCCCAGCAGAGAGCTGGATATGAGAGATGTTTTTCTTCTTTGCATTCAAAATAGAAAACAAACAAACACATGCTGTTTTCATTTTAGATTGTTTCTGATAAAACTTTATACTGTATTAATTTCAAACTTGGGGAAAGTTATGTCTGACAAAGTAGACAAAGCACTCTGAAATAAAGGAAAAGTATCTATGTGGTTGAATTAAAACTGAACTAGCTGAGCTTTACAGGAATTCCATTTATTTTAGTGTGTGTGTGTGTGTGTGTGCATGTGTATGTGTGTGTGCGCGCACACACACACTTGAGCCATGGCACGCATTTGGAGGGCAGAGCACAACTTCCAGGAATCAGTCCACCTCCTTCCACTCCAGTCAGTCATCAGGCAGGGTGGAATGCCATTTTTGAAGTGAAAGAATGACAAACTGATAACCTACATGTTCAAAATTAAGAATTTGGGCAATATTTTCTAAAATATAAATCAAATGTAAGTCTATTACTTCCAAAAACAGAACGGACAGCGTTTGTTAGTAATGACCACATCTAAGTTTTTTAGCTAAATTAAAAGCTCGCATCCACCACTGTGGAAAACTTTCTAATCTTTACATATTTTTTGGTGAGGCCTACGAAATGGTAATTGATGTGATTTTTCACTTTTATATCAGGAAAAATGTTCACATTTGAATGATCTGAATTAGCTTAGCTAGTAGTTTGCAGCTGCCAGTGAACAGCATTACAAAATCTCAGACAGGTGGAGATCTATACAAGGTATAAATCAGGCCCGAGGGCCTCAGTGGGACAGAGTTCACCAGAGGATTTCCTTCTTCGAATTGCTTTTAAGACAATAGTACATGCTGAATTTGGTGAAGAAAGAAAGAAAGAAAGAAAGAAAGAAAGAAAGAAAGAAAGAGAGAGAAGAGAGAGAAGGAAGGAAGGAAGGAAGGAAGGAAGGAAGGAAGGAAGGAAGGAAGGAAGGAAGGGAAGGAAGGAAGGAAGGAAGGAAGGAAGGAAGGGAAGGAAGGAAGGAAGGAAGGAGGAAAGGAAGAAAGAGAAGAAGGAAGGAAGGAAGGAAGGAAGGAAGGAAGGAAGGAAGGAAGGAAGGAAGGAAGGAAGGAAGGAAGGAAGGAAGGAAGAAAGAGAAGAGAAGAAAGAAAGAAAGAAAGAAAGAAAGAAAGAAAGAAAGAAAGAAAGAAAGAAAGAAAGAAAGAAAGATTACATAAGAATGTGGAAACACAATTTCCTTTTTCAACTTCAGGTGTGATATACCTAAGCAAAATAACACTTTTCAACAGACTTAATGAAAGCATGGATAGGAGAATCTGACACCCCACACAGACACATACATCCAGCTTGTGTGCACATACCCACAAACAGACACACACATACCCATAGACACACACAGGTACGTAAAGTAAAATGGAAGGGAAAATATTAACGAGAGCTACTAAAAATATCCAGAAAAGATAAATTCAGGACTGTTTTATACATAATAAAAATAACTTCCATAGGGTCTACCTAAAGATTCCATGCTAATTCTCTTTACTTCGAGGCATTTAGTTTTTAGTCTTTAGTCGCTTAGATACAAATCTTAACCCTCAATATTTTTGTACTCTGTCTTGGTCAATTTGTAATCTTGCATACCAACCTTTAAAGAGAAGGAGGAAGGGGGAGAGGGAAGAGGAAGAGGGAGGAAAGGAATTTTCCAGTAAATGACACTGGGCTTGGGAGTTGAGGGATTTCAGTCCACTTGTGTATTAGCTTATTTAAGTTAAATTGCTACTTGATTCCATTAAAACAAATCCAGAGAGATGTTTAGTTGAGTTTAATATTCAACCACAAAGACACAAAAATAGAGAAACGGAGACAAATCTTTACTATGATGTTAGATTTGGGGACAATTATTTAGGCATTAAAACAGTGAAAGATGTATGAAAATGGTCATTTTAGCCACTTAGACATTAAAATGAATAAGGATTTCAGGTGAAAGTCATCAGATGAAATACTTTACAAACCCACTTTCCTTAAGGTGTTAAAAGAGGGAGCAAGTCAGGTATGGGGGGTACAGTCCATCCCAGCACTTGAGAAGCAGAGGCTGGTGGATCTCTGAGTTCAAGGCCAGCAAGGGGCTACTCAGTGAGACTCCACCTCAAACAAGAAAGGGTAGACAGTAACTAGTGTGGGTCGCTAATACTTACTAACTGCACAATGATAATTTCATGCCCTGCATCCCTATAGATGGAGCCAGCAGCAACGGAGACAGTGAAATCAGCAAATACTGGAGAGTCCTTACTAATCCTCTCTCTATTGGAGTGAAGCCCACAGAGGATCAGCTAGCTGCTTGGAATGAATGGCCTCTAAAGTAAATCACCAGTTAGCGAAGGCGAGAAGATTCTGGGGTCTTTCTGGTCTTGGAGAAGAGTACAGAAACAAGTGGAGAAGTGACTCTCTATCAATGGAGCATGGTTCTTGGACAAAAGGATTACAGGCAGCACTGTAAGAGGTAGGGAACAATTGGCAGCGATGAGCAGGCCGGGGAACAGGAGTCAGCAGAACGACTGCAACCTCTAAACCACACACCATGAAAAGAGGCCATAGGTGAGACAGAGCCTACTAAGTGACCAGAAAATTGTGTGGGAGCCACTCCTGGGGGCCCTGGCACAGGGGACCCTTCCCCCATGCGTGATTTACAGTGGGAAGCCATGTCTACTACAGTCCACCATCCCTGAGCATGAGGAGAACCTGGTGTGTGTTTCCACCATGGAGAAAGATTTACAGGAAGGTTCAGGAAGAGGTGCTGTGTCTGAGCAAACTCTGAGACTTCAGGGACAAGCCTGCATCATACAATGAAGAAGCTGAGCTCTAGAGCATCCTGGACCCCGCAGACACAGCAGCTTTGTCCCAAGCCTCCCAGCTTCATGGACTGAATGGTCACTGCAGGTGACCTATGATGGACTACCTTGTCTACATGTGTCTACATATAGCAGACTATCTTTTGATGGTTAAATAAATTCTATGAGATCTAGTCCCTGAAAAGTCCTTTTTGCTACATGATATAAACACAATTAAGACTCATAGCCAGGCCTGGTGGTGCACGCCTTTAATCCCAGCACTTGGGAGGCAGAGGCAGGTAGATCTCTGTGAGTTCAAGGCCAGGCTGGTCTATAGAGCGTGTTGCAGGACAGCCAGGGGTACACAGAGAAACTTTGCTCAAAAAAACAAAACAAACAAAGAAAAAAAAACACTGCAGGAAAACAAACTCAACAGCAAAAATAAAAAAGAAACAAACAGAAACCTTTGCAGGGAAAGGGCAGAGGAAGAAGGAAACTGAAGCTCTTTGACTCGGCAAGGAATTTTCCCCCAGGGATCTTTTAATTCTAGAGACTGAGAGGCCTGAGGGAGGAAATGGGAAATGCAAATGACCAAAGAGATGGTCCCAGAGAAAACAGGAATTTCCGTACTCCATAGTCAAGTAAGGAACACAAAGGGGCTCGTGCACACACACACACACACACACACACACACACACACACACACACCTGTACGCAAACACAGGATACACTCAAACATGCACTCACACACGTGTGCACATGCACACACAGTACACACACCCACACTCTTGCACACACACACATTCATGCACTCAACACACATACCCGTGTGTATGCACACACAGTGTACACTCAGTACACACACATGTCCACGCAGACACACACTAATGCACTCGGCACACACACAGTACACACACACATGCATGCACACACAGGGTACACACACACTCACACACGTGGTTCACACATACACACACACAGCCCCTCCCAGAGGATGATCTCCTGAAGACTTAAGAGTGGACTCAGTACGGAACATTTTCCCAAAACCCACAGAGTCACGCTTTTCCACGTTGCCCATCTTCCCTAGTCCTGGTGTAAACTGGTCTTGAAAGGACATGCAAGCTGCCTCTGCTGGCCAAATGACAGAAAACAATGTTCTCATCCCAGTAAGTGACTCAGGAAATGACAGGTGAATTACTGAGGCACACCTGCGAATTCAGAAGGAGGAAAGAGGCCAAAGGCGAATTCAGATGGAGGAAAGAGGTCAAAGACCTCTGAGCGGCAGAAGAGGATGCCGACACAAGCTGATGCTTTTCTGACCCTTTCTTAGTGTTCTTCCACATGTTAAACTAAACACATTTCCTTGATTAAAAATAAAATCAGCAAAGACCTGTGAAGTAGTTCAGCAGGCAAGGGCACTTGTCACCTGGCAACCTGCGTTCAATGCTCGGATCCCATAAGGGGGTCCTCTGGCCTCCACACTTGAGCCATGACACTCAGACCCCCATGTGTGTGCTTATATGTGTGCACACACTATAAATATATATATATATACACACACACATATATTTTTAAAATGTAGTGTTAACTATATTTTAAGAAAAGACTATGTAGATCCTATGTAACATACCTTCAGGGGAGGCATCTGTGGTTGCCAGTTCCCAACCACCTGCAACAGGATGGGGCAACAAGCAGAGTCAGGCCACCTGGTTGCATTCCCAGCACCACTGCCTATCAACTACTGACCTGGTTGATCTCCTCACTTACCTGTGAGTCATTCAAGCTGAGAACTGAGTTAAACATGTACAGTACTTAGGCCAGATTAAGGTAGGTACATGCCCTGTCCCCAGTGACCCCTACCTTCCTGGAATTGGACTATCCTGACCCTTTGTGAGAGCAGCATTGGGAGAGGGATCAGTGTGAAGATATATTATACAATACATCTTGATCTGAGCTTAGCCTCAGAATCCAGCGGCTTCAGGGTGCCATGGCATGGTAAACCTGAATGGAGAGGGTCTAGGGCACTGAGAGAAGAGGAAGAGTGCATGAGTCCATGGCAGCCCTGAGAGCTGTGGAAGGAAGGAAGGAAGGGAGGGAGGGAGAGAGGGAAGGAATCTGAAAACGTCATGCCCAACGAACTCCATGCCTTGATTTTTCAAGACTCCAGAAGGTTGCACAAACTGAAGAGGTGAAAGGGACCAGGCCTTATGCTCTATTTTAATCCCCCCATCCCCAATACACCTCAGATTGACACACCAGGACTGAAAAATGGTCTTTAGTAAGCTTCATTATTGAGGAATCAATCAAGGAAACATTAAGACTGTGGGAGAGAGAGAGAACAGGAAAATATTCTGGGGGTGAAGATGTAGAGGAATATTTAGGCATTTAATTCAGCAGCGTGGCTGCTTTAGTGTAGAAAGAATACTTAGTACATATTTAGTACTAAGTACTTAGTACATACCTTTAATCCCAGTATTCAGAAGGCAGTGGTAGTGTACTCCTACCATGTGCAATCCCAGAGTAATCCCAGCACTCGGGAAACAGGAAGCAGAATTCAGAAGGAGCCAGTGTCAGACCGGAAATGACGTCTGTGATGAGTCAAAGTGAAGGGCAGGTAAAGTGGCGAATCAGAGAAAGAGTTGGCAGAACTGACTCAGCGTGAGGACGCGCCCAACACTCACCATAGAAAAACCGGCTCTCAGCTCAGAAAGTCAGAATAAAAGACAGAGTGGATAAGACACAGAGAAGCAGAGAGGCCGTCTGAAGCAGTCTGAGGAGACTGAGGCAGAGACACAGAGGCAGTTCAGCAGAAGTCAGTATCAGATGGGAAGAGTGAGTAAGAACGCAGAGCAGTTCAGTCTGAGGCCGTCAGAATCAGCCATCCTGCCCGAGTGAAAAGAGTTCGATCAGAAACTGTAAACTGGCTCAGAAGATCAGTTTGAACCAGTCAGCTTGGAGAAGAGCTTGAGCCAGAACAGCGAATGAGTTGAACCAGAAGAGTCAGAATTCAGAAGGAGCTAGTCAGTGTGAGTCAGTCAGCAGTTAAGTCTCAGAGGTGGATTGTTCGGAGGTTTAAATGTTCTAGATTGTATGGAGGCTGAAGCCTTCCATTTCTAGGATTAAGGGTAGATTGTACAGAGGCTGAGGCTGAAGCCTTCTGTGTCTGAGAAGAATGTACAGAGGTCAAAATGCTCGAGGGCACCAGGACTAAGGACTAGGGATGGAGTTAGCTTTTACCCTGAATCTACAGCTACAGAAGGAAAAGGGCTGTGAGCTGCTTAGTATTACAAGAGATTTCTATTTGCATTTGAATTTGATAAAGTGGGCAATCCCTCACACTCCTCCCAACGGCACTGAAACATCCTCTTGAGCCTGTGCACATGTGAAGATGTGAAAGACAGAGAGATGAGAAAGGGCATGCAGGAGACAGGAGGAAAATAAAAGGAAGGCAGTAGGGAAGGAAGGCAGAGGAAAGAAGGAGAGAAAGAGAACGGTTAAAGAAAGGTTGAAGGGACAGGGACTGGAGGGCAGATAGCAGCTGAAGGTGGAGACCCGGTCACTCAAAGGGCATCGGCACAGCCTGACATCATTCTGCATAAATATCTCTACCAACATGATCTCCACGCTGCTTCAGAGACCTGGACTTTGTAGCAGACACTGGAGAGTATCTCAAAGACTTTTCCCACTGTGGGGAAAAGAGTCAAGCAGGGAAGGGCTGCTAGGGAGGGTCCCAAGCCAGAACTGAAGTGGCTAACTCCGCAGATGCCAGGAAGTTGGACGCTAAACTTTGAGAACCTTTCTTAGACTGCCATCTCCTTTCCAGTGCTACTAGGACTCAGGTTTCCTGAGGATCTGGGGCTTTTCCCAGCTCCCTCCCTACCTCTCCTCACAGGGACTTCCTTAATGAAATCCTTGCATTCCTAACCTCACCTAAGTGTCTAACTAGCGGAGTGTCTGTAATAAAACTGTACAAGCTTCCTGGGGTTTCCCCCTGTCACTCCCAGCCCTGTCTTTTGGAGTTACTGTACTAGGCCATTTTATTTTGATCCAATTTTTCTAGTAATATGTTCACAAAGGCAGGAATAGGTTGACCCAAGTAGGTGTGTATGCATGTCCTTGTGTGAGGGCAAGGTAAGGGGTGGCCTGGGGAAGAGAGAGTTAAGTCTGGTGAAGGCTGAGAAGTGATAAGGATGCAGAACTGCTGACTTCCTGAAAAATAAAAGCACTGAGATGACTGAGGTCCTTCCACAGTCTGAGCAGACAAAGGAAGCATAGAAGAAATTGAAAGGTCAACCAAGGACTTTTACAGGCTCCGATAACCTTCATGGAATAGGTAATTCCAACACTGTATGAATAGCTGCGGAGCATAAAACACAGAATGTTTCCCAACTCATTCTAACCAGCTGGTCTACCACAGACAGCAAATGCAGCAAAAGGAACACGCTCCCAGGTGTTTATGTGCGTACACCCAGCGGTGAAGGGCAGCACAGTTAGCCACAGCTAACATTCACTGTTTGCATGTCCGTGGACTACAGCTAGACATCTCATCCCCACGGGTAAGAGGCAGATCTCTTGCTACTATCCTCTTTATACAGCGAATACCTGAAGCACAGAGAGATTAAATAACTAGGTCACACTACCAGAAATCAGGGGGGATGGAATAAACAGAGACATGAAACCATCACCCAAAATATATGCAGTAGGCTGAGGATGTAGCTTAGTGGTAAAGTACTTTCAAGTTTAAGTAAAGTCCTGGATCTATCCCCAGGAAGGAACACACACACACACACACACACACTATTTAACCTTAAAATTAAAAAGAAAAACACATCCTCAGAGGTTAAAAGTAAAAGAATTATACTCCTGGAGCTAGAGAGGAGAGATGGCTCAGCAGTTAAGAGTACTGGCTGCTCTTCTAGAGGACTTGGGTTCAATTCCCAGCACCCACATGGCTGTTTACAACTGTCCATAACTCCAGTCCCGAGGGTACAATGCTCTCTTCTGGCGTTCTCAATTACTGTACACAAATAGCACCGCAGACATACTAGCAGGCAAAATAGTCATATACATACAATAAAAATAAAATTATTAAAGAATTATTCTCCCAATATTTGGGAAGCAGAAGCAGGTAGATCTCTGGTCCACACAGTGAATTCCAGGCCAGCCAGGAATACATAGCAAGAGACACTGTGTCTAAATTAATTAATTAAATCCCCCAAAATTGATAAAAATGAACCTATTACCAAAACTAATAAACTGGGTGTGCTGGTACATGCCTTTAATCTTGGCACTCAGGAGAGAGACGCAGGTGGCTCTCTGTGAGTTTGTAGCCAGCCTGGTCTACATAGTGGGTTCCAGGGACAGCCAGAGTTGTTACACAGAGAAACTTTGTCTCGAAAAACTAAAGTATTAATAATAATAATAATAATAATAATAATATATCATGATCATAAAATATTGCTCAAAAAAGTAAAAGTTTATGAATATCACTACCCACTAAAAAAGGACTAAGATGTTCCTTAGTGGTAGAGCACCTCTCTAACACCAAGGAAAAGAGAGAGGAAGATCAGAAAAAATACAATTATGAGGGATTGTCATTCATAGTCGCAGTAACACTTATGGCCCCCAAAATCCTGTTGAAATGTCATCCATAGTGTGACAGTATTTGGAGGAGGCCCCAGGAATGGCTAGGCAGCCAAGAGTCCAGAAAGCTAGCTCAGAAGAGGGCCCCCTCTGGAGCTTAGCCACTGGAAGCCTGATGTCAAAGTTACAGCTATAGAACCCTGAGGATACATTCCCAATGTCTGTCAACAACCCAGAAAGATGGCTCTGTTCTAGTGACGGCAATGGCTGGGAAAACTACTGTAGCAGACTGCTTCACAGACAGAAGCTCTGTCGTCCTACGTTTCAAATATCCTCCCCTTTAAAGTTCTGTGTATTTTATGTATATTATGTATAAAAGTGTTTTGCCTGCATGTATGGATGTGTGCACCATGTACATGTCCAGCCCCCGATGAGGTCAGAAGAGGACTTTTGGATTCCCTAGAACTGGAGTTACAGGTGGTTGGAGCTACTGTGTGGGTGCAGGGAACTCAACCTGGGCCCACTGCACAGCAGCAAGTGCTCTTAACTGCTGAGCAACCCATCTCTCCAGGCCCACCTTTCAACATCTTATCTGAATTTCTAACTAATGTGATGACGGAAAAGAAGGTTTAAGATGTCTCGGTACTGAGAAAAAGAGAGGCAAAGCCATTGTTTGCCTACAATATAGCAACAATAGATCATTTGAAATTTGGTAGAAGAGGGAGTAAGAAGATGTGTAAGCAAATGGATATCAGCTGGGTGGTCAGATTCAGATCATATTAAACCACCCTTCACAGACCAGATTATACTTCATACTGAAACTGACCTATATTGGGCAGCAACATCTACTCCCAGCTTTAGCAGTGTGTGTTGACACTGTTCTGTAATGATAAATTCATAGAATCCGAGATAAAAATTGTTTTAAAAAATGGTAGAAGCCAGGCAGGATGGTGCCCACCTTGAGTCCCAGAATGGCAGGCAGATGATCTCTTTGATCTATAAAGCAAGTTGCAGGACAGAGAAACCCTGTCTCAAAAAACCAAAGGGGTAAAAAAAAAAAGTAGAAAACGTAAAAAGGGAAGAAACATCATTTGCATACACTAAGATACTATGTCTGAAGACATCAGGGAATCACTGATCAGCTATTACAAGCTGAGGTGGCCAGGTTAAAAAACACTTAAAAATTAAGTATAATAGCTGGGCAGTCGTGGCAGATCTTTAGTTGGAGGCCAGCCTGGTCTACAGAGTGAGTTCTAGGATAGCCAGGTCTACACAGAGAAACCCTGTGTCAAAAAAAAACGAAGAAGGGGGGGAGGGGACAAGAAAACAAAACAAAACGGATAAATTTGGCCCTGTAAGCATTTAAAATCTCTAAGGAACAAAACCACGATACAGCCCAAAGGCAGACTATGGTAAGCAATGAGCAATTATCTCATTTTATAAACAGCTTCTAAAAAAGGAGAAAAGGAAAAATCAACAACAAAAAGAAAAATAGATAAACTACATTAACCACTATGCTCACACACACGCCTACAAATAAATGTAAAAGTAAATTAATAAAAAAACTGATGAATCCTGGACAAAACAGATGGTGTGCAGAAGCTGAATGCACAGGGTGTGGCTCTCAGTCCCCCAGAGACTGCCCTTTGTTTACACGGTGCTTTACAGTTTCATGGAGGGGAAAGCCAAAAATCCCAGAAAATCTAAGAATGTAGTTTAAATGAGTTCAAAAGTTCCCCTCCCAAGTTGGTAGCCACAGTTATTAAACTGCCCTGTCTGCTAGATCTCAGGAAAAAAGACATGTGTAACCAAAAAGTTAGCCATGAGGGAGCCAAGGTCATTCACTCTCGTCTGTGAGGCCACACACATTTTGTTTGTTTGTTTTTGTTTTGTTTTGTTTTTCGAGACAAAGTTTCTCTGTGTACCCCTGGCTGTCCTGGAACTCACTCTTTAGACCAGGCTGGCCTCCAACTCAGAGATCCTCCTGCCTCGGCCTCCTGAGTGCTGAGATTAAAGAAATGCACCACCACACTTGGTTACGAAGGTACTTTCTTAATCGAGAGTCCCTCTTCCCAGATGACCCTAGCTTGTGTCAAGTTGACATAAAACTAACCAACACACCAAGCATGGTAGAGCATGCCTATAATCAATCCTAGCATTCATAGGACTGAGGCAGGGGGATTGCCACCAGTTTGAGACCAGTCTGAGCTACAAAGTGAAGGACTGGTATAGCAAAACTGTATATAGCAAGACCCTGCTGTCCCCAAAACACCACCACCACCAATAACAACAACATACTGTAATATAATTACAGGGCCCTGGAAATTTATCTTTGAAAAATGACCTCATTTGAAATAGCACTACTTTAAATATTCTTTATTTTTACATTTATCGAGTGTGTGTGTGCACACTAAAGAGGTACAAGTACATTGGGCAGCACACTGGTGTGGAGGCCAGAGAACAATCTATGGGACAAGCCCTCCCTATCATGTGGGTTCCTGAGATGACACTTGGGTAGCCAAGCTTGACGACATACACCCTTACCCGCCAAGCTGTCTCGGTGACCTGTAGCCCTACTTTTTAGATAAAGCACTGAAGCATTTCCTAACCACTAGTAGGCCCAGGAATGGGATGAGGGTAGATGGATGGAAGCCTGAGCGAGCTGAGAAATGAAAGGACAATGGCATCCTTTGCAACGGAGAGAGCACCAATTCTCGAGGGAGCTCTTGTCTCATTCTGCACCTGTTCCCTTCTTCCTCGAGGCTGGTTATCTGGAATGGAAGCTAAACATGAAATGCAATGTTTTTCTAAGATGGCTTTTTTTCCCTTCTATTTACATCCTTAAACCTTAGATCAGTAGCCTGTGTCATCTTCGAGGCCTCAGCACCCAGTAGGTGCTGGCTGTGTCTCCAGTTTCTCCAGGCTCGACACACCAGTGAAGTGTGCATCTGGGTGAGCCCCCAGCACTGTTGTGCTGTTTATCCTGAGCTCATCCAGCAGAGAAAGGGTCCCATCCTTCCCTGAAGAGGAAAAGCTGATCTGGGTCATGGTTTCCAGTGGGAAAGAAGGAGGGTCGATTATTAGGACCTATTCCCAGACTCCTTGGCTTGTCTGAGAGAGAAGATGATGGTTGAACACCACTAATAAACTGTGTTGACTCACTGCAAAGTCTCTAGAGCTGAACTCTATATAAAAGGGCTTTAAAGATATCAAAATACCAAGTAAACAAAGCTCTAAAAAGACAGAAAAGGTCATGTGAGAGTCTAGCTGAGGGTATGGCTCAGTGGCACTGTGGTTCTTTAGCAAGTTTAAGGCCCTGGCTGGAAGGAAAGAAGGAAGAGAGGGAGGGAGGGAGGTAAGTAAGTAAGGTAATTTGAGGAAAGGAAAACAGAAATGCAGATTCAAAGAAATGACCATGCAGTCTATCTAATTAACAAAGATTACAAAGAGGACAGCATGCCTTGTTAGAGGAGTATGTCATCTACGTGCTCAGACCCACCACTGGTGTGAGTTTTAATTAGGGTTAAATACCTGAAGGGTAATTTGGAAAAAAAGAACCAAATGCTTGAAACAGTGCATAACTCTTGATCAGAAATTTTGGTTCCTTAAGATGTGTTTAAATCATGAGCAAAAGCTTAGCTGATGAAATATTGGCTTCCGAAGGAAAAAGCAAAGAGGAAATGATTAAGTTAGCTTGGAGATTTCCATTTCATGTAAAACTGGGGAGCCATTAAAGTGTTTATCAAGTGTTTATCACCACAGAAAACAAGCTGAAATAGATAACGACTTAAAAAATGAGTTACTGCCAAATGTGGTGCTACACACCTTTAATCCCAGCACTTGGGAGAAAGAGGCAGGAGGATCTCTGTGAGTTGAGACCAGCCAGGTCTACACAGTGAGTTCCAGGACAGTGACATAGTGAGACCCTGTCTGTCTCAAAAATGCCAAAATCTTACTGATATGCCATATAATAAAAATCCCAGAATTGAGAAAACTTTGTTTTCGAGTTACTTTTATTCATATGTGCATGTGTGTGCTTGTATCGAGTGTATGCCACATGTGAGTAGGTGCCCATGGAGGCCAGAAGAAGACGTCAGATCCCTTGGAGTTCCGGTTAAAGGTGGTTGTGAGCTGTCTCACATGAGTGCTGGGAACTGAACTAGGGTCCTATGGCAAAGCATCAAACGCTCTTAACCACTGTGCAGTCTCTGCAGCTCCAGAAGAATGTTTTCAATATCTTCCATGCTCCAGGAATGTCTTTACCACCTAATCCAACCCTTGGCCGTGTAGGCTCTGAAGAGCAAGTTCAGTGGCGTTCACTGGCCAGGAGTGAGTGGATCTCGGGCACCGAGGACACATGGACCTGCTTCCCTGGATCTGACCGCATAGGTGTTTCATTGTTTGGGAAGGACAGAAAGGGAAGAAACATGGAAGTCCATCAAATGAGGGAAAGGAAAGCTATACACCACTGTTCTACCTAGTTCATCTCAACTTTAATTGCTCAATGGATTGTGTCTCCAAATTCATGGGCAATTGTAATAAGCCAAGTTTGTGTTTTTGTGGCTGGATATAACACAGAACCTTCACCCTAGGAAGTTTGCTATAACTCAAGACAAGCACGGGGTAAGACACGGACCTCACAGAGCCTCCCCTGTAAGGCATTCAAAGAGCTGATCTTTTTAAATATAAGTATTTAGGGCCCGGTAAGTAATTTCTGTGTGGAGGGGAGAGGCAGGGGGATGGAGAAGAGAGCCACCACAAATCTCACTTTTGAACGCACAAACCCAAAGCGTACCTACTAGTTCCTCTTCACGCACTTGACTTCGTCACGCAGTTGATTTTAATGACTGCTCGCCCTTGCTCACATTTCATGAAAGTTTTAAGGCTTTCTTCTCGACATAACTTTGGCAAGATCACTAATTCCGAAAAGCCAGTTTCTCCAAGTTCGAATCATGTACTTTTTGTTCTCTACTGTAGATGATCTTTGGATCCCTTGATAAGCAAATAACTCACTGTTTGTTGAGGAAGCCTCATTAAAGGCCCCGGCAGTGAAGCCAATGAGCATGAAGCTCAAGGAACAGGCTGCAGAGTGATCTTGTAGAAGCTGTTAGTGATCGTTTCCTGCACAGAAGCTAATCTGTGTAATGCAGAAAAGGGTTATTAACACAGTCCTACACTGTTTTCAGCTTTAGAGGGCCAATTTCCAGGCTCTCCTAGGACATCCTTCATAAAAACCAAAGGCAGTGGAAGCCAACACCACCTCTCTCCCAAGATCACTTGTGCAGTACAGGACAGGGAGGAGGGCAGCGTCTCCTGAGAGTGCTTTCTTCAAGGGAAGTGTCCACACGCCCAGTCAGGCGCACACCCGGGTAACCCGGGTCTTAAAAAAAAAAAAAATCCAAAAGGTCACAAAACCTGCCACCACTAGGCATGTGAAGGAACAGGGAACAGAGCAGGGGGCTTTTGGGCACAGCCAAGGGGCAGCTTGGCACGCTGAGCCAGAAAGGAGAGACAGAGAATTCAGCAATGCACTAGGGGCAACTCCACTGGGGCAAGTTTTTCAGTTTTATTTGTGGTAGGTATGTGTCATTTTAAAAATGCCCCCATGGCAGAATGGCTATTTTTAGAAAGTCTTTTGTTTTGTTTTGTTTTGTTTTTTTGAGAAATGGTCTCTCTGTGTGGACCTGGCTGTCCTGGAACTCTGTAGACCAGAGCTGTCCTGGAACTCAGAGATATGCCTGCCTCTGTACCACCCTCCGCCCCCCCCCCCCCCCCCCCCAGTGCCTGGTTTAGAAATAGTCTCTAAAATGTCTCCTCAGTGATAAAAGCGGAGCATGCTCACCCCAGCAAAGCAGAAAAACAAGAGAGGCCTGCACTTCCTCCTGCAGGGAACAAAGCACTTTTTATCTTAGTGCTTGTTTTCTGCTCTCCATTTCTACTCCAGTAAACATTCCACCAGGACAGAGCCAAAACATTTTCTCCTATCACTCAATCTTTCCGGAATATGACTTCTAATGTTTGCACAGCAGCCCCTTATCTTGCTGCACCTCAACTTACAAGCCCACCTTCTGTAGCCAGGCATTTAGGGGGTTTCTGATGCGTTGCTTTCAAAATTAACGCTGGGTTCACACCAGTAATCCCGGCTCTTGAGGCGAAAGCGGAAGAACACGGGTTCGAGGCTACATGATAAGACCGAGTCTCAAAAACACAACAAAAAAAGGGAACTAGAAAGATGACTCAGCAGTTAAGAACACTTGCTGCTCATGCAAAGGACTAGGATTTGGTTCCCAGCACCACAGGGCAGCTCACAACTGTCTATCACTGTAGGTCTGGGGATTCATCACCCCACTTCTGGCCTCCTCAAGAACCAGGCACATGTAAATATATATGTACACACATCCAGGCAAACACACACACACACACACACACACACATATATACATAAATTGTGTATGTGAGAGAGACAGAGACAGAGGGAGGAAGGACCTGATGCTGGGCTCATCTTAAATCATTTCTTTAAATCCCTGAACCTGGAAGTGGGCTGTAGATGGGCAGAGCCAGGCCCCCTGGTTTTACTAAGCAACCTTTCAGAGAGTTTCTGATGATCTGCAATCCTTCAGTCTTGATATTTTACCTTAACCTAGTTCTGCTAAACTTGACCAACTTGTCAGGGTAATTTGGATCATTCCTGTTATAAAATCTCTGTTTCTTAGATTACTAATAAAGCTGAACAGTGTTCCCTGTGGTCATTAACCACTTGTAGCATTTTCATGAACTCTCAGTTTATGCTTAATTATATGTGCATTGTCATGTCTGTCTTGTGTTCGATATGGATAATATATATATTTTTAAGATTTATCTTCATTATTTTTAATTGTATATATGTTCTTCATGCGTGTGTGTTGTATGTGTGTGTGTGCTGGGGCCCATGGAAGCCAGTAGAATTGGATCTCCTGGAGCTGGAGTTGCGGGTGGCTGTGATTCTCCTAAATGAGTGCGAGGAATCAAACTACTCTGTTGGAAGAGCAATTCATGCTCTTAATCCCTTAGTCTCACTAGTCTCTGATTTACTTTTTTTTGTTTTTTTGAGACAGGAGTTTCTCTGTTGTAACTCTGGCTGTCCTGGAGCTCACACTGTAGACCAGAGATCCACCTGCCTCTGCCTCCTGAGTGCTGGAATTAAAGGGGTGGGCCACCACCATCCGGCTGATAGACATATTTTAAGATTATGTATCAGGACTCTTCCAACACAGCTTCCAGGGGCTACTGACCAGAGAATATCCACAGAGGGTTTTTAATCCCTTAGTTCAATATGATAGAGGAGATCTTATTCCTGGCCTAAATGAATGACAGCTGTGTACCCTGATGTGCAATAATATATGACTCTGAACTTGGTTTAAAGCTGCAGCTGCTATTCTTGCTCTTTTATATTATTTAATATCTCTTCTGAACTCTAAGCCATTGACTCTGCAATACTTCTGACAATGGGCTCCCTGGATTGTGTTTATTAAAGGGAGCCATGGGGGAAAGGAGAGGGGAAGAGGAGTGGGGGAAGAAGAGAGAAGAGGGAAGGGGGAAGGAGGAGCAGAGGAAAGGCAGAAGGAGACAGGAAGGAGGAAGATGGGAAGAGGAAGAGAAAAAAGAGGAGGAAAAGACGGAGGGAGGAGGGGGAAAGAAAGAGGGAGGCGCAGGCCACACTGCTCACCTTCTCACCTTCTCAAAGTTTTAGTCACCGTCCCTCCATCCCCCATTGCCTCACTCTTTCCTAGGGCCCAGTGGAAGCCACTTCCAGACCCTGAACCTGCAGAAGTTCTCAGAGTCCCTGCCAGCATCGGATCTGATTTCCTGGACCACTTGTCTCCTGGCCCAGAAGGCTGTGCAGGGCAGGACAGGACCTCCAGTGAAACCATTGACTTCACTGCCTAGCTGACCTATGGAATGCTGCGCCTTCCTCATGCCCCTTATCTGCTGGAGGCCTCAACTCATTTGGGATCTCAATTAGACTACCTCTGATTCTGGAAAGCTGGAAAAGGCTCATGAAGAGCAGACAGGCCACAGTCTGGCATCTCTGGATCCTAGGAGTTTGCACCAAGCCAGAAGCCCTCTGGAGGGAAAAAGTAGAATTCAGAGGTTGAAGAGGGCTACCCTCAGAGATCACTTCATTCTATTCCATTTTGCAAATGGAAAAGAGAAATAACGAAAGGAGGATACTCCGATCTTATGTTAATTATCTTATTGGCAATATGGGAAAGAGGTAAATGCTACTTTGTTCCTGGCTTCAAGGAAAAGATAGGTCGGAGAAGTACAGAAAGCAGTTCTTTTATGGGACTCGCTGAACTAAGAACCAAGGCAAAGGTGTGGGGTGAGTGTGGGAAGGAAGGCACCAGCGAACTCACAGGAAGGCACTGAGAACCGGAGCCCGCATTGCAGACTTGCGTCACCGTCCACGGTCTGAGGAGTGAACATAGCAACGCCTACACCTACTTCCTTCAAAGAAAAAGTTTTTCCAGACGACTCCATGCTGTGTACAACCCCAGAATTCATCACAGAAGGAAGACCAGGCCCTTTGTGTGTCTACTCACGTGCTCGGCGTGACCCTGAGATTTGTCCCTCTTTAGGATTCTAGGCTTTCGAGTTAAAACCAACCCAGTTCCCCAGGAATAACTGCATTCCATCCACCTGCCTCAGCTCTGCAGTCCTTCCCAGCCGCTTTGCTCTTACCTGTCTGCTGAGCAAACACAGGCCACTCCATCCCTGCTAGATAGATGATAGAAAGAAAGAAAGAAAGAAGGAAAAGGAAGGAAGGAAGGAAGGAAGGAAGAAAGAAAGAAAGAAAGAAAGAAAGAAAGAAAGAAAGAAAGAAAGAAAGAAAGAAAGAAAGAAAGAAGGAAGAAAAGAAGGAAAGAAAGAAAGAAAAAACGATGAGCATGAGCCTTTAACAGAGAAGTAGGCTCTTCAGCATTTACTTTTATTTATATGTCAACAGTTCAGATAAGCAATGAGGACCAAAACAGAGGCAATAAATGTGGCTTTTCTTTTCTGCTCTGATGGCGCCAGCATTAGCTCTTGAAAAGGGAGCATTTCCTTGGGATGCAAGTGATATCAGACCTCTGCAAAGTGCTGCCCGCCAAATTCACTGCAGCCCTCCTTCATCACAAAGTGAAATACCCTGCTTCACCCACCACAGGCAGTGACTGCTTTCACAGAAAACCCATTCAAATGCACCAGGGCACCAGGTCTCTACAGCCCAGACTCATTTTCATAATAATATATGCTGAAACACCCCGAACCTCACCAGCTCTACTAGTATTTTCCATAAAGTTCTCAAGATGTGGTGGGTATTCTAGAAGCAATTCAGAATGCATAGTTTGTAATAAATAATATTGCTACTGCTCACCAAAAACATACCAAGTTAAAATAATTCTCCTTTCTCAACACAGTTGGGATGGGGAAGGATAAAGATCCCCTCAGAGGGTTCTTGTTCTTAGTCCTCCTAGACATAATCCTGCATTGTTTGCCACTTACTGGTAAGAAGCCTAGTAGGGGCTGGAAAGATGGCTCAACAATTACGAATTCTGGATGCTTCCAGAAGACCTAGGTTCAATGCCCAGTACCCACAAGATGGCTCACAATCATCTGTAACTCCAGTTCCAGGGGATCCCACCCTCTCTTCTGGCCTCTGCAGGCACCAAGCAAGCAAAGACATACATGCAAGAAAAACAACAAAACAACCATACAGAGAGAGAGAGAGAGAGAGAGAGAGAGAGAGCATCTGGGTGTGGTGGTGCAAGCCTTTGATCCTAGCACTCAGGAGGCAGAGACAGGTGGATCTCTGAATTCAAGGACATCCTGGTCTTCAGAGTTAGTTCCATAGTAGTCAGAGGCTACACAGAGAAACTCTGTCTTGGGGGAAAAAAAAAAAAAGACTATAGTGGAACTGGGGATGTTACCATGTTTACCTAGTATAAGAGAGGTGATGGGCTTGACCCCCAGGATTGCCAAAAGAAAAAGAAATGCAATAGCATAAAATACGCCTTGCTAGCTAGCAATGGATACACAGGCAGATAGATAGAGAGACAGAACTGATACAAGGAGGCAGGACTTATCTAAAAGATGGTCCTACACAGGCAGGTGGATGAGAGGTCAAAGGGAATTTGGAAACCAAAAGAACACTGAAGGACTCCCCAAGGATGAGTTGTCATCACTAAGCAACCAGTTACCAACTAGTCTTCTTGGACCAAAGCAAAATTCCTATATCAGCCTTTGCTGCTCACTGAGGAATTCTTCCTAGCAGGTTTGCCAAGCTAATGGCTCCAACTTCAGGACAGACCCAGATAGACTGTTTGGCTGGACAGCAGTCCCTAGGTAACACCACCTAGAAGGCAGAGTGTCAGGACCACACATGGGTGCCAGGGATATGAGCAGGGACCCCAATGAATCTTATACTAAAAACACTTAATTACCCCCAGAGTTAAAGTTAACACATTTAAATTATTCAGAGCAACACCTCTGCCATCATCTGACCCTTGGACTGAGGTGACATGGATGGGCTGCTGGGGGTGCGAAGGCTAAAGTGGTGCAGCAAAGTTCACAAACCCGAGTGAGCAAACTCATCTTCAGTAAGATTCAAGCGCCTCCGTGTGCAATGGTCCCCTCTCACCAGATAACAGAGGAGGAAAAGTAAGTAGAGCAATGTCAGGGAGATAGATGAAGAAGAACAGAGAGGGGGAAGAAAAGCATATTGTTTCAGGTGGAGGGGGTAAGAAAGAGAAAAAGTACTATGCAGCCAAAGCATTCATTTAGAAATTCAGAAATGCTGCTTGTGTGGTGGCCCACGCCTTTAATCCCAGGGCTGGGAAGACAGAGGCAGATGGATCTTTGAGTGTGAGGCAAGCCTGGTCTACAGAGTGAGTTCCAGGACAGCCACAGCTACACAGAGAAACCCTGTTTAGAAAACAACAAAACAAAACAAAACAAAAATCAGAAATGCGCACTCCATATCACAGCACTCTGGAGGCAGAGGCAGGAGGATCAGAAATCTCAGGTTACCCTTGGCTAGTGCATTTCAGGCCAGCCTGAGCTACGTAAGACTTTTGTTTCCAAAAACAAAAACAAAAGGAGAGAGGAAACAGAAGGGAGTGGAGGGAAGAGGAGGGAAAGGGAAAGGAAGGGAAGGGAAGAAGAGAAAAAGCACATGCCTGCTTAGACCACAGTTACAAAGGGGAACTGAAGCCACTACATGAATTATCTAAGAATTCCTTTAAAAGTAAATTTAACAATTCAACCTAAAACTAAATCTTATTTATATATACTTTCAAAAGTCCATCTTGGAATTCTTGGGATCAGTTACTGTGGTTTAAATGCTTCTTTGTAGGTTTGACTTACCTGGCTACTTTCCTAAATTGCCCTTTCCACTTGGCAGCCTCCAGAGCAATGATGACCATCTGTAAGTTCAGCAAAGCTCTGGAGGCTGAAGCAGGGGGACCTCAAAATCAAGAGTAGCCTGGGCTACACGGCGACGCTCTGTCATCCAGGACTTGTTTTCAGTCCTCCTTAAAGGAGTCTTGGGCCCATTTAGGAAGCCTGGACTCCGTGGTTAATTTCTAGCACTATATTATCATGGACCAAGAGCCCTGAAAAAGAAAAAAACAACTATAGCATGGTCTCGGCTGAGTTGGTTCAGCAGGGACCTGCAATCACTGCTCTGAGCTGGAAAATAGAATCACAATTCAAAGAAAGAACAATCCTGAGGAAGAGCTACAATGTAAAACTGAGGAGGGACAGACTGGCTTCTAACCCCAGTCCAGTCTGGGACCCAGCCAGGGCAAGCTTGAGAAACTTCAAACAGGTCTTTAGCAGCTCTGTAAACAGGTAAGCTGTCAAAATGACCCCCAACACACTCTTCCCTAAACCACAGTTTAGCAAAACAATGAAAGCAAACAACCTTGGGTGGAGGCGAAGGATTCTTGCATCCAGTTAAAATCGGCAGGGACTCCACAGAGGTAGCCTAAGGTAAAGTTTCCTTTCACTTAGGCATTCGTTAACACCTAAAAAGTTCCAGATTTTGCATTTATTGTGTAAAGTATTCATTGAAAGAATTAACTCTATAATTAAGCCAATCATCAAGTAAAGCCTGGATCAAAGCTTAAATACAGATTCCTGGGCCTTCAAGAGAAACACTTCTAAAGTGCTGAGGGCTATTGTCTGTGGTCTGTCAGTTGCCTCGGGTGGTTTGTTTGTTTGACCAATCAGATAAGCTTCGGAAGAAAGTAAATCAAGAATTCCTATGTGAAATCCTATTATTAAATACAAACATAATTTATTCCCAGATTTTTTTAGACTATGTTTTGGTAGTGTTGCACAATATTGTATTATTTTCTAGGTAAGTCAATCTTGCTTGTGTGTCACAAGCAGTCCTCCTGCGTTTTCTTTCAGATGCATTCGACAGGTCCAAGTTTTCTGATGGGTGCAGTTTGCAGAAGGTGAATGACAGCAAGGGGAAGAGAAGGAGGCAATCGTTTTGTGATGTACAGGAGTGTGGTCAGCTACATTCAGAGTTGGGAGATACGGGAGTGTCTAGCAAACACCACCCATACTCTGTCTCTCTGCTTCACCTCTAACCCAGGGGTCTTCTGGTGTGTGTACATTTATTCACTCTGTAATGACAAGTCTGCGCGATTTATCCCTCTGTAAAAGAACAGAACACTCGACCCTCAGTAGAAAACCCAGGAGTGCTGGGAAAGGAGACAGTACTGATGGTATCAGTTGGTTTTCCATTTATTCATGGAGTGTTACTTCTTGTCTGCCCTATTCAAACACAACTTTGTTACTGAGTATGCAGATATCTGGATTAACAGAGAACTGATTACATTGATTTCCTAGTTGGTGCCATTCTCTCTCTCATTCACTCACCTCCTAAGCCTGATTCCTCAAAGCCTCTGCCTGGGAAACTTTTCTGTGTATCTTTGGAGCTTCATCTCTTATTTCCTTTAAGTCATCCTACACAGGCCAACTTATCAGAGAGACTGATGGATAGCCAGGCGGTGGTGGCACATGCCTTTAACCCCAGCACTTGGGAGGCAGAGGCAGGTGGATCTCTGAGTTTGAGGCCAGCCTGGTCAACAGAGCAAGTTCCAGGACAGCCAGAGTTACAACAGAGAAATGCTGTCTCAATAAACCAAAAGGGGAACAAAAAGGAAAAAAGAAAGAGAGAAAGAAAGGAAAGAGATTGATGGTTCTGTGTGAAACACATCCTCCCTCTTGTGTGTCTTTCAGCACAGCATCTGTCCTCACCTAATTTATATTTCTCAATTGGTTGACCTTGCTCTAACATATGCTAAACATGTAAGCACTCTAAGATTCACCACTGAATCTCAATGTCTGAATCACAGTGTCCTATATAGAGAGTCCTCAAGATATACTGAGGTTAAAAAAAGAATAGGTATTTGTCCTGGTATAGGGGAGATATGGTGAATTATTGGCATTTTTTACCTTAAAAGATATCAAATATAGCTCAATGGAAATGAATATAAAAAATAAAGAATAAAATATTTAACTAGGGCTGGAGCACTGGCTGCTCTTCCAAATGGCCTGAGTTCAATTTCCAGCAACTACACGGTGGCTCACAACCATCTATAATGTGGTCCGATGCCCTCTTCTGGCATGCAGGCATACATGCAGACATGATACATAAATAAATAAAAATCTTTAAAAAAAATGTAAGTCTATTTAGCCAACTCAAGCTAAAACACACGAAATGACTATAGATAGAGTAGACAGATAGGGATGGATAGAGAAAAAAAATGGATATAATAATCATGAGTTGTGCTTGGTGGTGGTGGTGCTCCTTTAATCCCAGGCAGAGGCAGAGCTCTGTGAGAGGGGCCAGCCTGGTCTACAGAGTGAGTTCCAGGACAGCCAGAGTTACAATACAGAAACCCTGTCTCAAAAATAATAATAATAATGAGTTGCACAGTATTTTTAAACTGTTTTTGAAATTATTATAACTTTTAGGCCTTTGCCAGCTACGGTCTTGGTGTCTGCTTTACACTGCTAACGTACACTGACCTGACATTGTAGTGTGCGCCCATCTGGCCTGTTTCATGCACCTTTGCTTCCTCCTATGACATCTATCAGCACTGCAAGCAGTTCATAACTAGAAAGCACGTTTTTATGCTTATGACAATATCTATATGGAACCAGCTATTACATATGCACATGTGTATGTGTCCTTTTGATGTATTTTCATACAGTCTGGCAGTAAAGTAAGAGTGTCTTAATAGGGCAGAGCCTCACTTACAAATACTGTTCACAAAGATTGTCAACCTTCATAAAAGTTTAAGATGGGAGAGCAGAACATTTTAAAACACACACAGAAACAAAATGTTCTCCCCCCCGCCCCCCTGCTTTTATGAGGGATAACATCAGCACTGTAGAACACAAAGCAGAACATTTCAATCTGCAAAGTCCACCATCAAAAGTATGACTCTGGGCCTGTGAGGTGGCTAGGGGCAGGGAGCGGGGGAGGGAGGAAGGTGCTCATCACCAAGTCTGACACCCCCAGAAACCACATGTGGAAGAAAAGAAACGAATGTTGGCAGGCTTCAATAACTGTGCGCACACACACATTTTATCTCTCTCTCTCTCTCTCTCTCTCTATATATATATATATATATATATACACACACACACACACACACACACACACACAGTGATATAAATAATAAAAAGATCCATTTCAGGGCAAACTTTCATACTAGAAAAACCTTCCTAAACAATCTAGAAAGACTTACATTTTACTGCGATTTGGAATTTAGTGTGTAGGAGTTTGCTCTGGGGTGAGGGGTGGGTGTTTCCAGAAAACACTGACAGGCCTCACAGGGCCAATTTACCTGGAAACACTGCAAGCTCAGGCCGGGGCCTCACCCCGCCCTTGCTCAGGTGACTGCCAACCTCAGCTAGGTATTCAGGCACTTTCTCTTGGAGTCCCATCAGAATTAGATGCCTCAGCAATCATAATCTGTCCCTACAGGGACCCCACTAGAATATTAACATTAAGAAAATGAATTTTGAGTGGAGTGTAATGGCGCTCTTGCCTTTAATATCAGTACTCAGGAAGCAAGGGCAGGCGAATTTCGGAGTTCAAAGCCAGCCTGGTCTACAGAGCTAATTAATTCCCTCAGAAATCTGTCTCGAAAAAACAAACAAAATATTATTATTATTATTATTATTATTATGATTATTATTATTAGAATAGTAAGAAAGAAAGGAAGAAAGGAAGGAAGGAAGGAAGGAAGGAAGGAAGGAAGGAAGGAAGAAAGAAAGAAAGAAAGAAAGAAAGAAAGAAAGAAAGAAAGAAAGAAAGAAAGAAAGAAAGAAAAAGAAAATCTCATATTCACAAAAGTGATCCAGAAGTCATGGATTACTTGAAACATTTCTCCAAAGTTTAAGCAGAGAAAACAAAGGAGATTTGATCGTGGTCTCCTTCGTATCATCAGTTAGTTTTCCCAGGACGCAAAATGAAATCCTGGAAACCACTATAAAAGCTACTTTCGTTAAATGCTCGTGTAATTGTAGATAGACACTTGCCATAAAAACTAGGTAATATGTACTCGTTAAACCAGATTGTTAGTACTCCGTACTTGAACTCAACAGTGAATAAATTATCCCTATTGGTTCTAAGTACAACTTGGGGAACATAGGTTCCCATCCCCTCTCATTCTGAATTCGTTTGACTCATGTAGGGCCACAAAACTAAGCAGTCGAACTAAACGATATTTTGTGATTAAAGTGTGTGTGCAGCCATACTTTTTTCTTTTTAAACACCAAACTCAGAACAAACCAAAATAAAAACGAAAAACAAAACGTTGTTACTGCCTTGTTCTCAAACTCCATTGGTGACCCCTTCCGCTACTGAGAGAGTTGAAGTGGTGGTGGAGATGGGGGCTGGGGTGTCGCCTACGATCAATCGCTTTCCCATCCCATCCCATCCCAATGGCTAACTCGAGCCGAGTTCCTAACACTACTTCTTCTGCTCTGGTATCGACTGCGAAGTTCAGTCTTAAAGGGTGACGACGGTCGTGGGTTTCTAAGTATGACAGCAAGCGTTCTGGGGATCTTCGGCCAGACCTGAGACATTACTCGGGGGTTGGTCCTTCCTCGCCATTCTCGATCCGGCCAGCCCAGCTTTCCCGCTCCACCCTGCTCCGGGCCCAGGTCCCCCAACTTGGAACTCGTCCTGTGTACTTCTCAGGAAGGTCTCCTCAGAAGGGCCACACCAGCAAGGTAAAGTTACAAAGGACAGCAAAAGGGCGGCTTCTGAGCGCTGCCAATAGGACGCAGCCAGTTCCCCTCCCGGGACGCCCCGGGAGGAGGGAGGATGGAGAAGGAAGTGTCGCCACCAAATGGAAGGAGGGCAGTGGGACCCACCTCCGGCTCCCTCCCGCGCCCGCCCTCGGCCCCACCTCCCCTGGCTCGCACAAAGCCGTCCCCAAGGCGGGGACCGCGACCAACCAGGCCCAGCGCCCCGCGGCCAGCGCCGCAGCGCCCCGCCGGTCTCGAGCTCCGGTGCAGGGCGAGGAGTGTCCGGAGCCCCCACGCCTCACGGCCCCCCCTTTCCTCCGACAGCCTCAGCGAAGGCCGATCGAGCCCCACGCCCGAGGTGGCGGCCTCTGAAGAGTGGGCCGCGCGGTCCCCGAACGCGTCCGGGCCAGCGACGTCTGGGCGCTTTAGAACAACCCGAGCGTGGGCGTCCCTTCGTACCTGGGCTCAGAATCAGTCCCCCCACTTCCCAGAGGTCCTGCCCCGCACCTGCGTGGGTGTCGGGAGGAGGGAGTGAGGCGCGGGCACACCCACGGGCCCGCCATCGTGGCCTGCCCGAGCCTCGCTCCCGTCGGGGGCCCACGCGGGAGCACACGCGCGCCTCGGGCCGCCCCAGTGGAGAAGATGGCCGTGTCTGCGTTCGCATAAAAGCTCTTTGTTGAGCGCACACAAAAGCGGCCCAGACCGTTTTTTTCCAGCAGGCCCTTTGGCCTAATCGAAGGAAGTCGGCTGAACTTCCAAATGGCCCAGGAAGTCAGAGGCTGGGGAGCACCTCCAGGCAAGGGGGCAACTATAGGCCTCCCGCCCCCTTCAACCAACACCTCAGTCGGTTCCCAAGGGTTCGTCCGGTCAGGGCAGGGGAGCTGAGGTCATTGGTCGGGGAGACAGCAGAGAAAACCCACGTTTACTAGCAAGGCCCAAAAGGGATATTAAACTTTCACGTTCAGGTAGGGTCTCTCCCCTGAAACGGGGTAGAAATATAATCCGAGAAGTTCTGGATCCACCAAAAGAAAAAAGAAAAAAAAGTAAAAAGAAAGAAAAATACAAAAACAAAAACGAACAATAACTTAAGGGAGGAGAAAAAACAAAAACAAAAAAACACAACAAACCAGTTGCCATCAGCCCAAAGTGGCGGCGGCAGCAGCCGCCGGCGCGTGCGATCCACTTACTTGTCCGACTCTTGTGACATGTTTGATCCAATGAACTCGCTCCCCTTTTCCTGGAGCCTCAGCCTCTGGTGAAACTGGACTTTCAAGTCTGTGCAGGTGAAGGTGTGTGAGAGCGCCCGAGATGGCAGAACAAGAGCTACAGGTAATTCTGCTTTCGTCCCCCCTCACCACTCTCGCTCGCCCGCTCGCTCGCGCCCTCACCTAGCCGGAAAGGTGGGATGGGGGGGGGCCCTCACATGGGGCCCGCGCTCGGAGGCGGCCCGGCGGCGCGGAGTCCTCCCGGATCGTGGCAATGGGCAGACACAGAGCGGAAAGTGGCGGACTTGGGCGGCCACAGGTAACTTTCTCGCAAGGCGTTGAATTCTTTCACTAAAGGGTACAAGCCCGAGGGCCGAGCTGCGCGGTGATTGGCTGCGGAGCTCGCTCAGGTGAGCTGCCATTGGCAGAGGCGCGCTCAGGTAAGGCCCTTCTCCAGCGCAGGTAACTCACTGCAGAGTTTACCCAGAGGAGCGGTGGCACGCCGGCGACCCTGCGGAAAGGGCTCCCACCAGACCCCTACCTACTTTCGACTTTCCTCCCTGACTAGGGGCTGGGGTAGGGGTGATGGGAGAGAAGGAGCGAGGAGCACCACCTAGGTGCGGTGGGTCGAAACGGAGGACGATCGAGGGCTGAACCCAGAAATCGACAAGCCACCCGGAACCAAAAGGGCAGCTCAGCACCTGCCACTTGACACCCGCTGGACGCGAGCTGTGTGACCGACCGGAGAGTCAGAGGCTAGAGTTACGTTATGCTAAGAGTGGGAAAGACACAGATTGCCGGGCCTGTTGCGTAATTGCATTTTTAGCATTCTTATCCACAACAAACTATTCTCGTTCCCCGATGCACCGAAGATAGCAGGTCGTTTTCAGTTTTCAAACAGTCTAGCAACCGTTCCTGAGCTGGACCTATGAAGTCGGCGAGGCTCCTGCAGAGGAAGGAGATTCGGTTGAATAGACACTTAAGATGGCCCGGCGCACCTCTTCCATCTCTCTGCAGCCTGAGATTCCTGCGCTGCGAACAACTACCCCGTCTGTTCCATAAGTCTGTCGCCGGTTGACATTTCTAGGCAAGCATCAACATTTACATTGTAACTCAATAGAAGCAGCTTCTACAAAGGCGCTTTATCCTTGCCGTTTAATATGGTTGCCAGGGGAACAATGCAGGATGAAACTGACTTTTCTGTGTGGTTTCTCTTCTACTGGTTGGGAACAGCTCAAATTAGCCCAGGTGTAATTTATAACCACTGCTACCAGAGTAAAGTGTTTGTGGGAGTTCTGACAGGAATCTAGCCTATACATGCGGGTTGTGGAAATACAGGACAGTGTGGAAAGCTTTGCCACATGTTATTTCAAGTTAACACTGGAGCTGTCAGACTTGATACAACTTCTATACGGAATCTTTGCAGATCATGTATGTCCTGGAAACTAAGTTATGAGACTAGGTTTAGTTGTTCTTTATTTTCACTCTTAGCAAATGACTTTCACATTTTTTTCTTTTTTAAAAATAGTCATTTAAGCACCCGTACCTGTACTTTTTAAAGATAATATATCTTAACGCTGCACAGAGCCCCCCCCCCCCATTTTCTCTTTCTCCGGTCTAGAGGCAACCACTTCCCGCCATTGGCTGGTGGCTCCTTCTAGAGGCAACCACTTTCCGCCATTGGCTGGTGGCTCCGTGATTAACTCCCTGTTCCTTGGTATTGCATCCTGCTGTCTCTAGATGTTATCAATAACAAAGAGATTTGACCACTTGCTACCCTTGAGGCGCCAGCTCCTTGACTCTTCCACCTTCCAGTTCCAGATCTTCAACAAGGTTCCTTCTGTTTGGTGAATAAGAACTAAGTGTCTGTGCAAATTTCAGTGACAGCAGAGCCCACTGGTGTGTTGTGACCATTTAGAAAACTCATTTCCTTTAGTTAATTACGAACCCATCCCGATTTTACATGACTGTAAAATTTGTTTTCCAAACAGTCAGACAGCCAACTGCATCTTCCAACATGCCTGCAGAATTCCCGTTCCCCCTCTGCTGCTCAGGTGTCACCCGGGAACACCCGCTCTATGTCTTGCACCTTCATTTCCACGGCACATGGCATTTTCTTTTTTTGTTTTGTTTTGAGGGAAAGTCTCTCTATGCAGCTCTTGCTGGCCTGGATCGGGCTCTGCAGACTAGGCTGGTTTCAACTCTGTGACTGTCCTCCTGCTCAGTGCTCTGCATTCATCATCACACCTTGGTTATTTTAAGAACTCTTCAAGCTTTACTTACTTTTAAAAATACAATCCTGTAACTGTGTCATGGCTACATTACTTTCCCCTGCCTTTTGAGGATATCATTTATTACAAGAATTTTCCTGCCCGTCCTCGGCTCCTTCCACCCCTCTTTCCTCTAGCATTTGCTTTGGTGCCTCCACGGCAGAGATTCCTTCAGCTGTCTGCAGTCCTTTCACTCTGCACTTGGCAGGTAAGGATGAGGTCATGAGAGCCTCTTCAGCAACCTTGTGGAAGCAGGGAGAGGGCTTGCACACTGGTGAGGCTGTTGACTTTTCCTTGGAGCTCATAGGGTTATTGTGAGAAATCTAAGGTCTCTTGCACTCTGGAGCATTCACCAGTGATGTCTGGAAGCTGTTTTGGGGAGGGCCTGAGTGAGCCACCCTGCAGCCTGTCCTACTCTTTCCTCTCCCAGAGGGCCCTTACTCCTCCTGTCTTTGTATGGACAGTGGGTAAGTGTTTCTCCTGCTTCTGCTGGCTGCCAGAGGCAGGAGGGGGAATCTGAAAATATTTCTTGTATGAATCTAAAAATCCATGCCGGGCAGTGGTGGCACATGCCTTCAATTCCAGCACTTGGGAGGCAGAGGAGACAGATTGCTGTGAGTTCAAGGCCAGCCTGGTCTTGTGAGTTCCAGAACAGCCAGAGTTACAAAAGAGAGACCTTGTCTCGAAAAACAAGAAAGAAAAAAGAAAGAAAGAAAGAAAAAGTAAAAGAAAGAAACTAAAGCTCCCAAAGAAAAGATGTGTAGTGTCTAGCATCTGCAGTATAGTTCCATAAAGAGTTAACTTCCACCTGAGCACTTTAGAGCAAACCTACTTGTCACCCCCATAGACTTTGTGGCTTTGCTCTCATCTATGAATGGAGAATAAAAGGTCTGCAGACAAATGGAAACAGACGTAACAAGTGACCCAACACCTCCACTGCCAGTATTTACCCAGACCCCTGATTTTAGTTGCTTGCCTCTCCCTTAACCTTCCAGTATCCCCAGTCCACTTGTCAGTGTCCCCCTAGGGTGGCCTCAGGAATCTCCAAGGCCCGGGTCACCCTGTGTGTTTAGAACAACTGAGCCTTTTCTGCATTGACCTCTGTGAGAATCCACATGTAACGGCTGTGGTTCCTTTCAGCCACTTTTTACTCTACACCCTCAGTTGGGGATTCTATTCCATGAGCAGAAGTAACTTGGGAAGAAAGAGTTTATTTCGTCTCCATTTCCACATCACCGTCCATCACTGAAGGAAGTCAGGACAGGAGCTGAGGCAGAAGTCACGGAGAAGTACCACTCATAACATGCTCCAGAATTGTGTTAAAATCTCTTTGCTGATGACCCACCCACCTGCCAACTTTAAACATGTCTATTTATCCAAAAGATTTTTTACCAAACTCCACCAAACTGTTTTCTTCAATCAGTGTTTGAGCTGGATGTGGTGAATCTGAAGCCAGGTGTGGTGATGCATATCTGCAATCCCAACATTCAGGAGGCTGAGGCAGAAGATGCTGTGAGCTCCAGGCCAGCCAGCACTGCACTACAAACCTGTCTCTAAAACTAAAAGTTAATAATAATAATAATAATAATAATAATTAATATTAATATTAATAAATAATAATAATAATAATAATAATAATATTTCCTATTTTGGCTAAATCATTCCTTTTGCTGTTTTATAGTAATCAAGATTGCTTTCTTCTGACATCTAATGATTCAATATTGATTAGATAACTTGGTGTTCCTCAGAGTAACCAGTGGATGGATTAGTGAAGGAAAAGTTTCAAATTGATCGTTTTAAATTGTACCCCATAGTGCCAGAGAGATGGATCAGCAGTTAAGAGTACTTGCTGTTCTCACAGAAGACTCAGGTTTGATTTCCAGCACCCATATAGAGGCTCACAGAAAATTAATAATGATAATAATAATAGAAATTGTCAACCATGAAAGTACCTCTATTACCCAACTGTTTTTGATACCTTTGACAGATGACTTAAATAAATCTGAAAGTTTCTGCCTCACAGATTATGAAACAATCCTCTTCTACATATGTCTACCCATAAATACTTACATTACCACAGTGACTCCCCAAATGGGGTCCCTGGATAGAACACCATCAAATCACAAGGTACCTAGTAGGAATGTGAACTGACCAACTCACCCCCAGCCCTTCTGAATCCAAAATACATGAGGGTGAGTGGCAACTGACTTTTCAAAGTCTCAGCCCCTGCTCTGCTATGTTATATTTTTAAGTTCAGAAGAGCAACATTTTAGACAGAATGAAGCGACACATATCCAGTCACTACAGGCTAGTAGAAACCTTACCTGGGTGGTAAGTTTCCCATCCCCAGACTTGTTTATTTGATGGTGATCACTGTTCTAAAGTAGAGCAGTTAGCATATTAAGAATGTGTGAACGAATGAATGAATGAATGAACAGATGGATATGTAAATAGAAAGTGAGCCTATAGCCAGCCACAATATCCATCATTAACATTAGACTTTCAACAACGCATAGAATTCGATGGGCACTCAAAAAAATCCACAATAAAACAAAAATCAAATAAAACCTAAGAACAAGTATTGTTTTGGGAACGGCCATCTGCAGACACTGAGGACCAAGCCTGTTTGTTCCATAAAATGTGGGAGTGCACAGAAATACAAGTCTCCAGTAGATTTATTTTAAGAATTAAAATTTGGGGACTGGGAAGATGGCTCAGTAGTTAAGAGCACTGGTTGCTTTTCCAGAGGACCCGAATTCAATCCCCAGCACCCACATGGTGGCTCATTACCAGTATAACGCCAGTACCAAGGGCATCCAATGCCCTCTTCTGGCCTGCACAGACATGGTGTACAGATATACACGCAGGCAAAACACCCATATACATAAATAAATAAATAAATAAAATTTAAGAATGAAGCAATATATTTTTTAAAAAGAATTAAAAATTTATTTAAATCCTCCATAGGGAGAAAATATATTGATTACTACTATAATGGTCTTTAACATCTATTAAAATGGCAAATACCGTTTTTTTAAAGGTGAAAGTTTAGTATTATTTAGTATTTGTGCTGCTCCCCCACCTTTTTTGAGTCAGGGTCTCTATCTACATAACCCTGGCTGTCCTGGTACTCACTATGCAGACCAGGCTGTCCTAAAACTCAAAGATATCTCCCTGCCTCTGCCTCTGGAGTCTGGTATCAGAGGTGTGCGGCACCACGCCCAGCCTGCCTTTCCTTTTATAATGGTGAATCTCTTATAGGAAAGTTGAAGACACAGAGGTTACAGTAGAAATATCCGGTTTGTAAAGGCTGAAGACTGAGTCAAGCAAATTGGCTGCTACATGTTGCCTAATGGGATGATGCAGAGGGCACATCACTGAGTCTCTGTGAAGCCAGAGGCAGTGGTATCTCGGCTGTTTTGCACTTTTATAAAAACACCAACTGGTGTTTGCCACCAAGTCTCACAACTTGAGTTCAGTTCCAGAGACCAATACAATATAAGAGAATTGATTCCTGAAAAAAGTTGTCTTCTGTCTTCCCTGTATGCTATGATGCAAGTGCACTCACGCACAGGCACACTTGAGTGCACACACACACACACACACACACACACACACACTACTAAATAAATAAATGTAAAATTAAAAAACAAAAGCAACAACAGAAAACCCACTAACTTGCTTCACCAGCTATTATCATTATCATCAAGAGCAAACACTGTAAAGGATGAAATGTACCCGGAAGACTAGAACTTGAAATTAACATAGGGACTTGGAACTTGGCCCAGTGAACATTACATGCATGTCCCTTGCAGTCTGGGGTCACTTCTTCAGCCAAAGGGAAAATGAGTTTTATATATTGCCTTCAGGATGGCAAATATTTCAGCTACTGGAACTGGCCATTGATAACGCTTCGTCCTGAGCTAACGGTGTGGCTCATTGGTAGAGCATTTGCCTAGCAAGCACAAGGTTGGTTTAAGCCCCAGCGCTGAACAGAATAACAGCAAAATAATTTTAAACACATACCTTGTACTCTGCTGTTTCTCTCTGTCTGTCTGTCTCTCTTTTCCTTTTTAAGATTTATTTTATTTTGTGTGACTGGGTATTTTGCCTGCATTCATGTACGTATACAATGTGTGTGCCTGGTGCCCATGGAGTTCAGAAAAGAGTGTCGGGTCCCTTGCAACTGGAGTTACATACGGTAGTGAACCACTGTGTGGGTGCTGGGAATTGAACTCAGATTTTTTTTTGTGAGAGTGACAAGTGCTCAGCCATCTCTCCAGAGCCCTCTGCTACTTGACTACCTGCTGATAGTAGACTCAGAAAGGACACTGAGAGGAATGATGGCAGAATCTGGAAACTGGAAGGTGCCTAAGGAAGGGACATTCGACTTCATAGCACCAGAAAGATAAGTCTAAATATCTGTGGACACTGAGGATCAGGACTGTTTATTCCATAAAACTTCAGAAGGGCTTAGAAAATCAAGTGTCTAAGTGTCATTGGAGGTCAGTTACAGTGACTGGAAGGGCAGGTACCAGGGGAACCGATTCCAATGGTTGTTTTAAAGTTGGTAAGTCAGAGTAGGAGAGTTTCTCAATAGTAAAGCACATCTTTACCAGTCAGGAGATCCTAGGTTCCGTCCCTGACTCCAGAACACCACCAAAATAACACCACCCATACCAGAAGTTGTGAGACGGGTGACTCCCCACCCAGACAGAAAGGCTCCAGGGTGGATGGGTTTTCTAGGGCTGCCACAGCCAGGCACCATAGTCCAAGAATAGATACGTATTTTCTCACAGGGCAGGAAGTGGAAGTCTGGGTCATTGTGCCCGCAGGATGAGTGTCTTCTACACTTTAGATTCCAAAGCCTCTCTGCTTGGCTTACAGAGAACCATCTTCGTATCCTCATGTGGTCTTTTCACTGCGAGCATGTGACTTCGTCCTCATCTCTTCTCACAGAGACATCTATCCTGTGGTGTTATGGGTTTGTTCCTATCCAGGTGACTTCATTTTATCTTCTTTATCTTTCTTTTTTTTTTTAGGTCCTCCCACCAAATGGCTTCCAGGGACTGAACTCTGGTACTAGGCTCTGTTTGCATCTCCACAGCCTCTTCATAAGCTCTCTTAACTCCCACATGCTGTCACAGTTGTGGGGAGGGAGCCGTACTCAATACAGCTCAAATCTCTGTACTCACTGAAGGCAGCAGGATGCCAGTGTATTCTAGGCATACTGAAGGAGGAAGTCTTCCAGATCGGGTACATCAGGGACTGAAGCCCTGGATCTCTAACAAGGAGACTAAGTGAAAGGTCGCCTGCTAATCAGGATGATACTATCTCCTGGCTCCCTCCATCCAGCTTTAGAGCCTGGAGCCAAGTTTATACTACAACTGCCCATGCCTTGCCCCCCAAGGCAAGAGATTAGAGGATTTTTCTCTGCATAAATTAAGAATACTACAACAAAGATCTACAAACAAATATTGGTGTGTGGGTGCTCCCTAGTCAGAGAGAAGAGAAAAGAAGGAAAGAGAGGAAGAAGCAAGAAGGGAGAAAGTAAGGGGATATGGGAAAAGGCATTCTTACCCCCAAAGAAATCAATAAGCATCCCAAATAAGGAATTTTTCTTTTTCTCCCCCTTCCTACTCCAGAGTACCAGTTTACAGGATACTGTAGAACACCCATACACATAAAATACATAAACAAATCTTTAAAAGAAAAGAGGAAAAAGAGCAGTGGTTTCCAGGGGAACCACAGTTTGGGTAAGACCTTGGAAGAAGGTCAGCCTGAGACCACTGGAGTATCAAATCACTTCCGTCCTCTACATTGCCACCTTGATGTGAATGCTCTTCCTGTAGCCGGCTGACCACAGTAACTCTCCCCATCTGGGGGCAGAGGGGGGGGGAGTATCATCACCATCACTTTGATGGTTTAATCAACTTAAAAAAAAAAAAACAGAAGAAAGATGACATTTACCCAAGATTTGAAATGCCCAAGACTGTGGCAGGTTCTATAGAACGGAATGTTCCCTCTGATTTTTAATGAGGTAGCTTTATTGTTGATGTCTCAACATCTTGAAAACATCTCATCTTGGAAAAACAACCAAATAGCGTGAGGCAGCCCTTCCCTGTTTGAAAACCTTCAGCAATTCCCAGTAAAGATAAAACAACCAAATCTTCCAGTGAAGACCTGCTTCCCTTACCTGACTGCCTAAACCCATCTGTGCTGTTCAAGGAGACCTTGTTTGCATAAGGTCCAGTGTGGCCTGGGTGAGGTCTGAAGGCTACTGATGAAGAGAAAGGTTTGGGGCCCTTTAAAAGAAAAGTATGAGTACGGCCAAAAATCTTGAATTAAAGAATAGAAGGCGAGGGCCTGGGCATGGTAGCACACACCTTTAGTATCAGCAAAAGTAGATGGAGCTCTGTGAGTTCCAGGCTAGCCTGGTCTACACAGAGCATTTCAGCCAGCCAAGGCTACGTAGTGAGATCTTATTTAAAAAAGAAAAAGAAACAAAGAACTAGAAAATGGGAATGAATCAAAAAGCCAGAAAAGGTATTTTTAAAAAATACTTTCATTGGCCAGAAATACTGAAACTGGATCATAGATATTGAAGCCAAGAGATTAGAATATGTGAAAGATATTGTGTTGAGATTGGGGCTGTGAGAAATGCCAGTCATCTGAAGGATGCCCTGAGGAAGGCAGTCAGCTGCTGTTATCTGCCCTGGCCTTGGCACGCCCCTTCCCCTCCCAGAATGAAAGGGAATCAGCCCTTCCAAGATGGTGTTGGGAGAAAGCCTTGGCTCTGACCTTTCTCAGGTGCCCGAGAGACAGGATGGATTTTGCCCATACCCTTCTCAATCTACCGGGCTTTGATGATAACCAAAAGCATGGGGCAGTTTTCACTGGAAGAGTAGGAAGTGGCTGAGTTTGGGAGTTCCAGCCTAACAGGTAAGAGATTTGCAGAGGATCAGATGTCGGAGGCAGAAGGCTTCTACAAAACAGGACTTCTGAGGCTGGGAACCATCCCAGGATGGTAAATTTCCAGGATGTTAAAGGATAAATGTGAGGAAAGAGGGGTTTTGTCTAATTCCCGAGTCCTCTCTGACTCTTCAGACCAGATGAATACTTCAGCAAAGAGCGTCTTGAGAATCTCTGAGCTCCTTTGGGCTCCTGAAGAAATGTTAGGTAGATATGGGAGATTCCTTTAAAATTAACTGCCACTGTGGGAGCCCCCGGTGGTGGTGATCGCAATAGTGGCTCACGCCTTTAATCCCAGCACTCGGGAAGCAGAGGCAGGAGGCTCTCTGTGAGTTCGAGGCCAGCCTGGTCTACAGAGTGAGTTCCAGGACAGCCAGAGTTACAACAGAGAAACCCTGTCTCGAAAAACCAAAACAAACCGCTGTGGGTCAGGAGAAGCCCTTGCAGACCAGCCTGATGCAGCATGAATGGGAGCTGCACAGGGAGGACGCTGGGGCTTCCTGAAGGCTACCTAACAAATGTAGATGCTTTTCAGAGTGTAGAAAGCAAATCAAATCTATGTCAATACAAAAATATTAAGACAAAGCGTGTGTGACAATGAGTAAAGCAGAGATGTAGGAGCACTGTCATGTGTCAAAAATTCCACCCACAGAGCTTGAGGCCTGAGGCTCTCTGCTTCTTTCTTCCTCCACCCTTTGTTTTGTCTTTTTTGAGACCGGTTCCACTATGTTCCTCTGGCTGTCCTAGAACTCACTCTGTAGACCAGTCTGACCTTGAACTCAGAGATCCGCCTGCCTCTGCCTCCCAAGTTCGAGGATTAAAGGCGTGTGTGTACCACCACCACTCGACTGGCTTTGATTCTTTAAATTAAAGATTTTAAATTCTTGAAAATTCTTTTTTAAAAAAACTTCAGTTTTTTATTATAAGAAATGAAATCTTCTTTTTCTGACTACTATATTTCATTTCAGAGTTTTACTGCTCTAACTGAACTCGTCATCCTTTTGTCTCAGCTACCTGCCTTTTAGTTGGTAGGAATTTCCCCATCTACAGGCCCTCCACCAAGACTGTTCTTTGGTTTAAAAAATAGAATCTGACTAGAGTCTGGGGCTGCAGCCCAGTGTCACTTCCCTGACAAGAGCAGTTTGATCTCCAGCACTGACTGGGGTGTGTGTGAGTGTGTGTGTGTACACGTGCACACGCATGTAAATAAACAGAATTAGAATGTGTAGGTCAGTAGTCAAAGACAATCCAAGGGGATGAAGGAAATGTTTTTGAGCAGACTTCTGCTCTGAATCCGGGAGAGAGCTTTGGTGAGTCACCAGCTACCTGCATTGCCCTAGGCAACATGCAAACTGTCTTCAGCTAGGATAACTATTCCTGCCCCCTCGGTTCTCTATCGCCTGGGGCATCTGAGCCGTTGGAAAGTCAAGACAGTCTGGAAGAGGAGAGAGAGGAGCAGCCAGCCCTGCCCAGCAATCTTAGGGACTCCTTGTCTCTCCAATAGCAGAATCTGCTGTCCTTGGGGCCTGGAGGGCAGAGATGGGGAGTGTGTGTTAGGGACATAGTCAGTGATTTCTCAATTTAAGACAAGTATTTAGTCAGGCAGTGGTGGCACACGCCTTTAATCCCTGCAGCTGAGGAGGCAGAGGCAGGCAGATCTCTGTGAGTTCGAGGTCAGCCTGGTCCACAGAGTGAGTTCCAGGACAACCAGAGTTACAACAGAGAAACAGTGTCTCAAAAAAAAAAAAAAAAGAAGTATTTTAAGTTAACTTTCATCTACTTAAAAAAAAAAAAAATTCTGTCATTCATGAACACTCAGATGACACAGCAATAATGGCCCTAAGCAAAGACAGGTTGTTCCTTCTTGCTCAGCTCCAGGCCTCGCAGTGTTCCCTCAGTCCTCAGACGGGACTGCCAGTCACCATTTATAATGGTTTGCCTACTATTTTTCTAACATCTTTTTTCTACACTGTGTTTTCATCATTAATGAAGGGGGGAAACTGAGAACACTGTAAGAAATCTCACTTCTCTATGGAAATGAAGAACATTATATATTTGTCGCAAAGAGAAGTCCAGTGTTGAGAGTTTAAACAGACTCCCCCACTGAACACGTGGTTGGGAACAGCAGGGTGCGGAGCATCAGTGCCCCGGACCTGGAGACATGGTGGTCACTCTTGAGGGTCATCTTGGCTAGATCTGGAATCAACTTGAGAGATGTGAGCGATGCACCCAGAAGTCTGGCAGTGAGCCCAGCCCAGCCACAGCAGCCAGACAGAAGCAGGCCCAAGAGAAAAGTTGTGCTGCTTTTTCCTGCCAGCCTTCACTTCTTGCTTGTGAGTGCATCTATTCCGTCAGTGCTGCTGTCCTTTATGGACCTTAGACTCCAGCTACCTCAGCCTTCCAACGTGGTCCGAAGACCAACGGCTCTCCAGGGATCCTGCAGGCCTCCAGAACTAGATTGGGACTGCTGAAGCATTCAGCCTGTGACTGAGCAGCTATCGCTTCTCAGACGCTCCAGAATTTGGAGGGCCACCTTTGAACTACCCAGCCTGTACTGTACATAATGCAATCCAATACTCTCCTTTGTGATAGGTATTCATTCTGTTGGTTTTGTTCCTGTAGAGCAGTGGTTCTCAAACTTCCTAAGGCTGTGACCCTTTACTACAGTTCCTCTTGTTGTGGTGACCCCCACCATAAAATTATTTTTGTTGATACTTCATAACTGTAATTTTTCCACTGTTATGAATTGTAATGTAAGTATCTGATATGCAGGTGGTCTTAGGTGACCCCTGTGAAAGGGTCTTTTGAACCCCAAAGGGTTTTCGACCCACAGATTGAGAGCCACTGCTTTAGAGAACTCTTGAGTAATGCAAGAGAAAGTCATATAACTAGGTTCTCTCCCTCCTCTCCGCACCCGTGTGTGTGTGTGTGTGTGTGTGTGTGTGTGTGTGTGACTCTCTTCCTGAGGATCTGCTACGCATCTGAAACCATGAGCTGAAATAAATCTCCCCCCTTTTAAGTTCCTAATGTCAGCTATGTGCCACATCATAATACAAGTGACCTAGGCCCCAAGCCCAGGGATTTCATCCCAATCTGAATGTCCTATGGATCAAATAAAAAACGTGTGTGTTAAAAGATTTATGTGTGCAATATTTAGCAATCAACTCAAACATGTGTGCATTACAATTATTTGCTTATTTTCAGGGTGGTGGTGGTGGTGGTAGTGGTGGTGGTGGTGGTTTGCCACAGCAGGTATGTAGAGGTCAGAGGACCACATGTGGGACAGGATGTTTTGAAGTTATCTGCTGAAAGTGTTTTCTTATTTCCTAATCTTTCCTACTAAAAGATAACAGAATCTTTTTGGTAACCACTGTTGAAAGGTACAGTAACTACTCCAAACAAAACCACTTAACATTTCCAGTTCAAATTATTTTCTGTTCTCTGCCCTCAAACCACTTCATAATCTTGCCTGGTTTTAACCTCAAAGCAACATTTGGAAACAAGAGGTAGAGTTTGTTCTAATAAGTGGGGGTGGAGACCCCTCTTCCCGCCAGCCCAGATGGTGGGTATGCCTGTGCCCTAATCCCTGTGTGTAGGAGGAGGTTCAGGTCCGGTGAGGTCCTGCACCCCAGGAGTGATTGACACATTTCCCAGAGATAAGTGGACTCTCACTAGACTACTTTATAAGAGTCCCTAAGGAAACACACACACTGTTAAGAATCCCTTAGGTACATGATTTCTTGTTATTGTTGTTTTGTTTTTAATACATAAGTATTTCTAATACATAAGTTCCTGATGTGTGTGTCATCTCATCTTGATTTCAGAAACTTAATATAACAAAGTTTTTCCATCAGAATTCAATGTACCTGTGGAAAATTCACTCTGCCATTAGGAACCCTGTTTGTAAAGACCTGAATACCTACTTAGCTAAGATTTAACGTGAATATTTAAATCCCTTCCCTTCCCGTGGACATAGACAACAATGGAAAATGGGCCAAATATCCCTCTTCTTCTCTCTCTAGTTGTAAACCATTGGGTCTTCCTCTTGGTTTTGGTCTGCCTCCTGCCCTTCTGTTAGCATTCTCATTCAGAGAAGTACTTCTGGGGTTCACTTTCTGGCACTTTGCTGCGTTTTAGCCCCAAGAAAACTGCAGAGTAGACTCTAAACAAAACTGTGTTTACTTTTTCCACACCTCGGGAACCAGAGTAAATTCAGTGTAAAGAGCCCTAGGGGGAAGGAGAAGAAAGGGGAGAGGTTGCTTTGTGCACTTCTGGAGTGAGGGTGCAGGCTTTGTTTATTCTGGGCACTATCGTTCTAATTAAAAGGGTAAGGTAATATACTGATAATGACAGATAATTGTCCTCGGAAACAGCTTTTTGTGCGGTTTGCCAATCAATTGGCTGGGGGAGACCCAGGTTAGGCAGAGAGAGTGGGTTTTCCGGAGCTGTTCATTCAATGGAAGTTACATTTGGGCAGAGTGAATTCTGCTGAGCGTCGGGATCAGTAATGTTTACCTGGGGTCGTCTCTCTGCAGCTACCTGGGAATGGTTCAGAACCCCTCAACTAACCCTTGCCAGTTCCCAAACCGCGGATGATTCAATCCCTCGTGTAAAAATATCCTAGTATATGCGTGTAGCCAACACACATCCTCCCGTACGCTTCACATCTCTAAACAGCTTCTACAATGCTGTGTAAATAGCCGTACTGTTTAGGAAATGGCAAGAAAACCGTCTGCACATGCTCAGTCCGGAGGCAGGATTTTTCCTCTTGAATATTTCTGATCCTTGCCTGGCGGAGCTGGCAGGTGCAGAACCTTCGGATACCAAGGGCTCACTGTGCTACTAGGTACACCGCCTCCTTGGCTTGACTTCAAGGAGACAGGGGGTCCCAGCAGGTAAGGCCGAGGCTGGACTCAGGGGGCCAGCCTCCTCAGCCGCTCCGGCTTCCTCTCTTCTCGCCTGCAGCTGCTAAGGCGGGGTCAGCCCTGGCTCTCTGATTTTCTACACCAGTGAGCATTCAATAGTCTGCCTGATGCCTTGCTTTCAGGGCCAGGTTTGACAGAACTAACAAAGCCAGAGGTAGAATCACCTCCTGAGAAAGTCCGGAGAAAAATGACGAGTCAAGCAAGCTCCTCCTGGCAGATTGCTGGTTCCACTTTCAGTCAGAGAGGGGCCTTCTGCCCACGTTGGGTCAAGGCATATGCATTTACTACTGACATAGTTCTCCCCAAAACATACTTTCGTTGTGGCAAAATAAAATAAAATAATCCCATAACATTTGTCATCTCAGTGTGTTTTAAGGACTTGTAGTTCGGTTGTGTATGTATATTCATGTATATTCATATATCTCTACCGTCCTGCTCTGAAACTCTTTTCAGTCTTCCAAAACGCACATTCTGTACCCTTAAATGATGGCTCCCCATTCTCCTCTCCCCTCGGCCTGGCAACCACCATTTGGCTCCGTCTTTCTGGCACTGACTGCTTTGCCAAGCAAGAACCACAGAGCGTGTCTCTTGTGGTGACTGGCTCAGGACAGCATCCCTCCCTCCATGTAGCACTTGGCAGAACTCTCCCTTCTAATTGAATAACACAGTAGTATTCCGTTGTGTGCATACCACATTTTGCTCCTTTTGTTTGCTTGTTTGTTCTGAGCATTGAATCTTTTTTCCCCCTTTATTTACCTTTCTTCCTAAAATGCATTTATTTGTGTGTGTGTGTGTGTGTCTGTGTGTGTGTTACCACAGTACACACCTGGAGGAGGCCAGAAGACAACATGTGAAATCAATTCTCTCCTTCTCCCATGAGTCCCCAGAGTGGAAGCCAGTTGTCAGGCTCAGCAGTACCTCCCCCACTGAGCCCTCTGGCCAGCCCATGAAATCTCAGTTCATCTTTCAATGGACATTTGGGTTGCTTCTGCATGTAAGCAATTGTGAATAATGTTGCCATAAAAACAGGAACAGATACCTCTTTGAGACTCTGCTGTCAGTTGCCTTAGGTATAAACTCAGAAATGAAATCGCCACATCACACATGCGTCTAGTTTTAATTTTCTAAGGATCCACATACCACCTTTTAAAATCTTTTATTATTTTGTTTTTTGGAGACAGGGTCTCTCTGTGTAAGAAATCCTCCTGCCTCTGCTTTCCAAGGGCTGGGATTAGAGGTGTGCTTGACACGCCCAGCTCATGCGCCACTTTCAAATGTAGTAATGTCATTTCGTGCTGTTCCCACAATGCACCAGAGTCCCAGTCTCGGCACACGCTCACAAGCTCACAAACGTTTTTCACTCTTCTGTTTGGGGGATTTCTTCGCAGCGTGACCGCCCTGATAGATGCGTCACATATCACAATTTTGGATTTACATTTCTAAGTGGTTAATTAGTGGTGGCAAGCGCCTTTTCACAGACTTGAGTGATAGCTGTGCATATTGTTGGAGTCTACTCAAATCGATCCCCTGTCTTTGTATTGAGCTGTTTGGTTTTTTTTTTGTCATTGCTGAGTTTTAGAAGTTTCCTGTGTATTCCAGAGAGCAATCCCTTGTCAGGTAGGTGTCTTGCAGATATTTCTCCCACATGTGGGCTAACTCTGTGCTCCAAGGCTAGTGGGTTTTGGTGCACAGATACATACATGTAGGACGGACATAGTTCTGCACCTCTGCTGTGCCTACACTTACCAGGGAGGAAGAAGAGAAATGTTTGCTGAGACACTTTCTAAATACCACTTACCACCTAGCCTTATCTCTTGTGGTGTTCACAAGCCGTGATTACCTCATTTGCCAAGTGTGAAAATCGAAGTTACTTACACACATTTCACCTCAACTGCTTATTCCAGAGCCCAGTGGTTCAAGATGGACAGGAAAGGTCATCACACTGTTGAGAAAGGAGGAAGGAACAGCTGCAGGGAGCTGCACAACTGAATTGTGAGCAGAGAGCTCATGGCTTTCTTCCGAAATAACTCGCCCAGTAGCTGTTGCTCGATCAGGAGCACACGGATGGGGCAGCGCTGTTAGGAGCAACTTTCCTGTCACCAAAGAATCAGGACACCGAGAGGGGAAGAGACTGTCCCTGGCGAAAATAACAAACCCTGCAGAAAAGGTAGAAGAGGGCTGCTGATAAGATGGCTCACCAGGTAAGGGCACTTGCTGCCGACCCTGACACCCTAAATTCAATCCCCAGAGCCCATAAGATGAAAGGAGAGGACCAACTCCTGCAAGTTGACCTCTAACCCTCACAGGAAGCAAACATTCACACATTCTCTCTCATACATATACTCAGACATTCTCGATAAGTAATCGTAATTTAAAGGGGGGGGGCAGACCTTGGGAGTGAGATAATAGTGAGCCTAGGCTCTGGAGGTGACGCTGCACTTGCCTCAGAATCTGAATCCAATCCCTGGAACCTACATTTAGAAAAAAAAATGGATATGGTATGTAGCCGTACAATAGTAAAGACACATGAGCCTCAGTTAAAGGTCCAATCCAGTCAAAGCTGAGCAGAGACTCCAGTACACATCTTCCAGCTCCAACTGCTGCTCCTTGTCCAGGCAGTTTATTCTTAATAACCCTTCCTACCTCTCTCATAGAAGTCTATTTGCATGCTCAAAGAGAGGCAATGGTTTACTCCTCCCAAACCTTTGGTCATCTGGGTGCGTCCTTGCCTATAGTGGGGAGCCACAAACACGAAAGGGGCCAGGCTCCACCTTTATGAGCTATGTCCACATTTTATAATGGGGTAACTACAGAACAATTGGAGAGATGGCTCCATGCTTAATGTTGCTTCTGGCCTGGTGGAGAATCCAAATGACCTCTTTATCAGCAATTCTATTTACTTTGAGCTAAGAGAGAGTAGCTCTTATTTACACTAAAAGGCAGGCTGTTTCAACTATAGAAATCACATCCTGGTAGGCTTCAGGCAACCAGTGCAATGAATCTTCAGTGAATGTAATATCTGGGCATATGTTCAAATATACCTCAACAGTGGTAGGCTGGAGAGCTGTCTTAGTTAAGAGTACTGGCTGCTCTTCCAGAGTACCTGGGTTTGATTCCCAACACCCAGTGTCAGTTCACAACCCTCTGTAACTAGGGGAACAGATGCTCTCTTCTGCCTTCCATAGTATGCACCAAGCATGTACAGGTATGGTAACATATGACAAAACATCTGTACACAGCGTAACAGGTGAAAGGAGAGAGCCCCCCACACTGGTCCTCTGATATGCGCACACACACACACACACAATTTTTAAAATTTCTAAATTACTTATTTATTAGTTTAAATGTTACTTATTTTCTGTGTATGAGTGTCTTACTTGCCTGTACATTTGTGTACCATGTGCATGCCTGGTGCCTAAGGAGGTCAGAAAAAGGTATCAGATTCTCCTGGGGCTGAAGTCAGCACGTGGGTACTGGGAACTGAATCCAGTACTGAACTGCTGAGCTATCCATCCAACCACATTTCCCCCCTCTCTTTTAAATGGCCAAAGAAGGAGCGTGCAGAGGAGGCTGAATTGTATGTACCATACCAAGAAGAAGGTTCTAGAACCTGGCACACTTAGGCTTGAGATGTGGCTCCTTCACTGCCTTGCTGTACGGAAAAGTCACCTCACCTATCTGACCTTTAGCTATAAAAGGGGACCAATAATGACCACCTTGGATCAAAGCAAAACGTCTGGGCTTTAGATGAAGGTGCTTATAAAGGGCCTCATGCGTAAGAAGACACACTTCTCCCCTGCTCTCCCTCTAGGGCTTAGAGAAAGAAACATCACTCTTCTTAAATGCATAGAAGATTCAGACCCTTTCTTCAGATGCTCATCTTTGTCAGCCTCTATGCAAATCCAAAATAAGATCTGGCTCAACCTCGGTTCACCCCTCAAACTGTCCCTGCAGGGGCTATCTGCCTGAGGTGAGGCTGTCTCCTCCGTGACTCCAGCCCATGCTGGGCACAAAGGGATGTTAGGGTAGAAAGTCCCCCCTCCCTCTGGCTGCTTGCTCCCTTTGTCCTTAGCAGACATCTCAGAAGGAAAAACAAGAAACAGAAGCTAAAGGAATGGGTGGGGGAGTTGCACTACATGCTATGAAATATGCAAATGATACCGGGTCATAGTGCCAGTACATAAAGCTCACAGATTTCAGAACCCCAGGAAGGTCACATGCATGCCATTGTCATTGTTTCCCAAGCATCTGCTCATGGGGAGCAGTTGCGTCCCATACAGATCGCACTGACAGTCAACATACTTGCTTTTGCTTTTTGGTTAGGAGTATGGGAAACCGCCTGTGTTTGCCATTTATAGTTGTCTTTGGGTCCTGATTCTTTAGTCACTGCTCACGGCTGCTTCTTAAGGCTGTGGGATTCTGATATGTGTTTTTCAGGGTCTGTCACTATGTCCTGTGCTTCGGACCGTCTGCGGTACTCTCAATGCCAGTACCCTCTCTGCTACAGCAAGCAAGCATCTCCAGTGAGCCCTTTAACATCTCCCACCCGTCTCCACTTTCCTTCAGCTCCATTGATAACAAGGCTTTAAACGTTTTTTTAACCATTCAAATTGATTAATTCAAACGTACAAAATACGGTTTAATGTAATTCTCTGCTCTAAAACCACCACAGGGCTGATCCTTATCAATCCTCAGGAGCACCAAAGGGATTCAAATGTTGTTTGTTTACATATGTGTGAGGGTGTACTGGGCCAGAATGGGGCAGGGCGGGGGTGGGGGGCGGGGGGGGGGAGAGGATTGTGTCGCTCCTCCCCACTTCATTCTTTGCTGAGCCGCCTCTGTGCTTGCCGGAGGGCTAGGGCTGGTTCCTTCTGCTGATAGAGTACTAACATGTGACTGTTTACAGTCGGCTATCCAGGTTGGGGTGAGAGGGGAGACTGCACTGAAATCTTTGTATCAGAACAGCCTTAAATCCCTATCCTAATTGGACAGATAAAATTCCAGTTCCTCGCAAAGGTTCCTGCTTCCTTGACTTCCAGCATCTCCTTAAACAGAATGCAGTGGCTCATTATCTACAGGAGGGCTCCCCACCAACTGTCATTCTAACTGCTGAGGGAATGAGCAACTCTTCTTTCTGGTCCACAGTCACTAGGGAGGACTGGCTCAGGCCATGTTGCACCAGCGCATGAATACGGGCCAAGCTAGTGGTTTTCATTTGCCTGGAGGTGGAAAACAAACAAACCAACCACTGTTGTCCAGGATCTGCCCCAGAGACTGGCATTCAATGGGCCTACGTACAAGTATTTAGCAAACACCCTTTGAAAGAGTCTGTAGACTGTAGAAGTTCAGAACCTAGGCACTCTGGAGATCTAGAATCTATTTTAGTAGGTTTACTGTTTGGTGGTCTCCAACAACTGAAACTGGAGCTGGCTGGCTTGGAACTCTATGTGGTCCAGGCTGGCCTCAAACTAGATTTTCTTATATGCAGTCTTCTGTCATTAACAACCATCTGGCTGAAGACCCCAATATTCCTATTTTGTTAAATGGATGTTTATTGCCTGTGATGGCCAAGGTCCCTTCCTTCCTTCTTCATCTTTCTTTCTTACTTCTAGCCTTTTCATGGCCTCTAATTTATTCATTATCCCATAGCACTGGAGGAAGTAAACAGGAATTTGAAAGAAAGAGGCAAGGAGGAGTATGAGGACTTAACATACAGTACTTCAAATACTCCCTGAGACAGGAAGTACTCAGTAGATATTATCTGTTGACCTGGGGACACAGCTCAGTGGTGGAGTTTGCCTAGCGTGTGCGAGGTCAGCCCTCTCTTTCCCTCCCAGTGCTGGGGACTGAACCCAGGCTTGACTCATGCTCCAGAAGTGCTCTTAGAGGCAGCTACTGAAGACATATTACCAGTACCACACCACGAGTAGCTCCATGTTACCGTAAGTGAAAATTAAGGAAAGCAGCTTAACATCATTCTCTTCCTGGAGATAAGTTTCTTCTAAAAAATTCTGTGTATGCTGGGCGGTGGGTGGTGCACACTTTTAATCCCAGTACTCAGAAGACAGAGGCAGGCGGATCTCTGCAAGTTCAAGGCCAACCTGATCTACAGAGTGAGTTCCAGGACAACCAGAGTGACAACAGAGAAACCCTGTCTTGGAAAAAAAAAGAAAAAGGAAAAGAAAATTGTGTGTGTGTGTGTGTGTGTGTGTGTGTGTGTAGGACTTACAAGAGTAAATTTTCCCCTTCTATCTGGTAGGTTCCAGGGACTCATCTCTAGCCCTCAGGCTAAGAAGTCAGCACCTTCACCTGCTGAGCCTTCTTCAGAACCCTCTATGTTCAGTTTTCATCTGAGCATTTTGTGGTTTTGCAAGAGTTCTGTTGGAAGTGGGCTTTTAACATCAGAAGCCACCACAAAAACGTGGTTTTCAAAACAGCAGAACACACACGGAGACGGTAGATGTGGACTCCTACCTCTGTCTGGTTATATATGGCTGGCGTTGAGGCTGGAGGAGAATTGTCTTCATGGCTGACAGAAGGCTGTTTGAACTTGGCTGGCTATGGGAACTAACAGAGTGAACTTGAAGAGAAAGATAAACATTCAACAAGTGTTCAAAGCTTTCGGGTGTTATGATTGCTAACTGAGAAAGGCTCTAAATGATACTTGCTGGGGTGTAAGAATTTCTCCCCAGGGGATTAGTGGGACTGTGCTTCTTCTGTGCCCACCCCAGAAAGAAAACTGGAAAAAAAAAAAAGATTCTAGTACTCAAGTCAGTCAGGAGCTGAAGCACTTTGGAGGAGCCAGGATAGCAAACGACCTTTGACTTGAGCCTCTTTGTACAAGCACATGACATGAACACATGCTCAGATACACACATATGTATATACACTCTCTGACCTGTACCCATGATCACAATGCACACACTCTTATCACACTTATTCTCTGGCATATGTGTGTGCAAAACCACTGTAGCTCACTGAGAATTCTACATCCACACGCTCACCTACCGTCTCCCTCCCCCACACAGACATTGCTGTTCATGCTCTCTCTCATGCACACACATGCACTACACACCCTGTGCAGGCTTACTCTGGCAGAACAGCCACAGCTGTACTGACCTGCCCATCCCTTTCTGGCTGAGCATTTGTTCAAGCCCAGGCCCATCTTGGCTACTGAGCTGTCTCCTCCTTTGTGCTGAGTCTAGTCACGTTGTCCCTCACTGTACGCTGGTGTGCAATCAGACGGTGCTGCAAACAGACAGGACTGTGTGGAACAACATTTCTATGGGGAAAGGCCACAGCTCTTGAGATAGCTCTGGCACACACCCCAGTTCCCCTTTGTCTCCTCCTCTCCCTGTCCCTTTCTGAGAAGGGCTTTGAGAAATTAAGGCCTGACCACTCATGCTTCTGAGACCTTGGGTGAGCTGCTTAAGTTTCTGAGTCCCATTTCCTTTCCTGTAAACTGAAGTTAATATCTCACCCCATTGGGGAGGTGTCAAAACCCAAGCTATGGGCTAGCTATCCCCATAGGGGTTATTATCAGTGATCTGGCTGATAAGTTGTAAAATACCTCTCCTACTCGCTCCCAGCTCACACTGGCAAACTCTCCTGCCAAATGAGTCAGCATTGTGTCAATATTACTCCAACTTTTTTTTAATGGCGCCAATCTAGTACACAGATTACCATCATGAGCAAAGCACCTTTATGCTACTTCTAATTAATGAATTCACAAAGAGGAAACTTTAAAAGGACCTTTGCTTTTCCGTGGAGGAAGTTCAAGAATGAGTTTATACGGTGTGATTTTTCCCCCCTGATGTTTGGAATGAACCCCAGGGCCTTAGACATGTTGGACAAGCATGCTCCCACTGAAGACCTGAAAATAAGACCCCCTTTCTTTGTGATCTGCTCCCTTCTTCCTTTAAATGCTTAATGTACTGATTAAGACTGATTTGTGTTGTTTGTTTGCTGCAATGCTGAGGATCAAACTTAAGGTTCCATGGAGTGCCAGGCCCTACTATTAAGCTATACACCTAGCCCTAACTACTTATCATTTAATTAATTAATTATTTTTTTATTTGTATGTGTGTGTGTCTCTCTGTGTGTGTCTCTGTGTGTGTGTCTGTGTGTGTGTGCCTTCATGAGTTCATAGGCACCACTTGCTTGTAGGTGCCCACAGAGACCAACTCCCTAGAACTGGAGCTACTAAGAGTTGTAAGCTGCAGTGCAGGTGCTGGAGGCCAAGCCCAGATCCTCTGCAGGAGCAGTAAGCACTCTAACTGCTCAGCTATTTCTGCACCCCTCTTAATCATCCGTTTTAATAATGAAAACAAACAGAACAACAAGCACCACCGCTCCTTAGTTTCCAGGAGCAGAAAACAGCAGTAAGGGACTCTACAAATACTGAAGATCAAATCTCTTTCCCCACTTTGCCAAATGTTGCTCCACTAACGTCTTCCTCACGGTAAGAATGGCTGTTATGTCCCACTTCCGGAGCATCTCATGGGTCCCGGCACTTCTTGCTTCCCATGGACTTTTCCTTGTCACAGCACTGATCGCAGAGGGCCTGGCACATTTAGCATTTTAACCTCATCCCTGTTTCTCTCTTTTACCAGATGACAAACCTCAGGAGGGCAGAGGCCTCCTGGGCTGTGCCCATGTGCCCACTGGATGGGGGAACAAGCTGCAGAGAGCCCTTCTCAACAGAGCACAGTACTGGGTCAGACCAGTGCCTCTCCATCATGTGGCCCAGGAAAGGGATGTCAGACAAGCAGGCTGGCTCTCCTTGGAGATGGTGCTCTGTGGTGCTGGGAGCCAAATACCTTCCCTCTCTCAGCCACCAGAGTGATGACTGTAGTGCTAGCCACAAGTGAGATGCTTGCTTGGTTATGTATCCCAGAGGTTACATTCTTGCATCCCTTCTGGGTTTAGCTAGTCCTCGTTCCCCACACTGTGTTCTTTCCTGTCTGTCTAACTGCATATTCCTATACTTGCTCCTGTCTCGGGGTAACTACCTTTGAGGTATTTACAACTTCGAAATTTAACTCCTTAGAATAACATTTCTCTTTTCATAAGTCCGTAGACTAGACAAAGATTGGTGTAAGGGGTGAAGACAAAAGATTACGTCTGACAGAGTAGATTGGGTTGACTGGGACCAAATGCATCTAGAAGTTTACTTTCTTTCACTGCCCTTGCTTAGTCTACAGTTCCTTTCTAGAGTTCTGAGCAGAGGGTCTATTCCCAACAGCACCCATATAGTCTCCAGGGGGATTTTTAGTTTTGGTCTCTTCCTCTTGACCCTGAGATTCTGGCCAAGCAGCAGCTAAGGATGAAAACCACAAAGGCTGCACCAGCCAACCAGAGCCCACATGTTCAAAGCAGAACTACCACTGTCCCACCCAACTCTTCTCCGCCCCGTCTAAGCGGATGGCCCCAACTCTATATAGGGTCAATCGTCCCCCCTCCGCTGGACCCAGGTAACTTTCCTCTTCCATCGTTCTCAAACATCTCTCACATGTGTCTGTCTCTCTCCTTTCACAGGCTGTTGGTTTCTTCTGAGTTACTACCATGTCTTCCTAGCAGGTCAACAAAACAGCCTATAACCTGTCTCCTGCATCGACTCATTTTTTGTTTGTTTGTTTGTTTGTTTGTTTTTCAAAACAGGGTTTCTCTGTTGTAACTGGCTATCCTGGAGCTCACTCTGTAGAGCAGGCTGGCCTCAAACTCACAGATCCCCTTGCCTCTGCCTCCCGAGTACTAGGATTAAAGGCGTGCACCACCACCGTCTGGCTCCTGCATCGACTCTTGCAGTTCATTTCACTTATTTGAAAGAACTTCCAAGTCCCATTTATGATAACTGGATGCCCATCCCCCACGCAATAAAGTCAACATTACTCGGCTTGTCTTGCAGAGCCGCTGTGACCAGTGTCTCAACACAGCAGCAGAGTCCTAACCAGGACAAGGTGTCAGCGACTACACATCATCACAGTGACACAGATGCGGTGAAAAATTAACAGTTATTAATGAGCAATTAGTGAGTCTTGAATCCAACACAGTAAATAAATACATACGTAAAAGTGAAGATGTGAGCATTAAAAATAGCAAAATACATTTGCAAGGGTTTGTGTAGGGCTAGACTGTAGCTCAGCAAACACACTTACCCAGTACCCATGAGTCCCTGGGTTACACAGCAGCGATGGAAACCCAAAGACCTTTTCCGCTGCCCTAACGTCTCACCTCCTCTGTGGTGGTGAGATCATGGTAAGGTTTGCCTGCCTTTTCAGAATTACTTCTCCTGCTTCTCTACTCTTCCACCTCCCCACCTCCAATTCTTATTCTTCCGACTGAGGTTCAAATTTCAGCTCCTCCAGCAAGTCCCATACCTTTCACCCAAGACTGTGCAAGAGGCCCTGACACGAGTTCCCAGTCCAGAACTGTCATTTTTCACGGAAGCTGCATATGGTGCCAGGGCCATCTAACTGTAGGGGAAGAATCTGCTACTTAGTGGATGCAGCCCCAGAATTATGTAGCCCCCAAACACAGGTAGCAGCCCAGCAAACGATGTGTATGTATAACTAAATGAATTTTGTTATCTTTGATGTTCTCTGTTAATAATGAAACGGATGTTTGGCCCAAGGAAAATCTGATTTCAGCATTGGTTTTGGAAAGGCCAAAGAATGCAATATTTGCAGCTAGAAAAAAATACAAAGCAAATGCCGAAAGCAAAAGTTGTGAATTTTAGAGGCGTATTAGAGTCACCTGGGGGGGTGGGGGGGGTTGGCTGGGAGCACTCTGAGAACACACTGTTCTTAGGCCCAGAGTCAACTTTAAGCTGACTCTCTAAGGTGGGACCTCTTGTTGGTTTTTTTTTTTTTTAATTTCTCTACTGATGTCTCTAATGAGCAGTCAAGGCTGAGAACCTCTGGCCTAAAGAGCATCCAAGTGCATCCAAATAGCTCAAGAAACCCACCTGGCAATGATTAACCTCACTCTTCCACACCTGGCTCAGGAGCCGCAGGACAGGGCTGAGTACCGGGTAGAAACCTTTCTGGTTGCCACGGATCTTACCTCTGATTTTTCTGCCTCAGCGTTGGCTGGAGTTGGTGTGTTTATCACTGCCTAGTACTGGTCCTCACACAGCCCCTCTCTAGTTTTAAACATCCTTTCTCTTTTATACGCATTCCTCCCGGACAGGTACACATGCCCTATTTACTGTGGACCAGTGTAAACTTGTGTCTCCATGCTTTGGGTTTCCATCGCTGCTGTGTAACCCTGGGACTCATGAGTACTGGGTAAGTGTGTTCACTGAGCTACATAAGTCCAGCCCTATACAAACTCTTGCAAATGTATGTTTACTGTGTTGTATGCAAGACTCACTGTAGCTGTTAATTTTCCACTGCACATCCATGTCACTGTGGTGATGTGTAGTCGGTCACACCTTGTCCTAGTTAGGACTTCGTTGTTGTGTTGACCAAAACCTATTTGAGGAAGAAAGGGTTTTTTTTCTTTTTCTTTTTTTTTTTTGGGGGGGGGTGTTGTTTTGTTTGTTTGTTAACTAATTTATTTAATTTTATTTTATGTGCTTGGTGTGAGGGCATCAGATTCCCTGGAACTGGAGTTACAGACAGTTTTGAGCTGCTGTGTGGGTGCTGGGAATTGAACCCCTGTCCTCTGGAAGAGCAGCTAGTGCTCTTAACCTCTGAGCCACCTCTCCTGCCCCAAAGAAAGGCTTTATTTTAACTTACATATTACAGTCCATCATGGAGGGAAGTCAGGACAGAATCCTGGAGGCAGGAACAAAGACCACGAAAGAATACTGCTCATTGGCTCCCTTACCATGGCTCATTCAGCTTGCTTTCTTCTAGAACCCAGGACTGCCTTTCCAGGGATGGCACCGCCCACAGTGGGCTGGGTCCTCCTACATCAATCATTAAGCAGAAAAATGTTCCACGCATATGCCCATAGGCTAATCTGATGGGATTGACTCCTCAGCTGAGGGTCTCTCTTTCCAGGTGACTCTTGCTTGTGTTAAGCTGACAACAGTTAGCCAGCACAGGCCTCATGGCTGCAAAGGTTCTGGGGGTGTCTCCATCTCCTTTCCCGTACCTGTACACACTGCCTCTAGGCCCCCAACACAGTAGCCATGTGGTGATCATCTGTTCTCACATCCCCTGTGGAGCTGGGATAAATAATACCTTCCTACTCTACAAGACACATATTATAGTTCTTATTGCTCATGTGTTTTGACATAATGGATATTTTTATCATATCCATAAAGGAGAAAACAAGTGATTCGTGTAGTAATAATGGACTGCAACAATATATGTGCATAGCTGGAAGGAAGCAACCCAACAAGCTTGGCAGAGTGCCACACACCTGCAACCCCCAACACATGGGAGCCTCAGGCCAGAGGACGTCTGGAAATTCAGGGCCACCTTAGGCTACCGGTGAGTCTAAGGCCAGTCTGAGCTACATAGCAAGACTCTGTCTTAGAAAAACAAAACAAGGGCTGGAGAAATGGCTCAGTGGTTAAGAGGACTGGCTGCTCTTCCACAGGTTCTGAGTTCAATTCCCAGCAACCTATCTATAATGTGGTCTGATGCCCTCTTCTGGCATACAGGCATACAGGCATATGGGCATACAGGCAGACAGGGAGACAGAACACTCAAAAAAAAATACTTAAAAAGAAAAACAAAACAAGCTGAGAATGGTAGCACACATCTATAACCCCTGCAGTTGAGAAGTGGTGCTAGAAGACAAGGATTCAAAATCATCCTCATCAACATAGCAAGTTCAAGGCCAGCCTGGGCAACAGGAGACATGCTCTCATAAGAAGGAAGGGAGGAAGGGAGAGGGAGGAAATGAAACACATTTCTTATGCCAGAAAAATGGCTAAGAATCTTGGTTTCTTTGTTTTATTTAACCCTGGAATTCTTTCAGATTGGATTTCAGAAGAAGGGTCAGTTCCTACTGGGATCATTGGGTAATCTCAATGCAATTACAATGTCCTTTAGCCATTCCTTGACTTTTTCTAAAATATAAATGGCACACTACTTCTTACACTGATAGATCTTAGCAGAAAGTCTTCCAGGCTAAGTAAGGCCAAAACCAAAAGTCAGTTAAAAAAGATCAGGCGAAGAATAGGCTTTGAAAACACACAGACAAGTAACATTATAAAGACTGAGCAGGATGTATTTATGTATTAAGAAATATATTTGCATATCTACACATATATTCGATGGCAATTAATGAAAAGAGAAGCCATGAATTTGAAAGAAAGCAAGAGGAGGTGCATGGGAGGGTTTGGAGAAGGGAAAGGAAGGGGAATTTGAGATATTATAATCTCAAAAAATAAAAATAATTTTGAAAAGAGAGATCAGGCAGTATGATTAAATCTAGCTTCAGTTAACAAAAATAGACAGATCAGACATCACCATTCACAAAAGACTGAACATCTGTGGAAAACCCACTCACTATCACCAGTGCTGTGTGGTGGATGGATGCTGAGTCTTCAGAGCTTAAAGGGGCAGGCGTTCCTGGAAAACCTTGGTATAGTCGCTATGTTATATAACACTTGGAACAGCCATGAGATTTCCAAGCCAAAGTTCTATATTTTAAAGCAGATGTTACTTAGCAGAGAGCGTTGGGTTGATGTTGAGCCTCGTGATCATTTTCCTATCCGACCAGAAGCCTGCACAGCTGAGGCCCACTGCCTGACTAGTAGAGTCCAGGGTCAACCTTATAGGCTCACTTCACTTACTGATGAGCTACACCTATGGCCATGCTACAGTTTCGTTCTTTCCAAGATCCCTGCAGGGTCAAAAGGTCATTGTACTTGTTGAATAGGGCAATGAAATTATCCTCTCCAGACCTCAGTTTCCCCAGCTGAGAAACAGAGGTGGCCTTAGGGCCTATCTCTTGGTATCAGTGTGAGATGTAAATGATCTAATCCACTTAACACACTTTCCACATTGGAGGCCCTAGAACATTCCTGTTGGAGATCCTAGTAAGCAACTTGTGCTAGTTTATTTGGACATTCTGGTCAGAAGCAGCCCATCCCAGTTCCTGATCATATCTTTAGACTCACTCACATTGTATGTCCTTCACGTAACTCACAGCCTCTGAGCTGGTGTCCTGACCCTCCTGCGTGACCCTCCTGCTGTGGTCTGTAAGTGCTTCCGTGTACATTTGTTTTGTCTACCCAACTAGATTAAAATTGGAGGGAAATGACAGTGTTTGCTAACTCCTTTATATCAGAAAGCCTTTAATAAGTTCAGTGACAAACAACACACAGCAGACTCTGCCTGTGCTGTACCCATTGATGAAGCACCTTTGAAGTTTTGCTAGCATGAGAAATCTGTTTGGATTTGTTCGGACAGGGATGCAGTCTGGATCTGAAACTCTCCATGGCTGAGGACGAACTCCTCTCTTCCCCACCTAAGTGCTGGGATTGCAGGTGTCAACCACCACACCCTGCAGTAAATATTTTTAATGATTTTTTGATATTTATTTTATATGTAGGAATGACCGACTTGCCTGTATGTATGTAGGTGCACCACGTGTGTGCCTGGTGCTAAGGATGCCAGAAAAGGGCATCAGATCTCCTGGAACTGGAGTTACAGATAGTTGTAAGCTGCCATGTGGGAGCTGGGAATCGAACTTAGCTAGGTCCTTTGCAAGAGCAACAGGTGCTCTAAACCACTGAGCCCTCTCTCCAGCCTTTCTTACTGTTTTGTTGTTGTTGTTTTTTGGTTTGTTTTTTTTTTTCTTCCTCTTTTGGTTTTTCAAGACAAGAGTTCCTCTGTATAGCCCTGGCTGTCCTGGAACATTGTAAACCAGGCTGGCCTTCAACTCAGAGATCTGCTCTGCTTTCCAAGGGCTGGGATTAAAGGTGTGTGCCGCACACCCAGGGGTCCAACTCAGGCTGTCTTTACCTGCTGAGCTATCTCCCTGGCCCCACAGATGTTTTAAAAATCATTTTTCAAACACTTTTTTTTTCAGCTTTCTAGCATTCACATCCTTTGGAGGTTATTATAATAAGTTCTTACAGATCATTATTGCCTTTCACAGGCAGGCAGTTGGAAATGTTTCCATTGCTTCACTCAGCTGCTAATTGAGTCACGCAACATTCTGACATTCAAGTTTGGATGGATTGCTTGCTTACCACTTCCACTGGCCACTCTCCTTCCTACTCTCAGGGGGGCTTTTGTTAGTGTCAGAAGAGTTAAATGACATAATACACTTTGCATATTCTAAGGCAATAAGTGTAGTAAGGCCTGGAGATATTGAGCAAGTTCTCTTGTGATGAATATTTAAGAAAAATCACTGGGTGGTGGTGGTGCACACCGTAATCCCAGCACTCAGGAGGCAGAGGCAGGCGGATCTCTGTGAGTTCGAGGCCAGCCTGATCTACAGACAGGCAGGGCTACATAAAGAAATCCTATCTAAAAAAAAAAGCTAAGAGGCCACTCCTTACACTTCTTCATGTATCTGTCTTCATGAGCCTCTTTCTTCCTTCCCTCCTTTCTTTCTTTCTTGCTTTCTTTCTTTCTCAGAAAACATTCTGAGTTCTGGAGTCTAACAGAAAAGCAGTGATGTTTATCTGTGTGCAAACTTTCTCAGTCATTTTGACGTTTTTTTCAGAATGTAAACTTAAATGTGTCTTGAATACTATAGAAGTAAAAATGGTGTTCTTGTATGGCACAGACTGTAGCTGCTCCCTAAGAGCCAAAAGTCCCTGAGGGGCAAACATAGATCTGCTTGGAGTTGAACGTCAGAAGAGCTAGAACCTTTGACTCTCCATCATAGGTGACTCAGAGCCTCATTCACAGACTGTCAGGCCCCTGACCTGGTTAATTGTGGAGTAAATTGAGGACATGGAGTAGTGTCTTGCTGAGGTGGAAAGGACAGGCTTGGGCCACCCAGACTGGTTGATCTCACCCTTGTGCTAGCTGAGTGACCTGGGTGAGTCTTTTCACGTCTCTAAACCCTGCCCACTTCAACTGTCAGTTCAGCTTGGTCGCTCTCATAACCTGGGATGACTATAGATACTGAATAGGAAAGCACAGGTTAGGGACCAGAGAGACGGCACAGCGGTTGAGAACACTGGTTGTTCTTCCAGGGGACCTGGTTTCAATTCCCAGCACCCACATGGCAGTTCACAACTGTCTGTGACTCCTGTTGCAGGGGATCTGACACTCTCATTCAGGTATACATACAGGAAAAACATCATAAAAAATAAAAATACATAAAAGTATATAAAATAAATAAATTTTTTAAAAAAGAAAGAAAGACAGGTTAGACGGCTGCAGAGGTTGCAGTGGTTAGGGTACAGCCTCCTGCCATGGCCAGAATACGGCTTAGGGCCTGGGAGGCAGCCCCAGACTAGGAGCCCAGAGTAGAGATATTCTTACAGAATGACGCGTTTAAGCAGAGAATAAGTCGGGTTAGGTAGAATGAGTGTCCCTGGCTTATCCAGGGATAAGAGGTATATACTGCAGAGATGTATACTGAGCAAAACCACTAAAGGTCACAGAATGACTGCTAAGGGACCAGGTAAGAGGCCACTGTGGTTATCCGGAAGCTGATTTTTGGTGTCCTACATAGAAATGGAGCAATGAGGTTGTAGACAGTTCATACACATGAGAGAACTAGGAAGCAGAGCTGACTGATTCTTGATTCCTTGGATGTGCTGGTCCAGCAAATCCTCATGGAACGGGCCTTGTGTTCCTGTGGACTTTGATGGGTCTGCTCCCTTCCCAATCCCCGGGTCAAATGTCCCGCAAACTACACTCAACTGCCCATCAACAGCTGTCCCTACACGCTAGGTTATAGACTTCCAGTAGTCAGAGTTGTGCTTACTTTAGAAAGGCCAGGACACTGAGAGCTGTGATCCCTCGGGCTCTGGGGAGCTGATTATCTAGCTAGTGCATTCTCTGTGTTGGGATGAGTGTGGTGGCATCAGGGGAGCATGGGAAGAAGCTGTTGCTCAGCCTAGTAAGGGTGGCTACAACTGCAATCAGACAAATTAGCTGAGCCGGTGGAGGAAGTCTAAGCAGATAAATTCCTCAAACCATAAATCATCCTCTCCTCCAAAGCTGATTTTCTAGTTGTGCTTTGCACCCTTTGATGCTAAAATCTGTTTCAACCCCCCTCCCCTTGCCCACTCCATACTGCCAGTGGCAGGTGTTGAAGAAAGTAGCTAGGAACTGAAGTGGGTGTGTGGACCAATTCGAAGACCTCTGTACTCAGGCTGGCCTCTGACCCTTAACCTCCTAATCCTCCCGCCTCCACCTCCCAGGTATGTGTCACTATGCCCGGCTTATGTGGCGCTAGAAACTGAACCCGTGGCTTTACACATAGTAGGCAAGCGTTCCACCAACTGAGCTATATCTCAGCCTTAAGTTGGGTCCTTTGGGTCACTATGTTAGTAAACTTTACAGCAGCAACGTGGAAAATGGCTGCCTATCATTGATGTTTACTACCAAGAACCGGGCTTCACTATTCCTCAGTCACGCTGTCAGGGAAATAGGACAATTGTTCTCCCTTTGCGGACAACAAAGTGTAGGCTGGGAAGGTCCCAGTAACTTGTCCAGTGTTCCACAGCTGGGTACGTGGAGGAGTAAACACAGAGGAAAGCAATAAACTTGGGTCTTGATCAAAGCAAACAGATAAAAAATGTATTACTTGTGGAGAGTCTGGTATTTGGTGAAGGAGAAATAATACTAATTCGGCTTATGAAGTAAATACTTTTTAAAAAAAGTTTAAAGCAATAACACGGTGGTCTGTGTGTCCTTGGCAGTTTTCACAAGTAGGTCAAGTGCTTGTTTGACCTCTGACCTCTGACAGATTCTTTAGCACCCACACCTCTATGGCACCAGCACCAAGCAGCCTCGTGAATAACCAACATGCAGAGTGCATGCCAGGTGGGCTCCTGACATGCTACCCTTTGTGCTCCCCACAGGGAGCAGGTGGGCTGAAGAGCTCAATCAGCCTGCAGACTGCCAGACTTCATCAGCTCAGAGCCCTGAGGAGCTTTCTCCCAAGAGCCAGCCCAGCAGGTTTGGCTCTGGTGGACAAGTCTGAGCTGGACAGACCAAGCAGGAAGTGCCAGTTCCTGCTCTGCAGGACTCGCTCTTGAGCTTGTGATAGCATAACCTGTCCTGCCCAAGGGGAGAAGGATCCCAGCAAACTGGCCTGACGGCCCTGTCTCAGAAGCTCACCAGGGAGGCTTGTGTTCTGAAGCTGGAATTTCGAAATTCTATCTTTGGAGCAACCTTGGAGGCGTGTTAAGGTGTCACTTGCTTCTGTGACAGTGGTGTCTCTAGTTGATAGTGCCTCCAACTCCTATAGCCTGCTAAGTGGAGAACCTGACTGGCAGAGGGTCATCAGCTAGTTCAGGGCTCCTCTCTGGGCCCCAGCATCTCTCTCTGTCAATAGTGTTTGGGTTCAGAAAGCTTCGTCATAGTCTTGAATCTGTTATGGGCTGAATGAAAATGAGAGTCAGAGTTACCAAAACAAATATATCCTGTCTCTCCCAATTCAAGAAAAATGAAATCACGAGGGGGATACTGAGGGAAGCTACGGTTAAGACAGATTATATTCGAGCCACATGTCTTCAAGAGGGGAAGCCCAGGGTTTTCCCAGACTTGAGGGAAGTCCCCAAGCCTAGTGACTTAACACAAGTCCTCAGCTGATTGGGGTGCCCAATAGTGCAGGGACCCCACACCCCGAAGCCAGTGCCATGACTCCTTGGTTTGGGTGTCATGAAAATGATAAAAGACTACAGATTTGGGACCAGGTACTGGTGTGGTTTACTGGCAGAGCTCCTGCCCAGCACATGTGAGAGCTTGTATTCTACCCAGCACAGAAACAAAACAAAACACCCACAACAGTGCAAAGCGCCATAGAACTCCAGATAGGAGAGTTGTTTTCTTTATTATTGGAGAGGTAAGCTGAGGTCCAGACAGTACTAGGGACCAGCCCAAGGCCTGCCATAGAGCAGTTTCCGGGAGGAGATGTGGGCTACAGTCTTGGCTGCCAGCCCAGGGTCAGGAAAAAGAAAGTGATTTTCACCAGGTTCCCACCTATTCTCCATTTGATCAGGTTGGACAGCCTGTGACTGCCATGAAGGATTTAGTGGGTTTCATGTCAGGAGCCCTGGCTTCCCTAAGGGCCTTCCTGTCATCTGGGATTACCTTTGGTGTGCTTGTCTAGAAACCCCACACAGCTCACCATTAGTTTCAACATCTGTGAGGAAGGAGAAAAGAGAGTCCCAGTGCCAGTTAAAAGTCAACCTTCGGATCTCCATCAACCTTGGCGAAAAGAATCAAGGGGTTTCGGGAACTGCGGAAAGGTCAAAGGTTTGCAGGTTTAGCGTTTCGTGGGAACATGCGCACGTTTGGACCAGCCCCAAGTGCCAGGTTGACCTGTTTGACAGGTAACAATTAGAGAGGAAGAGTGTGCCGGGCTGGAATGTGGCTGCAGAGGCCGCAGCAGGCATCTGGTTTACCTGCTCGGCAGGTGGGGCCTGCTGCTCAGGCAGGCATGTGCACGCACCGCATTCCAGAGAATCGGTTTTCTTCTAAAGCCGGTGATGACTGCAGGGCACAGGAGGGCTGGGCTGAGAGCCCTGGCTGGGCTCTCAGTAGTCTGCAAGGTAAAGAAGCAAAATAAATAGTTCTCTGAAGACAGCTCAAGGAAGAGACTGCAAAGGCATTCAGAACTTTTTTTTTTTAATGTCTAAAATAAATGTGTGCTTTTGTCTCAAAACTTGAGAAACCCCAGACTGGTACAAAATGCCAAAAATAATAGAGCTGAAAAGTCAGGCCCCTCCTCCTCTGACTTTTTTTTTCCTCTTCCATTTTAAAGAAGTCAGAAAATTGTGGCGAGCCTCAGACAGTCTTTTTGGAGGATGCTATCTTGCCTGATACAGTCTAGAAATGTTTATTTTTCTCAGAGTTGCTGCAGAAGAGAAGGATCGTAGGTCTCAATAAATTGCAGCTAACATGCACGTTTTGAAAATTAAAAGTCCCATTTCAGGGTTTGGGTTAGAATTCTTCAATAGAATACTTTTTTAAATGGACAAGGCCCTGGATTTCACTCAGTCTAGGAAAGGGGGGGAGGAGACTGTTTCTGATAAAACGTGCTTAAAGAAAAGTAGGTGTAAATAGTTGCTTTTTTTTTGGGGGGGGGGTGTTTAAAATAACCAGAGATTAGAATAGTGTGTGTGTGTGTGTGTGTACAAGAAAAGTAGGTGTAAATAGTTGCTTTTTTTTGGGGGGGGGTATTTAAAATAACCAGAGATTAGAATAGTGTGTGTGTATGGTATGTGTGTATGTGTGTGTATGTATATATGAATAATACAATACAGTGTAGAATCTATACAGAGTCCTGTTGTGGAAGTTTATTTTTAGTTATATTTAAAATAACTGTTTTGTGCACTGCTGGGAAAAGGGCTGCCTAGGCCTTGGCAGTTTATATTAGTCTGCAGGTGTTGGGTTTATGTGAGGGATGTTTGATTGCTAATGATCTACATGTGCTATCAGTAGAACACCTGAGGAATCAATATAAACACCTGAGCTGGGGCACTCAGGGTTCCACTGTCCAGTATGGTGCTGGTCAGGATAGTGGCTTCCTCTGCTGAGGTCTGGGAGGGTATACACCTATAAAAATGCCTCTGTGTCTTCCTTGGTGAGCCACCACAACATACAATTACAGAGTTCCACACACATAACATGACTTCCCACATTCAGACTCGTTCAGGGCTGTAGAGTGCTTGCCTAGCATGCTTGAAACCTTGGGTTCCATCCCAGTACCATGTACATACACACCTGTAATCTCACAGCACTTGGGAAGTAAGAGCAGGTTCAGAGATTTGAAGTAATCCTCAGCCATATAGTAAGTTTGAAGGCAGCCTGGGTTACTAAGAGACCCTGTCTCAAAAAACCACAAAAGCAAAAGGAAAGGGGTGGTTTATAATGTCATCTTAACTGAACTTCCTTGTACTTTATGCATGACTGCTGAGAAGGTGAGAAGTCAAACTCAGGTTGTTGGAGACGTGAAAATTATAATGTAATATAACTTGGCTAAGGCAAACCTAAAAGTCTGAAAATTTCCAAGTAATCGATCTTTTACTTTTATGTACAAGTTAGTTCTCTAAAACCTGGGTCCTCTTCCTTCTCATTTCTTCTCACTGTGGGCCTTTGGTCCATTCCTTTTGAGGGTTTGACACTTACTGATCTGTTATGAGAGCTCTGAGCTCTGGAGCCCCCGGGCCGTGGATATCTGTGTGCATGTCCTCTGTGGCCTGGCAAAAAGAACCAATAAGGAAATGCCTTACCAGCTCAGAGTTAATTCCAGCCAGGCAGAGGATCTTATATCCAACTAGGAGGAAACAACAAGCCAACAGAAAATGAACTGTCTGCTTGAGGACTCCTGCTAGTGGCAAAATGGCTGCTCACACATCAACACCACCCCTCAGCACTGGGGAGGCAGAGGCAATCAGATCACTGGGAGTTTGAGGCCAGTCTGATCTACAGAGTGAGTTCCAGGACAGCCAGAGTTACAACAAAGAAACCCTGTCTTGGAAAAAAAAAAAAATTAAAAAAAATTCATGTGTGTGTGTCTGTGTGTCTGTGTGTCTGTGTGTCTGTGTGTCTGTGTGACATATGAGTTTAGGTCCCTGTGGAGGCCAGAAGAGGGCGTTGGATCCCCTGGAGCTGGAGTTACAGATGGTTTTGAGCCACCCAGCATGATTGCTGGAAACCAACTCAGGTCCTCTGGAAGAACAGTAAATGCTCTTAACCCCTGAGCTGCTTCTCCAGGTCCACAAAGCTGTCTTTCAGATGACAGTAGTAGAGAAGACTCTCCAAGCAAGCCATGTGATGAAGAGTTTAAGGAACAGGTCATATCTTCTCCAAGATGGTGCTGAGGAGAGGCCACTACCTATCCTGCCCTCGGAGGAACTCTGGTGGTCCCTATGTGAGTGTCTAAAAAGACTAACTTTCTCCTAGATGCTATGGTGATTGTAAACAGGAGCCAAGACTCACTTAAGTTGTTCCTGAATAGTGAGGTTTATTGAGAAACCCACGTGCACGAGGTCCATGGGAGGTCAGCCTCAAGGGCAGGAATCCAGACAGCTCCCCATGTGCTCTCCTGGCGTTCACAACCTCTCCCTTCATAGCATAGTTGCCGTCTGTGGGCCTCCTTTCTGCTCCTCAGTCCCTGCCCCATATCTCTGCTTATTTGTCAACAGATGGCTATTCAGCAGCCAAGTCTGCATATCACTCAGGTCAAGCGCTAACTCCTTCAGGGCTACTTGGCTGAATCCCTGAGAGCTGCACCTCTGGCTCACCTGTTAAGCTGGATTATGTCAAGGCTTCTGGCCTGTGGATGGGACTGTGCTTGGGACCCAGATCCTCATCAGGTCCAGGCAGACTGCGGCAGAAGATGTCAGTCGGTCATGAAAGATCAAAGACTTCTAACTTCTCTTGAGACAGGGTCTTACTAGGTAGCTCTGGCTGACCTGGAACTCACTATGTAGACAGAGTCCTGTCTTTTGCTGTCCCCCAACTGTTGAGATTAGAGGAATACGCCACCATGCCCAAGGAGACTTTTAACTTCTTAATGGTAATACTGAAATTTAGGATACATTCCTAAATAATAAGCACTGCCTTTGAAGTATATTTCCCACCATGTTATTCCAGTGTTTTGTTCTGTTTTATTATCTTGTTTTATGACACGGTCTTGCGATGTTGTCTAGGCTGTCCTTGAACTCACAATCTTCCTACTTCTGCCTCACCAGTTTTAGGACACAGGAGGAAGCCACCACACATTGTTTTATTCTATTTTAAAAAGGGAATCTCCAATAGCTACATCACCACCTCAGTTTCCTTACAAAGTGCCTTCCCTAGAAGCAGATCCCCTATCTACACTGTAAACTGTCCTTCAGAGAGAGAGAGACAGGTAGGCTTGAAGCACTTATCCCCCAGCGGGCTACAGAAAACCCCTGAGCTACACAAAGGCTTCTAGCCTGCTTTCCAGTTGAATACAAAGTGAGTTTGAAGCTCAGGCCATGAGAATGGAGAGAGAACACAGAAGTGAGGGAAATTCAACAGAACTGGGTGGGAGCAATTGGGGAGAGGAGAGCCAGCCAGGGTCAAAGGTCAGCCAAGGGCTGGCACTGTACCTACGAGTGGGTCTCCACTGTGAAGAGTCTGGGGACCGGGCAGAAGTTAAGTGCTAAGCTAGGTAGTCAGGGGCCTACATTCCAGATCTTTCTCCTGAGCCTGAAGCCTCACTTCCTTTGGGTTTCTCTTCTGCCAACCACTATGCAGTCTCAATACCCATAAATGCTTAGCTATTGTGTTGTCATAGTCTTTGAGTGGAAGATGCTGTGAACCACACTTAAGGCAGGGCTTCTCAGAAGGGCCCTAGGAAAAGTTCCCCGGGAAGTCCTGAAAGTCCGGCCCTGGGATTGCCTGTAACTTGTAATATTGCTGTGGCATTCCTCCCAGGCCTGACTTTACACTGCTCCAATTTGTTCTGGAATATTCCTCTGACTGTCTCAGAGAAAACTTTTTCATACATCTGTCCATAGGAGAGGGAGGATGTATGGATTATCCACGGACTGCTACAGAGTGGGCTGAGGAGTTCAGGCCCAGTTATCTGAGGATTAGCTCTGGATTCCTCTGTGGAGGCGGGGCCAAGCCTGTGCTAGGTGGTTTCAAAGGCCCCAGATACAAGTCTTCACGTCGAGGGTGCTGTGAGGAAGAAAAACACCCTCGGAAAAAATCAACAGAAAACTTTCTTAAATCATTATCCAACTTTGTGAATTCTGAAGACTTAGTGAGGTGATTTAAATAAAGATGGAAATTCTTTAAACTAAGGCTATCCAGGACCAGTTCATTAAATTGGACCATGAGAAACCTAAAGTGCCCTCACAGGATATTATTCACCCTATAAAAACAGAATGCATTTGTTCACGGCAAACATGTCAGAACAGCAGCTGTGGAGAACAAGTGTTGACTGGTCCCTGTCCAATCTGCCAACTTCCAGATACAGCCTGGGATCCAACAGGTGACACATTACCATGAGAACATTGGCCGCCCGGGCTTTTCTCATTCGTCATTTCAACACCAAGCATGCGAGTCTATCAATAAACTTTCGAGACAAGTGCTGTTCCCATGACACGTGGTTGATTGAGAGCGGGGGACGCTCCATTTAACAACTCTAAAGCCACCGAGATGCCTGGTGCGTCCCATAGAAGACAGCTGCCTCGGTGCTGAGGGATAGAGTAAGCTTATGTCTACGGCCGGGTGTGGTGGCTCATACCTTTAATCTCAGTACTCAGGAGGCAGAGGCAGGTGGATCTCTGTGAGTTCTAGACCAACCTGGTCTATGGAACATAATGAGTCCCAGGACAGCCAGGGCTACACAGTGAGACCCTGTCTCAAAACTGAAGTGACAGTTGTTTGTGAGCCTCCATGTAGGCCTTGGGACCCGAACCTGGGTCCTCTGCAAGAGCAGTAAGTGCTCTCAACTGCTGCCAACTGCTATCTCTTCAGCGTTCTGACTTTCCCCTCTTAAATCAACTCACTGAACTTACTTAACTTACCTGAATCAATTATCTTTGAGTAAAATTACTAGTTTCTCCCAAGTGAATTTTATCTGAATTTATAGCTTTCAGGGGCTTAGTTTTCTAAAATTAATCAGAATACACAACTATTAAAAAGAACCTTGGGAGGAAAAAAAAAAAAAAGCTAGATTTTGTGTTGTCATGAGCGAGTACAGACTGTATCCTGGTAGAACCCACCTGACTCTAGGGAGCCTTCTAGAAGTCAGCGGATGCTGGCCAAGGCTCATTTATCTGCAGCAGACCTGTTGTACCTATGCTGTCAGTAACTGGCTAGCCAGTCCTGAGCTAGTCACTACTGCAGTGTCCCCGAAAGCTGAACTGACCGTACCCTGAGTTTCTTTTTTAATTATTTGTGTCTTTCCAAGGTTTGCTTGTGGGGCCTGGCACCTTGGCTGGACGTGCCAAGAGCTGTGGGGCTGTAAATAACTAGTCACTTTTCCCACTTGCTCTCGGACGATTTCACAGAATTTGCCTTCCACTCTCCCCTTTCCAAGGCTTTGAGAGCACACCTGTCAGCCAGCGACAGGAAGAAAAAGCCCCCTTTCATTTCTTTGCTTGAATTGCATTGAGGAAAAAGGTTCAATGAGGAAAAAAAATCGTTGGGCGACTTTAAAGAAATGCATTTAACTATCGCCCTGCCAGCGGCCGACCTCTCCAGCTCCTCTAGCCGATGTTGAGGAAAAGGCAAACCTGGACGGCCCACACCTCAGAACTCAGAAGTGATAAACACCCAGAAGCAACGGCACATGGTTAATCGTGTCAGATTTCACCTTAGCTTTCTTTCCTCATCTGGGAAACAATGAGTTTGAGCAGGGTGGTTTGTCAAATTCTCTCAGCTCTGAGGTTCCTGGATGGCATGATCTCAGCTCCAGGTTTTTAAAAGTTTCCAGCTTCCGGCGTGGTCAAATCCCTTCTGCTCTGCCTGCTTAGAAGACACCGGAAGTCACTTTTCAGGACCGCGCTCTCTCACACTCTACAGGTACAGGTTTTTGTAAGTTTCACAACCATGCCGTGATCTGAGGCACGACTGGCCGTAGCTGTCTCGCAGCCAGGCTGCCCACTGTGTGCTCATTTGCTCAGTGTGTCTCAGTGAGCTGCACTCCTGTTACGTTCCAGATGGCGAGCACAGCGCTTCAGTGCGTGGGCTGGCAGCGAGATCCATTTCCGCTCTACATTAGCACCAGGATTTTAGGAGGTAACTCAGCCTCCGTAAGCCTCCGTTCCTTTATCTATCAGCTAAATATGACCACAAGTACAGATGTTGGTTGCGGGCTTTCTGAAGGCTAAGGGAGGGGTGCTGCATGTCAAGCACTTCCAATGTAGGAAGTACTCAACAAGTAGGAGTCAGCTTTTATCGTCACCACTGTGGACTGAATTGTGCCTTGCCCACACTGTCGTTTGTATGTAGATGTCCTCATGCGTAGTGCCTCTGAATGAAATCAATCCTGTAACAACTCAGTCACGAAGACCGGTGAGAAAAAAACCCACTGGTTGAGCCACCCTGTTGGCTGTGTTCGTTATGCAACCTTGGTGAATTCACAACACATGTTGCATCTGAAGACAGTGATGACACTAACTCTCACAATACAGAGTGAAAAGAGCAGGTAGGTACCATTAGCACACAGAAGGGTGTGTGTGTGTGTGAAGTACCCAGAGTGGAGAGAAGGAAAGCAGGTAAAGGTTCTAAAGAGCACCAGGCCTGAAGAGGTCAAGAAAACTTTCTTGACAGCGAAGGAAGGATAGAACGTTTTAGGCAGGACACAGCACACACAGTGGAATTCTTGCGTGACAAGGACACCCTTTGTTATCTAGGAATCATTTGTTCAGTGACACAGAACCTCACCGCTAGTAATGATGGAGAAAAAGTAAACCCTATCCAAAGCCGGGTGAAATGCTATTCAGCTGTTGGATAAATGGTACCCCGAGCATTCATTTGTGCTGTCTAGACAACTTAAGGAAAACACAGAGAGAGAATCCACGTTCCAGCCCTGGAGAGGAGGTGGCACTATTTGTTTGGGGGCCTAGGTAACGTGACTCTCCTCGCTCTAGCTCAGTCTAAGAAAACAATGGGACTGGGAGAGAGGAGGTACTTACAATCTAAGCACCACCACCACCTTGTGTATATATGTGGCCATTTACAATATATGGAAATATGATTGTAACGGACTGTACCTCAAATCCTCGTCATTCATTTACACTTACACATCTCTAAATGAGTCCGAAGAAGCAAGACAAGGAAGGCATGGTCATTCTCTGCCTGCTTCAAGGATTGCCAAAGATTAGTGAGCCAACGTCTGTAAAGCTCTCTAGCAAAGACCTGAAGAACTAGGGGCTGCCATCGTGTTCCCACACTCCTGAGGACAACAGGAGGACTGCTCCTCTCTTTTATATCATAAAGCATGGTTAAATGCTATCTGCAAGAAGATGGAAAAATTCTTCATGTGTGTACTCACCCGTGTGCAGTGTCTGCAGAGACCAGAAGAGGCCATCAGATCCCCCGGAGCATAGTTGTGAGCTACCAAACCTGGGTGCTAAGACTTGAACTCTCTTCTTCCTCACAAGCAGCAAGCACTCTGAACCGCTGAGCGGTCTCTCCAGCTCCTGACATGGTAACTTTATTACTCACTTATTCATGGTTGTAAAACCTTTATGGACTTTGTAGTTTATTTACTTATTTATTTAGTGCTATTGCATGAGTCTCACGGACGCTCTCTTCCACTGAGTGACATGCCCAACTCCTATACTTTGTATTTTAAATACTTCAGTGTTTGGCCTTAGCTCTTAGTCCTTCTAGTTAGCATAATATTATGTGATTTACTCATGTTGCTGCAAAATCTTTGTAGTATTTTAAAAAATACTATGTTGAAAAATAATTTACATACAATAAAATTTGCCCACTTAACATATAATTCAATAACTTCTGGTCAATTTATAGTCAAATGACCATCACCAAAGTCCACTTAAAAATGTATTTTATGTGTATAGGTGTTTTGCCAGCATGTATGTCTGTGTACCGCATGTGTGCTCCATGCCCTCAGAGGTCAAAAGAGGAAATGTGAGCAGCCATATGAGTTCTGGTAATCAAACCTGGGTCCTATGGAACAACAGCCAGTGCCCTTAACCACTCTGCTCTCGGACTGACAGTTTTGCATTTTCTAGAATTAGTGCATGGCTTTTTTCACTTAGCACAATGTTTTGGTTGAGGGTGGCGTTGCTGTTTGTTTTTCTAAAACAGCACTTCTCCATGAAGCCCAGGCAATTCCCCAAACCACAGACTTTCTGCCTCACCCTTCTGACCGCCACATATCAGCTTGCCCAGCTAGCAAGTGTCTTTAAAGCCCATCTATGCTACTGTGTACCCTTAGTTTGCTCCTTTTCATTGTGGAGTGATATCCTATTTGTACAGATTGTTACATTTTGCTTATACAGTCACCAGGTGATAGACATTTGAATTGTTTCCAAAAGTTAGCCATTGTGATTACTGCTACCAGGAGCAAATGTCTTTGTGTGAATGTCTGCTTCTATTCCTCTTTGTCAGATAACTGAAATGAAAGTGCCCAGTCACCGGGTAACTCTGTTTTAACTTTTAAAAACAAATTGCTAAGGGCTGGGTATGGTGACACATGCCTTTAGTCCTAGCATTCAGGCTGCAGAAGCAGAAGGATCTCTGTGAGTTCGAGGTGTACTTGTTCTATATAGCATGCTCCAGGGAAGCCAGGGATACATAGTAAAACCCTGTCTCAAAACAAACAAACAAAACAAAAAAGAAATTACCAAGCTCTTCCCAGATGGCTGCAACTTCCACCTTCTCACCAACAATGTACGAAGGTCCCAGCTTCTCTGTGCATTTATTATTATTGTTTGTTTGTTTTTATTGTAATCTATAAAGAGAGCCTATAACTCTTCATTTTCTTACCTTTGTGTTTGCATGTGGGGTACCCAGAGGAAACAGAGGGCTTTGTGCTGAGAAAGCATCCTACTGTTGCACCCCAGTTCTCATGGTGCTTTTTGAAGCAAGGTCTCCCTAAGTTACTTGCTCTGTAGCTCAGGAAGTTTTTGAACTCCTGCCCTCTTCTCTCTACCTTCCTGGTAGCCAAGACTACACACAGTGTGCAACAGCAGCCCAGATTCTTTGTATTTCCCACACACACACATCTCGGCATCTTTTATGTATTGTTATCAGCTTGCAAAGAACATCTCTAACATTCCATATTGCTTGGTTTCCCTTTGTTGTACAATTTCTCCCACCCCTGACTTTGCAGTGTTGGGATCAAACCATGAGCTTTGCCCCGGAAGTGTTTTACCACTGACCTAGGCTGTAGCATCAGCCTTTGGTTGTATAATTTTTTAAGATGAACTAAGAAGAGGATTACTGGGTTACATTACTTACTGGAGCACAGGCTAAGCCTGACTTGCATACAAGAAGCAGCCTTGACAGAGTGGTGGCTTCCACATCAGGGGGCTGACTGTTTACTGAGTACTTTTCTCCCCCTGGCCAAGCATGCTAATGTGTTACAGCTACGACTTGACTGCATCTTCACTTTTACTCTTTGGTGGGAGTGATCAGCTTCACAGAACAAATGAGGACACACTGTGGTTTGGCCTAGTTTAACCAGGAGGGAGATAGCAGATACAGGACTGCAGCTTGGGAAGTTTCCTGGCTCAGTGTTATTCATTCATGGGCGAGGGGCCACTGGGATGGAGAAACCCACTGTCTCCAGCAGATGTGCTTGCCGGTTCCCAGCTTCTGTGCCATCATCTTCAGTGTGTCGCACGGTGGCTGCATGGGTCCTTGTGGGTGGATGTGACCCTTTCAAAAGGAAGAAACGATTCATAGGACTTAATAGAGCTGCCAAGAAATTCAAGACCAGCTGCGAGAGGAGGCCAGAAAAGGACTGTCACTCTCTGAGTACCGCTTCCCACCAGTCTTCAGTCTTTCATAGGTGGTCTCTCGATCAAAAGAAAGCTTGCAATTTTTGCTTATTCTGTTTCACTTTTTTAAATTTTTATTTGTTCGTGTGTTTGTTTTTGTTTAAAGCAGGATCTAGCTAGTCTGGAACATGTTGTGTAGCTAGAACACACTGGCCTTGAACGTGTGATTCTTCCCTATACCTTTTCCTCCAGAGTACTGAGATTATAGACATGAACAGCCATCCTAGGCCATTACTTACTTTACATTTAGTGGTGTGTGTGTGTGTGTGTGTGTGTGTGTGTTTTGGAGGAAAGTTCACATTGACTAGAGCTCACTAATAAGGATACTATGGATCAAACTTGGGTTTTCAGCCTATTATTTATTTACTAACTTATTTATTTTTACCTAATATGTGTTGAGTATTTTGTCTGCATGTATGTGCACCACATGCATGATGTACCCACTGAAGCCAGAAGAGGGAGTTGGATCCCCTGCACCTGGATTTACAGACTGCTGTTAGCCATCATGTATATGCGGGGAGCTGAGCTCTGGAAAATCAGCAAACTTTTAACTACTGAGCCATCTCTCCAGCCCTTCTTCACCCTGCAAACCAAGATCTGAGAGCCTCATCCTCCCTTGATTTGCCAGTGTAGACTGAGAGAAAGATCTCAGGACAGCAGACAAAAACAAAACTGGAGCTGTCCTTCAGAACAAAGCAGCTACCTCAGCTGGGGAGGAGGCACCAGCATCAGTGTCTTCTGCTCAAAGAACCATCTGGGCCCTGCTTGGGAGTCTGCAGCTCAGCACAATGGAGACTTTCTGAGCTCAGGATCATAGGGACACAGTTTTTGAGCTCCACGGAGCAATCCCCACACAGGTGGCCCAGGCCAGGAGAATTTGGGTACCTGCTTTGTGCAGGTGGGAATTTGGGCTGCCTGGCCCACAGCTTAGCCAGCTCTCAGTCAAAAGCTGGCATTGATGAGGACAGCGGGTCCTATTTCATTCTAAGACTGTGCCCTGAAACAGCACCAGGCTAAAAGTAGCTCCGCCTTCCCTGGGGGATACTGAGAGTGCACAAAGCCACAGCCCCATGCTCTCCTTTCCAGCTGCCTGCTGCCAGAAGCAACCTCACACTTAGGCCATTGTTCAGACATTTCCCCCCGAAAATGACTTTCCTAAGTCCATCTCTTCCATCCTTGCAGGAATGACTCAGAGCGTGTCTCACTCATTCGCACTACATGAAGCGCACCTGTTAGGCATACTCTCTGGACTCCGAGACCATCCAAGTTCCCCTAGGTACTCATCAGCCCACCTCCTCCGTGTTCTCAGCTTGCTCTTCCTTCTTTCCTTTTCTCCTTCCTCTCCTTCCTCTCCTCCTCCTTCTGCTTCTTGTCATTTTCAGAGACCTCCTGTGATTTGTGAGTTTACTTCCTGAGTTTTAGCCTCCATTTAAAACTTCCAAGTTTCCTTCTAGGATGAAAGAAAGGAAATTTCTCCACAGCATCCTCTTTTCCCAGTCACTTCTCAAACAGTAATGCACTGTGGCATTTTCATCCCATTCTTGGTCCAGTGTTCTACTCTGTGATCTCAGTCTGTCCCGTAAGTGGCCATTTATGTATTATTAATGAGATTGATCCATCTGACTCATAACTTACATATCTATGCTAAGAACTTACAAATCTATCTCCTCCAGCTCTTCTGGAACTCCAGACCTGTGAAAAGTCCACTGTCCTTTGTTCCTTCCCCCAAAAACCTGACCAAGGAATCCAATCTTCTTGTGTGGGGTAAGACGGAAGGTGAGGACAGAAGAGGGGGTTGCGTCACCCACTCAGGCGTCCAGCTACCAGCACTGTGCTCTCGTGGGATGCTGAACTCAAGGCTGAAAAAACCAGAAAGATGAACCGGGAGACATCATGCCCATTGTGAAGACATCAGAGGGGTGACATACTCAGTGCACTCAACACAACATTTGACAGATGGAAGCAAAGCGGAGTGGGTGTCCGGAGGTGGGGGTGACTGTAAAAGACTTCACAGATAAGAGGACTAGAGAGATCCCTGGCGATCTCTGCAATTCTGCTCATGTGAGCATCTGTACAAATGGATAGACAACCAGTGTGTGAGGATGGAAGCCAGCACCCAGTGTAGAGGGGAGCACTCGGAAGAAAGCAGGCCATCCCATTCTTTCATATGAAAATGAACCAGAGGCCAAGTGCCATTCAGCCTCAAAACCCTCAACCTTACAACTGCTGTTATCAAAACACAGGTGCCAGGTTGGTTAGAGTCAGCTCTGTTCTCTATCGGCCTTCTTACCCGATGGGAGCGCCCCAAATCTGCCAGAAAAATGCACGAAACTCCAGGGGCTGAGTCTGTAAACCAACAGTCCATTTTATTTTTTTCTTCTTTCTTCTTTTCTTCTTATCTCTCCCCACCATTGTTGTTGCTCAAGTGATCCTGGAACTCATTATGTAGCCTACCCTGGCCTCGAACTCAGGGCAACCTTCCCACTGCAGCCGCCACAGATCTGGAATCACAGGCCGCAGCCACCAAGCCCAGCATAGAGCCTTTTGATATGATTAAGGAAATAACCCCAAGAAATCAAGTAATTTGCCCAAGGTCACACAGCTAGATTGGGCTAAGACCAATATGATAAAGGCCTCAGCTTCCTGCCCACTGCTTACACTGGGCTTTGTTTTCCCAATTACCGCATTACTCAGGTGGCCAGGAAGGGGCACAGCAGAACCGCAAGTGAAAACCAGGTTTGGACTTTTCACTGAAGGAAGTAAAGGGGTCAGAAGACAGATAATGGGGGTTTTGTTTGGTGTGTTACTTGAAGGCGCCAAGAAAAATCTTGGTGTTTTGAAACTAATTTTATTATCACTGTTTTGGTAAATTTTCTGTTCTGGGGTAAAAGTGCTACTTGGACCAGTCAATCAAGCAACCTGAGGCCCCCTATGTGTACTCAGCAACTGTGTGGAATGTTCCGGTACAGAGGGCAACAAGGATGGCCCTGCCCAGACAGACCAACCCCATAAGCGACCACCCTGTATCTACTCACACGCCTCTCCATCACGCTGGCTAGCCTGATGATCCATTTGATGCACACAGAAACATTCTAAGGAAATAGAGGGACCTGGAAAAGAAAGACGGAGAGAGGAGAAGAGGAAATAAAAGGAGAAGAGATGGCCGGAGAGGGAGAGCTCAGTGAACAGGCATGCTGGAGGCTGGATAAACAGGGAGAGAAACATGGAATGGATACTTAGCAAAGAAGCGGGGAACAGAGATGATCCCCAGTGCTCCCTGCAGATCTCCAATTCTGCTCTGAATAACTCACTAAGAGCGCGTTTGAGAGGGAAGGTTAGCAGCAGGGCCCCGTGGCAGGAAACGATGGTCATCACGGATGAAAGCCCTCACCAGAATGCCATTCCTTTCCCTCCACAGCTGACATTGTCCTGGTCCCTTGTGTGGCCACAGCCATGTGCTCTGCCTTGCTCTTCACACGAGTGTTAGTGGATAGGTTCGGGTGAGATCAGAGAAGTACTTGACTTGCCTTGGCTAGACACATAGGTGATTCCAACAGCTAAACACGGATTAAATGCAGGCTTCTGCCTTGGATCCTATAGGTCAGAGCTGACCATCAGCCAAGGGCTAAGATGGAATGAATCACTTGTGCCCTGGGGGATAGCCATGCCTGTGTAGCAATGCTCACTGTCAGAGGTGGAATCATGTTCACGGTGGTCACTGCAGAGCTCCTGTGGGAGCTGAGAGTCAATAATGTGTGGGAAGGTTTCACGCTGCATTTGAGTAGTACACTCATTGTTTTTCACGTAGATTGTTTTGCAGTGGCTTTAGTAAGAGGGGCTGTGTTTTCCAACAGCTTCTTGGCACTCTTACTGATTGTATCAATGAGCTGTTGCTACATAATATGCTGTTTGATGAGCCACCTTAAACCTCCTGACTTGTAACAGCAAACATCTATTCCCACGTTCATGAGTCTGTCTGTCTACTCTAGACCAGCTGAGACTGCAATAAGCCTGGGTCCTGCTGGCCGGGTCTCCTCACATGGGGTTGAGTTTGAGTCTGTGACTTCACTGTGGATCAGAGGCCAAGGTTCCAGCAGCTGAAGAGCCATGGACACACCCAAGACAGTTGATAGTGTTGGTCAGAAATCAAGTGTTTCAAAAGAGGTATCCTTCCTCCTCACAATGACTATGCTAAATGTTACCTACCTACCTACCTTCCTTCCTTCCTTCCTTCCTTCCTTCCTTCCTTCCTTCCTTCCTCTCTCTCTCTCTCCTCCTCCTCCTTCTCCTTCTTCTTCTTCCAAGGATTTACATATGTATCCCAGCTGGTCTGGTCTGAAACTCATTATATTGATCAGACTGGCCTCAAACTCACAGAGATTCAACTGTCTCTGTCTCTGGAGTGCTGAGATTATAGGTATACGCTAGCATGCCAGACCCCAGATGCTCTTCATTCATGTTTTCCTGCTTTAACTTTTTACAATAAAGAAAAATGAGAATAAACATCATGTCAGTCTAGAAGGAAGTAGGTTAACCTACAGAATCTGAACTTGGGAGGAAAGGACAGTGCCAGCCTTTTAGTATTAGCGTGGCAGATGCCTCTCTTACTGGAGTGCTCTGAATATTCACTGAATGGTCTGCCAGACTGTGGTCAGTCAAGATAGCCCTTTAAAAATGTATTTGTTTTTATGCACATGAGTGTTTTTCCTGTATGTATATTGTGATGGCTATACTTGGTTGTCAACTTGACTACATCTGGAATTAACTAAAACCCCCAAGGCTGGGCACACTATAAGGAATTTTTGCTTAATTAAATCATTTGAAGTGGGAAGACTTACCTCTAAACTGGGCCATACCTTCTCCTGGAAGCCTATATAAAAGACATTGAGGAAGGAAACGTCTCTTTCTTTGCCTACTTGCCTTTGCTCTCTCTAGCAAGTCCATTCCATCACTGGTGTTAAAATCTACCTCTCCAGGATTGTGGTGTATACTAAAGACCAGCTGAGACTTCCAGCCTTGAGGACTGAAAAACTACTGCATTCTTGAACCTTCTGTTCATAGGCAGCCATCAGTGGATTAGCTAGACCATAGCCTGTAAGCCATCCTAATAAATCCCTTTCATATGTACACACACACACACACACACACACACACAGAGAGAGAGAGAGAGAGAGAGAGAGAGAGAGAGAGAGATATGGATAGATAGATTCTTTCTATAAGTTCTGTTACTCTAGAGAACCCTGACTAATATATATATAGCCTCAGAAATCAGAAGAGGGACTTGGATCTCCTGGAACTGGAATTACAGATGGTTGTGAGCCTGCATGTGGGTAAACATTGCATTTGTCTTAAATTGTTAAGTTTTTTGGTGTTTAATCACTCAGCAACTGAAAACCAAATCAGCAATATTCATCACCCCTTGCCCCAAACCTGCGTGTCCCAGGCAGCCTCAGGTTCTGTGTGTCTGTCCACTGTCACCAGCATCTGTTGATATTGCTTCATTTGATCTTGAGCTCCTCAGCACCACGCTCTGGACAGTGTGACAGTTCAATTTCTTGAGTAGATAGTAAATTGAAAGAAGTGGGTGTAGAAAGTGATGTTCCCTCATGCTACTCACGCACCCGTGTGACTCCCCTTAGCCATTCCTAGGGCTGGATTGGAGCTGACCCTGTCCTGGTCATTATATTGGGGAGTGAATTCTCATGGCCTTGTACCTCACCCGGGACCACAGACCCCAACTCCTTGCACTCTCTCTGGTATGCTTTTGAATGATTGTTTTATTTTCAATTATGTCTATGTGTGCGTGTTTGCATGTGGGCATGTGTACACACATGGGGTGCCTGCAGTGGCCAGAGGTATCATATTCTTTAGAGCTGGAGTTGCAGTCAGTTGTGAGTTGCCCAACGTGGGTACTGGGGACAAAATTTGGGGTCCTCTGCAATAGCAGTAAACACTCTTACCTGCTAAGCCATCTCTCCAGCCTCCACTCCTACTTCCCTTTGTCTGACTCTCACCTTCCTCCCATCCTGGAGGGTAGGAGTTACTGTAAGGTTTCATTCACAATTTTTTTTAAAGCTGCATTTATTTGATGGTTTATTATGTGTGTGTGCCACAGCGCAAGTGTAGAGGTCAGAAGACGACTGTGGGAGTCGGTTCTCCTTCCACCACGTGGGTCTGATGGATCAGGCTGAGCAGGCACTTTTACTCCTGAGCCATACTGCTTACCCGTGGTTTGTTTTTGTCTCTGGTGCCTTTTAAGAATAGCTGTTTTGAAATGGACTCTACGTATTTAAAATTTAGTTTGAGAAAAACTTGAAAATGTTATTTTACTTTTCAGTAAGATAATTACAGTCTTAGTTTCGAAGGATGACTTGGAAGCTCATTTTGAGAAATTTCACAGCACCAAGGGGCTCTGGGATGTTGGGGGTGTGGCTTCCAGCGGGAAATTGGCCATACAGACTTGAATGCTGGATTGCCAAGTGTGAAGTGTGCCAGGAGTAACTCTGGACGTGGGGCATCACACCTGTAGAGGGAATCCATCTACTTCACATCTGTGTTCCCATTCTTTGGCTCACAGCCCAGCGTAGAGATAGGCTTAGTGTCTATTGTCTGGGTGAAGGACGTGCCTCTCAGCTGTTGGTGTCTTGGTATCATCCTTCCACTTCCTACAGGAAGTATCCTGGTAAACGGAGAAAGAAAAACTGGAACAAAGGCATTGCTGCTGTCAGGAAAGGAAAAAAGTTTCATCCTCCCAGTTCCTGTCCAGTTCAATACGCAAATGAATTCTACAACCACTCCTCTCATAAAGTGGTTCTTTACCACTCGTTGGGAATTTCACTCCAAATTTAAATGCAAAGGTGAAAATTTGAAAGTGAAAGTTTTTTTTTAAGTGCCATATAGTGCATCTTTGCTTTAGATGTTTTAGAAAACAGACAAGTGAAGATGAACACAATTAAAATTATCCTGAAAATAATGAAAACTGTCACTGATTGGCCAGAGAGAGATTGTGTTGTTCTGTGACTTTATTCCTTATCTATGTGGTGTTAAATATTCTCCTGTTCTGTGTGCTGAATAAATCGTACCGCTGGGCCCCGGTTTAGTGAGGGGCCCATGGGTTTTGCTTTTACATTTTTTGTTTGTTTGTTTTTTGTTTTGTGCTAAGGATCAAAGTCCTGTTTACAAACATGTGCTCTAACCCTGAACTGTACGGTTCCTGTATCATATGTCTTTAGCCAGCTCTCCAATTTTAGGTCTTTACACAGTTTGTTTGCTTATTTATTTATTTTGTGACAGTGTCCCACTATGCAGCCTGGGCTGGCCGCGGGCTGGGCACACCTAGACCAGTTTGGCCTTGGGTTTGCAGCAGATCTTCTTGCCACAACCTCCAGAATGTTTCTTTTTCTTTCATGATCTCTACCTATAAGGACCATTTTAGAAACATTCATCTGTATTTTCTTTTAATATTATTATGGCTTCTTAACATTTTTTTAATAAAATTTTATTGGAACAGGGTCCTGCTATTCATTAACATTTGTTTTTGTTTTTTAAGATTTTATTTTTATTTTATTAGATGAGTGCTCTGTCTGAGAATATTCCTGCATGCCAAAAGAGGGCATCTGATCCCATTGTAGATGGCCGTGAGCCACCATGTGGTTGCTGGGAATTTAACTCAGGACCTCTGGAAGAACAGACAGTACTCTTAACTGCTGAGTCATCTCTCCTTCCCCGTTCTTAGTTCTTAACATTTTTATTTACTTTGGGGATGCAGCGTTGAGGCAGGGTCCTAGCTGGCCTAGAACTTACCATGTAGTTGAGGCTGATCTTGAACTTTCAGCAATCCTCCTGTCTCTGCCTTCTGAGAGCTAGGACTACAAGTATGTACCCCCATGCGCAGTAAAAATTGTTTATTAAATTTTATTTATTTATTTAATGATTTCTTTATTTTTATTTTATGTGCATTTATGTTTTGATTACATGTTGTCTGTATAAGTGTGTCAGATCCCCTAGAACTGGAGTTACAGACAGTTGACAGTTGTGAGCTCCCATGTGCGTGCTGAGAATTGAACTTGGGTTTTTTTGGAAGAACAGCCAGTGCTCTTAATAGTTGAGCCATCTCTCCAGCCTCCCAAATTTCCATCCATTTATTTATTTATTTATTTATTTATTAATTAATTTAGTCATGCTTTTTCTGTGTAGCCCTGGCTGTCCTGGAATTCTCTTTGTAGACCAGGCTGGCTCTGAACTAGCAACTTGTAGGCCTCTCACTCCTGAGAGCTGGGCCACCATTACCTGGCTTTTTTTTTTTTTCCCTTAATCCCCCCTTTTCCACATGTATTGCTTTCTATTTTCTTTAGTTTTGATTTTTTGTATTTTTTTCAACTTTCTGAAAGGACCCCTGAGAATATTGGTGGTCTGGAATTGTTTTCTAACATGTGCATTTAAAGTCCTCTTCTGCTTTCTACGCATGGCGTTAGCTTCATCCAGAAACTTTGGTGAGTACTTTCCTTCCTTCCTTTCTTCTTCTTTTTTTTTTTTTTGGTTTGGGTTTTGGTTTTTGAAGACAGGGTTTCTCTGTTGTAACTCTGACTGTCCAGGAACTCACTCTGTAGACGAGGCTGGCCCCGAACTCACAAACTCGCCTGCCTCTGCCTCCTGAGTTCTAGGATTAAAGGTGTGAGCCACCACCCCTGGTGGAGTACTTTTCTTACCAATCAAAATATTTCCTGATTTCAGTTGTAATTTCTTCTTTTACTTACGTGTGACTCAGATGTGAGTGTTAGAGTTCCATATATACAGAGGATTCCCGGCTAACATTAAAAAAAAAAAAAGATTTGTAGTGTAGTTCTCTGCTGAAGAGCGTGATTGGTCTACTCGAACTTAGAGCACATGCGCCCTTTCAGTTTTAACTGCTTCAGAACAGTGCCCATCTGCACTTGGTGCGAAATGTTCTGCATATGTCACAGCAAACTTACTAGTCGCCTTATTCAAGCGTTTTTATTTAAGATTTTACTTCTAATTTTAAAACTTTTAAAAGTTCATTTCTCTTATGCATATGCGTGTTTGGCCAGCGTGCACGTGAGTGCACCGTGTGCGCCACGTGGAGGTCAGCAGACGGCGTCGGGTCCTCTGGGCTGGAGTCACAGGCAGTTTGAGGCTCTTGAACTGGAATCAGCCTCAACATGTTGAGCTTGCTTACCAATAAACACAGCTGGGGCTGCCCTGCAAAAGGAGCGGAGAGTGGAGAGTAAGCACAGGGCCAATAAAGGGAAGTAGAGGCCACTTGCTGAACGGATATTACCAAGAAATCATGACCGATGACAATTTAAATAGGGCCTCTGCCAAAAAGCTTGATATGTTCATGCCTGATCCAGCCTAGCTATAATTTAAGGGTGTCTTTTGGTCCTTTGAGTGTGGTATCCAAAAGATCGTCCTATAGGTCCCATAGCATAAGACCGTCTTGGGTCCAGATTGCTGGATCAGATGTGTGGCAGTTCTGGTCCAGTCATCAGTGCATGAGGAGGAAAACATCTAAGTCAGCTGTTCACGTCCGTGGTTGTACCAGGCCTGTGTGATCACATTATGATGGGGTTGCAGGGCTCTTCATCAAGAAGACAGTTTCCCAGGCACTGCTTAGACAGCTTCATCCACCCACCTCAGAGGTCCTTGGACCCCACCTTGTGTGTGAGCTCTCCTTGCATGGAAAGTGCTGAACCACAGCTGGAGTTCCAGAAGAGCAGGCTTGGTCTATCCTCTTTTCAAACACACAGTCCCAAGCCCCAGAAGTTAAGCAGCTGCTGTGGAGGAGTGTGGATGGGAGGAGGCTGGGAGAATGCTCAGCTGATCTGTGTCCATCCTCTTCTGTTCCACTGAAGTCCTTGAAGTCCATGTTCAGGGCACGATTTGAAAATCACCATGACAAAGGATATGGGTGCATTTAGGGTTGGGGAATATGAGCAGTAGCATCTTTGCAGTCCTGGGCTGCATGATGGACATGTTTCAACAATTCCAGCGTTGTGCCTCCAGAACTGTGAGCTAAATAAACTTCTTTATAAAATTATTCTTCCTCCAGTATTTCATTATAGTTACAGAAAACAGGCCATGCACCTAGAGCCCTGTATCGACATGGCTAGAATCCAAGTGGGTGGCCCTGAGCGTGTCACCATGCTCTGCACTGCCTCATCAGTATGAAGAGGAGGTTGGACTAGGTGATCTCTATATCCATGAATTAGTGGACAGAGGTGGGCACATGGGACCTTGGAAGGAAAGCCAACCCTTTTCATTTTGTTTATTTTGGATAAGAGACCCTTGGTTTGTAAGAAATCTGCTAGAATCAATGCCCTGGACTTAGTCTCAGTTGTTCTGAGACTCCTGATATCCACAGCACATGGTCTGGTAATTCCTGGGTCTTAACATACTAGCTGCCTTGTGTTCTTTGTGAGGGAGCAGACAGAGAGGAAAGGGTGTGGGGGAACAAGCAACAAGGAGAGAGGTTTGTTCTAGCCTCCTTACTGTGGAAGTCAGATCATTTAATCTGAGGACTATCAGATAATCAAGTAAATCTGTTAATGGTGGGAAATGGAGCTGGCTCCACAGACTAAGCAGAGAGATTGGCTAGATATTTAATCACCTTTTCCCCTCCAAGACCATTGTTTCTATCTCTTCACTGATAAAGAAGACAAGACAGGTGTTTATATGCTAAGAACTTGGGGCCCTGTGGGAGCTGGTGTTCAAATACTGGGAAGCCTAACCGGAAACATTACTCAGAAAACTCAGCAGAAGGATACAAGAACCCAGAATCCAGTGAGTCGGAAGGAAACAAGAGGCAGCCTGGAGGAAAGGTGCCACCTGAGGCCGTGGTCGACAAACGGCCCGTGTCTGGTCTGGTAGTGCTTCTGGCTGTCTTTGGAATGCACCTGGCCATTAGGAAACCACCAGCTGAGCTGGGTGGTGGTGGCATAAGCCTTTAATACCAGCATTGGGAGGTAGAGGTAGATTGATCTCTGAGTTCAAGGCCAGACTGGTCTACAGAGAGAGTTCCAGGACAGCCAGGGCTACATAGAGAAACCCTGTCTCGAGAAACAAACAAAAACAAAGGAAACCGCCAGGTGATGGTGTTGGTGACCATGATGAGAGGTAGGTGCTGCCTACTTTCCTAAGCCTTGGAAGTCTATTTCCTCCGGCAGCCAGCCCAGCAGTCTCGTGAGATAATTGCTATTATTACCACTATTTTCCAGAAGGACACTAAAGCCAGAGTTGGAGCTAGCTACTCATGGTTATATGTGGCTTCTTAGTGGTGAATCAGGACCAACTCAGAACTGTTTGCACTCAGGTCCTGCTAAAGCTAAAGCTGCAGCTCAGAGTGAGCCGAGGCTATTTAATGACTTGCTGAAGTATCTCAAATCACAGTTAAACATAAGGCACCCATTGTATAACAGTAATTGCTAAGTGTTGAGAGCTCATGTTACTGTTACTGTGCCAGTCAGATGGTTCGATGAGCAAAGGTTCTTGCTGCATAAACCTGGCAACTCCAGTTGGATCCCAGGAGGGAGCCAATGCCACAAAGTTGTCCTCTAATCTCCACACATGCACAGTGGCCCATGTGCCCACACACATAAACAGTAATTAAAAATCCTCACAGATACTAAAACTTTCCACTCTTGTAATATCTCAATATATTTATTATTTTAAAGAGCATGTGTATGCGCCCGCAAGCGCATGTGAGTGTCTGTAGAAAGCAGAAACAGATGTCAGATTCCCTGGAGCTGGAGTTACTGAGAGTTGTGAGCCACTTGGTGTGGGTACTGGGAACCAGTACCTCTGCAAGATTAGCAAACGTTCTCCGAGCCATCTCTTAGGCTTCCACATTATTATTACAAAAAGAGACAGAGACTGGGAGTTTCTCCACCCTGCCCAAGGCTACATGGAATTCAAACAATCCATCTGTGAATGCTGCCATGAGCATTCAGACCACAAGCTCCATTGATGGCCATTGAGTCTTTCTACTTCTCCCTGACCCAGCAGATCCATTAACCTGGATCTCCAGGGTTAATCTGTTATGCGTTAAGTGATTAAGAACTATGTTGGCTAGTTTTATGTCAGCTTGACACAAGCTAAAGTCATCTGAGAGGAAGGAACCTCAGTCAAGAAAATGCCTTCATGCCGGGTGGTGGTGGGAGAGGCAGAGGCATGCCTTTAATCCCCGCACTCAGGAGGCAGAGGCAGGCAGATCTCTGTGAGCTCGTAGCCAGCCTGGTGACAGAGTGAGTTCCAGGACAGTCAGAGTTACAACAGAGAAACCCCGTCTTGAAAAAACCAAAAAGAAAATATTTTCGTGAGATCAGGATGCAGTCATTTTCTTGATTAGTGATTGATGCCAGGGCCCAGCACATTGGGTCCTTGGTTCCGTAAGAAAGCAGGCTGAGCAAGCTATGAGGAACAAGCCCGCACTCCTCCACGGCCTCTGCATCAGCTCCTGCCTCCAGGTTCCTTGCCCTGCTCGAGTCCCTGCCCTCACTGCTTTTGATGATGAACTGCTATATGGACCTGTGAGTGAAGTAAACCCTTTCCTCCGCAAATGGCTTTTGGTCACGGTGTTTCATCACAGCGATAGAAACCCTAAATACGACAAGGACCTTTTCGAAAGAGTAGTGTTTGGGACATGGCAAGATCCTCAGTAATTCCAGATCTTGGAATGGTTTAATCTCTCTCTAATCTATGCTTGGGTTTGAAATATTTGCTGTGCCCCCCCCCAGTAACCCCCTGAAGAAAGGCCATCTTCTCTGTGGACACCCAAGGGTGATAAAATTCTACCTTCCTACTGGCAAAGATGACTTTCTAAACTTCTCTGAAACGGATATGTTTGTGAGTCAGCATTTATTTTGGTGCCATTTCTCATGCTGCCAAGGTCGGTGGTGCTGTCACTACTGAGGGCGAAGCTCTGGCAACGATGATGGCTGCCCCAAATGAATGTGGGGAACCCCAAGGGCTCACAGCTTCCCCTCTAATCCTTGTATGCCTCGCTGCCCTTCGGCACCTTCTTCTTGGTTCAGCATTAATTTCTTTGATTTTTCTCTCGGCATGCTTCCTTTTTTAAAAAAATATAATATTTTAACTAGTTCTTTGAGAATTTCATAAATGTAACTTGATCATATTCATCCCTTATTCTTCCCCCTAACTCTTCCTAGCTCCACCCTCACCCCCCAGCTTCGTGCCCTCTATTATCATTTATTTGTTTATTATAACTCGCCAAGTCCAATCTGTGCTGCCCACACTCATGGGTGTAGGGCCCACCGGAGCGTGACCAACCTACCAGGGCCACGCCTGTAAAGAAAACGCACTCTCCCTCCCGCAGAGGGTCCTCAGCTAGGGATGGAGGATCCTGAGCCCCTTCTCCTTCCATGTTGGAATACTGACTGACTTGATCTTGTGTGGGCGACCACAGCTGCTGTGAGTTCATGAGAGCATCAGGCCTTCGTGTCCAGAAGACGCTGTTCCCCTTTGGTCCCACCCAGCCTCTGGCTCTTAGAATCTTTCTGCCTTTCCTCCTTCTGGACCCTGACCTTGGGCCGAAGGAGTGTGATAAAGATATCATACTTGTAACTGAGCATTTCATAGACACACGTTGTCTGTAATTTGACCAGTTGTGTGTTAACTACCATCCACTACACAAAGAAACGTCTCTGATGAGCTCTGAGAGCTGCACTAATCTATGAATAAAGAGATGGAAATTTAGAGGACATTTTGATACTGTCTGTTTAGAAAAATAATAGTAGTAATGTCAACCCTGGGGCCTATGAGCTCTCCAATCATGCATTCTTATTGTAAATCTTAGCCAGATTTACAGTACCAAGTGTGTGGTTTCTCCTGTGGAACAGGCCTTAAATCTACTCCGAAATCTACTGGTTGCCTCTGTACTACATGGGTCATCATTGCACCCGCAGGCATATTCTGCCACGGAGGTCATTACTGTGGCTCACAGTGTTCACACCTGGGTAAGAGTGTTGATCTCTACCCTCCAACCCTGCAGCAGGTTGCATTGCACCTTCTGATGCTATGAAAGCAAGCCAGTAGGGAGGAAGCTTTTCCTGGTCAGCACCAACTTGATTTCTGCATGTTCAGGCCCATTTTTGGATGCTAAATACACATTTGCATCTTTCATCCTATAGCTCTGTCTGTCTTTACAAACCAGGACCTTGGCCAAATCAGTTCCTTCTGAATGTGAGGAGTGGGATCAGATCAGCGGCCAGGATCTGTTACTACAAAGAGTTTTAGCATGTGAGCCATCTGCTGTGCGTGCAGCTACTCAACCCTGCTGCTGTACTGCGAAGAAAAGCACAGAGACTATAACCCCAGTTGCAGACATTGAAATTTACCTGTCATATAATTTTCAACTCTCATGAAATATCCCTTCCAACTACTTAAAAATAGAAAAGCCATTCCCAGTTTGCAGAATCTACAAAATCAGACAGACAGACAGACAGATTTGGGCCTGGAATACATGATTTTAGTTTTTTTCCTTCTTCAGAGTCTCAAGACATTTCAGAAATGGAACTCTAAGGGGTTGTGCATATTAAAATCTGGCAAGTGTAGCCATATGTGTGTCACAAAACAAGCAGTGGTCTAGAAAGGAGAGGTCACCTCTCTCCACTGTGTAAACACACTTACTGAGCCCCACCTTTAGCAAAATGAGGTAACTTTAAGAGTTGCAAATTAGGGACTAACTCTGGAAATAGCATTTTTTAATCTTCATATTTTAAGTAAGAGGGCAATCATGAGCACTTCATTTGAACGAACATATCAACTGCTCACTTCTATAAAACATGCTTTTTTCCCCCTTGTAATGATGGAAGCCAAATTAGACAGCTGCTTAAATAGACTCAGTGCAAGGCACTGACATGGTGAAGTTTAGAATAAAAGAAAAAGTGTACTGAGTAATTTTATCTTGAGATTTTTCTTGGCTGAACTGCATCGCTGTCTTACAGGAATAATCACTTGGAAAGAAGAGCCAGCAATATGTTGAGGACAATGTTTCCAATAAACTGTGCTGGGTGTGTGCATGCAAATGAATGAAACTAGACCCTTATCTCCAACCATATTTACATACCAACTCAAAATTCATTAAAGACTTAAATGTAAGATTCAAGACTACAAAATTGCTAGGAAAAAAATAATAATGGACATGCTTCATGACATTGTAATGAGAAATTTTTTTTTAAACTAAGCACCACAAAAATCCTATTTCAAAAACAACAACAAAAAGAAGAAGGAGAAGAAGAAGACAGAGAAGGAGACAGAGGAGAAAGAGAAAAAGGAACTTTACTACTTATCTTCCCTAAAGACTGGCAAAATTGAACCTGGTGTGGTGGTACACGCCTTTAGTCCCAGTACTAAGGAGGCAGAGGCAGGTGGATCTCTGTGAGTTCAAGGCCAGCTTGGTCTATTGAGCAATTTCCAGGACAGCCAGGGCTACACAGAGAAACCCTGTCTTGTAGAGAAACACTTGATTTTTGATCCAGCAGCAATGCTGCTCTGGGATAGGATCACCTTCAAGGGCTCTGATTTGGTAGCATGGCTGTTCTAAGGTAGAAAGAATGTTAGGCTAATCCTGTCCTCTGTTTGTGCTGATGGTAAATGAAAGGGAATTCTGTGGTTCCTCCTCAGAGACTAACATGGAGATATGAGGAACACCCAGTGTCTCTCAGTCAGACCTTCACCTAGTGGCAGCAAGGTTGACTGGCCTGGCGTTTGGGAAGTGAATTATAGGATTCTCTCCATTAATGCAAAATAAGACTTTGTATCTGAAGACAACTTAGCACAGGCCTTTAAGCCAACTCAGAAGACAGTAGAAGAATATGCCTTTAAAACCAACTCAGAAGGAATTGGTGGCACACGCCTTCAAACCAAACTCTCGGGATATTAAAGGAGCAGTAACTAAAAGCACAAAGAAGCAAGGTAGAAGCAGAGAGGGGAAGCAGAAAGGAGAAGCAGAGGGGAAAGGCAGAGTTCAGAGTGAGAAGCAAGAAATCAGAAGCAGGAGATTGAAGAAGCAGGCGTGTGGAGAAGAGGCAGCAGAGAAGGCAGCTAGTCAGAGTTCAGTTCAGAGTAAGTTCAGTTCAGTCTTGGAGGCTGAAGCCCCGAAGGTGCAGGCTTAAGACTGTACCTCGTTCTTCCTTGAACCTCCATGAATAAAAATACTTTTACACTGTCTCAAAAACGAAAACAGAAGAAAGGAAGAAAGTAAGTGAGAGAGAGAAAGAGAGAGAGAGAGAGAAGGAGAGAGAGAAGCACTCTAGACAAGCTGGCCATAGCACATGGCATATCTGTCCTTCAAAAAGCTTTACTAGGTATTAGAAATAAGAAAAGAAAAGAAAACGAAACATTGAGTCCACAGTGGATACATCAAGCAGCATGAAGAGGCTGTGTCTTAAAATCTGTCTGTTACCATCCACATGGGTTAATCAGACAGTAAAGCAGATCACTGAAACCAACAAACAAAAATCCTACATTTCCCTCTGTGTATTCTAAAAATGAAGCTGGGTACGGCAGTGCTCACCTGTAGTCCCAGCACTTGGGAGGAAGAGTCAGGAAGGTCTTTCTGAGTATGAGTCTAGCCTGGTCTATAAGCGCGTACCAGGCCTGCTACAAGACCTTGGCAGGTGCGTGGACGTGCGTGATTCATGGGCCAAGTGTAGGGATGGGGGAGGGGCAGCAGCTTTAAATACTCAATGCTTAGAAAAAGCAAACAACAAAAAGAAAACCCCATCAGACTAGAACAGGAACCATGAGAGAGAGGGAAAGTGTAGATAGCAAGAAGTTTAATATAAGGGGTTCATTACGTGTTTACTTGTGTATCTATGTGTGGGTAGCAGATCCACAAACGTTTGTGTCCTTGACAGCCAGAGGTTGAGATTGGGTAACCTTCCTCAACGATTCTCCACTTTTTATTTAATTTTCTTTCTTTCTTTCTTTTTGCTTTGTTTTCTTTTGGTTTTTGGTTTTTCAAAACAAGGTTTCTCTGTGTAGCCTTGGCTGTCCTGGAACTCGCTTTGTATACCAGGCTGTCCTGGAACTCACAGATGCTCTGCCTCTGCCTCCGGAGTGCTGCAGTTAAAGGCTTACGCCACCACCACCCAGGGAGTTTAAGTTAAAACACACATATGTTGCATATGTGTGTGCATGTTGTAGCACACGTGTGGACGTCAGGGGATAATGTTTAGGAGTTGGTTCTCTCCTTCCGCCTTGGAGGTCCCAGGAATCTGACCAGACTTGAAAGCTCTACCCACTGAGCCGCCCCACTGGCTTGTTTCCCATTTCATTTGTGAGAACCTGGGGCCTGCTGATTTAGGCAGATTGACTGGCTAGTGAGCCCCATGCTGTTTTTGCCATGCCTGGCTGTTTTACAGGGGTTCTGAGGAATTGAACACATTACCTACTGAACCATCTCCCCAGCCTTCAAGTTCTTGATAATTATCTCTGGTCCTCTGTGGGTGGGGAATCCCTTCCCGTTTTTTTCTCACATTCCAAAAGGGGGTACTTACTGCTATCAGGCTAATTACCCACCAACAAAAGCCAATGGTTAACTTAGACTGAACCCAAACTACACAGCCATGCTTCCTTCGTTGGCCTCTCTATCCAGACCGGAAGACTGACCTGGAGGAATGTTATAACAATAGAGAACACTCAGGCAGCCAGCAGGTGCATGGAAGTGTGACAGCTCACTGTGTGTGGTGGTGGTGGGGGGTGTACAGGATGACCTTGGGTGACAAATCTTTCCTCTGTCACCATTTATTCTTTTCAGTACTTACTTACCAGACAGGTCAGCACCACAGGAACACCAAGTTCTTGTTGATATCCTCCCAGGGGGGGGTCTCTGAACAAGCTACTTAAGGGCCTGTTGGGCCTCCCAGGGAAGAGCCACAGGAGAGTCTCCAGCTGACCTCCCTGGCAGCTGAAGGGAACCCTCATTAAGGTAACATTAGGAACATTTACGGGAAGGAAGTTCAGAGTCAGCGCTCAGAGTAGTTCCTACTAAAACCTTTGGCACTTTCAGGAGGGAAGGCAGGCATCCAGACAACGTGCACAGGAGAGGCAGGCCTCCTCCAAGGGCTAGCCACACCTGCTCCTCAGAGAACCTGGACAGCTTTGCCAACATTTCACTGCTGATCCTGGGCAGCATGCCTCCAAGAAGAACAGACGGCAGACCTGTCCGTGCCCAAGGCGTGAATCAGTTCTTGGGTTGGGTTTTATTGGAAAACTAATTCATTTTCTCAGCTAGGTGACCAGTGTCTTTGTCTCTCTCTTTGACAGGTCTCAAGGAAGAAGTGATTTGTGGTCAAAGAAGAGAGCGTCAGCTACCATCAAACATAAAGGGGAGATGTCACAGGGATCTAGACATGAAGAGGACACAGGAGCAGAATGCCTATGAGGAGGTGGGTGTCAGGAAAGTGTGGTTCCTGCAGGCACCCTCTCCTCCTCTGCTGCGATCTCCTGCTACTGTGTCTCCCCTTTTCCACCTCCGTCTGGAACTCAGAACTCAGGACATCAGCTCCTTCCCCACGCACTGAAAACCATTGTCAGCGGTCAGACTCTCCTTTCTTATCATATAGTTACTTCACTTTTTCAAGTCTAAATATACAGAAAGGATAGGCATGGTGGCACACTCTTTTAATCTCAGCCCTTGGGAGGCAGAGGCGGGTGGATCTCTATAAGTATGAGACCAGGCCATAGTAAGTTCCAGGACAGCTGGGGCTACGTGGAGAGACCCTGCCTCAAACAAACAAAAACAAATAACAAAAATAAAAATGAAAAAAGAAGTACTTGAGATGGAGAGATGAATGACTAACAGAGACTAGAAAGGATCCGTGTTTATTGTTCTTAAATTAAATATGGAGCAGGAAGCTGCTGCCCAGGCTGTCCCAGCCTTAGTTGCTGAAATGCTGTCTTCTGTGTGCCAAGCTAGCCCAGGCAGAGGGCACTAACTGCTTGAACATCTGCCCAGCCATTCTGGGATGACGTCATCAGGATGAAGCTTTTCGATCTCGCCTGTGTTCTGCTTCCTATCCCGGTCATGGGCTCCTCAGATGGCTGGATAAAGGCAAGGTTCCACACGCTGGAGATAAAATCCCAGCCAAGATTTCTCTCTGCCCTTGAGGAGCTCTCAGCTAGGAGGATGAAGACATACTGGCTCATCCCATGTGCAGTAGGAAGGCTCAGTACCGCACAACTGTAGCCACGAGGAGAGCGACAGCCCCCCTTACCCCTCCAGGGTTCCATTGGGGAAGGAGGGTAGAGTAAGGCAGGGCCCCCACCCCCAGCCCCCAGCTTCTCTAGGATGATCATTCATCATTCTGTCAGAAAGATCACCTTTCATTCCCACAAGCCCCTCCCATTTTCCTAATGACTCCTTTAGGTCCTGGGCCCCAAAACTTTGCTGAGATTCTACTGGAGGCTGACTGACCTTCTCTCCAACTTCTGAACTGAAACTGCCTGGAGGAAGCCTCCAGCACCCTGCCCCAAAGACATTCTTGGTCTGCTGACATTCTCTGGCTGCTAGCATCGAGCAAGTGCTTGGTCTGTGCTGTCGGCATCCAGAAGCTGGGGATCCCCTGTGCCCTGCTCCTCTGTCAACCTCATCCTCTGCTCAAAATTCAAGATCCTGTAGCCTCCCTGACTGTTGTCCCCCAGATTGCTCTGTGTGTTTTCTCCTTAATTCCCCCGTCTCTTCTGTCTTTCTCTAAGTATGTCTTCCTGTACTCTCACAATGTTCTCATTATCACGACACACACTTTTCTGTGTTCTCTACATGTGTCCCCCATGGTCCACCTTCCTTCATTTGTTGTTGTTGTTTCTGTTTTTCCGAGACAAGGTTTCTCTGTGTACTTGCCCTGGTCCTGGAACTTGCTCTGTAGACCAGGCTGGCCTCAAACTCACAGAGATCCACCTGAGTCTGCCTCCCGAGTGCTGGGATTAAAGATGTTCACCACCACGACCTAGCTTGAGGTCCTTTTAAGAAAAAAAAAAAAAAAGGGGGTAGGGGTCTGGGAGATGACTCAGCAGTTCAAAGTACTTGTTGCTCTTGCAAAGGACTCAGGTTCGATTCCCAGCACCCACATGACAGTTCAAAATGTGTATAACTTCCAGTCTCAGGGTATCCAGCCCCGTCTTCTGGCCTCTGCGAACACCAGGCATGCGTGTGGTACACAGACATACATGCAGGCAAAGCACTCATGCAGATGAAATAATAATTTTTTTAAAAAAGAAAAAAAATCTCTGCCTCTGTCTGCTCTCTCAGATCTTAGTCGTCATGTGATACGGTGATTCTGTCCTCCTTTGTGGCTCATAGATTCAGGCTAGTGGGTGGAAGCGCTCTCTGGGATGCACCGCTTTGCAGCCACAGGTCACCATTCATTTCCGTTGTCATGGAGACTGTCTTCCGGCTCATGTTTCTTTCCCTCTACGTCTTGCCACCATCGTGGGCACTACACATGGCTTTATGGACATCTTCTAGTCCCACAGTTTCTATTGCCCTCAGTTTCAGCAATGTTTCCCATGTAGCCTGCATTCAGAGTACATCCTGCTTTCTTCCCCTCCCCGTTTCCTTTTCTAAAGACATGCCTTGAAGTACAGTGTCCGCACCAGCGCTCCAGAAGAAGAGGACCAAGGCGTGAACTGATGTCGCAGGTCTGTGACAGCAGTCCTCCTGTTGATAACTTCTCCTGGGGGGGTTGGGGGGACACAGAGCCCTGCTCCCTCCCTGCTCCCCAAAGTTTACTCACTTCCTGGTGATCTCAATCAGCCCTAGAGCTCAAAACCTCACCTTTCTACAGATGCCTCTCAAACCTGTACCCCAATCCTGCACCTCTTCCCCAAATCCCGGTCTGTATGTCCAGCTGACAGCCTGACACACCATGCCTCTTAGCCCGTCCAGAGGGGCTCCTCAGCTCCCATCTCTCCTGTCCCCACGCTGTGCCTGTGCCTCCTTCAGGTAGCAGCTCAGTCAAATGGCAATCTTCCTCACTGCTCAGGAGGAAACCCCGGCCTGCGCAACTCCTTTCTCTCTCATCTTTCATTCCTTGGCAAATTGTTTAGGTCCTACCTCCAAAATACATTTTGAATTGACCACTCCTCATATACTTACCCCTGCCCCTCCTCAAGCCTCTAGCATCTCCATGACTGATCTGACTCAGTGCTTGCTCCTCCAAAGTCTTCTTGACAAAGGTTTCAACCTGAGTCAGATCCTGTCACATCTTGGCTATAAATGTCCTCCAACCTCAGAATAAAAGGCCCAAGTGCCAGGGTGACTGTGGTGTCAGAACTGGCATAGCCCAACAATATGACTTATTTTCTATTTCCCCTGGTAGCCTAGCTGCCTTCTGGCTGTTTCTTAAACACCAAACACAGTCCCACCTCAAATCCTTCACCCTCCCTCTTGCCTGGAAGAGCAGTCTTCCCTCAGTTGCTTACCTGCCCCTCCCTCACTTCCTGCACACCTCTACTGCAGTGTGACCTCAGCAGCAAGGCCTCCCTGATCACCGCGTGTGGATAAACAGCAACCGGACCCTCGCCTTCTACTCTGCTGTTACCATCTCCCCATGGACAGATGCTTATTGCTTAGGTCTTGATAGTTATGCCAGGCGAATGCTGACTTGGCAGGCAGAGACCTTGTCTAGTTGACCCCTCCTCCTCTAGGCCCATATACTCACCAGGTAGTGAGTGCTGATCTAGGTATAGAATGGTGGTTGTTGGTGGTTTGTAGGGGCAGCTTCTCCCGTGGGTGTGATTTTTGCTTGAAACAAGAGTTGAAAGTTCAGGGGAGAGTTCTGAGTGCCTGGGGACCCATCCATTCCCAAGAATACCTCCACGTCTGTTCTGCAAGAGCACAGATCTGAAACCAGCCCTCCAAGAGATAACATCATTCTTGTGAATGCGGATGTGGGTGAGAGGCTGCTGTCCTGTGGTGATGGCTTAGGGCACATATGCAAGTTCTACTGAAACGTTCTCTATCTGCAAATAAGCTCACGTGGTAGAGTGGCAGTGCACACCGTTAGCCTCAGCATTGTCCAGTTGTCCGGAGAATAAATCAAGCTAAGATTTTCCTATCTCTGACTGAGAGCTACGGTTTATCATTCAGAGTGATTGTGTAGAGGAGCTGAAGGCTTTTGTTTGTTTGTTTTTGGTTTTTCAAGACAGGGTTTCTCTGTTGTAACTCTGGCTGTCCTCGAACTCTGGAGAACAGGCTGGCCTCGAACTCATGGAGATCTGTCTGCCTCAGCCTCCCGAGTGCTGGGGTTAAAGGCGTGTGCTGCACCGCCCGGTGGAGCTGAAGTTCTTGAGCATATCCTTACCCTCAGTTTAAGAAGGAGGGTAGCGAGAAAAACAGAGCAAAGGGAGGGGACAAATAAGTCCTAGAAAACTCTCTTGCAGAATATAGAAAACCCAGCTAATCAAAGCATGCCACTCTCCAGAACTTCTGGCAACCAAGTACTCAGTGCACTGATGAAGCTGAACAGTACTGCTTTGATTTTTTTAATGTGGAAAGAAGTCTAGAGTCTAGGAAATGGTGCTAGTAGTTATTTTTTGTTTGATTGATTTAGAAGAATTTTAAAGAATTGCCTTCTGTCTTTAATAGCTCAAACTTCGGAGTGTCTTTTGTTAGTGGTGTCTTAATTTCACGTGCATCTCATTCCATTACCTCTTTCATTTTGGATTTACAAATGGTCTCCTCATCGTCTGAGATCTTTATATAAGCAGAAACAACTGTGAAGGCCGTGGGGAGAGCTCGGAGGCTTAGCAGGTTGGAGGCCCTGCATTCACCCCAGTGTCACTACCACCGAGACTTACACATTTGTAAAAATTATAGTATGCATGAGATCAAAATGATTCGATTTAATTTGGATCAATATACGCAGTTCCTGGCTCTTTTGCACACCTCTTCTCCCACACCTGTTCTGGTATTCCTAGAAGGTGACTAAGGGGCACATGCATTCTTCAGATGCATCCAGTTATACTGGGACACTGGCAGGTTCGGTGGGATAGAAGCTGCCCGTCCACAAATACCGAGTCAAGGTCAGGACAAGTGAATGCAACTGACACGAAAGGGAGATTTTTGAGGCATATTTCTGTCATGCTGGGTTTAGTCAGGATGGAGGCATTTCTAGATGTGCCTCAGCAGTGTGGGCAGACGTGAAACACACAACAAGGTAACCGGTAGCTTCTAGTTTTTAGAGGGCTCAGGCCTGTAACCATAGTTCCTCTGGATGCTGAAGCAAGAGGATCTTAAATCTACGAGAGTCCAGGAGCTGACTGCTATACGAAGAATCCAAGGCCTGAGGATTTTTGAGACTTTATCTCAAAAAAAAAAAAATTAAAATCAAAACAGGGCTGGGCTGCCGCACAGTAGCAGGATGCTTGTCTTGCCTGTGGAGGGATCTGTCCACGCTCCTCCCAATCACGCACACCCACACAGTAACTGTTAAAGGAGTGCATGCTGGGTGCTGTGTTCATTGCCTCCTGAAGTGGTGCTGGCACCTGTGGCCTTGAACCCATTTTGCAGATTCAGATATTGCGGCTTAGTTGCTTGATTTGTACAACAGAACTCACTAGGTATGAGTTAGGATTTCAGCGGAGGCGTTCAGCTTGCATGCTGAACTCAAATGCCACGCAGAAATCCATTTGCTTCTTGTTGAACACTGGAATTTCTTAAAACTTTGTTAAAAGTGAAAAGACAGATCACATCCTTAGAAACACGAACCCCTTCTTCCTAAGCGAAGGAGGATTAAAGACAGCCCACTCCCAGGAGACCACAGTATCTCTATCTAGCCTGGCTATACCTTGTGAAAAGGAACAGAATCAGCCGGGCACACTGACGCACACATGTCATCCTGTGCTCAGGAGGCAGAAGCAGGAGAATTGAGACTTCAAAGCCAGCCTGGGCTGCATGACAAAACCCTGTCTCAAAAGAAGGAGCAAATTAGAACCTCCACAAAGAGTCCGAACCATGAAATAACAGTGCTAATGAGGAGTCAATGGTGGTTATTAATAGTAACATCTGTCACTTACCGAGTGCTATGTGCTACACATTAAGGTGTGAATGCTAAGTATGTTGTATGGATTTCCTTCAAACCTCATGGGTTTCGTACTGCTGTTGCTCTAAATGTCAAGATGAAGGAACTCAGAGTTAAGCCCCAAGTGAGAGACATTTGAACCTGCGTGGATCTGATGGCAGAGTTTAGTATTTAACCACTAAAATCCAGTGTCAAAGCAAATTGCATTTCACCAGTTTCATCGCGAGAATAGGAAGATAAATAAATCCTTACCCTTAGACTGTCCAGTCCAGCAAAAAAATTGAGTTGACAAATCTGGAAGAAAATGGTCATTTGTTCAAAGACAAGCATACCATACCTCAGTCACCCCAAGTGTTCCCCATCCTTCTCACAGAGCCTGTGGGTGAAGGACAGTGGTTTCTCACTGCCTTCGGATGCGCAGATCTGCAGGAAAAGCTCTTTGCTCTTCGTTAATGAGTTGTGAATACCCAAAGGTAGACTGGGCTCTTAGAAGAGGAAATGGGACCAAAGCTGCTGTGGACAAGGGCTTAGCAGGAACCGGTTGGCTGGTGGGAAGGAGATGGGCATGTGTTGATGGTCTCTGCAGCAGGCAAACCTCATGACAGGTAGAAGTCCGAAAGGGCTCTCCAGAGAATTACAGCTGAGGGCAGGGGTGTCTGGCATACTGAGGGCACTGCTACTTGGCACATCTTTGACTTGTTGGCTGTGTCATGCTTGACTGCGGTTTACCTCCTTTCCCCGCTGAATCAGCAGTTAAGTTTGGCATGCTGATGGAGGCAGAGGAAGGAGCTGCTGTGAAGACCAGAGGCAGCAGTTAAGTGGGTACAGACTGACTGGAGCTCAGTCCCCCAGATGGTCTCAGAACCCTTGTCATGATACGACAGACATGGGCGTGAGGAGCTGGAACCACCTGCCAATGCAGAAATACTTCAGAAATGAAGTTAACTGGACAATTCTGCAGATCCTGCGCTCGGGACAAAGGAGGTGATGTGAACTATTAATCTGGAATTTGGGTCAATAAATGTTGGTGAAGCATCAAGTAGGTGCCTCATACCCGCAATCACAGAGAGAGGACACAGAAGGAGGCACTTTCAGTACCACAGTAAATGATAGAGAGAGCAGGGGGCTTCCTAGCTGACACTATGACCTGGTTGAGCCTTGGAGGCCAAGGAACGACAGTCCAGCAGAGAAAGGTGGCATGAGCATTTGGGAACATGAGGGAACACAGTGAATTGGTGAGGAACGCCAGCCAACACTGAGGTCTATTGGAGCCCAGGGATTCCATGTGAGTAATCCAAGCAAGGCTGGGGAAAGCCAGGCAGAAGGGTAGGAGGAGGGATAGTGGAAGGGTGGCTCATCCTTGGCTGGGTATTTATCCACCCAGAGGCCTTGAGTTCCCAATAGTTTCTCATGATGCTTTCACAAGGCCTGAAGAAACCAGATATTATGGGTACATGTTTAATTTAGATTTGTTTCCTGTGAAATTATAATCTTGATTTTTTATTTGTATTTGGAATAAACATTCTTTTACAAAAATATAGAATAGTCCTTGAATGACTATGGTTGGGTATTTTTTTAAGATTTTGGTTTGATTATGTGTGGTGTATGTATGCACACGTGAGTGCAGGTACCTGCAGAGGCCTGAAGAGAGCATCACATCCCCTGGATCTTGAGTGCTGGTGATTTTGAGCCTCTCTGTATGGGTGTTGTGAACTGACTTTGGGTACCCGGCTGCTGAGCCACCTCTCCAGCCTCCCGATGTTGGTTTTGAATCCCTTACTTTTCAAAAGAACAAGTTGATGGCTCTGTATAGTGGCCAATATTCTTGTACTCTGTCATTTCTTTTGCTTTTACTTGGTGTTGCATAATTCTTTTGCAAGCTGCCTTATCCAGCCTAGATGTCTAAGAACTGATTTGAGGGTGATGCCAAGGTATCAAGGCAGTAAAGGTGTGAGAGGCCGCGTTTTCGAATGAAAACTGAGGATGGGTGAAAGGCAGATTTCAGAGTAAACAGGCCGAAGCAAGAGTCTGGCAGCTGTGCGGAATCGGCCTGACAGAGGCACAGAAGATAAGAGTGAGAAATCTTTGGTGGTAAAAGCCCCAGGAGCCAAAGAGCTCGTCTTGTTCACCTCTGAATTCTTGCCTGTGAGATGGCAGCTGGCCCAACATGAGACCTGCACATGCTTATTGGTGAACGAACAGTCACGGAATTGACTTGATTGAAGAAGGAAGGTATAGAAGGGCAGCCTCATGTGATGCCTGCTTTGTCCCTGAGGGGATGGTGAAGCCCACAGGTGATATGGAGGAGGGAAAGCAGCATTAGGAGAGTTGATAAATTCTGCTTTGGAGGTGTTGGGTTCAAGGGCTTATCGGACACTAACGGGGAAAATCACAGCAAGGGGATCTATTGTGGTTTTGAAGTTCCCAGGAGAAGCCTAACCTGGAGCTGGCTCCAGAATGTTCTCTGGCATCCTTGGAATACAGCCAGGTGTGGGGGAAGGAGTAGGTGTTACCATGGGATGCTTAAAGAACTCTCGAGTGAGGCTGGAGCCGTGGCTCAGTGGCTCCTCAGTGGTCCTCTTGCAGCGGACCCAGGTTCAATTCCCAGCATTTGTTGACTTGTCAAAAGTCAGAGGATTGAATGGGCTCAGCTTGGATATTCCCACTGCTACATCAACATGCCCCCTTTCCACCCCAGGTATCTTTAGCCCTCCTTCCTCTCCCTCTCCTCCCAGAAGCCCCATCAGTATGCAAGACTCTATCCTGAATAAGCTTACATATGGCAGACAGCTTCTAGAGTATAAGCCTCAGGGTTTCCACACAAGGGTTGTCTACTACTTGGTCCTATTTCCCTATGACCAAAGCAAATCACATGACCCATCCCAGTAGAAGACACTACACAGGTCTATTTGGAGGGGTGGACTGGTCACAGGCACCCATTTAATAGTCTACCAGAAGGACCAAGACCAGAAGCTAGAGGGATGGGATGAGACTGCAAACAAGAGATGCAGCAGAGTGTTGTGGAAGACACCATGTGTGGGGTGTGGCTACCACCCAAGACAGTGACCACCATTGGAAGTAAAGGGGGGCCAAGAAAATCACAATAGAGAGATAAACAAAGTTTACATTGGCTGGTCAAGTAGATGCAGCCTGGAGCGAGGTCAGAGGAGTATAAGAGTAATTAGAAACAAAAGCTGAGCCAAGAGGGGAAAAAACGGCCAGGTTCTCATAAAGGGAAGGGTCAGGAAGAAAATGCTTACAGAACTTCTTGGAACTGTTATTTTTTTAAAATAATCCTTTTAAGTTTGCTCCTAGGATACGTTCCTACTTTAGAGGGATGAAGGCCTTCTGGCGCCTCAGTGGCTTCCAGGAAGCTCTTCTCTCCTATCTCCTAGGCCTCAGACAGACCCTGTCCTCTGCAGCCTTGCTCAGGAACACTTGCCAGAGTGCTCCAGCTTGAAGATATGTTCTGAAGTAGCTCAGGCCAACTCTACTTTCATAACATTATTGGCATGTTCGTGCAGAGGTGAGAATGAGAACAGTTCGACCAGTATGAAGTAAGAGGGGGAAAGTCTTACATGATTTATAAGGTTCCACGCCATTCTTCAACCTCATCTTCTGCTCTCCTACCTCAGCTCTCCAGCCTAGACATTCTGACAGAACCAGCGAGTACTGCGACATGGAGCCTTCTGCAGGCTGTACATGGCTTTCTAGGAGTGTTTTCCAGAATATCTACTTGCTTCCTCAGATCCTTCAGAACTATTGACTGGTATTAAATCACTGATTATTTCCTTAGCTCTTTTCTGACGCTATTTAAATTGCAGCCACTTTCCCCCCCTGTGAGCATTGTCTTTCTCTGCTCTCTCTAGAGAGCCCTATGACCACATAAGGGCATATCTATATCACTGAATTTTGTAGTTGCTGTTGGTTGTGTGATTTATTTTACAATTCCCAAGACTCCAGGATGCCAGTCTGACAATCAGAGAGCTGGCTCACGGGGAGGTCTAGGATCACCCTCTTGCTGTGTTCCAGTCTGGCCTTGCAGCTGAGAAGCAATGTGACCTTGGGTGATTCTCTCATTTTTGCAAACCTCATCTGCAAAAGGCAAGTTACAAATGTCTTTCTTATCGCCAGTGTCCCTGCTAAGATTAAATGAGATACACAAGCATGAAGTCAAGGTCATGGTGCGCTGTACCTAGCACATGCCGAGGAACCAGGAAGCCCGGAATCAAGGACTTGGTTCCCTGCTCTGTGACACTCATGTAAACCCTGTATAAGAGCAGTGTGAGGGGTTAGCAGCCTGGCTGTGTTACTGCCTAGGCCTCTCCTGGTGGAAACAGGTCCGGATTGCTTAGCCAATGATCTACTTGTCCTTTGAGAACCCATTCTCTCTATGGTGTTAATAATAGCCCCGCAATTCACAGATCTACACCTATTTCTTAGAGAGGATGCCATGTATGGAAACTGTAGTTGCACAGGTTCCCAGATAGACATCAGCAGGTACGAAATGAATGTGGCCCCCTTCCTTTTGATGGCTGGCACATATGCTCTGGTTCTACTCAGATTTTTCACTTGTGGGTCTCCCATGGTCGCACATCAGGTAAATCATCAGGCTCCATGCATGATAAAAGCCTGAGTTGTCTCAAGGGCCCTCCCAAGTTCTTCTTTTAGAAACATCTCTCTAAAGGAGAGATCATCCCCAGAGCTCTCGCTAACTTCTGGCCGCAGACAGCTCGCTTCTTTACAGAACCTTAGGTCTGAACCAGGAAGTAGTTCTAGATTGTTTTGTTGTTGTTATTGTTTGTTTGTTTGAGGCAGGGTTTCTCTGTGTAGCCTTGTCTGTCCTGGGCTCACTCTGTAGAACAGGCTGGCCTTGAACTCAGAGATCCAGCTGTCTCTGCCTAGTGGTAGGCAGTGCCAAGATTAAAGGTATGCGCCACCACACATGGGATTTCCCAATACTGCCGGCTGTGTGGTTTATTTCAGGGCCTCCGTCAGGAAGCCTTATGTGAAAGCACATTCTCAGAAGGAACAGTCTCTAGCTTATCCCTTCTGGGACGATCCAATCATAACACAAAGGAAGGATCTTTTTACAAACTGTTTATTACTCGTTTAAAACATAAAAGAATTTATGAAGCTCTAGTGTCATGGGGATGCAGGGCTACAAATCTGGCCTTGGCATAGTTTACATTCCGATAGAGAGATTGGCTTTGCCTGCAACCGACTGAAGTAACGTCTGCTAAGTGCTACTGTCATAATGCAGGCATGGTAGAAGAGAGATTCTGAGACCAGCCTTCACAGCTTTTCAGAAGAAGTGCTTGCATCAGCAGAGACCAAGCCACCTGGAAGGAACAACAGGCGTGGCCTGCTGGTAGAATGCAAAAGAGAAGCCCAGCAGCCTGGGGACCTCACAATGACTGAGGTGCTGGTATGGGTAGGAAAGAAAGAAAAATGAGAAATCCTGCCTGCCAGCCAGGAGAGCTCTGGAAACCTTTAAAGAAAAGCAAGTCACCTCTAGATCTGTGTTTAAGAGAGCTTGCTCTGAGGCAAGGCCCCCATCCTTGATATTATCTCCGGGGTTATGTACTTTAGAAATGATCTTCATCATCTTCTAAGACATTGGAAGACGTCTCAGATCTCCAGGTAGGGCGCAGAGTCACAAGAGAAGTCATCCGAGTAGCCAAGATCCCAGGGGAGCCCAATCCGTGGGCTACCATGATCACGTGCTATGAGGAGGGCAGACAGGAATTTGCACTGCATTCACCACCCTGGACATGCGCATTCACTGGGACCAGCCATTATGATTCTGGAAGGCCCAGCGGTGACAGGGACATAAGAATGAGCCTGCTGAAAGGCCGCTGCCCTTTGGGGCTGCGCACAGTGCAGCTCTCCCTCATGAGACCAGTGGCTCATCACTCAGAGATCTGAATGGAAGTCAAGTCCCAGGGAGCACCAGCAGAGGGATGTGGAGAGGAAAATGGGGAAGAGAAGAGAACCCGTAATGTGCACTGACGAGCAGCTACCTGTTGTGGGTGACTGTGCCTCTGCCATGGTGGAGGCTCCTGTATGGCTGGACAGCACAGCAGGGTGGCTGAGATGTTCCTTCTTTCATCGACTGCAGGCCACTTCCAGGGTACAATTCTCTATCATGCTGATACTTCCCATGGACCTGCTCACGGGCCGAGTGAAGCTAATGCCAGAGTCTGAGATACTCAGCATAGAGACCCGTCAGCACACACAGAAAGGAAGAACTGAGGCATAAAAGGGGCATGGATGATGTCTGTCACTCTATTCAACTTTTTTTTTTTTTTAAAGCAGGGTCTTACTATGTAGCTCAGGCTAGCCTGCAACTTGCTATATCAGAGATCTGCCTGCTTCTGCCTCCTAAGTGCTAAGATTAAAAGCATGTGCTACCACCATGCCCAGCCCCTGCCGAAGATTTAGAACATCTGCAGGATAGCAGCTTTAATGCTTGGCACAACAAGTGGTAAACACGGCTGACCATGAGCCTACTGCTCCTGGACTCCCTATTGATGGGTGCATCTGAGTAGTTAGGACTTTCCTCCTCCCTCATCAGGGTGATATCCTTTGCTTTGCTGACTGCCCTTTACCCATGTGTCCTTCTTCATCCTTCCCTAATTCCCCCTCAGGATTATTATCAGTTCTCCATCTTGTTCCAGTCTAGGGAAAAGCATATGACAAGGCTAGACCAATCAGAAATTTGCTCCCTGCTATGGAGACTGTCTTGAGCCCAATGGCAGTCTGAGTGGCTCTTTCTTGCAGGTCCCGCATCAAGAGTTGTCTGTTAACACCCCTCTTAGCCTCTCTGTGATCCAGGAGCCCCTATGTCTTTCCATAACTCATTTTGTGCCTACTCATTAGAGTCTGTTCCTGTTGCTTGTCATCAAAGATGGCAAGTAGCCCTACTGCAAGGCTAACCTTTGAGAAAGTACTTACCAGACACCGACCACGTGTCAGGGTGTCCACTGCACACGGGCAGTGCCAAACAAGAAGGAAAAAGAAGAACGCTTGCCAAGTACACTTCGCAGAGATGCCAAGGAAAGCAGGTGCTCACAAAAAAAGCACGAAACTGAATGGACAAGTGCAGAGAAATGGGCCGGCGATAGTGTATGACGCGTTAGCAATGTCAAGCTGGTTAAGTGCTGAGATAGTGTTCTCTTTAGCAGTGACACTCACACTCTTCTGGAAACGTTCAGTTGGTCTTTAGTAGTCTACTTGAAAATGGGGGAGGGGTAAAAATAGATCTATCCTTTTCTAATATGGAATTTATGCCTAAGAATAGTTGGCACCTATTATTTATTATGTTGAGCGGCTCTTAGATGTTTTCCAACAAAGTAGGTAGCTTACTGTCACTAACGCAAATAACTATTGCAATAATTGTAGTAGTTAGGCTGCCGTGGCATCTCAGCAAGGAAGACAGCAGGCAAATTCAGTGATGCTGTGTATAAACAAAGCTGTTTCCTGATATAACAGAACTAGTATTTCCTGTATACTAGACAATTAAAATCTCAAAGCCTCTACTTACACTTTCTTAAGATGAGCCTACTGTTCTGGACACTTTAAAGAGTGTGTACATGAGTCACTAACAGTATAACTGGTTTCTGAACTTGTAAACTTCATCTGGAAAGGATAAATGCATGTTATAGAATATAGCTACAAAATCTGAAGGCAGATTTTGAAGGGCACGCTAACAGCATATCGATGTCAGCGAGAATGTTTCGAAATAAAAGTTCCGAAGTGATTGTGGGTGGATCAAAGCCAGTCAATGTGGAAGAGGAGGCAGAAAGACTCTAAGAGCCAGAGGTGGTGGACAACTCCAGGGAAACAGCATCTTCCAACACGACAGGACTGACACACGCACGACGCAGAGCCTGTGACAACGCCCTCAAGAGCAGCACAGGCTCAACCAGGCCAAATCCCAGCACGAGAAGGGGAAGGGGACACAAAGTCCCACCCCAACCAAAAAGCCATTTGCAATCAATACCCACCAGGAACAGGAAAATTAATTTTCTCCTCTGGAGTATCAGTGTGTATATCAGCCACACTCCAGGGCAGGCTCATATCTAGGAATGGCCAAAACAAAACGAACTCCATGTTTTGTTTTGTTTTTTCTTTTGTGGCATCTTTGCTTTATTTGATTTTTTTTTTTTTGGGTATTTTTTGTCTAATTGTTTTTTTTGTTGTTGTTTATTTTTTTGTTTTGTTTTGTTTTTGGAGAGAGAAAAAGAGCATGCAGTTGGGTGGGTACGGAGGTGGAATCTGGGAGGTGTTGGGGGAGAATAAAACGTGATAAAAATATACAGTATGAAAAACATGTTTTTTTGAAGATTCTTAAAGACATATCCCCCAGCCTGGTTTTCTAACCCTTCTTACTGGATTCTTCTATCTCAACCTGACTGCATTCTTAACTCTAAAATCTCAAAGCATTAAGTTTTCTGAAATTTGAAAATCTGCGTCCATTTATGGTAAGTTGTTTGTCTTAATGCCTTTGTTAGATGAGAAGTTCCTAGACACAGGACAGAGTCTCTAGCTCAAACGCCACGTGGAGCAAGCCACTCTTAGGCAAGTTGCTTAAGTGTCTAGAAGGACTAAGGAAATGGCTTGGTAGTTTGGGAAATGTTAAAGGGTTACTTAATGTAAAAATAAATAAAAAGCTGCCTCAAGGGGCTCCATCTCTGGCACCCAAATAAAAGTTAAGAAAATGTATCCAAACGGATTTAGCAACTGATGGGCATCCCGTCAGGAAACCTGAACAGGCCTCCTTTAGGACACCTTCAAGCTCGGATGAGAGTTTATGGACATGCTTGCCTCACTGACTGACAACCTAGAAAAAGCCGGAGTTCTTGGCAATAGATTCGGCTCTCACGGTTGTTGCTGTTACTTTGGAAAATTAATTTTCTTTGGATCCCAAAGAAAGCTGGTATTTTTCATACAAATGATTCTCATTGCTACTTTAACATCTTTCCCCAGATCTGTCAAAGAGCCAATGGTGGCAGCCCAAACTCGCTGCAGACATTTTGTTACCCAGCAGACAGACTCCACCTGGCCCCCAAATTAGAAGTGACTATCTCTGTCGCCTGCATCCCTCCCTTCTTCTGCTATCCTGAGATCCCCAGGCAGTGCCTGTCCTCATTGCCTGTCAGGAAAATGTCCATCACTTCCCCATCCCAGGCAGAGAAGGGTGACTGGCTAATGAGTAAACAGCAAATATTGAATGGTACTCACGCAACAGTGTTGTTCTCCCAGCATCCAAGGGAACTGGTTACCAGACCATGTCAACCAACAGTTCCAATCTAGAGAGCCTTCCAGACATGGTGTGTGTGTGTGTGTGTTGGTCAGACTGGTAGGATTTTGGTTCTAGATAACTGACACCACCTAATGTCATTTTCTTCAAGGCATTGGCTTCATTAAGTCAATCCTTAGTTCCTTAAAGTAGTCTGGCCATAGGTTGAGGATGTGACTCAGTTGGCAGAGTGCTCTCCTACCATGCACAAAGCCCTGGGTGTAATTCCCAGCACCATATAAAGCTGGGCAAGGTGGCACAGATCTGTAATCCCAGCCCTTAGGAAGTAGAGGCAGTTTAATCAGAAGTTTGTCATCTAAAGCTACATAGTTCAAGGCACGAAAGTCAGTGTATGGTCAGTGAGGTGACATGGCAGTACCTTCTGCTAAACCTGATGAGTCCAGTCCCCAGAACCCACAGGGAGAAGGAGAGAACTGACTCCACATGCTGGCCTCTCATCTCCACATACACACTATTGAATGCACGAACACACACAAATATATGTAAACAAAGATGTAAAAATAATAGTTTGAGCCAGGTGGTGGTGGCGCACACCTTTAAGCCCAGGACTAGGGAGGCGGAGGCAGGCAGATATCTGTGAGTTCAAGGCTAACCTGGTCTACAGAGTGAGTTTCAGGACAGCCAGACCCAACAACAGAGAAACCCTGTCTCAAAAAACCAATAATAATAATAAAGATGATGATGATGATGGAACAATAATAAACAGTTTGGTCATATGTTAGGATGTAACATTCAAAGCCAAGCCAAACTGTAAACCATGAATGCTGCCCAATATAAGTCTCCTAAAATCTATGCTGGTTTAATCAGGATCCAGGTCACATCATGCCACAGTAGGCAGTGTTAAACTGCCTCTTTTTCTCTCTGAAAATTTAACAGCTCTAATCCATGCAGTAATCTAACAACAGGGAAAAGAGATAAGGACAGAGGGAATGCATCACACGTCTCATCTGAACGGGAGGATCCCACTGAAATTCTGTTGTTGGAAAACAGCAATGTGATAGCGATGCAGACTTGTGAACTTGACCTTCCCAAGGATCCCAAGGAATTCACAGATCGGCAAGTGGAGCTGAATTCCAAGCCCTGTGGCTACTGTGGTCTAGAGGAGCCTGGTGGGTCTCTTAGAAGAAGCATTTCCACCTCTTTGTCCCTGTGTCTTCAGTGCTAGGAGAAGAAAGGCTGTGGTGCAGCTTCAGCTATTTCACGGGGTGCTTTGATCCTAAAACAAAATGTGGGGAAAACTGGTGCTTTGGACCCTTTAGAAAAACTCTGCATGTCCTCCTCTCCAGCTTTGAGAAAATACTTCCGAGGTTAGTGTCTAGCACAAATCTTGCAAAAATCTGGAGTTCTCTGTTTCGATCCCATGGAGACACTCATACAGGACCGAGGGGACTGTAAACGTGTCACCACCACTTTGAAGAGTGTTAGCGCTGTCCGGAAAGTAAAGGTGAAGATGCGCACGTCCTTCTCACTCCCGTGCACCTACCCAAGAAAATGCATGGGGAGTTCACCACAAGACAACCGTGAGAATGTTCTTCCCCTGTGACCCACAAGGAGGTCGAAACTGTAGACCCCCAAAGCACCACCCACCATAGACTGGATCCATAACTCACGATGTGCTCACATGAGACTGCCATACAATCCATGGCTTTCTCAAACATGAGTGTGAGTGAAGGCAGCCACCTGCAGGGGAAGCATCACGTCTGTGCAAAGTACGTAACTCACAAAATTACGGCTATGCTGGGGTTGGGGTAGGGGGCTGGAGGGACGGGGGAACCTTGGAGATGCTGGTAATGCTCTATTTTTGGATCAAGGTGGTATTTGCACAAGAATGTTTCCATTGCAAAGTTGAGCTAGGCATTCATGATATGCATGTTGCCAGGCGCGGTGGTGCCCATTTTAAATTCTAGTGCTTGGAAGGCAGAAACAGGTGGATCGCTATGGGTTCAAGGCCAGCCCGGTCTATTTAGTGAGTTTCAGGCCAGTCAGGCTACAAAGTAAGACCATGTCTAAGAAAAAAATTGTTGAAATCAAACTCAAGAATATCTATTTAATGTGTATCTGATGCTGCTCCCCAAAGAAAAGCCGAAATTTCTGGAAGTACCTTTTTCCTTTTTTGAAGATGTTGGAAAGGACCCCTACTCTGTAACTGCTGAATAGTCTTTCCCTGCCTGAAACCTAAAAATGACCTAAAAACAAAAATTCTACTAGGTATATTGTACAATAGCTCCATGAGTTAGTAATACATTTCAGCGTGTCTTCTGAGGTGGAGAGGGCTGCCTCCCTGTCCAGAGGAACTTAGTCTTCACTTCAGAGCTCAGCAGCTCAGAATAAAAACATCATCCCTCTGTGAGCTTCGTTGCCCTGCAGGTGGAGGTTTACAGAAATGGAAGCAAGAAAGATGGCGTACCTTATGGCATTTGGATAAAGCACACAGCAGCATCTGTGTGTGTGTGTGTGTGTGTGTGTTGGGGGGTAACCACAGAGAGTTGCAGGTGGGAGTGAGCCACCCAGTGTGGGTGCTGGGAACTACCTTGGGTCCTCTGCAGCAGCCAGTGTTCTTAACTGCTGAGCCATTTCTCCAACATCCCCTTCCTGTGCTTTTGAAAACGTTCTTCTCGCTGGATGTGGTGGGCACATGCCTTTAGTTCCAGCGCTCAGTGGGCAGAGACGGGTGGATCTCTGTGAGGTCTAGGCCATCCTGGTCTACAGAGTGAGTTCCAGGACAGCCAGGGGCCTACACAGAGAAATCTTGTCTTGAAAAATAAAAACAAACAAACAAAAAATTCTTCTTAAAAACGGCTTTAGTTTTGAACTGGGATTGTAACTCAGTGGTAAGATACTTGTTTAGTAGGCACAAGCCCTGAATTTCAGCCCTCCAACATTGATGGATGGGGGGTTCATATTTATTTGTATGCTAATCAATTAAGAGATGTATGAAGAAGAAATCAATATAAAAATAAAGATCACCCCTCTTACTACTTTTTGTCATTCGGTGAATACCACTCCAAAAACCACCCTCCAATCTACCCCCCCACCCCCTCCCCCCATGGGTGGGGAGGGGCAAAGATAGGAACTATTTTGTAAACTTGGGTGTCAACTCAAACAAAAAGCAAATGCTAAAGGGAAATCACAGGTTTTCCCCCACCCCAATCTCTTAAAGAGAAGAGGAACTTCAGGGGGCTGTAAATAGCCTCTCCTGGTCCCTCCTTTGATGAGAGAGATGAGCACTCTGATAAGGGCATAGTTGGGATTCTAAGCCAGAGGCCCCTTCTGATGCTGCCCTCACCTGACTAGGGGTGGGAGGCAGATGGAAGGGCAGTTTGCTTGCCCCGGGGACTTTTTGAGAGAGGGGCTCACAGAATGAAAGCAGAGACATAGCCAAGGGGAAGAAAAGGTACCATCAGTTACTGCCAGGGCAGTGAGTCAGGAGGGGCCTGCGCAGTTGAACCCACCAGAAGGGGTGATGAGGACTGGGAGATGTGGACCCTGGTCTCAGACTTGATCAGAGCGAGGAAAGGAATGAAGCGGTGCGCCTGTGCTCCTGAAATAGCCTCCCAGTTTCCCCAATCACTTTTAAGAGGAAAAGTTTTCCTCACAGGTTATATTACTCCTTTCGGGGGTCCTGTCACTGGAAGCTGAGCCTGGAGATAAAATTCCTGTTTGCTGCGTGGCTCCTTCTCCAATTGGTTTACCACAGTTTTTCTTAAAAAAAAAAAAAAAAAAGAATCAATAAAATAATTATGGGGAGGGCTAATAACATGCAAACCCTAGTCTTTGAGCACTCTGTGAGGCTGCCTACTGACCGGCGACTGGGCTTATCTGGCCATTCAAGGGGCTCAAGGATGCTCTGAATGCTAGAGACATTTCTATATAAGGTCTCAAACTGGTGTAGAGGTTAGCACCCACTGTCACTGGTTAGTAACAGAACAAACCAAGCCCAGTAGCTCAGAGTTTTCAACACATGTGTTCCACCTGGTCCATTAGCTTCACATATACCAGCCTGTTTCATATTCGTAACTATAAGACCATATTTTATCGACGAGGAAATGGAAGCAAAGGACAGAAGTTACACTACTCGGAGCTAGTGTGCAAGGCTCCAAAGGGTGCTTGAGAAAAATGCCTGATGCCAAATACCTGACCCATGGAGACTGTGGGCCAGTAAATCAGAATAGAGACCTTCACTATAATAACTAGGATCAGTTCAGGTGACTTTGGAAAATCATAGCACACCACAGAGCACCATCAGTTAATGAATGCTGGGTGTTGACTTCCTGAGCTGGCACCAGAGTATATACTCAGTTTCGGAAAGCACAAAGAAATGAAGGTGTTTATGTGTGCAAATGCATGGATGAGTATGCGTAAAGGAATGTGTAAGCATGACACAAATGTGTGCGTTTGTGTGAGTGGGACATTTGAGATTATGTATGTGTGAAGATGCTATGTGTGCATGAGTGTGAGCACGAATGTGTTGAGGATGGATATAAATTTGTGTGGCTATGTATGCATATATATATAGGACTATATGCACACATACATACATATATATGCAGGTGTGTGTGTGTGTGTGTGTGTGTGTACAAAGGCACGGTATGTATGCTTTAAGTGTAGGTCCATGCATACATAAGCACCTGTTTGCATAGCAGGTGCAGGGAGTGTGTGCATGTTGCTCTATGTGTGCACATGTGCTGCTCCCAATTTCCCTCACTTGCCTCAAGATCAGGAGACACTTGAGTTCCACTCTGATAAAAAAAAGCTTGAGTGAGTGCTGTCCAAAGGCACAGTTCTCCATGCTGCTATGAGAACTACCAAGCTGAGTGCGCAGCTCAGCACATCCTACCCTAACTCCATGGCTCCATCCGCCACCCTAACGGCTGATGCCTAATTTGGTGTCTGGCGGAGATTCCTTTTCTCCTAGCTGAAGAGAGAGCAAGTGGAAGTGTGTCTAGGAACCACATGAACTCCAATTCACACTCTTCCTACAGTTGCTAAGGGACTGTGAGCAAGCCACATCACCTTTCTGCCCCTCCCCCTTCCTCGGCTAACAAAGTACAGCAACAATACTCCGGGTGTAAATGTAATAAGTGACAGTTTTGTCCTAATAAACAAAGAAAATTCTTCTTCAATGTTTCTTTTTTTCCAGGTTGCCACTTGGAGCTTAATCCACAAGGGAAGCCAGGCTCCACGGGAGGTTTGTAGGTGGTCTGTAACCCACCTTAACGACCCATTAGGGCACTTTGGAAGCCATTGACAAATAAAGCCCTGGGGTCACAAAGAGTTAATGCACCGGGTTGGGGGGTGGCTGAGGGCACAACATCACAGCTCCAGAAGACAGCCTTGCATTTTCCAAGAGGGGCCAGGGAAAAAGTACCTGTTACACAACAAACCCCACTGCTAGTTGAAAATACCGTCCGGAGTGAACGATGCCTGTTTAAAAATGAAATACTACACCTGTGCCAGTTGATAGCCTGACTCTTCAAGGACTCGAAAAGAAATAAAGAAAGGCCCTCTCAGCGGTGAGGCGGTGGCGCTGGGGGAAAGCCAGGAGAAACAATGCCGGAGTGGCCTCCAGGCCACCTGCCCAGGAGGCGGGAACTGAGTCAATAAAGCCACTAAGCAAACAGCTGGGCTCAGTTTGTACAGTGGTTAAGGCGCTGGAAGCCGGTACACAGCACAAACCGGAGCCAAGCTCCCAGCCCGGAGCTGTTGTCTCCTCATGGCAACATGGCCACTGAGGGTGCGGGGCGACTCATGAGGAGCCCGGCCAGAGGGCGAGGGCTGCACCCTAGGGTTGCTCCCGCCTGTATCTTCTCACACAGAGGGACCAGGGGTCCCGTTATCTTGATGAAACAGACTGTGTGGAGAGAATCAGGAGTGGGAGAAGGAGTGATGGAGGCCTCCCTAGCCTTGGTCACTTAGGCACAGTCTGGAAAGTAACTTCTGAGGTGCGCAGAGGGCCTGAGAGGAAGGAGTGGCGGGGTGTCTGTGCCAGAGATCTCTGTCAATCTTTAAAGTAGGGGGAGGCTCTGTGATCCAGCAGCGAACTCCCCAGCCACGTCCCCCACCATCTGTGTGCTTAAAACATGTTTCCACTCCAGCAATGGAGTGCTTAGAAGTGGGACAGATTTGAATGACAGCACTTTGGGAACGTCTATGGCTGTCTGTCCTAAGTATAACCGATGGCCCGATGCATTAATGAAGGAGCGTGCTTACGGCTTGGTTACCGTGAGAACAGTGAGGGGCAAAGGAGGCGATTCTTCTGACAACCCGCACCGTATAGCATTTCATATTTTGGAAGCAGTAAGAGCTGAGAAGAAAGCAAGCAGGTGCCCAACGCACACAGCCTCTATGGAGAGCCAGGAGTGTTTCACCTTCGGCTGGTGCTGGTCTCCCTCTCATCTCTGCAACAGGAAGGTTTGCTTGATCTAGCGTGTTGGCTGAAGTCTGAAATCCTAGAACTCAGCAGGCTGAGACAGGAGGATGACTGTGAATTCAAGGTCAGCCTGGGCTAAAAAAATTGTTTGTTAAAGGGGTGGTGGTGGTGGTTTTCCCAGGTCAGAGATGCAAATGGCTTCTGAGAATTTTATGATGGTACCAGCCTTAACCAGGCCTAGGAGCCTAGACATTTTCTGCTTTAAAATTTCTCCTCCTCCTCTTTCCTCAAGGCCTCTCTTCCTTCTCAGCAGTGATTTTTAATCAGGGAGCTGGGTTGCCCTCAAGTGACAATCATCAGGGCCTGGAGACATGCTGAAGGATTGCAGCCAGGCCCGGAGTGCTCCTGTGAGTCGGGAGCAGAGATGTGGCTGAATGTGACAGTGCACAGCTCCCCACATCAAAGAGTTCTCCAGCCCCAAATGTCAACAGCTGAGGCTGAACATGCTTTCATGTCATGGTGTTATTGAAAAGCATCTATTTAACTAAGTCATAGTGTGGTCTGATGGCTGGCAGTCTGCATAGAAACCTTCTTGGGGAAATTTTTTAAAAGGTCTCTGTTTGTTTCAAGACCTTAAATCAATCTCTCTCTCTCTCTCTCTCTCTCTCTCTCTCTCTCTCTCTCTCTCTCTCTCTCTCTCGAGTGTTCTGGGAGAAATCCTTTGTATGTGTGTGTTGAGTAGTTTTCCCTCTGAGGTTGCTATGACATCCACCTACTCCGTGACTGTAGGTAGACCAGCCCTGCCAAGTATTCCTGGCAAAGGCTAAACTGAAGACACTGGTGTGAAGTCTCCACCTATCTGCAGTTGCTGGAAGCACAAATACTGATGGGCAAGCCCTTCTAATCCACATCACCACTGGTGGGAAAGACTGGAGCTGCCTCAGAAAACCAGGCAGGGGCTGTCCTGAGGCCTGTCCTGCACAGCACTCTTCCAGCTGTTTCTGAGAATGCACAGCTACCTGTGTTAGGTCACAGCTTCTTAGTCTCAGTGACGAATGCAAGTCACGGGGAGGCCTTACAATTTCCAGTGCCACGTTGGCCCTAGGCTTGTAACACGAGCCTTTAGTGGTGACAGCATCCTTCAGTGTTTAAGTTAATCTTTCTGAAGGGTAACGTACATATACAATGTGTATGTTCCAGGCTGCGCACATCTCTCGAAATCCCACATCTAGGGGTAGTCTCAACAGAACCGAAAGCAGGATCTTGAAGCTGAGAAACACCAAGTGTTCATCAGCGTAGGTACAAATGAAGAAAATGTGGTGTAGACACACAAGGAGCATGCTCAGCCTAGAAAGGAAATTATGACACTTGCTAAAATACAGGTGAAACATTATGTTAAAGAAAATGAGCCAGTGACAGAGAGACTAGTTGTGTGCTCCTAGTTCTCTGAGAAAAATAGTCAGATTCAGAGAGACAGAAGGAATAGGAGCTGAAGAAGGGCAGGGAATGATCAATTCATGGAGCGCCAGTTTTGCACAATAGTGTAAACGCATTCAATATTACTAAACTGGACACTTAGACTGATGTGTTTGTTTGCTTGCTTGCTTGTTTCTTGAGATGGGCTTTCACTATGTAGCCCTGGCTGTCCTGGAACTCACTCTGTAGACCAGGCTGGATTCAAACTCACAGAATTGCACCTGTCTCTGACTCCTGAGTGATGGCATTAAAGGCGTGCACCACCACACCCAGCCAGGGTGGTGCATTATTTATAAGAATATATGGGGCTGGAGAGCTGGCCCAGCAGTTAAGTTTGCTGCTTGTACTTTGGAAGGACCTGGCTTTGTTTCCTAGCACCCACAGGGTGATCTATAACCATCTATAATTCCATCTATAATTTTAGGGTATCTGATGCTTTACTTTGGACTCTGTAGGAACCAGGCATGCATATGGTACACAGACATACACGCAGGCAAAACATTCATAAATAAAAATAAAGCTTTTTAACAGACAGGCTTGCCAGGAATGGTAGTGTACTTTAATCCCAGCACTCAGGAGGCAGAGGTAGTCAGATCTCTGACTTCCAGGGCAACCTGGTCTACAAAGAGAGTTCCAGGACAGCCAAGGCTACACAGTGAAACCCTGTCTCAAAAAAAAAAAAAAAAAGACAGACTAAACATACATGATATCCAGAGTTTCTAACAGCAGAGAGTAAGATTTAGCAGATCAACAATAATTTTATCTATCTGTCGGTTTCTGTGTCTATCATCTATCTGTCTATCATCTACCTATCTATGTATCATTTACCTATCATCTGTCTATCTGTCCACATCTATCTATCATCTGTCTGTCTATCTCTTGCTTTATATGATAAGCATTCATGGTTCCAACAGGATCTAGCAAGGTTTTCAAGTATCTTTTTTTTTTTTCCTGTTTGTAGAGAGAGGGTTTCATGTAAGATTTGGAAGATACTTTGGAAACATTGTTCAGGAGGTGGAGGAATGTCTCAGCAGGTAAAACACTTGTTAAGCAAATTTGGGAAAAAAGAGCAGATCCTCAGAGTTCAAGTAAAATCTGGGTGGGCGTGGTGGCTCACCTATAACCCCAGGAGAGAAGGCAGGGACTCCCAGAACAAGCTGGCCATGAGACCGTTGGAAACAGTGAGTGCCAAGTTCAATGAGACCCACCTCATTCTGTAAAGTGGAGAGTGATAGAGGACACATCCTCAGTTCAGGCCTCCACACACACTGTTTTGAGACAGTCTCATGTAGCCAAGCTGGCTGTGAGTTTCAATGAGATGTCTCAGACATTGGAATAATTGGTCCCCAGTTGGTGGCTGTTTGGGGAGGATTAGGAAGTGCGGCCTTGCTCAAGGAGGGGTGTCACTAGCAGTGGGCTTTGAGGTTTCCAAAGACTTGGGGTTTTTTGAGTGTGCTCTCTGCTTCCTGTTTGTGGTTTGAGTCATGAGCAGCTTTTCCAGCTGCCTGCCACCTGCTGCCTCTGCTTTGCCATCATGGACTCTAACCCTCTGAATCCATAAGCCACAAATAAACTCTTTCTTCTTTGAGTTGCCCTGGTCATGGTGTTTTATCACAGCAATAGCAAATTAACTAATACATTGGCCTTCAACTCAATTTGTAGCTAAGAATGGTCTTGAACTCCTGATACTCTTGCCCTACTTCCCTAGTGCTGGGATTACAGGCATGTACTGCCACAAGCAACTCAATTAAACTCAATTAAAAAAATATCTCTTTGTGAGACTTGAGACTGTCCTCGTCCACATCTCTATTTTCTTAGAGGAGGTTGATTCCCAGCAGTGAAATTTCTGAGTCCAATAATTAAAATAAATAAATAAAGGCTTTCAGTTTCTCAAAGCCTCAGAACTTTCGGAGTTTGCCTGGGCATCACAGACTGTAGTCATGGTGGACAGTCTCTTAGTTAGAATTTGTGGACTGTTTCTGATGAAGTCTGTGAGGAACACACCTGGAACCTCCACAGACAGTCACTTGGGCTTGATCAAAATGGAAATCCACGGCTGGGCAGTGGTAGTGCACACCTTTAATCCAGCACTCAGGAGGCAGAGGCAGGCAGATCTCTGTGAGTTCGAGGCCAGCCTGGTCTACAGAGTGAGTTCCAGGACAGCCAGAGTTACAACAGAGAAACCCTGTCTCAAAAAACCAAAGGTGGTGGTGAGGTGGGGGGACCTTTAAAGATTCAAAGCAAACATATTAGCCCACTAGATGGTTTCAGTTGCAAGGAAACAATTAGTTGTCACCTTAACATTTCTTCTTCTACCCTAACAAGAAGCCATTAATAGGCAGACAAGCAAAGAATTTAGAAGGAAGCAAATGCTATCCACAAAGTTCCCGAGGATGTCCCTGTTAGAACACTGAGTGTACAGCCAGGGGAGCAGTGCTTGGGTGGGGGCGGGGTAAATAACCAAGCCATAATGTCTTGGGCCAGATACTAGATGAAACACTTCAAAAGTGTGTGTGTGTGTGAGAGAGAGAGAGAGAGAGAGATAGAGAAAGGAGAGAGAGAGAGAGAGGAGATAGAGAAGGAGAGGTGGTGTGCATGCAGGGAAGTCAGAGAACAGCTGTCCTTGGGGACAGGGGCCCTCCACCTTTCTTGGTGTGGTGGTTTGAATTAGAAATGTTCCCCCTGTGCTCATGCATTTGAGCACATGGTCCCCAGTTGCAGACACTATTTGGGGAGGTTATGGAACCTTAAAGAGATGAGCCTGGCTGCAGAAGGACATCACTGAGGATGGGCTTCGAGAGTTTATAGCTTAGCTCACTCTCAGTTTTCTCTCTCTGCTTCATGTTTGCAGCTGAAGATGTGATCTCTTGGCTTCTTTTTCCAACCATGCTTCCCCCAATATTATGGACACCTGCTCTGGAATAAACTCTCTCTTCCGTAAGTTATTTTTCTTGTTTTACCATAGTAACAAAAAGTAACAAATACGCCTGGGATTTGGAGTTAGAACTCAGGTTTTCTTTTGCTCACTGAGTCACCTTGCTGACCAGAGATTGAGTGTTTGTAATCAGTTACTTCACACACACACACACACACACACACACACACACACACACACACATAGAATAAGAGTAATTGTGTGTAGTTTCTATGACATGCAAGTCAGAAATGCAAACGCCATGTCCAGGATGGTTCAGTAAACTAGCAAGAGTCAGGAAATGTTGTGTCTGTCTTCTCCTCACTCCCCAGACAGCCTCGTTCCTTCTCCTTCCACTTCCCAGGCCAGTTCTGAGGCACTTTTTGACCTGACTGCTACTTCCTGCGGTTATAGAATGACAGTCTTCTGGAATCAGGGCTAGACTGGAGCTGAAGCCATTGTCAACTACATCTTCAGGAGCAATCCAAGAATTAAGGATAGTTTAGTAAAAACGCTTTAAGATTTAGTCCATGAAAGCAAACGGTGAGCTTACAGGTCCAAAGCGTTCCTGTTCCCCGATTCTCCCTAGAATCCCAAGCCTCATAGAGTCCCAAAGACAGCTGCATCACAGTGGGTGCAGCTGGCATAAAATTAAGTAGTCATTACCTTTGATCTTGTGTTCCTGTAACAAAATACCTGAAGCTGAGTACTTTAAAAATAAAATAAGTAGTCAGGCATGGTGGCACATGCCTTTAATCCCAGCACTCGGGAGGCAGAGGCAGAAGTTTTCTGAGTCTGAGGCCAGCCTGGTCTACATGTGAGTTTCAGGATGGCCAGGGCTACACAGAAAAATCCTGTCTAAAAAAAAAAATCAAAAATAAAAGAAAAAAGATCTTTTTCTTTTTTCTCTATGCTTTCAATAAGCATAGCACTACACCCGTTCAGCTCCAGTGAAGGCTTTCTAGCTGCGTTACAAGGTGGATGATATCATGTGAGACATTAAACAAGACAGATTGCATGGAGGGACAGGGGACAAGAAAGGGCTGAGAGTGAAGCCAGGTTAGTTTAGAACAGCCCATTTCTGGTATAACTCACCAGGTCTCTTGAGACCTACATTAATATTTTCTGAAAATGTATTTCCAATGACCTAATGACCTTTACTAAGACCTATCTCTTAAGGCTTCTGCCACTAAACCTCCAAGACACAGCTCCTGGAGGACCACATTCAGTTCACATTCAAACCACAAAACCTTTTTCATGATGAGCAGAGTGGCTGCCAGCCGCCTGGCCTGAGATCTCTCTCCTCGTGAAACTTCCCAGGCACAGAATCTTCCCAGAAGGACCACAAAGAGCCTTTATGTTCTCATTCCATAGAATCAACAAAGTCTTGTCTGTATCCAGCCAGGAAAAGGAGAGGCCTTGCAGTTTAATTAAGATGGGCTTACTCAATGTCTCTCAGAGGTATCCATGTTGCACCATCCTTAGCAAACACTGAAATGGCTAAGAGGAGACAAATTAACATTGCCGTGAGAACATCAAAATTCTCTGACATGTCAGAGTTGACATTTTCAGCCTCAACCTTTTTATGGCAAGATATTCCTCTTTTAATAAGTCTGGGATTAGGAATTTCCTTCCCTAGACATGAATGTTTTTTGTACTCTCCAAAGACGGCCATTTCTGAATGTTGAATTACACTAGAATATTTCTCTGAGACACCAGAACATGTTGAACTAAATGCTATTCTCATGCTTCCTACAGCTCCCACATCAGACTCTGCTCCATAGACATTCACATACAAATAAAAAGTCCCCCATACAGTCCTGAAGTGAAAAACTTATGTGACTTTTAAAATATTCACAGACTAATCTGAATAAAATTGATGCAACTAGAAACGTGCACCTTGAACACAGAGACAACAGTGTAATGAGTCTGGTGACTGAGTAGAAGCATTAGGAGGAGAAAAGTCACTACATTTCTGCCTAGAAAAATATTCAGAAGGGCACATTTCCAGTGGCACATTGTCCGTGTGGCTCTGTTATGGGAATCCTCTGCTCAGGTAGGTTTTTTGGAGGAAAGTATAGCTCTCTATGTAGCCCAGGTTAGCCTAGAATTCACAATTCTCCTGTTTTAGCCTCCTGAAGATCACAGATGTGTGTCTTAACAGTTGGAGATCAGATAGTTTTAGGAACTAGTCCCGCTATAGGACGGCCACAGGTATCTTTCTATTCTGGTGGCACAGCAGGTCCAGCCTCTCCCACAGCCCAGTGGAGAACACAGAACTGTTGTAAACCCTGCCCGCCCTTAGCTCACAAGCCCAGCCACACTATGTGTCTGTACTCTCTAGAACAGGCTCCTAGTCTGGCCCCTCTGTTGGATTGTTTTCTTACAGTGTGACCAGGTCAGTCAAGACTGAAGGCATGTAAGGCCTTTCCAGGACCCGTCCCTGGGCATTTCCCACTGGGCCATGGTCTCCGGGTTCAGGGCTTCCATCTGTGGCACTTTGGAAAACATTAACAATAGGCATTTCCAAAAGCTAGGTCCTGCCTCTGCCGGTTCCCTTGGTGCCAACGCCACCAGCGCCTATCACCAGGTGACTCAACATGGAGGTGGGAAGAGCTGTGCAAAACGAGTTCTGACCGGGGCTGGATCTGGAATCCGGTGTTAGTACTGGACCCAGCCCCTGACAGCTGTGGCCGAGTGCCACGGCTTCTTTTCCTAGCAAGCAGGGAGGCCACAGGCAGGATTGTTGCTGACGTGGATGAGCAGAAAAACACTTGAGACAGATGGAAACTCTCCGGGGCTGCCGTGATTTTGTCTTGGTGACTATTCTTCAGTCTTCTCCTGCCCCAGGGGAACTAGCACACAGTATCAGGGAAGCTGCAGCCTCTGCATGCTGGTAATTATGTCCACTGCGAGGGTGCCACCGTCACGGTGCAGAGCATGGTGTGGGAGAGACGCCATCAGAATCCCGGCATAGGACAGCTGCTTCGACTACTTTTATCTAAGTTAAGCTAGAGTGATCAAAGTCACGGAAAAGAAAAATAGTGTAGAGCCCTACACAAAGTCAAACACGGCAGAGGAGAAGTGAGTAATTCAAAGCAAAGAGCATGTCCTCAAATGTCATCTTAATCCTACAGGTAGAGGATGCCATGTGCATTAGGTACTCGTGTTTCCAGCATAAACCACAGCCATACAAGCCATATATGGTGATGCCTGTCATTCCAGGTCTTGGGAGGTGGAGGCAGGAGGATAAGAAATTTAAGGTCATCCTAGTTTACTTAGCAAGCTCAAAACAAGCGTGTGCTACATGAGACCCTATGCAAAATAATAATAATAATAATAATAATAATAATAATAATAATGGAGAAAAAGAAAGGAAGGAAGAGAAGGAAAAGTCCTGGCCAAATATAAATATACTTTTTTGTTAGTCTAAGGACAAGATGAAGAAATGAATTTGAAGAGGTTTGTCATTTCTAAATAATCCTATTCAGGACTGGAACTCTCAAAGATTGCTAGTTCAATCAAAAAAGTCAATCTAGAAATTTCTAAGGGTCTCGTGATGCTTGTGTACTATACAGTACCTTTTGTAGTATTTTAGTTTATTTTGGGTTCTTTTTCATTGCTCGTTTTGAGACACCCCATAGTGGAAGACGACCTGGGACTCACTCACTATGTAGTTCAGGCTGTCCTTGAACTCACAGCAGTGTTCCTGAAATCAGATCCTTGAGCACTGGAATTATAAGCAAGAGACACCACCCTGGATCTAGAGTTAGTAGACCTGACTTATGACCATAGGGTGAAAATCAGTCTTAGTAATTTTATGGATAGATATGACATTAGCCATTAAATTGATTATCAAAGGTGTTTGCATTGGAGTCAGCTCCACAGTATTATAGCTACATTTAAAATAAAACAAAATATGGGGTCTGGAGAGAAGGCTCGTCACTGACTGTGCTTCCAGAGGACCTCGGCTCAGTTCCCAGCACCTACATGGTAACTCACAACCATCTGTAACTCCAGTTCCAGAGGATCCCCTCTTCTGCCCCATCAAACAGCAAGGCACAAGCATGGTGCTCAGACATACACACAGAAAAAAAACCTCTATTCACATAAAACAAATAATAACATTTAAAAAATAAATAAAAATAAGTAAAAGTCATCTTCTATAAGCTGGAGCAGCCCCTGGAAGCCTCGGGGTCTAAAATCAGTCCTTTCTTTTCCTCTCTCTTTCTGTAGGACAAGTCACACAGTCAGAAGGCTGTCACGCACAACAGCTGTGTGGGAATGAGGACAGGCTCCTGCATATCACCACTCACTTCCAGGGCAGCTGCAGCATTGCAGGGCCTTGTGCAAGATGAAAGCAAGATGTCTCTTGCTGGGAGAAGCAGGATAAATGTCACTAGGTGCACTAAGATACAAACCCTTTTCTTCTGACTATATAAACTATATAAACATATATATAAACATCCTATTTGACTATATAAACATCCCATTTCCCATCAAATTTCACCCATAAAACCCAAGATCCACCCTAGACATGGTGGAGATGCTTCTAATCTTAGCACAGAAGGACATTAAAACCAAGTAGGGGACACATCTGCTAATAGAACGCCACATGACTGTTTGAATTGCGTCCCCACAAACTCAGCCTGGAACCTGAAGTTTCTAAGTACCCCTCCAAGCTCCAGGCTTCCCACTGGAAACTGAAGAAGTCAGGGACCAAGTGATCACCAGTTGGAGCATTCAGCTCCAATACAGCATACGGAATCAAGCAGGCTGAAGAACATTTTAAAAAGTAAACGTGGCCAAACATGGACGTCATGCTTGTGACGCCAGAACACCAGAGGCTGAGGTGTGTGGTGAGACTCTGGCTCAAACAGAACAAAACAAAACGGCAACTATGAGAAAACTGTTAAAAGAAAATTGAAAAGAAAAAGAATGCGCGCACACACAAGTGTAAGTGTGTGTGTGTGTGTGTGTAAGAATGTGCACACACAAGTGTAAGTGTGTGTGTGTGTGTGTGTAAGAATGTGCGCGCACACAAGTGTAAGTGTGTGTGTGTGTGTGTGTAAGAATGCGCGCGCACACAAGTGTAAGTGTGTGTGTGTGTGTGTGTAAGAATGCGCGCGCACACAAGTGTAAGTGTGTGTGTGTGTGTGTGTAAGAATGCGCGCGCACACAAGTGTAAGTGTGTGTGTGTGTGTGTAAGAATGCGCCCGCACACAAGTGTAAGTGTGTGTGTGTGTGTGTAAGAATGTGCGCACACACAAGTGTAAGTGTGTGTGTGTGTGTGTAAGAATGTGCGCACACACAAGTGTAAGTGTGTGTGTGTGTGTGTGTGTAAGAATGTGCACACACACAAGTGTAAGTGTGTGTGTGTGTGTGTGTAAGAATGCGCGCGCACACAAGTGTAAGTGTGTGTGTGTGTGTGTAAGAATGCGCGCGCACACAAGTGTAAGTGTGTGTGTGTGTGTGTGTGTAAGAATGCGCGCGCACACAAGTGTAAGTGTGTGTGTGTGTGTGTAAGAATGCGCGCGCACACAAGTGTAAGTGTGTGTGTGTGTGTGTAAGAATGTGCGCACACACAAGTGTAAGTGTGTGTGTGTGTGTGTAAGAATGTGCGCACACACAAGTGTAAGTGTGTGTGTGTGTGTGTGTAAGAATGTGCGCGCACACAAGTGTAAGTGTGTGTGTGTGTGTGTGTGTAAGAATGCGCGCGCACACAAGTGTAAGTGTGTGTGTGTGTGTGTGTAAGAATGCGCGCGCACACAAGTGTAAGTGTGTGTGTGTGTGTGTGTAAGAATGTGCGCACACAAGTGTAAGTGTGTGTGTGTGTGTGTGTGTAAGAATGCGCGCGCACACAAGTGTAAGTGTGTGTGTGTGTGTGTGTAAGAATGCGCGCGCACACAAGTGTAAGTGTGTGTGTGTGTGTAAGAATGTGCGCACACACAAGTGTAAGTGTGTGTGTGTGTGTGTGTAAGAATGTGCGCACACACAAGTGTAAGTGTGTGTGTGTGTGTGTGTAAGAATGTGCGCACACACAAGTGTAAGTGTGTGTGTGTGTGTGTGTAAGAATGTGCGCACACACAAGTGTAAGTGTGTGTGTGTGTGTGTAAGAATGCGCGCGCACACAAGTGTAAGTGTGTGTGTGTGTGTGTAAGAATGCGCGCGCACACAAGTGTAAGTGTGTGTGTGTGTAAGAATGTGCGCACACACAAGTGTAAGTGTGTGTGTGTGTGTAAGAATGTGCACACACACAAGTGTAAGTGTGTGTGTGTGTGTGTGTAAGAATGCGCGCACACAAGTGTAAGTGTGTGTGTGTGTGTGTGTAAGAATGTGCACACACACAAGTGTAAGTGTGTGTGTGTGTGTGTAAGAATGCGCGCGCACACAAGTGTAAGTGTGTGTGTGTGTGTGTGTAAGAATGCGCGCACACAAGTGTAAGTGTGTGTGTGTGTGTGTGTAAGAATGTGCACACACACAAGTGTAAGTGTGTGTGTGTGTGTGTGTAAGAATGCGCGCACACAAGTGTAAGTGTGTGTGTGTGTGTGTAAGAATGTGCACACACACAAGTGTAAGTGTGTGTGTGTGTGTGTAAGAATGCGCGCGCACACAAGTGTAAGTGTGTGTGTGTGTGTGTGTAAGAATGCGCGCACACAAGTGTAAGTGTGTGTGTGTGTGTGTAAGAATGTGCACACACACAAGTGTAAGTGTGTGTGTGTGTGTGTGTAAGAATGCGCGCGCACACAAGTGTAAGTGTGTGTGTGTGTGTGTGTAAGAATGCGCGCGCACACAAGTGTAAGTGTGTGTGTGTGTGTGTGTAAGAATGCGCGCGCACACAAGTGTAAGTGTGTGTGTGTGTGTGTAAGAATGCGCGCGCACACAAGTGTAAGTGTGTGTGTGTGTGTGTATTTACTGTGGATCTAGGTTAAATTCTTTTGAAAGTGTGAAAGGTCAACGAAATCCCTCTACCATGTCGCATCATGGAGGGCTGTTAATGGTACAGCGAGGCAGGAATTCATGAGAGAGGGAAATGGCATATGCGCTCTATAGAAGCCAAAGTATTATTCAAAACAACTTATTTCCCTGGAGTGCTGCCGAACTGAAATGGGACTGGAACTCTGCCCACTCCACCATGAGACCTGGACCACATGCCTTCCTCTGTCTGCAGAGACACACAGGTCTCTTCTAAAGCTTCCTCTCAGGAGGCCAGTGGAAAGTTCGAGGGTGTGACGGTGCACGTTCCTGGAATCGGTGTGTCATAAGAACAAGGAGAAAAGATTCAGGAGGTAGGCGGGACAGCGCACAGAGATGTGTCAGTGGGCAGTTTCCCAGGCTCCCCACGGGGCACATGACATCCTGACTGATTCTGTTTCTGAGATTTTCCTTGTTCGAATGGCCACTTTTATATCTTCTCTTCAACTTCTGGCCACGCAGAGTTTAGTGAGTCAGTGTGTGGTTTAATAAGCATTGCAAACAAGGAACAAACTGCCCAGTGTTCACGGCTGAAACGGTAAGCAGCGTGAGCTGCAGGCCAGCATTCCCGTGAAGGAATGAAAGAGTGGCCCATGACTGGGGTGCAGGCAGTGAGGGGTCCCCCAGAATCGTGCTGTGCTCAGCTGGGGAGCCTCCACGTTGGGAGGACAGAAGCAGGTTGCTTTCTCCATCCTTTGTTCTCCCTCCGTCCACCAGGCTCAGAATGCAGACACGGAGCTGGCCTTAAAAGATCCTAGAGTTAGTTTCTTGGTGAGATGGAGACACGAACACAGGCATGTGAAAGGAAATGTCTGTCTGTAAAGCAAGATGGCGAGGGACAAGAACTGGATCTCCTGGGATGTGGAGGAAACATTGTCCTGGGGGTCAGGAGGTCAGGAGGTCAGGAGGTCAGGGCCCTCAGGAAACTCAAATTTTCATTTCCTCATCTGTGACAACTTAGCCTAGATACGCTTTGCATGGACTTTCTAGATCTCTGTGGGTTCCTTTCAGACTTGGGCAGTCTTAAAGACTAGAGTTAAAATAAGCTGATTTCAAAAGGTCAGAGATCTATTCTACCCAAAGAAAAAGTCGGAGTATGGGACCAAGTGATTTCAGACTTAGATACCAAATTACTCAACAGTGAAATGAATTTTAAAATAATAATAATAATTCTTAAGATGGTCATTCTATGTAGCCCTGGCTGGCCTGAACTCACTATGTAGACCAGGCTGGCCTCAAACTCACAGAGATTCACCTACCTCTGCCTCCTGCGTGCTGGGATTAAAGGCATGTACCACAATGCTCAGCCAGTTTTTAAATGCATGTATTCTATAACATAATGGCATAGTATATGTGCATAATTTAAAAATAGAAATGCAAATACAGAAACCTAGGCACAAATATTATTTTGCTTCTCTAATATCAACAGAAGACAACTCAATGCTCAGCAGTCGCCGCTCCAATCTGCACAGCTCCCAGCCGCTGAGGGACCTTCCCTGTACGATGTGACTCACTGTGGCTTCATCTCCCTGCAGCTCCCCGCCCCCCATGTTCTTGAAGACTCCTATGACCTTGCTGGGTTTCAGAACAAGTACAAGTTTTCGATTAGGTTTTCGCTTGAGCAGAGCAGAAGCAGTAGGCGTGATTTAACCTGCACACTGCAGTCGCTCACTTCAGAAAATGACTAACGGCAACGTGGAAGAAAGGACTGTTTCGTCATAGGCTTACAGTGCATCATGACCCCAGGGCAGGAGCTCAAGGCAGGAACCTGGAGCAGGAACTGAACAGAGGCCATGAAGGGTGCTGCTTACTGGCTTGCTCCGCGTGGCTTTGCTCAGGCCGTTTTCTTACACCACCCAGAACCATCTGCCCAGAGGTGACAGGCATCCTTCCACATCAATCACACCTGCTAGAGGCAATGCCTCAGGAGAGGCTCCCTCTTTCCAACTGACTCCAGTTTGTGTCAAGTTGACAAAACAAATAAACACACACACACACACACCCCAAATCTATCAAGACATCACGACTGGGAAGTTCTCAAGTCTGAGGGGAAGCCAGCTTCTCTTTCAGCTGTTTGAAGTGGGAGTTCTGTTCTATGTGACCCTCAGACCAAAAGACTACTGGCTTCGTACATTTTGCTGACTGTTGCTCCACTGGGTTCCACAAACATAAAGTATTCATAGCATGCCAAGTCCTGGGGCAGGGGCTGGAAACTCCAGGATGAATGAGGTTTGATTTCTGTGTCTGCGGAAGCCATGGTCTAGTTAAGAACACGAAGATCATCATTTTATTATGATGTGGTATGTGAAGTATGTCAGCTGTTGTCAGGTTTCAGATACCCATTCTCTCACCTGATCCTGGAAATGACACGGAGCGATGAGGATGATGAAGACGGCCTTTGTCATCACCACTAAGAACCTGTGTGCATTACATGTGATCGTTCCTAATGTCAAAGCGCTTTCACATAACTGACTTCAGCTAATCACTTGAGGGTCTGAGCGCGGGACCTTGGTGTAGATATACGTGATTTGGCCTTAGGATTTTTAAAGCATACAGAGTACTGGAATAAATATATACAGGATAGAAATAACAAAAGGAAAATGTAGCACAGTTAAGTGTGGGAAGTGTGCAGTCTCAGGCCACACTGGAGACTCCAGCAGAGACACACACACGATGGGAGCAAGGTACAGACGTGAGGAAATAAAAGATAAGAAATACAGAAAAACCTATACCCTGAAAAATTTGGGTGATTGCACAAGATAAAAGATTTTATTTATTTATTTATTTATTTAATTTTTGGAAAGGAAAGTAACAAAGTCAAATATCTTCAAAATAAGGTCTTGGTCCATTTCATGTTGTTGTAATAATATACCCAAGGTTGGGTACTTTATAAAGAAAATAGATTATTTAGCTTACAGTGTGGCGGTCCCAGAGCATTATCCTGGCATCAGCTTCTGGTGAAGGCTTCATAATAGATGGCACCACGGTGGGAGTGAGTGTGTGGGAGTGAGTTCGCCTGGCAAGAGAGGAGGCCAGGGGTAGCGGAGAAAGCTGAGCTTTGTTTGTTTGTTTGTTTTTGAACACTGTCTCTCAGTACGGTCTGGAGAGAATTAGCCCAGTCTCTTAAGAACATGCTCATTAATTCACAAGGGTTGGTCCCCATGCCCCCTGTCCCCAATATCTCTTGCATGCCCCCCTCCTAACACTGTTGCATTGGGAACCAGGTTTCAGCATGTGTTTTAGTGGGGTCAAACCCACATTCATGTCATAGCAATTAGTCTCTCCAGCTCATGCTAGCTCAGAGAATGTGTGTGTTAGAACAGAAGGGATCTTACAGACTGACCAGAGCTCATCACGGAGTAAGAAAGCTCCTGTGGAGGGTGTGTGTGTGTGTGAGGTAGTGGCTGTGATCACTATTAAAGCCCATGAGGGAATAAAGTCTCATTTTCCGAAGGAAAAGAAATAGACAAGTTCAATGAATAAAAAAGTGAACCCAGGAAGAAGTTCTCAAAAATGACATCTTTAGTGTGTGTTAATTATGACGTTCCAAACTCGTTGGACAAGTCAGATAGTGAAAAAGTTGTGGGAAAGGTAGCTATCTGTTTGGAAAATAAAACAAACACCCCATAAAACTCAATTCCTCCACCACTCCTCAGACAAAAGTAAATACTAAATGGGACTAATGTTCTTTTTTTTTTTTTAACTCTAGAAGTACAAAATGAAAATATAATACAGAATGACATGGCAAAACACAAGACCCAGGGCCACGAGACAAGCACTGACACATGATCAACCAAGTGTCCAAACTCAGGGATGCAGCCAACACCACATACGCCAGAGGGTGCTAGTGAGCAGAAGGTGCATCCACTTGGGCAGAAATAAAGGGAAGGGCAAGCCACGCTCTCTCTTGTTTGTTTGTTTGTTTGTTTGTATCAAGACAGGGTTTCTCTGTTGTAACTCTGGCTGTCCTGGAACTCACTGTGTAGACCAGGCTGGCCTCAAACTCACAGAGATCTGCCTGCCTCTGCTTTGGAGTGCTGGGATCAAAGGCATGCACCACCAATCATCCAGCTGGAAAGAGTCTCTAACAAAACGAAACACTCTTATCATATAACCCAGCAATTTTGCTCTGGGGTGTTTTCTCAAAGACGTTAAACAACCCATTGCAAAGTCCTGCACTCGAATACTTGTAACAACTGTATACTCACAATTATCCAAACCGGGAAGCAACAAAGATGTCCTTTAATAGATGAACTGCTGAATTAACTAGGGTCCATCCCACAGCAAAATATTAGTCCCCACTAAAAAGAATTGAGCTGTCAAACCACGCCTAGAAGTGGGAAAGATAATGCAGAAACAGAAATTCGACAGAGAGAATGTAATGCTTTTTTTTTTTCCTTTAGCTTGTTGTAGAGCATAGGGCAGTGTGCAGATAGCATGGTGGTGGGCAGTCCGTGTATAGATGGGAATGAGGGACACAGTGTGACACGGTCAGGGCAGCAAAGACCTCGAGTGCCAAGATACAAAACCACAAGTCAATATTGACCCAGCGGGAAGGGGCCTGACTCCTACTACCTTGATGGACTTCCTGCTTCTGGCCTGCTGGCTGAGCAGGGCCTGCTAAAAGCGGCCCTCTAGTGGCTGGTTTGGGAGTTCTTGGTTGCACCAAAGTGAAAATTCTCAAAACTCCAAAGAATACAGGCAGGCTAGGCATGTGGGTTAGGGTTTGCACCCTAAGTGGTGCAAACATGAATTAGTTGCGCATGGGAAAGGCCAATGGGCAAAAGGTCTTGCTAGAGGATACCAAGTACCTTGGCCTGTGCATTTAAGCAGAGACGTGGCCCGGCGGTTTCCCCTCAACAGGCCTGGTGGATTCCTCTCCTCTAGCCAGCAGCTGGTTCAGAGGCTGCCTGTCCTCGGGAAGGCTTGAAGGGCTCCTTTGCATCTGGCCTCAGCAGACATGTCCATTTGTATACAGCCAAATTTCCATGTCTAAGACGTAACTAGAAGATCTTGATGGATGTTATGGGGTCAAAACTCTTTAGAACTCACCAATGTAGCCACCAGCGGAAAGCTGAGCTCTGAAGCCATGTTACTGCTATGGAGCGTTCTTAGAATGGAATTTAGCAAAGTACTAGCGGGTACACACAAGCTCGGCACGCTTCAGGACTTGTGCTTCTTTGGGCTCTGGACAGAATCATTCCCTCTATACTTCAGTCTAAGGACAGAGGCTTTCCCAGGGTGTGGCCGCCTCAGAACAATCCATCAAGCTCTTAGAAGCGCTCCTGGTTATCATGAGTAGCCGGCACCGGGATGAAAACAGTCCCCTCTCCTACAGAACCTTTTCTTTTCGTATCTGATTAACGTTTGTTAAAGTGCATGCTAATGGGGTGATACTTCCATACACATATGTAGTGTGCGCTGATCAAATGCACCCCTTCCTCTAACCCCACCCCCATACCCTTACCAAACTGCAGTATCATTGCCCAACATGTAAGCTGACTTCCTTTGACACTTCCATATATATGAGACAGAGCATGTGGCAATTGAGTTTCCATATCTGGCTTATTTGATGTCATGTAATGTCATGTCTCTAGTTCTTGTTGTTGAAAAAGACAGATCGAATTAATCTTTTCAGTCAAAAATGATCCATTATGTAATTATCTTATTCATTTTATTCATTCATTTGTTTTTGGATACCCATGCTGCCCCCTGATTAGAACTCAGGACCAGCATCCAGTCCACTGTGGCAGAAAGTCCTGAGAGCAGGCACTTGAGAAGGCTGGTCACTTGGCATCTGCAGCCAGTGGGCAGAGGGATAAATGCTGCTGTTTGGTTCATTTTCTCCTTTGTTTGGTCACAGACCAAGCCCGCGGAGCAGAGCTGCCCGTATTTCAGTCACTCTGTCTAGAGAATCGCTTACAGATGCGCCCAGAGGTTGTCTTCTGGGCGGTTCTAAATCCCGCCAGATTGACAGCCAATAGAAGAAGCAAACTCCATTTTCCGTAGAAACCAAAGTGGTTTTCACAGGGCTTCACAAACCATTAATTTTTAAGCCAAACACATGCATGTTGAAAAAAGATTAGCTTCTTAATTTCTATGTTTCTGTGCAACTCCAACATGAAGGAGGGAAGGAAAGGGATGTTCTCTATAAACTATCACAAATGTCTAGGAAAATTTGAGCCAACTTGCAGAAGAATCGGTGAAGCTGTTACAAAATGCCCAGGTGGTGGCGATGGTGGTGCACAGGCCTTTACTGCCAGGGCTCGGGAGGCAGAGGCAAGCCAGTCTCTGAGTTTGATGCCAGCTTGATCTACAGAATGAGTTCCAGGACAGGCAGGACTACACAGAGAAACATTGTCTTAAAAAGCAAATAAAAAAGTAAATAAAATAAAATTTAAAAAGAAAGAAAAGGGAAAGGAAACGCACAGGGTCAGCGGTGCTACGGTGTGCCTTGATACTGATCTGCGTGTGAAGGGTGTGTTGGTTGCCAAGGATTCTGTTGCGTTGAAACTGTTGGACCTGCCTCTAACCCCAGTCCTGAGCAAGGTTCAGTCAGGTGTTCCTGGTGTGAGAAAGAGACCTGGGCTCCAGACGGGGGCCTCACAACAGGCTTCCAGACACAAGGAGAAGGGGTTGGGGGAGCTGTGCAGAAGGACAGTGGACAACAGAGACCCCCCCAAAGGGGATCTGGAGATGAGGGAGCCATTTCTGGTCAGCACCCAGCATGCAGTGGTCAGTGGGAGAAGGAAGAAAGAGCAAGGAGGGGGAGTAGGTGCCGCAAATGGCTTCATGTGTGAGGCTGGGACAATTACTCAAAGCCAGAAATTTCAGAGTCATTCACTCTCCATGGTCCCCCCCCCCACCTCCACCCATGCTGCCCCCACCTCAGTGGCCATCAGAGCATGGAATACATAGTGAGTGCTAAGAGATCTCCGAAGGATATGTCCACCTCCTGGAATTTATTTGATAAGAATGTTTTTGCTGTTGTTTTTGTTTATTTGTTTGTTTTCCAGATATAATTAGAGACCTTGAGTTGAGACAGTTCCGGATCCTTCAGCCTCTACCTCCGCCCTCCCTGAGCACTGCGGTTACAGACATGTTCCCCTGCACCAGCTTATTTATTCACACTGCATGTGTATGAGCATTTGCCTGCTGGTGTGTGTGTGCACCATGTGTGTGCCTGGTGCCCTTTAAGGCCAGAAGGTGACAATCCTCTGGAACTGGAGTTACAGGAAGTTAGGTGCCACCTGATGTAGGTGCTGGGAACCAGATCCAGGTCTTCCTGAAGAGCAGTACTCTTAATACCATCTCACCAGCCACTACCTACACAGCAGTTTCATCCAGTATCTAACCCAAGGCTTCACGCATGTCAAGTAAACCTTCTGCCGACTATGCACCAGCTCTCGATCACGACACTTTCAGTTTCTGTCTGCATTACTGTTTGAATGGGCTCCAATTAATTAAAATGGCCAGTCAGGGGCTCTATAAAGGTATACACTCTTTAGTCACCTACCTTTGCAATGGGAGCTCTGCTCTCCTGTGGCAAGGAGTGCCCACCCAACTCTAATGCAGATTCCAAAGCTGAGGTTCTAGGGAGAGCCACCAGACCTCTAACCACGTCAAGGATGCAGCCTGAAGTGCCTGAGCTGCTGTCACAAGGCAGAATCCACCAGACTCAAACCTGGGTCTTTCATTTCTTTCTGAAGCACAGAAATCGCTAGTAAAAAAATCTCACCTCATCATTCCCCTGTGACACAATGTCGCCACCTACTGGTCAAAATGCCACAGTGGCCTTGTGCACATCAAATGTTTTGTCCACAATGTGAATTGGTAATCAATCTTTAAATACATATTTCAGCAAGCTGTGTTTCAATCACAACAGGCTCTCATGTTTCTACATTCCATAAACACAACTGTTCACCCCCAGTTGCACTGCATTTCTGTAGACATGTGCTTTAAAACCAGAACTATTCAATTCACTATTTATATTTTTAATGCACCCTCTCCTCAGTCTAGAATATACTGTAAGTTCTCAGGTCTGACTTTTCTGATATGGTTTTAATATAATCATGTCCCCTACAGTCTCAGTTCACCCTGAGAAGCTTGTAGGGTGGCATTCTTTATGCTCCCAGGAATAAGGCATTTGTCAGTCTGTGCCGCATCAGCAGCGTGGACAGATAATGCCAAGGTGCAATCGTCTTCCAGCCTCAAAATGGAGGAAAAAAAGCTTCTTGTAAAGAAAGAAGGAAGGGAGGGAGGACAGAAGGGAAAGTGGGAGGAACGAAAGAAGGAAGAAAAAGGGAAAACTAGGAACAGGGGTGGGGGTGAGGCTGGAGCGAAGGCGCAGTGGATAAAAGCATTTGCTGCTCTTCCAGAAGACCTGGATCTGGTTCCCAGCACCCACCTCGGGTGGCACACAGACTGCTTCTGTGTCTCTCTGAGCTCCGGAGCTCTGCTTCTACATTCTGCTTCTACTTGCTTCCTCCTCTGCGCCTGCCTCTGCCTCTCAGGTCTGGGATTAAAGGTGTGCACCACCACTGCCTTCTGAATTGGTATTAAAGGTGTGTGCTATGTTGGGATTAAAGGTTTTACTAACATTCTTTCTACACTAGAGCAGCCATACTGCCAGATTAAAGGATTAATGTCCCTCTACATGTAACACCAGGGTTGAAAGTTAAAAGTTTATACATGGGTAATCTTAATTTGCTACAATTTACTATATACATGGTTCAACTCTTGTTTAAAATATACTATATATGTTACTTAGATTTAATTCTTGTTTAAAAAATAGATATACTAGAAAAACAGATGTTTTAAATAGCAGCCACGTAACTCCACTGTCTTAAGATGACCACACGAATCATGGTGGAAGCAACCACGTGACTGTCAGCCATCTTTACTAAGATGAAGGACACATGCCATGTGACTCTTAAAATGACCTCATGGTATGAAACAACTAAGGCAACAGTTATAAAGCTTCTTAGTCCTACTGTGCTCTCTGCTACCATTGCATCTCCCTTAGAGGCGAAAGCAGCAGCAGGTTTCCAAAATATTTTGGATTAGGATGAATTTTTATATGATGATAAATTCCTAAGATTGCTAAGTTATAGTCAAGATAACAGAACTAAGCTTAGAAATGTATGTCTAGCCACTTGTGTCTTTGCTAAGAAGGTAAGGTTTATAGATCCCTAAAGCCCACTCAGGTTCACAGTAGTAGTTGTCGAAGCTTTAGCTATTTAAAAAAACTGAGTCATACAAAAAACTATGATATTCTATAATGGTACACTATAAAAAAGATCAGAAAAGTAAAGTTTTCAGTCTCTGTATGGACCGAATTTATGGTTTATGTTAAAGGATCTTCAATTAATTCTTCAACTCAAATTTTTAAAATTCAAACTTAGCAGAGATAAAGCTGAAAAATCCTAATCTTATTTTATAAGATTATATAGTATTTAATATATAATAATTAATGTATTTAATAAATAATTATTAATTTAATTTTAATATTAATTTAACATTAGCATTTAATAAATAATAATTAATACATTAATGTATTAATTATCTATTATATTAGTTATATATTATATAATAATAAATGATTAATATAGATTATGTAATAATTATTAAGACATACAGTTAAGAGCCACTTTATAAATGATCAAATTCTTTAATGTGTTCGGAACTACACTTGTAGCCATATTAAGTATTAATGTAATTTAATTCCAGGAATGGTTTTGTTTAGCCTCCTGTATGTATTTTCAAAGTTCAGCCTAAAGCAAATAACTAAAAACAAGCAAAGTTTCTTTAGCTCAGGTATACTTAATAGATATGGTACTCAAACTCCTCAGAGATATCTGCCGAATATAGTATTTAAAATGTTTAATGAAAACCTTTCCATAATAGACAGAACTGTCCCCTCCTAAGGGAACCCTTAAAGTCTCCAAAGAAGACAAATGAGGCACTTCACTGAAGACAACATCTGGACTATGGTAACACTGACCACTGGGTGAACTGCCCCATGCCTCACCCGCCACCAGGGCTCTGCACAAACTATAGACACTTCTGGTTTGACTGCTGTACTCTGCCTTGTCAAAGTAAGGTCGGTTTCCCCAAGTTCCTTCTCCACAGGAAAATGTCTCAGACCTGGGCAGCCAAAGGCCTGTGCTGCTCTGTATGACAGCTGAAGATCAAATGCTGTCTTGAATGACAGTCAGAAACTGATTGCTTCTGTCCTCAGTGAACCATGGGAGCCTTGAGCGACTGCTTGGTAATAGATCTCAGTCATTTTAACTGATACAGAGACCATTCGGGTTCTATAATCCATCCTTCTCTGATCTCCGATGTCTGAACGACTAGCCCAACTATAGCTCTCACAGCAACCAACTCCTCTCCCATGACTACAGTCACCTTCTCTTTATATGCAGGTCTCCAGCTGAGAAAGACAGTTTTCCTCTTTACCAGACTCTGAAAAGAGATACAAACACTCAAAACAGGTTTCAAAGTAACCTTTTACTACTTTTATTTAAAGGAGTTCTGTTTTACTCTTTTTACTGTAAGGAGTTTTCCTTACAATGACTGCACCTTTGTCTGATGATATATATTATTGGATAGAAAAAGTTTAAGTTCTGAGGGTTTAAGATACTCAAGTTCAGATTTTTTAAACCAATTTTTAAAAAATTCATTTATTTTTTTATTTTATGTGTATGGATACTTTGCCTGTGTGAACATATATGTGCACCACATGCGTGCCTGGTGTCGTGGATCCCCTGGAACTGGAGTTATAGACAGTTGTGAGCTGCCATGTGGGTGCTGGAAATTGAACCCAGGGTTCAATTTTTTTTTTTCAAGACAGTTTCTCTGTTGTAACTCTGACTGTCCAGGACCAGGCTGGCCTTGAACTCACAGAGATCCAAATGCCTCTGTCTCCCAAGTGCTGGGACTAAAGGTGTGCTCCCCCGCCTCCCAGCAGCAACTAGAGCTCTCACCTGCTGAGCCATCTCTCCAGCCCCCAACATAATATTTTTATTAATTACTTGAGAATTTTATGCACTACATCCTGATCACACCACTTCCTGTTCCTCCCAGGTCCACCCTCCCACCCCTGTACCTTCCAAAGGGAAAACAAAAACGAAAAAGAGCAAACAAAAACAGAAACAGCAAACAAACAGAGACAAACCCAGGTTGTGGGGTGGGAATAACTGACATCATCGTGGTTCCGGGAGGCAGCAGGCAGCAGGACGGATCCAGATATCGTCGAGCTCAGAATTTTGACATTAATCAATGGATTTCTATAAGCCATTAGCCTAGCTCTGGTAAGGAACTGCTAATATTATCATAGTCACAAACTCAGAATTTTAAATCTCCTTTTGGTTGTCTTCTAAGTATAGACTTTAAAAATACTTCTTATTGTGCTTAAAAAAAAAAAAAAAAGTCTCTATCCAATCTATATATCCAGCCCTCCAGAAAATGTGTTAAAGCCTTTAACCCCAAACCATTTTGGGTCCCTAAATGCATCTTGCTATGACTCAAAGGCGTGAATCTACGCTTTCTCTACAATGTGGATTTCAACTTATCTCTTTTTTAAATTAAAGAATTGCTGTGAGCTTCAGGGAGTCATTAGACTTGGATCCACCTTGCACAGGTCAAACAGACTCCAGGTAAGTACTGTCAATCAAAAGACCTTCTGAAACACAAGGAACAACTCAATGCCTCCAACACCTGGGCCTTGGAGAACTCTATATGTAATTGGAAACTACCTTCCTGACCCCTATCCTTCTTGTTTTCCTGGTTTTACTGTTTTACTAATAAAAAAAATTGTTTCTTCAACAAATTTGAAAAATCTCTAATCAAACCATTAATCAGTTGTTGCTACAGGACCACCAACCCCTAGCCACAGAACTAGAGACTTACGACTCCTAACTATGTCCTGATAGTAGGATCAATAGCACCCCAAAGATGTCACCTCCAGACAGCAGGAAGCAGTCTAAAGAGCACGCAGTCCCCGCTCCTACCTCTCCAGTCACCCTTCCTATTTCCTTGCCTTTAATAAAGGGAAGAATGTTGGACAAACTAAGGACTCCCATCCCCCACTCCCTATCCTGCCTTCAATGGCTCATCGAGCCAATGGCCCTCATCACCACTAATGGCCAAAGCAACACATTTCCTATGTGCATACTCCACTCCCCACCCCACCCCCCATCTGCTCAAAGCATATACATAAAACACATTATGGTTGTGTTTTAGAATAAATTTCTAATTGTCCAGAGTACCAATTTCCAGAAGCTCAAATTGAGATGTTGCTTCTAGTGTGGATTGTTGGCCATCTACTGATCCCCAAGTAACAAACTACAAGATGATCATCAGAGAGTGACCCAAGCATGTTCTGGGTGGCTCTAAGGACTGAGATCGTTGCTGGGATACTCGGACATTGTTCACCATGAATGTTACTCTACAGAAGAAGCAATTTATGAGAAATCCCATTTCTCTAACATTGCTAGAAAGCAGAGTTTCCTACAGTGTGAACAGCCGAAGTTTCAGCCCGGCAAGAAACCACCACGCTGTAAAGGATGTAATGCCTGGCAGTTTGTGCGATGACCTGTGCCTCTATGCTTACCCTGCATAGGGCACGCGGTGTGTTTCAGCTTTGTTGTGTGTCCCAATACGTTTCTAGAAGATGGATGACCACAGGTGACAAAAGCTATTTCCTTACCAAGAAACTAAAGCCTGGTCTGGCTAATCGAAATGGCAAAATAAAAACAGAACACAGGAGGATTGGTCTTTAAGTCCCAGTACCCTTGAAGTGTAGTTAAGAGACCTAGTACCTCAGATGGTAGGATTTTAATGCATTAAAAAAAAAAAAATCACACTGGGCAGTAGTGGTACACACCTTTAATCCCAGCACTCAGGAGACAGGCAGGCTGGTCTCTGAGTCTAAGGACAGCCTGGTTTACAGAGTGAGTTCCAGAAGAGCCAGGGCTACACAGAGAAACCCTATCTCAAAATACAAAACAAACAAACAAAAAAAAAAAAAAAAAAAAGAAAGGAAGGAAGAAGGAAAATAGCACTCCTGTGGCTGCAAGAAGGGATTTGCTCTGTGAAGACTGCGTGAAGAGGGGAATGGGGAATGCACAGCCCTGACAGGCCCTTCCCACTGAATTTCTGAGCATGGGGTAAAAGGTGTCAGGGATGTTCTGGACGATTAAGTTAGAAACTGCTTCCCGCAAGGAAAACCAGGGGTTCTGCTCTATCATTCTATACTTATTTCCTTGAGTCAAGGCCTCTCACTGAAACTTGAGCTAGGCTGGAAGCCAGGAAACCCCAATGGTCCTCCTGTCTCTGCTCCCTACAGCCCTGGGGCTGCAGTCCTACGTGTGCCCCTGCTACACTTTTTGTTTAGGTGCTGGGGGTTTGAACTTGCATAACCAAGTGCTCTCAGCACTGAACCATCTCCCCAGCCCTTAGCAATTTACTTTATATAGAACCTGTAAAGGCACAACACGCTGGCTCACACCTATAATCCCAGCATTTGGGAAGTAGAGGCGGGAGGGTTAATGCAAGTCTGAGGCCAGCTGGGACCACATAGTCAGGTACTGTCTAAAGAAGAATTGGAGGAGGGGAAGGGGGGAGGGAGGGAGGGAGGAAGGGAGGAAGAGGAGGAGAAAAGTAGCTGCATTGGGAACACGTTCTTTTAATCTGCCCCCCTCTCCTACCCCCTAACTCAAGCACAAAGAAGATTGATGGATGGGAGAGACTGGAGCTGGGAGCTCTTCACGGTTTCTATCTTGTAGTTGCTGCTGCTCTGTTTACTTCAAAGCTAGCAAGTCTGCCATAACCACTCGTACATAAGGGACAGCTGGACCATATTAGACTTTGGATCAAATTCAGGCTGTGGCTCACTCTCATGACGATTTGACCAAGCAAGTGTCTTGCTTGATGACTCCTCCTGAGTCTAAAATTTAGGGTATGGCGCCAATCCAAGGAGCAGGACCTGAAGCAGGACCTGGAGCCCTGACTCCGAGTGACATGCTGCTACAGAGGTTCCTTCCTCTCTTCCACAGACGGCCCCCACTCCACTTCTACACCACATCGTGTGCCTTCTTCCGGGCTTCTCCAGGCAGCAGTCTTTCTCTTAGTATCTGCCTCAGGTTTCCAAAGCAGCTGAGAAGCATCCTGAGAAGGGACATTAAGCAAACTGGCCATATGCCAGGCACACCATGTTTTCCTGAAGTGTCTCTATGCCTGTCTGTGGAGATACTCCATTTCTTAGTCACAGTTCCATCCCAAGGGCTACCCAGTGTCCTGCATATGGGAGGTGCTTAGCGAATGCTAGCCAATGGATGACTGTAGGGTAAGAGAGTCATGGAACTCAGTTTCCAGTGTAAACTCGGTGAAGACAAAAGTGAAGCGCCTTTTATAGAAGCTGAGTTGTGATGATGCTGATTACCTGCATCCTAATTTGGTTTCTGTAAGGGTGGGAGACGGTGCTAAAACAATAAATGACAGATGGAAATGAGCCAAGGCATGGAGACACATGTCTCATCCCAGCTGCTGGGAGGATGCTGAAGCCACGAGATGTAGGGTAAAAAGTCAGAGCCCACTGGAAAGTTTCAGCTCACTTGTGGGTTTTGAAGCCCATCGGTCACTGAGAAGTCACTGAGCCAGAAACCCACCAATCACTGAGTTTGAAATCTCACCAATCACAGGGTCAGAAACCCACCAATCCTCATCTTTCCCAAAGATCGAGCTACAAAGAACCCACCAATCCCAGGCCACCTTGTAAAGCACCGCCCTCAAAGAAGCCCTATATAAAGAGCTGCATTCTGTTCAGTGCTTTGCTGCTTCTCACCCTAGCAGAGGAAGCAAGCCATCCTCCCGGATTTTTTCCCTTCCAATAAACCTCTTGTGTGAGATTTGTTGCATGGTGTAACTTTGTTTCTTGCTCCCAGCTGCCAAGATACCTTCCCTTCCAGAGCTGGAACACTTCTACTGGGACTTCTCCCTTGGAGTGGAGTTGTAACACTTAAGCTCAGCCAGAGGTATCCTCCCCTCAGAGCTGAACATTTTTAATGGGGAAATGTCTCCCCTCAGAGCTGTAACACTTCCACTGGGGACACCTTCATTACTTCAGAGATGCGTAGTTCCTTGGCTCCTGGCTGCCAGGATCCTTTCCTCTCAGAGCTGAAACACTAACAGGAGATCTTGAGTTTGAGTCCAACCAAAGAACAACAAAGAAGTGGGTGAAGAAACTAATGGAGCTTCCACTGGGTGCCCCCACTCTCCTCAGCCCTGATCTCATTCTCCTCAGTTATTCATGAAGGCATCTGCAACCTCTGAAGTCTTAAAAGGCTTGCCTTTCCTTGGTGGAAGCAAATGATTATTGTGAGTTCAAGGCCAGATACTGAACTCCAGACCAACCGAGGCTAGAGGGCTACCGCATCTCAAAACAAGCCAGCACCAAGCCAATAAACGGTTGCACTCAGCTAGGGCATGAGGAACAGAGGGTTTCTCTACCTCAAAACACACCCAGATCTCTTCCCCACCCCAAATTCTTTTTTAAGTGGACTCAATGGGGTTGAGAAGTATTGATAATACCTACTAAGCAGTCATTGGGTAGGTGAGTCACTTTGTGACAAGCATGACTGAAAACCAAAGGCTCATATTCCTCAGGCAGGAAGAACTTGTGGCCCTCTGAAGGCTAAGATAAGGAAGAAGAATCCAGGATACAGGGATTCTGTATCAGTCAGCCCAGGACCCTAGTCTCACAGTGACCCAAGATCCAGTCCCCAAGCCAAGGCAGCAGATCAAGGAAATGGACTGGTAACAATATTTTTGACATGGGAAAGGAGAACCCTAGGCTGTTTGGTTGTTTCTTCTGAGATTCTCATGTGCTGGACCTGACTGAAGGAGCTTCACGGCCAAGATTTAGAAAATGAAGGTCCCTGTTCCAATCTGCAGATCTCATTCCATGATGGTGAGCAAAGCTAGGAAGCTCACATTTTCTGGGCTCTGATGACTGAGGGGTTTGAAGAATAAACATCACGAGTACATGATACTGTTGGTGATTATAATTTGAGTCATTAAATATAAGAATAAATGCTGAAGAAGTTTATTTTTAGTTGTGTTTAAAATAATTGCTTTTGTGCACTGGTGGAAAAAGGGACGCACAGGCTTTTGGCTTTTTCTATTGTCTGCAGGTGCTGGGTTTCTATGGGGTTGTTTAATTGCTTATGATCTGCACATGGTATCAGTACAACACCTAAGGAGTTCTGAGAGAATGAAAACACCTGAGCTAAGACGTTCAGGATTCTACTCTCGACTGAGTATGGCGTTGGCCAGGACGGTGGTTCCCTCTGCTGAGGTCTGGCAGAGTTTGCACATATAAATATGCCTCCCTGTCTTCCTTGCTGAAGCTGCCACGCAGCAGTGGACTACTACAAATGGTGCACCAACGTGGGTCACGACAACACATCAGCCACATCCAACATGGAGACAGGAAGAACAAGAAAGAAATTCTAGACCTAGAGAGTCCAGTAAAGTACACTCAGAGAAGCTACCAGAGGATAGAGATTAAGGTATTGATTGAAGGCTCCTGAAGGAAGAGGAGGGAGAGAAAGGAAATAATCCTCTATGAAGAGAAAAGGCTGTGAAATAAATAAAAATAAATAAATAGAAAGAGAGAGAGAGAAGGAAAAAAAGAAGGAAAGTTCCGAGGTGAGAGCCACAGAATGGAGGCTCTTAGAGATAAAGAATTCAGCTGGGAGCAGGAAAAAGCAAGGTAGGTTCTTAGTGCTTTTCCTGATCATGGAGTTGGCGCTCCCTCCCGACGCTGGTGCATGTTGTTTCACAGGCTGAGTTTGTTGATGGCGTTTTGTATGTGTGAGGCCCAGGTCTTATGTTTGAGGTCTATGAAGAAGGGGGTATGCTTTCCTGTAGCAGTGGTGAGAAGGACTGCCAAACTGCCAAGACTTTGCCAGAGATTCTTCCTACTGGCCCAGCACCCCCTGTTGTGGAAGCCATGGCTGCTTAGAGCCAAAGAGCTGCTTAGTTAAACTGAACAGGTTTTGTTTCTTGTTTTTCCCTTCAAACCTGTCTATAAGTGGTAACTCTATACCATAACGCAACTCTTCCTGAAGACAAAGACTAGTTAATTTTCTTGCAAACCAGACTCTATCTTAAAATCTGGAAAGTGTTTCCTCAGGGTCAGCACAAAGAAACTGTCTTCTAGAACTGGCAGAGGTTGTATCTCATGCTGGCAGCCAAACTTGGTACTATAAGAGTCACCTAACTCATGCTGGCTTTGAAGTCATGAGGGGTCTTTGGAGAGCAGAAGCCAGGAGAGGCCATTAGTGAAGGTGCAGCCAAAGTAGCAGTGGAAGGCCCAGATTGAAGGGGTCATATAGAGAAGTTGAGGCTTGGCACCATGAAAAGAGGATGCTATTGGTGAAAATGTAGCCCATTTGCAGCAAGGGACCCCAGCAGTTTTTGAGATGCCAGTACCATGGAACAACCACCAAGCAGCAGCAGTGGAATAGAGCCAGCCAAAGCTGGAGGACAAGCTGTGTATGCTGCAGAGGGCAGAGTCAGATCCAAGCCCTTTGGAGGAGCCCAGAAGATCATGTGTGAATTCCAGATAATTCAACAGTAATGTTTTTCTGTTGTCCAAAGACATTGTGAAAAGCTTGATGGATGTTTGGTTTCATTTGGTCCTGTGCATTAGCAACTCTCATGATTGTTCCTCTTGTAAATGGTTTTGCTTGTGTAGTGTTAAATTGTGCTATAAAGGTAAAGCAATTTTTTTCTACAGAAGAGGGGAAATGTTGAGGAAGTTTATTTTTAGTTATATATAAAATAATTGTTTTATGCACTGTTGGGTGAGGGGCTGACTAGGGTGTTTTGTATTGTCTGCAGGGTTTGGATTTATGTGGTATGTTGATTGGTAATGATCTGCATATGCTATCAGTAAAATACCTGAGGAGTTCTGAAGGAATAAAAACACCTGAGCTCAGAGTTCAGGGTTCTACTGTCGGTGGAATATGGTGCTGGCCAAGATGGTGGTTCCCTCTGCTGAGGTCTGACAGGGCTTCCATGTATGAAAATGCTTCTGTGTCCTTCTTGGCTGAACCACCACACCAGTGAATTACTACAGATAATAAAAAAAAAAATCTTTGATTTGAAAAAACACAGAAGGAAAGGTCTACTTGATGTCGGAGAGTCTTCCTCATACCCCAGGCCCAGCCATTAGACCTCCAGTCAAATCACAGCATCTGGCGAAGTGTTTTCTCGGTCTTCTTTGTAAGTCTTCAAAGGTGGTTCTAGCTTTGCTGATCAAAGCTGCAAGTACTGTGCAAACATTATCCTTAGGTATTTTTAGAAAGGAGTCATGCTCCTCAGAATGATTCCTCAGGTAGATGGCTGCCCAGGAACCCCATCTTCACCATCCCCATCCGAGACTGCGACCAGGAGGGATTCTGAGGAGTCAAGGAATGCCACCTCCAGGAAGGGGCTGGATGTTGGACTACAGACACACTAGACGCCTGTAGCAGGACTTGTGAGTCTCAGCTCATCGTGGCCAACAATACCTCGCCCTGAGCAACACAGTGAGAGGGACACAGATCTAGGAGACAGCCCACTGAGCAACTCAAATCCTGGGAATGGTCCTGCTTGGAGGGCCGCCGTGCTGACTCTGGGCTCCACACAGAAGAGAAACACTGAAACACCCTGGTGGTTATAGTTTAAGGATTTACTTATCAAGCTGTTAAGGGAGTTACAGAGGCAGATGGACAGTAAGAGTCTCCGGGGTTACGGCCACTTCCATCTCTCCCGTACTCCATCTGGGTTTTGGTGTGGGTTGTGATAAAAACACCAGCACTTTACTGCAGAACTGCAGATTTCAGTGCAGCGAGTCCATACAGCTCACCGGTGCATCACTTGTGCACCCTGGAGGCTGTCTGTATGACACGTTCCTTTTAGTTCTTTTCATAGCACCTTGGAAGCAAATATTTATGAAATGAACAGAAAAAGAATTGAATCAGAAAACATCAATTGACATCTATTGACTATCAATATATATATCAAACTTGGAGCAAGACACTGTGACACTGTGACATGCAGTTCTGTCTGGTTTTCATAATAATCTTGAACTGATGATCAGAAAGGCAAGCATAGGGAGCTTCATTTCTAGTTTAGGAGATGAAGCAGGAATGGAGGGAAGAAGTAAATGATGCCAACACAGCATGAAACTCACACATTGATTTATTCCATAAACAACACAGTGAGCACCTGCTGTGCACAGGCTGTGCCCTGTGCTGCAGGAACAGAGCTGAGCCCATGAACAGAGGAAGTATGGGAGCCAGGAATGGCTCTTAAGAATGAAAGGAAGAGCTGGCCTCATACTGGACTGAGGGAGACCGCCCAAAGGGTGAGAGTGTAACTTTGGAGAATGAAAAGAATTTAAAGAAAAAGAATTATTGGTGCAGTATACATTGCATACACATGTACACAACACACACATACACACACACACGTGTAAATGCACACACATACATAAAGAAGTATTATGTATTAGGTACTTTTCTGTTGCTGTGATAAAGGCAACCATGACCAAGGCAGCTTACAGACAGAGAAGTTTATCTTGGCTTCCAGATCCAGAGGAATTGGATAGAGTCTAATGGCCAGGAGAACGGCAGCAGGCAGGCACGGCGGCCAGAGCAGGAAGTGGAGCGCTCACATGCAAACATGAAGCAGAGAGGGGGAACCAGAAGCGGTGCAAGGCTCTGTAATCTCCAAGCCTGCCCCAGTGACACACTTCCTGCAGCAGGGCTGTAACTCCCTAAGCAGCACCACCAACCGGGGACCAAATGTTCTCATTTGAACCACCACGTGCCGGATAACTGCATAAGAGACTAGAGAGGAAAATTAAGGAAACCCCCGAGGACAGGGAAGAGTCACTGGGAAGATGTGAGTGGAAGGACTCCTGTGGCCAACAAAGGGCCCGGTATGCTTTGTAGACATTAGCCTGAGCGAAAACCTCCAGATCACTGAAGACGCTGGGTAGTCGTAAGAAAGGTATTGCTTCACCGTGGGGGCAAATAAGTCAGTTAAAGATTGCTCTGGAGGCTCCTTCCTAACAAGCTGGAACAGAGAGCTTCACAGTGCTGAACCATTCCCACGTAATAAGCCGCACTGAAGAGCGAAGCCCAGGAGCACTCACAGAGTATTGGAAAGTCTGCAGCATCCAACAGCGTGAAGCTAATGGCGTCCACGGTTTAATAAGAAGTTACCAGTGCATGCCTTATAGGATGCGGGCCTATAATCCCGGGATTTGGGTGGCCGAAATTGGAGGGCCAGGGGCCATCCTTGCCTACAGAGTGAGTCTGAGGTCAGCCTGAGCTACAGGAGACCCTGTCTCAGTGCTGTCCCCTCCCTCCAAAAAACTATTTGGCAAGAAATAAACAGGAATATAATTCATATTCAGAAGGGAAATGGTTCTGTGATCAAATGGAACAAGTGGAAATGAGTGATAGCATACAGGGTATGAAGGGGGTTATGAGAACCCCACAGTTACAGTCACACTGTGTGCATGAAGGGGCAATGAGTACACCACAGTTACAGTCACACTGTGTGCATGAAGGCGATGAGAACACCACAGTTACAGTCACACTGTGTGCATGAAGGGGCGATGAGAACACCGCAGTTATAGTCACACTGTGTGCATGAAGGCGATGAGAACACCACAGTTATAGTCACACTGTGTGCATGAAGGGGCGATGAGAACACCGCAGTTACAGTCACACTGTGTGTGGATGAAGGGGTGATGAGAACACCACAGTTACAGTCACACTGTGTGCATGAAGGGGCGATGAGAACACCGCAGTTACAGTCACACTGTGTGCATGAAGGTGATGAGAACACCACAGTTACAGTCACACTGTGTGCATGAAGGGGCGATGAGAACACCGCAGTTACAGTCACACTGTGTGCATGAAGGTGATGAGAACACCACAGTTACAGTCACACTGTGTGCATGAAGGGGCGATGAGAACACCACAGTTACAGTCACACTGTGTGTGGATGAAGGGGTGATGAGAACACCACAGTTATAGTCACACTGTGTGTGCATGAAGGGGCGATGAGAACACCGCAGTTACAGTCACACTGTGTGTGGATGAAGGGGTGATGAGAACACCACAGTTATAGTCACACTATGTGCATGAAGGGGCAATGAGAACACCACAGTTACAGTCACACTGTGTGTGGATGAAGGTGATGAGAACACCGCAAAGTTACAGTCACACTGTGCATGTTCAGCAGGGAGCCTGATAAAAGAAACAGGAAGTCTAAAAACTGATCCATTCGAGACAGAGCTAAGAATCACCGTGGCGAGAAATCCACTCTCGCTGAGTCGTCAGCAGACTGGACGGCGAAGAAGCAATGATGTCAGAAGTGGGGTGAAGCAGGACGGGAACGGTGACTGAAGGAGGCACGTGAAGACCATCCATGGGAGGATTCCGGGTGGGGCGGCAGGCGCGCCGCAGGGGTGTCAGAAGCAGCGTGGAGAGATGCTGTGGGCTGCCTTGTTCTTCAGAATTCACGCTGGTTTCCCAGCCTTGAGAGAAAGAAGCCAGCTGAACGCCTGGCCGGTGTCAGCAAAGAAAAAACAACGCTGACGCTGACACAGGAGGCAAAAAGCTGCAGATCCGCTTACAGGGCTTTAATGTCTTGCTTGACTTGGTAGCCTCTTAGGAACCTCTTTTCTTTATAAATCACCCAGTCTCAGGTAATCTATTATAGCGACAGAAAATGAACTGAGACAAAAGTCCTAGGAAAGTAGCAAGAAGTTAGACTAGCAGGGGACACCATCTGTATAAGACCATAACTCTCACACAAAATAAAATAAAAATCCATGATTTTTAAGAAAATTGTTTATTGGGTGGCATGTATGTACTGGAGCACATGTGTGGACATCAAAGGACCTCAGGTGTTGCTCTCTGACTTCTAATGTTGGGACAGAGTCTCTTTTTGGTTGTCTGCTGTTGGGCGTACCACCCTAGCTGGCTCGCCAGCTTCTGGAGATTCCCGGCCTCCCACCTTACTATAGAAGAACTGTACCAGCTTTACATGGGTGCTGAGGAGTCAAACTCAGGCCCTCATGCTTGCGCTGCAAGTCTTTTACTCACTGAGCCATCTTCCCGGCCCCAGAAATCCTTACTGCTTTAGTAAGCTTGGTGAAATGTTCGATCTTCTGGAACAGCTGCTTTTCCTGTGCAGAAGGAACCAACAATCTCTTCCTGCCTGTTCTCAGATTTGCCAGAACTCAGAAGGGACCCTGAAATCCCAGAGTATGGTCACACCATCCCTCAGAACTAGCATCCTGTGCTCCCTGGGTGCAGCAAAGGCTGAGCTCCTCAGCTTGGTGTTCGAGGCCACCCCAGCTATCCCTACTCATTTGTCACCCTGATTCTCCTCTCACCAAAGGACCATCTGTCCTTTATGCCTTTATGACTTGTGTGTCTCTGGGACTGCTGTATCTTAACCACATATACCCCCACACCCCCAGCTGTCCCACAACAGTAATCCGACCTGTCCCTCTAAGGCTCACTTTGACAGCGATCTGGTTGCTCTAGTGAGCAGACACCTGCCCGGTGTGCTTGTCCTTGCTTTAGGCTCTCCCTTGTTGCCGCTGCTCCCTGCCGCATCCTACAGAGGCAGAGCCTGAGCACAGATGCTCTTGGATATTCCCAGAGACCAGGTCAGTCACCTGTCCTAGGCTAGGCACTCATTAAACACTCTTAACGGTGTGACTCACATATTGTATTTGTGACCTCCAACTCTTACGAGTCTCGGACCCCGAAATCTCAAGTCTGCAGTACCTTAAAAGATTCATCAAGAGGCACACGGACACCTTTCCCTGTGACTTAGTTGAGAACAGAAAAACTCCCACTGGGAAATCTTTGCCCTGCTCACATTTCCCCTCCAGCCCATACTAGAAACTGCTTTTTTCATTTGTTCCTTCCGAACTTTGGAGAGCCCTTGGTGGGCACCTGACATAACACTCTCAGTAGGCCTTAGGACCTACTTGCTGCCGCACTGGGCAGTGTGTGGCCTCTGCACATCCTCTAGAGTAGAAGCCCCCAAGGTCTGAGGAGCCTGCGCTCCAGGTGAAGTAACAGCTCTTCTGAGATTATTTCCAGTCTTTCCCATTACAGTAACCTTGTAGGAGGCTAAATGAAGATTTTAAATATGTTAAAATGTGTGTGCAGGCATTCATGGACATGTACGTGAAAGAGACAGGGAGAGGAAGAGATACAGAGAGAGTGAGAGACAGAATAGAGATTTCTTTCTAAAGATGAGGCTGCAGAATAAAAACGCCACCCCCTCTCCAGGTGCCTGTGTGATGTCTGGTGCCTGGGGTTTGGGCGGTGAAGTCTAACTTCAGGTTGAAATTCGTCATACTTAGTCTCAGGTTAACATAGCCCAAGGAATGGTCCATGATCAGAGCAGCCTGCTGCCTCCAAAAACCATGGGGATCCATGATCTACCATCTGCCACACGCTGGACTTAGTTCCCCACCCCCTCTCTCTTTGAGGGCGCAGGGGTGGGAGGGTGGACCTGGGAGGAATGAAAAGAGGGTGTGATGGGGATGCATGGTATGAAAGTCTCAATAAAAGTGTTATGCTGAAAAAAAAAATAAGCCAGTCCCATCTCAAGCTCAGTGAGCAGAAATGAAGCATCTGGAAGCTTAAGTGCTTAGAATAACCCTCCCAAGAGCCGGTCCTGTCATTCCAGATCCAGGAAATTAATCGAAGACCACAAGTCAGTCCTTGATGTCACCTCGTTCTGGCCCCAAAGCAACAGATGTTGAGAGAAGTGTCTCCCACCAAACTCATGCTTGGCTTGTTTTTTTTCCTTATTAGCATCATTTGAAGATCTCAAAAAGATTCTCTGCTTTTGGACTCAAAGAATCTTCTCTACGCCGACCAACCCTACAGCAGGCTTTGGTTTTCTGTTTGTGAATCAGGTGAAATCTTAACCGTTGTGTTTTGTGTCACCACCACCCCCCGGCAGGTACATCCACAGACACACGTCTGCATATACATGAGAGTGTACTTCAAGCAACTGGATGTGTCCAGCTTGCCTCTCTCCAGCCAATCCTTGGATTTGAGGGAATTTTAGAATAAACCTAGTTTACCTTTGTCCAGCAGATGGTGCTGTGTACTACGCTCTGCAAGGCAATCTGAAGGTAATTTTAAAGGACTCTCCCAACCCATAACATCAGGCTTTTCTCCCAAAGCCTGGAGTTAGTCTCCTTTGATACACTCTCCTTTCCTCTGAATTCTCTCAAACATTTTGCATTCACCACAAGCCTGTGAACGGATCATAAAATGTACAAACTGTCTAACTGTGTAGCCATTTGCTCGGCAACTGCTCAGGACTTGTTATGGCCCAGGAATTCGTCTGAGTGCTAGGGATGCTGTGGGTCAAAGCAGACAGTTGAGTTACACACATACAGAATTTTTGAATGGCACAATTCGACAACAGAAATGTTCTGGGCTGTCTGCTGTCCTCAGGCAGGCTTTTAAGGGGCAGGGAGGCAAGCATTTTGAAGGACGTGACATGCTGCACAGAGACCTGAATGACTCCAACTAGGTGACTCCAACCTGAATCATACATTGCAATCACCTGGGAGACCGTAGGCCGCTCTTGTGTCAGGTTAACTGGTCTGGAGGTCTGGGTTCTGAGGGCTTTGAACTGCCCAGGCCCATAGCTTGTGCAGCCCTGGGGGGAGGCCACATACTGCCCCTTGTTGGAGATGATCTCAGAGCAAAGGTGTCCAGGCCTTGCTGCTGCTGTTGCAACCCTGTAAACCAGGCAGCAGAGCTCGGTCAGCAACTAGAAATGCCTTGTGCCCTGCCAGTCTATGGTTGCTGAATCATCTCACTGGTTCCCTCTCTGGATTCATTCCTGAGGCCTGGTCAGGGGCTGCCGCAGCATCACTTGTGCTTTGTTAGCAAACGAATTCAGCGGAAGGCCTCAGACTCTGGACTGCCACCAACCCCTGCGTCCTTCCTGTACTGAACACCCTGCTTATTCCTCAAGAGTCTGCTTTTAATTTTTTTTCCTTCTTCCAGACAATACATCCAGAACCCCCATTCTCCCCTGTCTCCCCTCCTCCCACCTCCCTCCATCTCCCCTCTCCCCCAGATCTACCCCCTGTCCCCATTCTCGCACCCCTACCCTCCACCCCCACCCTACCCCACCTCTTCCCAGAAAACAGCACTCCTCCCAGGGTTACTGCTCAAACAGGGCACAACAAGATGAAACAAGGCCATACATTAATTCCTACATCAAGGGTGGACTAGGCAACCCCGTCAGAGGAAAAGGGTCCCAAGGGAAAGCAAAAGGTCAGAGACTCCCTCCACACATATCCCAGCCTTTTTGCAAAAATCCCGGGATTTTTGCAAGTACACCAAGCCAAAAGACAATCACAAGCTATGTTTAAAGACCCTGTAGGCTCTGTGACTGCCGCTTCAGTCTCTATGAGCCCCAAAGAGTGCTGGTCAGGGGACTCTGCGGGGTTTGTTCTCCAAGAGTCCTAAAGGGAAAAGGAGTCTTGGTCCCTGAGATTCAGGAAGGAGAACAGCTGTGGCCTCAGAGCCTGGAGGACTCAGTGCCTGGTGTATCCTGTCTGTCTTCTTTGGGGCACAGGCCCCGCCCCGCTGGCGTCAGACGTAAGTGATGACAGACGCAGCTGAGCTGCCTCAAGCTTCTCCTTGTTGCTCTTTCAAGCAGGCTGGAGACATCCTGTTTCTGGAATGCTGACCAGGAACAGGTGGCTGGCCACATGCATCTGCCCCAGACTCAAAAATGCTCAGAGAGGCCGATCTGATGACCAAGGACAGACGTACTCCAATGAAAGAAGCCTTTCCCTTTAGGATTTATTTTAATAGTGTTTGCCTGTGTGTCTGTAAGGGGCTGAGGGCAGCAGCCCTCTGAGGCCAGAAGAGGACACTGGGTGCCCGGGACCTGGAGTCACAGGTGGTTGTGAGCCAACGGATGCTGATGTGGGGAACCAGACGGTGGTCCTCTGTGAGAGCAGTGAGTGCTCTTAACCACTGAGCCATCCCACCAGTCCCTAGGACAGCGGTCCTCAGCCTGTGGGTTGCGACCCCTTTGGGGGTTGAATGACCCATTCACAGGGGTCGCCTAAGACCATCTGCATATCAGATGTTTACATTACAATTCATAACAATAGGAAAATTACAGTTATGAGGTAGCAATACAAACAATTTTATGGCTGGGGGCTCACCACGACATGGGGAACTGCATTAAAAGGTCACAGCATTAGGAAGGCTGAGAACCACTGATGGAGGAGGACACTTTGTAGAGCCACCTCCTCCTCATTGGTCCTGGTCCCTGAGGACTTTCAGTTCACTCAGTCACAGAAAATGTAAAACATACACAACAGAGGAAGAATACTGAAGCGAGACTCAATGTGTAACATCACCCAGCATCCAAGATTACTAACAGATTGCTGACCTTCTGACATTGCACTTAATAACTTTCAGGATAAAAAAGCACCAGCTCTACTGGACAATGTATTCTCTGTCTGTGCTAGCGTCCAGAGGCTGCCCACAGTCTCAGATCACTCTGACCTCTTCCTGCTAGTTGTCCCTCCCCCTGCTACCCACCCTAGTCTCCTGCCTCCCGGCTACAAGGGCCCTTGTGCATGTCTGCCTAGGTGACTCGGGATAAACTCTCTATTTCAACATCCTTAACAGAGTCACATCTGGAAAGTCGATTTGACTCTAGAGAGCTACATTCATGGGATTAGGAGGTAGACATCTCTGTGGCTACTTTTGAGCCACAGAGGGTTAGGGGTGGGGAGTGGGGGAGGGGAGCTCAGACATCCAGACCTCACAGCCTCCTCACAACTGTGTCCTCTCTATTCCTGGGCAAATAGTTGATAACAGGCGTTGTGTCCAGGAAATCTATTGCTGGCTATTAATTTGAGGGGAGGCATCTGGGAGTCAAAAGACAAATAATCTGTAGCTCCTCCCCCTCATGCATATGTAAATTCATTAAAGCCGTGAGTATCCATTTGTAACTAGCTAGGTGGTTGTCAATGTCACACCAGACCATCCACATGGGCAGATATTATGTTAACTCACTATCCTGCTTCAGTTAGGTCAGCTCTGTGTCTATTTGGACCAGACCCAAGCCTTAAAACTCACTTCGTTAGTTGAAGCCACTGGTACTGGATCACTTGACCCTGTGCCTTACTGGGAGCAAGGCTTCCCAGGAGGGCTTCAGGGATTGACCTGACTTAGATGGGGAAGGAAAGAAGGGACAGACACAAGTACAGAGAATCTGGGATCAGATGTGCCGTGCTCCCTCTGCTGGAGCAGTACAGGTACTGCACAGCAGCCAGAACCTCACAGGTTTATTAAGTACAGCGGGCAGGGTTAGCCAATCAATGCACGTCAGTGTAGGTGAACAGTCTCCGGCTGTAGTCATTCAGGAGGAGGAAGCTGCAGTTGCTAGTTTTTGCACACATTGCCAACCTTCTCACTCAGAGAAAAGGAAGGCTTTGTCATTCCTCGGAGTCTCACCAGGGTGGAGAGGGTTTCCACTCCCCATGGGTCTGAGGCTTTGGGGTCCTTGACATCGTGTCAACTACACACACTCACCCAGAGCTTCCTTTGCTCCCCATAGGGAAAGACCTGGATTACTAAAAAAAGAAAAGGGGCCAGGTCAAGGGTAGTGTGCACCAGTTACTTTCTGTTGTTGTGATAAAACTCCATGACCAAAAGCAGCTCACAGAAGAGCTTACATATCCAGAGGAGAGAGTCCATAATGGCAAGAGAATCCTGGCAGCAGACAGCCAGAACAGGGAGCTGAGAGATTTTTTCTTCAACTGCAAACACAAAGTGGAGAATGAACTGGAAATGGGGCTATGTTAGAAACTCTCCAAGCCATTGACCAATGACAGACTTCTTCCACCAAGGCTCCACCCCTTAAAGGTTCCATCACCTCCCTCAAACGGCGCCACCAACTGGGGACCGATTTTAGATAATGTGAGCCTATGGTGGACATTTCTCATTCTAACTAACACAGTGTTCTAGCTGTCCCTACCAGGTATGTGTCCAAGGTGGCTATCTTGACCAGACTAACTCCCAGATGGACCATACCAAGGGAGAGGAGAACTACCCAGGCAAGTTCTCCCAGAATTCCTGATCCACAGAGCAGTGAGTTATAGGGAAGTCATTACAGTATGGAGCCCTCTATCTTGGGGTTGTTTGTTATGCAGCAACAGAGAATGGAACTGATAGGAGACTGTTACACAGTACACTGTGCTAGCTGGTTTCTGCAGAGCCTGGGGGTGGAGACTGAGAGGTGTCCAGCAACAACTTCGAAGTCCATCTCGTTAGAGACTGTTGACTCTGAACCCCTTCTCTCCACATGTGAAAGGCTGACAAGTCAACTAACCTTCAAAGAAGGAACCATGGACATGGGGAGTCACAGAGCTACTCAGGGTGGTGAACATAGACAAAGGGCTTTGTTGTCTCTGAAAGCCTGTTTCAGCGCTGTAGTTACAGGGGACTCGAGTAGTAATCCTGTGCTTGTTTTAACATTGTCTCTAAGTGTGGGTGTTATTACAGGTTTGAAATAATCTGAATTTGAATCCTAACTCATTTTTAGTATTGAACAAAGGAGAGGGTCAGGGGAATATTTTTTATTCTCCCTGAGAGTTTGGGCTCTGACATATTACTTGCTAATGTATTATGCAATTCATGTGTTATGTAATCTGTGGACAAGTTTATTCCTCTCCTGTCCTGAAATGACCCTCCCGTCTCACTTGCCTTCTCTGCTCCGCATGCAGAACATGCCTTTTCTAGAGTGTGGTACAAATATGCCTGTGGACTGACTGTATATAAGCCTGAGACTACTGATTTTAAACAGTCGTCCTTCAGAAAGCTTGACCAAGCCTAACTCAATGATGATTGAAGAGCTAGAGGGGAATGAGGACACCTTTCTAGGGAAGACAGTTCAGACTACCCAGGAGGGAAACTGAGTCCGAAAATGGCCGGCATAGCCAGGGCTAGAAAGCTGGCTTTGAAAACATTTCTAGGTAGTCTTTGCATAGTAAAAAGTGTAAGAGATTAGACACTTGAATTCAAGGGCTCTCAGGTACCCCCCCTCAAAATCACCATTTCTTGTGTGATAAGATTCCTGTGTTGAATATCCACACAGGAAGCCACAAAGAGTGCCCAGAGTAGCACATGGGTGTTGAACTACTGACCAACCCATAATAGGTCGATGCAAAAGGGAGGGGCCAGACAGATAAATAAATAAGCAAATAAACAGATGAGGAAGTACATTTTTTTCTCTTCTGCAAGCCCTCTGACCATTCTCCTCCTGGAGGTTGAAGTGCCTGACTCCAGCTGAGGACTCCACGTGAGTCCCTGCTGCGGGTCCCATTACTTAGCGGAGGGGAAGGTTTTCAACTTAGAGTCCCGAAGGGCTGGCTTTCACTAATCCTGAGAATTCAATGGTGAACAGGTAGATAGAGAGGCCTAATTCTCTGTAGCATCGATCGCCTCTGCTGTACAAACAGAGAAGGCCGTGCTTGGAGCACAGGTCACAGCAGCAGACAACGTCCTGAGACCACGTACACCATAAGCTCTGAACAGATCCTTCCACGAGTCCCGAAATACTGAATTCCAGGTTACGTTATTTTCCCAGTCTTCAGGTGCCAACTGGGTGAGATTTACCCATTAAGACCAGTCAATAGTTATAAATGTGGCTTTATGTGAACATTTAAAAGGACCAAGTGATGGGTCTCTGTTTCTACCCCCACCCCATACTTTTGGCAGCTGTTATTACAAGCCACCAGTCCCCAAATAAACTTGATTTTTTGCTTTGAACCAAAAATAACACTTGACAGACAGACAAGATTGAAACGGTGACCTTTCTGGAGTTGCTGAATCCTTTGGATACATTATTTATTAGCTCACAGGTGCAGCACAGAGTTATGAGACAAATACTAAGAAACCCGAGGAAGAGAACGCTGTAGGAAATGTATTTTTGCTCAGCAGTGTGGTGTCTTTAAAGTCAGTCTTCCCATAGGGCAACTGTGGATCCTACATCTGAGTCTTGTGCTTTGCAGAGGCCTCGAATGCCAGAGGGAATGGAAGGAGCAATTCAGCCCCACTTCATGTCAGCGTTTTGCTGTTGTTGTTAGGTTTTGCTTAAGTAATGTTTTCATTAATTATTTGAGAATTTCATACAATGTATTTTTGTCATAATTCATTCCCTCTCTTGACTCCTCCCAAATCCTCCCCATCTTCCTACCCACCCAACTTCATGCTCTGTCTCTCTGTGTCTCCATGTCTTCTGTGTCATCTCTGTCTCTCCCTGCCTCTCTTGACTTTCTTTCTCCCAGCAGTAATAAAATGCCAAAAGCTCTTCAGCTGGAGGTGAGATTTCATGTCCACCTTCCTCTTTTATGCTGAGATTTTTGTCTGGCTTGGGCTTTCCTGGGTCTTGTATATGTTGTCATAATTCCCACGAGTTCACTTATGCACCTGCTCTGTTGTATTGGAGAAACATTGCTTTCTTGAAGTCATCCACTACCTCTGGCCCTCACAATCCTCTGCCCACCTCTTCCAGTAGATCCCTGAGCCTTTGGGGGAGGGGTGTGATACAGACACATTTAGGGTTGAGCATACTGACATCTCTTATTCTCAGCTCATTGACCAGTTGCAGGTGTCTGTTAATTCCCAATCTACTACAAGAAGATCTGCTGATGAGGGCTGTGACTTCAGGGTTTTTAAGAAGTCTACTTTATAGAGCCAGGAAGTAGAGGCATATGCCTTTGATCCCAGCACTCAGGAGGCAGAGGAGGCAGATCTCTGTGAGTTCAAGGCCAGCCTGGTCTACAAAGTGAGTTCTAGGACAGTCAGAGTTACGACAGAGAAACCCTGACTTGAAAAACCAAAGGAGGAGGAGGAGAAGGAGGAGGAGGAGGAAGAGGAGAAGAAGGAGGAGGAAGAGGAGAAGTTACGGGCTGGAGAAATGACTTAGTGGCTAAGAGCATGTATTACTCTTCCAGAAGATTGGGGTTCAGTTCTGAGCGCCCATGTAGGCAATGACAATGACCTGTAACTCTAGCTCCAGAGACTCTGGCACATTTAGCATACATTTAAACACACACACACACATACACACACCCTAAATAAATCAACAAATAAATAAATCAACAAATAAACACAATTTAAAATGTTTAAAGAGGGACTGTAGTTGTACACAACTGTGGTGACTCATCAAAGAAGACACAGAGGCATCTTCATAGGTGCAAACCCTGCCAGACCTCAGCAGAGGGAACCACTATCACAGCAAGTACCAAACTGGACAGTGGAACCGCAAGCATCACATCTCAGGTGTTTTTATTGATTTAGAACTCCTCAGGTGTACTACTGATAGCACGTGCAGATCATGACCAATCAAACATCCAACACCTGCAGACAATACAAAACACCAAGGCCTAAATAGCCCTTTTCCCAACAGTGCACAAAGCAATTATTTTATGCATAACTAAAGATAAATCCCCACAACAAGAGACATTTAGTGCCCACTCCCTTCTACCAAGACCATTATAGTAAGACAGACTAAGCAGTCCTGTCTCTTCAAGGCAGTTCCCTACTAACTGCAACTGCAGCCTGCTCCCACAGGATGATTGTTAACATCCCTGGCCAGAGACAGCTCTGATGGGATGAAATGTAGGATGTGCCACTGTAAAGACAACTGTTAAATGTTAAATTACCAGAGTAGGTGGTCTCCCTGGTGGATAGGAAGGAAGCGATCTCAGCTTGATGCCACCATTACTGTCACTAGTGCCACCACCCTTTGATGTATTGATTATATTTTCAAACGACGGGGATATCTGTTCCATTCTCATTGTTCTCCCAGCAATGTGCCTGGTACCCCAGCCACCGAGATGTGTCAGCTGTTTCTCTCCTGTAGATGTAGACCCAGGCTTAGAGCTGTTGGAGAGTAGTGGACATGACTGATGAAAAGCACTCAGCTTCCGTCTAGAGCTCATGTTGCTACCCATTTTCCCTTTCCAGCCCTTAATGCACATGTCAGGGATGCAGTCATCACTAAAGTGAGGGATTCCACCGTGGCCCACCTGGAAAGACTCCATGGTAAGGAATGGAACCATGCCAGCAGCCAGCCCCCACCATGGGGCATGTGAATTGGGTGAACTTTCTGAAGATCCCGCCCCAGGCTTCTAGTTTTCCCACTAAAGCTCTAGCCCCTGAGGCACAGAGACAATCCGTTCATCCCCACACTATTCTGACCAACTTCCAGACTTACACGTTTCATTAACACTTCTTAAGTCTCTAGGTTTGAAGGCGTCACTCAGCCACAGTCACTGGAGCATGTCACTAACTGTGTCACTAACTGAAGAAAGAACGCATCTAACCTAGAGCATCAGCTGTTACTTTGCAAAAATGTGTTGGTGGCTCCGGCTGTTGACCTGTGAGCTCTACAATCTAAGAAACACTGTCCAGACTCACCTTCCAGTTCTCTTGGCTAGCTGACTGTATCCCCAAGCCATGCCACAGACCCACATGGAAGGTGTCAAACTGTTACTATAAAACCAGCCCTTACCTCCCTTCTTTTGAATCTTCTCAGTGGGGAAGGGTGGTAAATCAGATCTGAGGGCATGAGTGTTTTTCTGAGACTCAGTACATCAGATGGTGAGATGTGCAGTCTTTCCACACACAGCCCACAGTGTGTGCTGGCTTCCAGGTCTATATTTTAACCCAATTAGAAGTAGTGTGTATTCAAGATTAAAAATACAACCCCCCCCCCAAACCCAAAGCACAGATAGTGAAAAGTGGAAGCCCCCGCCTGTCTTCTCATCCCCAGGCCCGAGTGCCAGCGACATCGGGAGCAGTGCTGTCTGGCACTAACGCAAACAAGGCTTGGGTTTGAATCTTTGACTTCGGAGGGTTTTTTTTTTTTTTTTGAATGATAGTTAATTAACTAAGCACTTAAATAATTAATACAAAGAGGATGTCAGTGAGTCATCCATGTCCAACACTTCTGCTACCACCCCCACCTCCACCCCCACCATCGCAACCATCACCATCACCTCCATCACCCCCATCATCCCCATCACCCTCATCACCCCCATCACCCCCATCACCCCCATCACTCCCATCACCCCATCACTCCCATCACCCTCATCACCCCCATCACCCCCATCATCCCCATCATCCCCATCATCCCCATCACCCTCATCATCCCCATCACCCCCATCACCCCCATCACCTCCATCACCCCCATCACCCCCATCACCCCATCACCCCATCACTCCCATCACCCTCATCACCCCCATCACCCCCATCATCCCCATCATCCCCCATCATCCCCATCACCCTCATCATCCCCATCACCCCATCACCCCCATCACCTCCATCACCCCCATCACCCCCATCACTCCCATCACCCCATCACTCCCATCACCCTCATCACCCCCATCACCCCCATCATCCCCATCATCCCCATCATCCCCATCATCCCCATCACCCTCATCATCCCCATCACCCCCATCACCTCCATCACCCCCATCATCCCCATCACTCCCATCACCCCCATCACCCCATCACCCCCATCACTCCCATCACCCCCATCACCCCATCACCCCATCACCCCCATCACCCCTATCACCCCCATCATCCCCATCACCCCCATCACCCCCATCACCCCCACTCCCATCATCCCCCATCACCCCATCACCCCATCACCCCATCACCCCCATCACCCCCATCATCCCCATCACCCCCATCACCCCCATCACCCCCATCACCCCCATCATCCCCATCATCCCCATCATCCCCATCATCCCCATCACCACCATCACCACCATCACCACCATCACCACCATCACTCCCATCACCACCATCCGGTCACCACACTACCATCCTCACCATCTTCACTACCACTGCTATCTTCATCACCAATGATTTCTGTAGCTTTAATGGGGTTATGAAATGGGCAATGATGAAAGATATCTAAAGTCAGCTAGGGGCTGTGCAGATCAGAGCTGAGGCACGTCTGGGTCCACAGCAATATGACAGTGACTGCTTATACTGGAGCTTGAGTCAAGCCACCCCTGCCTATCCATTTAGGGTTGCCTGATCAGGTAGGGTTGTGGAGTTCAGTGTTATGAATCACATTTTTGAGAAAAAGAAAATCAAAATACTTGTATTTATTAGAAAAATCAGCAATGGACTTACACAATCCTAACAGATAAGAATGCTAACGGTGAGAAGAAAATACATTTATTCAGCTTTAGCAACCGTATCTTTCACCTTTCACCTCTAGGACAGTATGAGGCTGTGTCTGAACATGTGTCTAATTTCTTCTATTTCTCTTCGCCACGACGCACAGAGGTTAGCCGTGCAAAAGCTCACTGAGTGAATGTGTTGTAGCCCCCACCCACGTGGTGACACTGTCAGAGGCATACAGCGCTCTATCTGGGCTCCCCAGCAACTGGCCTGTGTCTTCTGTGGGCAAACAGTCTGATTTCCAGCGCTGGGTATGGCAACTCACAATTTTCTTTTTATATCAATCTGGATGCTTTTATATCAGTCAAATTTCAACAGAAAAAGCTGACTAAATATAGCTTGACTGATAAGGAAAACTGACTTTCTTACCTAAGCAGAAGCAGAAGGAGGGGAAAGGACAAGACCAAAGCAGCCAAACTTTAGTCAGGCTTCTAGAGGCACCAAAACTGTGTAGGCCCAAGTCAGGGGCAAGGTGACTCAGAACAGTTCCCAGAATTAGAGTAAGAAAAACAATTTCTAAGACAAACAAGATAATGGACCTCTGACTAATGGCCTTGGGCTAAGGATCTCCCCCACCCACATTGACTAAGACCCTAAAGTTTACATTTTCTAGTGCCCGCGACCTTGCTATATGCCAGCACCAATCAGTTTAAAGGTTAATACTCACATCACTACAGACTCGTGCCTGATAATCTGTTGCTATGCTCTGCCTTTGAAAAGCATATATAAATCATACTCAGAATGTGCTAATGGTCACTCCCACCTGCCTCGCATGCGGCGTCTGTGGGAACGGACCCCAACGCGTTGGAAATAAACGTCCTGCTTTTGCATCCATCTCGAGTCCTGGTGATTTCTCGGGGGTCTCCTTCTGTCTGCCCCTAACAGAGGGAGTTCAAGGATTGCCAGATAGGGGTTCACAATGACGTCAGCAACTTTCTAAGGGAAAACAGGCAACTTCCCTGAAGTGTTTACTCAGACTTTACGATATTTCTCTTCGGCCAGTGTAGGGCTACGTGACCAGGCCAACCCAATCACTGACAAGAAGAGTGGCGTTAGTGTTCACTTGAAGATGAGTCCAAATGGGTGGACCTGGGAGAATAGGGAGGAGGCTACACTGAAGTTAACAGTCGATTTCCCTTTCTTATTCCCAACTGAATTCTTCAATGGCACGTACAATCGGACAAGATAACATTCAATAGAATTAAGCGAGTTGGTTGAAACAAAGAAAAAAACAAGAAAACATGAAATTAAGGTTGAAATATGATCAGCTCCCAAAATTTCCATGCCATAATACCCTCTAAGTTTGTTAAAGGTGAACCATGAGGCTGGGTCTAGTCACCCCTCCAGGGTGCTCCTCCAGAGCATCAACATGGCCTATGGGTATGTTCTGTCTGGGTCTTAGGAATCTTGTTTGTTTAGTTTTCAGCTAGTTGCCATATTAATCTATGTTCTGTTGCTGTAACGAAATACCTGAGGCTGAGCACTGTATAAAAACATGTTTAGTTCACAGTTTTGGAGGCTGAACATCCAAGGTCAGGCAGCACAATCGTCTCAGCTGTTTGAGTTGCCCTTCCACACACATGTATCACAGCACAGCAGAGAAAAGAGGGGGCAGGATGGCATGCAGAGGGGGCCCAGCTCCTCGGACCTCATAACGACTCACTTTCTAACTCACTCTACAAGACCATATTGATCCCATTAAGGGAATGGTGGCACACACTTTAATCCCAGCACCTGGGAGGCAGAGACAGATGGATCTCTGTGAGTTCAAGGCCACCCTGGTCTACAGAGTGAGTTCTAGGACAGTCAGAGTTACAACAGAGAAACCTTGTCTTGAAAAATTGAGAGAGAGAGAGAGAGAGAGAGAGAGAGAGAGAGAGAGAGATGGGATCAACATGACCTAATGACCTAACCACCTTTCACGAAGTCTCCTTAAGTTCCACCTCTCACACCACCGCACCAGGGGCTGACATGGCAGTTGTCAACCTTAGAAAACTGAAGCTGAAGAGCTGGAAAGACAGCAGTTAAGAGGACAGACGGCTCTTCTAGAGGACCTGAGTTCTATTCCCAGCACCCACATGGTGGCTCACAGCCATCCAGTTCAGGGGGATCCAACACCCTCTGCTGGCTTGCTCTGGCACCAGGCTCTTGTGTGATGCACAGACAAACAAGCAGGCAAAACACCTACTTATTCACATTTTTTTTTTTAAATTAAAAATAAGTTAAAGGGACTGTAGTGGTGATGCCTGTAACCACAGCCCTGAGGCTAAGGCAACGGGATTGGTCCATGTCTGAGACCAGCCTGGGCTATAGTACACTGAGACTTTGTTTAAAAGAAAAAAAAATCAACATTTCATATTTTTAAAAATCCGTATTTCTGGGGCCTGAAGCTTTAGCTCAATCAGTGGAGTGTTCGCTTAGCATGCACAAGGCTCTGCGTACTCTCCTGAGAACTGCATAAGATGGGGTGCCCATTCTGGGCTAAGTGAGACCTTGTCTCTATAATATGGCATAGCACAGCATCTATACTGGCAGGTGAAAGCGGCTGCCTTCTCTAAGCCTCAGCCGTGCTGTCCATCTCCCAACAAGACCCTCTCGCCCTCTTAATTCATCTCTCACCTGCCATGCCCACCTTCGCGGTGTGGCCTGAGTTAGAGTCTCTGGGTCCGTGGGACAGAACCTTATGTTCATCAGGCGAGCATGGTGTTCTCACTTTCACAAAGCCAGACACACCCTCAGCCCCTCCCTCCCTACAGACCTCTGGATCGCTCCTTGGGATTGCTTTTATGGCTTCTACACAGTGCAGGGCACAGCCTATAGGGAGTGAGTAGTCTGTGATGTGTGTAGGGGTGTATGGAACCGAGAGCTTCCACAGTTGCTTCCCACTCCAGCGAGGCTAGACCTGGTGCAGAAGAAGGGTCGGAGCCACAGTGGTGGGACTCAGGGAAAAGAAACGATTTGGGATAAACATTAGATTTGGAGAAAAGTCTCATTCAGAGAATAATTTTACAATCTGTTGCTATTTTGAACTCTGACTCTTTTTTTTTTTTCTTTTAACTCAACACTTAAAGAAGGCTTGCATTTAAAGACATCGTTTCAGCCTCTCTCAGCTGCCATATGTCTTCTAGTCCAAAAATGTTCATGGACTCCTGCAAGGCATTAAGAAATATAGAGGAGAGTTTTTCAGTTGCATTCCTTTAAATGTGGGACTTGCTCTTCCGAATCAGGTAAAAGGGCCCCAAGCAGTTGTCCATACAGATGGACTTACCTGGATTCTGTCCACACCCACAAAGGCCAGGTCTTGGAAAAGATTAGATAGTAATCGTGACTTAGGAGGTCATGAACTGGAATTAGGTGACACACAGCCGGATCTAGCACATGTAAGGTCACAGCATGCCTGAAAAGGAGACACCATCTCGCTAAAAAAAAAGGGGAGGGGGGAGAGATTGCAACACTTTTGTTTCTGCAAAGTGACATCATCCTGCTTGCTGGACAGAGAGATGGGAGACAAAGGCAGAGGTTTGAAACAACTGGCAGACTTGCTTCTGGATTCTACAGCCTGCTGTTAGAACGTGCTGCATTCCCACGCAGCAGCAATCTCTAAGCGTCTCCATCCCATGGTGAGCTGCCCGCACTGGAGAATGGAAAGTCAATTTAGTAACAGTCCACAGCCCCATTACATGCTCCGTGGGGCTCTTCCCACTGCAGAGCAGTGAGCACAGAGCCATTGTGTGACATGTGTGGACGGCTGTTGCACAGAGCAGGCTCACTACTGGGACCCAGAGGTTCAGGGACAAGAGAGAGATGATTCAAGAGTTGTCCAGGCTGAGGTGACTGAGCTCAAGTCTCTTCCCTACCCAAAAATTGACAACCAGGAGGCTGCATGCATCTCCACCCCTTGCCTTGTGTATGTCTCAGGGGCATGTTATTACAGGATTTCACTGGAGAAATCCAAGAGGAAGACGAAAACAGCCCGGGATGTGGTGAGTTGGGGCCATGAGGGAAGAAGCCTGGCTTCAAAACTTGACTCTGCTCTGTGTGATCTTCGATGGTATATGAAACCTCTCTTTGCCTCGGTTTTCATACATGTCAAATGGGTACAATAATAATCCATTAGAAAGGTAGTAAAGGATTGCTGTGAAGGCAAAATGAGGTAGTACTGACAAATTTGGGCACATTATTGGAGGAAAAGTGCTCTGCCCATGCTAGTGACTCCCGTTCCTGATTTAGATGCCTCTCTCCTGAAATGGTCTTGCACAAAACTGAAAAGAATGTGTAAAATACAGTTCGTGCATGATTCATGATTGCCATTGGAGAATGCAAGAACATGGAGCTGGAGCAATGGCTCAGTGGTTAAGAGCGCTGACTGTTCTAGCAGCGGACTGAGGCTCAGTTCTCAGCACTCACATCGCAGCTCACAACTGTTTGTAACTCCAATTCTAGTAGATACAGCACCCTCTTCTGGCCTTTCTGGGCATTGCATGCACGTGGGACACATACTGCTTCATTTATTTATTTTTAATTATTATTACTAGTTTTTTGAGATGCTGTTTCTTTACGTAGCCCTGGCCGTCCTGGAATGCACTCTCTAGACCAAGCTGGCCTGTGACTTAGAGAGTCTCCTACCTTTGCCTCCTGATTACTGCAATCAAAGGCATGCACCACCATGCCTGGTTTTTGTTTGGTTTTGGTTTTTTGGTTTTTTTTTTTTGAGGGGGAGTGGTTCATAAATATATTTTAAAGAAAAGAAATGAGAGGCAAATCCAGAAAATTGTAAAAAGTTTTTTTTTTTTATACATTTCAGAATCCACTAAGAATATCCCATTAAGAATCCAACAAAACACTTTCGAAGATTCATAGTACTTTTTAGCATAGGAAAAATACCATGTCAGAAGGTATTTGTGGGTAGCTACCACACACCTGTCTAAACATTATAATGATTTGTAGATTAGTGTCTATTTCATGCCAAGTACTGTCTGTAAAGAATTTTCATCCTTTCTTATCCTTAAAGATGAGTATTTTCTCTATTTTAAAGGGAAGAAATAGAGATGCAGAAGTTAAACAAGGTGGCCAAATTCACTCAGAAATGACTGAGCTAGAGTCCATCTGATAGCCATGGTGAAGATGAGAACACTAAGCAAGTGCTTCTGTTCACTTCTTTTTTGACACAGAGTCTCATGTAGCCCAGGCTGGCTTTGTAGCCAAGGATGACCTTGAGTTTCTGAGTCTTCTGCCTCATCTCCCAAATGCTGGAATTCCAGGCCGGCACCACCGTGCCACGTTCAGGTGGTGCTCAGGACGGATGTCAGGGCTTCCTGCATGCTAGGCAGGCCCTAGCAACTGAGCTGCCTCCTCAGCCCAGAGTACCCTCTGAATGCCAAGTTCGTGTGCTGCCCACCTGCTCACCTGGCTTCATTTAACCTCCACACAGTGCTATCAGGCAGGAACTACTATTCTGACCAGTTTGTAGATGCTAAAACAGACCTAAAATGTCACAATCAGAGAGGAAGAGCAGACATCAGCAAGGCAAGGCAAGAACACCCTGGAACCCAGGGGATACGACACTGTCCACAGTGGCAGGCTCCTCAGTCCACATGGCCTGCTACTGGATGGATTTCAGTTTCTTTCTCTGAACTACAAATGATTATTCACAAACATTCTTTCCTAGAAAAATGTACTTAATATCATCAAAAGCACACTGCACTTAACCCCTTATGACAACCTAATGAAGCCAAGGTCACAGGGAATGCTGTCCCTAAGAAATGTGACTAAACCAGGAACCAGAGCCATTAAGTTACCTTGCACCCTGAAGGCATGTATCAAGAGAGCATTGGCATAGTTTTATTTGAACCGACACAAGTCCGACAAGCACCCTGAGTGGTACCAGCTCCACGGTTAGTGCAGATTTGTCAATCATTTGCCAGGCCTTCCTTTGAGATTATGTGGACGCCTGCCTCAAGGGAAACCATGATCTTCCAACTACTCAGTTTCTTCTAGAGGAACAGGTAAAACAGGAACTTCCCAAAGCCAATCTTCTCCTCACCCCCCACCCAGACCTTCACTTAGCAAACCCCACCCTCACCCCTGCAAAGATGGGTAGAGAGGAAAGACACATCTGTAGGCATCGCTCGGTGACACAGCAGTCACACGCTACACAGGAATTCTTGTATAGCAATCCATTAAAATTCAGTAAAGTATAGAATGAAACTTTTCAATCATTAGCTACAGAGCATGCACTCTGAAGCCACCTTGTATAGTGTATAGTGTATGTGGACAGCAAAGATCCAGAATACTCCATCACCCCCAACAGGGCTTTGGGTGATGCTGATGTAGAAGAATCCAGAAGGCCTGAGGCTACCCTTCTGAGACTCTTTGAGTTTGGGTCTCCCAAGAGCAGATCTGGGGAAAGGATTCAAGTGTGTGTAGTTTGTTCAGGAGGTGCAAGGGGGAGGATGGAAGAGTGGTGGGAAATGTAGAGAAATACAAACGGTGTAGAATAGCATGCTCATCCTAGAACCACCCACCTGAGAAAGCAACTCAGGCAGCTGAGATCTGCTGTCAGGGTTGTAGGTACCCTAGTCCATATGATCTACTTGTGTGCAGAGATTTCAGAGGTGCCTTTAAGGAATGGGCAGAGAAGCAGGTACTGAGCAGGGAATGCCCACTGTTCCCCTCCATACCTGCACTGCAAGATTTGCCTATGACATTACATCCCTTTCCTTGATTTGATGCTGCTCTGTTAGAGTAATTTTGCCCTCAAGACAAGGAAGCACAGTGCGTCAGAGGAGGGGCAGGAGAATTTGTTGAGAGAAAGGAATTTCAAGGATGCTTAGAAGGGCTGCTTAGGCTTGGCAGTGGTGGCGCACACCTTTAGTCTCAGCACTTGGGAAGCAGAAGCAAGAGGATCTCTGTGAGTTCAAGGCCTGCCTGGTCTACAGAGTGCGTTCTAGGACAGTCAGAGTTACAACAGAGAAACCCTGTCTTAAAAAACAAATGAACACAAAGCAAAAACAAAAAAGAAGGGCCGATTAGCCATGGGAGGGAGGCCTGGAGATGCGGCTCAGTGGCAAAGCACGAGGCCTGGGCTTTAAATAAAGTAGAGGGCAAAAAAGCAAAAAAAAAAAAAAAAAAAAAAAAAAACCCCATGTGACATAAATTTGTGAACTGACATTGTAGAAGAAGAAAAAGTCACAACTGTGTTGAGGATTACACAAGGCTGAAGGTGATTGACCGATTAGGACCCCTGTGATTGTGGAGAGCCAGAATGTCACAAGGCTGCAGACTTGGGCTACCTTTAGCCACCATAATATCCATTTACTGCCGGAATCTGTGCTTGAACTAACACTCTATGACCATCAGGTCAAATCCATTTTGGAATGTAACACTAGTCCTCCAATCAGGCTAAGAATGTCACCAGACAGCCTCTGAGGCCTACAGCAGGGATGAGATTTCCCCATCGCTCTGGAACTTGCCTACCTGACGTTTACAGCAAGCAGATGGGACTCACCTGTGTCTGCCTCTGATTTCACCCATAGCTGCAGCCGGTCAAACTCAACGGCACAGCACCCACCCTAAGCACCCCCGTGACAAACGTGTATCCTGCATCTTTGTATCTCCACACCAAGCCCTCTTACGAGTGAAACACAGTGTAGGAGAGGTTACACACAGAGGTACATCTCCACGAAGGGACTGGGAGCTGCGATGGAACTGCCTCTACTTTCCATCGTTGCAGTGGGCCATGGAGGCAGCTTTGTGTCTGCTTCTGAGGCTTTGGAACTGTGTAGCTGCGGCTCCCGGTGTTCACTGTGCTTACCCATCGGCTGTCTTGCTCCAGAGTCTCACATCTCTCCTTTCTCTTATGTACCTCCTAGGATCACCTTCTAAATAAACTACATTACAGTTTAGATGAGAGATGTTCCTCCAGGCTGGGTTCCCGGTGGGTGGCTTCAGTCACTGAGGGTAGTGGGATCGCCTTGGCTCTCTGACTTCACTAATGGAGTAATCCACTGACAGTCACAGTTTGCTGTTGTTACTGGAAAGCGGTGGGAGTTGGGGCACTCGGGGCCAGAGAGCGGATTACTAGGTCCTGCTCTGAAGGTATCTTAGCCTTGGGCCCCTTCCTGCCTTTGGATTTCTAGCTGCTGGAAGTTGAGCCGCTTCTACCACAGGCCTGAAGTCTCGCCTCAAGCCCAAAGTGACAGGGCCAAGGGGCCATGGATTAAAACCTCTGAATTGTGACCCAGAATGAATCTTTTTCCCCTCTTTTAAAATTGTTTCTCTTATTTGTCATAATGATAAAAAGTAATTAACTCAATTTTTTTTTTTTTTGCACACAAATATTGTTCTTCAGCTCTGATCTTTGGCTCCCCTTTTGAGGCTAATAGGAAGAGCAAAGATACAAGAACAAAGCCTGTGTGATCTGGAATGAGGGCATGAAGAATCTGAGACACCAGCTTGTTTCGCTGGTAAGTAAAGGTGCCTGGCAGGTGACTGTGAGCTGGGAGTGGCTGCCGGGGTCCCGGGCACAAAGGCCGCTGTGTGCTGGGTAAAGATGCTGGCTCTATCCTGAGGGCAGTGAGAAGCGCTGGGAGCCAACAGGGAGAGAGGAGAGCCAGGGTACAAAGGGACCTTCTCAACTGCTTCCGAAGAGATGATCGTCAGATCATCTGGCTGTGTGGAGGATGTTTGAGGTGGCAAGCCCAGAGCCTCAGAAGGCATCAGGAGAGCAGAGCAGTGGTCTAAAAAAAAATAGTAAAGGATCTGAACCAGTGAGGCTTCCAGGAGGATGGCAGGGGAATGGATCAAATATAGAGGCAGTGAATGACTAATTCATTTCTGTGATCCCGTTATTTTCTTGATTTTTTACCTCCAAAGACCCACTCCTGGGAAACTGCGCCACCCCGGGAAAACTAGATTGGTTGGCCACTCCGAGTTCAGCAGACATTACTGCCAAATGGTGTCATGGAGAGGAACGAAGAATCACTTATCTCAGTGGTTTGCCACCGCCCACAAAAGCAAACACAAGGAAGCTGGACCTGAAGACAAGACGATGCAGTTGAGTTAAGGTGTCTGTAGGACTCTCTGATAGGCATGGACTGCAGCATTTGGGGTTATCAGGTAACAGAAGAAACAGAGCGGTTGAGACCACTGCGGGAGAGTGACAGGTGACCCGGTGTGGCCAGGAACCCTTTCTTCCTCATGACGAGCCCACACACTTCCCTGGACGTACATGACCATCTTGCAGCGTGGCTCTGGAGGACAACAATGTCTGCCGTGACTCGGTGTCCACCCACGCAGCCATTGCCACCTAGCAGGCAACGGGGATGTTAAGACAGAGAAGGTTTAATGGTAACTTCTAGGAAGTCACAAACACAATTCTCCCTGACAAGTGGAGCTAAGAGTACGACAGAGGGACAATACTCACCACCAGGGAGCGATGGGTACGGAACTCGGAGTGGGGCTTTAGAACAGTGGTTCTCAACCTTCCTAATGCTGTGGCCCTTTAATACAGTTCCTCAGGTTGTGGTGACCCCCTCCCCCCAACCATAACAGTATTTTCATTGTTACTTCATAACTGTAATTTTGCTGCTGTTATGGATCCTAATGTAAATATCTGATACGCAGATGGTCTTAGGATCCCCCTGTGAAAGGGTCGTTGCAACCCTTAGGTTGAGAACCACTGCCAAAGCAAGAATGCGTGGGAGGTACCCAACGCTGAGCTAGGTAGGTACATGGTGGCTTCGCTACTTGGCTGTCATTGATTCATCTAACACAGGCACTGTTCAATTTGAGGCAGACCATGGACAAGGGCATCAGAGCCACAGGGGTTAGGAGGTACCTATTTCTTCCAGTGGTGTTATTCCTATCTTGATCACAATGTACCTGTCCATGTCCTGCCCCCCCTTTTTTTTCCAGGGCTCAGACCCCTAGATAGTAGGTTCCTACACCTGATATTTCTCACTCCTACTCCCAGATCCCAATGCAACCCAGGTTCCCACCAGTCCAAACCGATAGTGTAGAAGTCTCTTCCTGCTGATTGAAATATGGCTCATCTTCCAAGGTACAGGACAGAGAGCTCTGTGAATCACTCCCTATACTGGATGATGTTAAGATCCAGGGCAATGTTTAGCTGCCTATGAAACTATGATGTCTATAAAATATAGAAACAGCTAAGCCAGTTCTCTGTGATTTATGCAGATAGCTAATGAAAAGATTATTAGCTTTAAAAGGGTGGAAGCAGAGGCAGATTATTCCAGTGGGTCATGTCATAGGTCGTAGATATAACAGAGACATCTAGAACTCAATGGCATTGGCTGCTCTGAGTTGTCTGTGGAAGAATGAGGGTCATTTTCCTAGCACCCAGAGTAAAGACATCTTAAGATGCATGGGGTGATTCAAAGCTCCTCCTCCAGGATGTCTGCCCAGACTGACCTCTGCAGACCAGGACCTTTCTCTTTCCAGCCTTCTGGAAGATCCTTGTCTTGTTTGTCATCCACTGCTCTGAGTTACTGACTGCCAGGCAAAATCAGAAGAAACATTCACTAAGTGTCCACTTGAACGTGGAGTCGATCCACACGGGAGCAGGGGAAGCAGAATAAACAAGTAAGCCCCAGGCTCTGCATTCAGACAGCTGGAAGCCCACAGCTCCTAAGGTGGAGAAGAGAGAGACTGTCACTTGGGGGATGATCAGAAGAGGAGGCGTTGTGCTCACTTATTCATACAGTAAAGTGTTCTCAGACGCAGATGTAATAAGCACACCTGGATTTGTCAATGACAACTGGAGACACAGTCTGGGTGTGCAGCCTGGAGAGTTCTTCACCGTCCCGCACACAGCACAGAGGTGCAGCTGAGATTCTGGATTTACACTGGGATTTCAGGGCCGGTCAGTATGAAGCTTTAGAGAAGGACAATTGTACACAGCTGATGTGACTGTGGAGAGAGAGAGAGAGAGAGAGAGAGAGAGCGGGAGGGTGGGTGGAGAGGGAAAAGGGGTGGGGGAGGGAGAGGAGCTTAAGTGTTTTGACAATAACTCTAAGATTTTGGTGTTTCTGAAGTTACACTGTTAATAGGATTTAAACCTTAAGTGAAACATTTTGATAGACTTATTTTTATCTAAAGAAGGTTTCGAAATGGTTTATGAAGTGTGCTGTACAGACTTAATGAGACTTTGTAGAAGTTGCAGGTGGACAAGATTAAAAAAAACAAAACAGTAGATCAAAAAGCCAAAGGAGGGCTGGCTGGCGATGCAGCTTGGTTGGGAGAGCGTTTTCCTGGCGTCCGCCAAACCCTGGGTTCCATCCAGAGCTTTGAGTAACTAGAGCGTGGCCCACACCTAGAATCCCAGCTTCCCATAAGAAGATAGACACATCAGTTTCATGCTTCTGGCTAAACTTCAAATACAACAGGGCTTTCCTGTTACCATAGTAACCAGTGCACAGAGCGAACATCAGACCCTGGGAAGCAGAGGATGACCGCCCACGAAAATAAGCTTCAGACTGAAGCTCTGCAGGACAGGAGCAGGCAGGGTAGGCTAGCCTGCCACAGGCTTGACCCTCCCAGAGTTTGGCCTGGGGCTAACCTGGCCTGACCCTCTCCCACAGTGGGTAGCGGGTGGCATCTTTCACCACAGTCCTGCTGTGAAGAACTATAGTACCTGGAGGTGTGAGAACAGGGGTGCTGTCCCAGTTTCACTGGGGTGACCTGAGGACTTTCTAAGTTCCTTTCGCTTTCTTTCTTTCTTTCTTTCTTTCTTTCTTTCTTTCTTTCTTTCTTTCTTTCTTTCTTTCTTTCTTCTTTCTCTTCCTTTCTTTTTCCAGGTGATCTAAGGGAAGATACTTTTGTTTTTAGGTGGTGTCATTCTGTGGCATAGACTGAAAGAGACAGAGTGCAGACAGAGCCAAACAGGCCGTGAGGGTGAAACAGAGAGCCAGAAAGGAAGAGCTGCGGAGCCTTAAGCCGACAGTACTCTGTCCCCCTTGGCTAAGGCAGGCAGTCCTTGAGTCTCTCTGTGCCATCCAGGCCACAGCCTAAAGGCACAAAGAGCCTCCACCCAGCCCTTTCAGAAACAGCAATGATTCCAAACAAAAGGCAATGAGGCAGGGTGGGGATGTGTGGTCACACCAGCCTCCCCTACGTACCCAGGGCTCTGTGAACCGACACTACAGCCCAGGCTCCACAGGACAGCCACAGAAGCACATCGGACTTAGTGCACACGGTGCTGCTCCCAGGCCCGTGTCCGCAGCTAAAAGAGTTGCCACATGGATGCAACAGAGTATGCTCCTCCGAGCCCACACCCGAGCGCCAGCTGGCTTCCTGCTTCCAGCGTTTGCAGACTGACTGATTCCCAAGGCTTGGGAGTGTTACCCGACTTCTGGAGAGTTGCCTTAAAGGAATTGTGTTTAACTGTCTCATATGCACACACACAGAGTTTTCAAAACACATCCTGGGTAGACACTTCCGATGTTTTATTCTATCTGGGCTTGTTTGTTTGTCTGTTGTCCTGCATGTGTTCTTAGCCACCAAGGCAAGTGTGTTATAAAGGACTGGAGTTTCTGTTACAGGTGTAGCATGCTGGAAGCAGCTCTCGTCTCTAGGCCTCTGTCTGTCTCCACGATTGCTTCTCTCCTTAACTCCCATGCGTATGTGTGAAGTGTCCTTTCCTATAAGAAGTTTCCCAGGTGCCCCAGAAACTCTTGAGAGGAAGGTCCTTAGAAGCTGTGATGTTTCCTGCCAACGGTTGTTCTGCCAGTGGTAGAGGGAGACCAGCATGCTGGAAGGTGGTGCAGGCCAACCACAAAAACAATGCAGTAGTCCCGGCTGACACTGGTGACCCACTAAGTGTTTAGGGATTTTACCATATGTCAATGAAATCCTGCCATAGGTAGGCATACAAACCCCACCGCACATATACACTTCCCTAAGGCAAACACTGCGTCTCCTGTAGCCACAGGGATAAGTGCCTCCTTCCATTGACTTGGTTCCCAGGGCCTCCACAAGTTGTCTTCTCGCAAGCTGGTAGAGCAATGTGGCCATTTTGTGTCCTTTGAAGATCTTGGTCAAATTGTGGCAGGAACAAATCAAGCCTTGTGTACGAGGAGCTGACGTCAGGTCGTCATTGGTTTCTGCCGAGGGAGGAGATGTGGGCCCCGGAGAGATGTGCTCTCTGCTCAGGCCTGTCAGTGGTTCTGTTTCATGCACTGCTAGTTCCTGTCAAGATGCAGACGATGCTGGAGGCTCTGCCTTGGGTCTAACCCAACGCAGCCCCTCCCTTCTGATTTCTGAACGTAAGATCCATCTTCTGTCATTCCAACCCCCATTTCTAATGAAGCTGTGTGAAGAGTGGCTGTAAAGTGTCAGGCACCACCGGTCACAGGCGGTGGGGCCAGGGTACCCGCTGTGGGTGGCCGGGCACACTGGAACAGCTCCTTAGCACAGTGAGAAAGGTGGAAGAGAGGCATTGAGTCATTTTTTTTCCTCTTCCCACACTCACTCACCACACAGCCACAGGCAATGTGGCACAGGGCCAAAGATCAAGGGAATTCCACCAGCACCTAGATGAGATGGGAAGAGGACTGAGTTTCTGGTGAGACCATGGCCCTGGCTACAGCCATGGCTGTGACTCAGCCCCGAAGACTCGCAGGAAACCCAACCGGTCATGCCTATGGGAAGTCAGCCCCTCCCCCACCCCCTCTCTCTCTCTCTCTCTCTCTCTCTCTCTCTCTCTCTCTCTCTCTCTCTCTGTGTTCATGTGTGAGTATGGACATGTGGGTGCGTTTAAGCCAGAAGCCCACCTTGGGAGTCTTCCTCAATCACTCTCTACCTTAATTTTTGAGACAGGAGTGCTAGCGCTGAGTCTGGAGCTCACTGATTGGCTATACTGGCTGTCAAGCAAACCCTAGGAACCCTCCCATCTCCCCATCCCTGAAACAGAGATTACAGAGCACCACAAGATTTGCTTTGTGTACGGGTAGTGGGGATCTGAACTCAGATCCTCATGCTCGAATGGCAAACACTTTACCTACCGAGCACCACTGAGCCCTGGTCTACAGAGATTCTGGCTGACAAGCCACTTGTTTCCAGCTGTTTCTTCTATGGTAACTTGTTATACAGACAGATGCTGCCTAAGTGGAAGAGGCCATGATGAGAGCACCTTCTCTGTTTTCTGCTTCCCTACAGGTAATGCCACAGAGAAGGCATGGGAGAGGTGACTGAGGACGAGCTATCTCTCAGCCTTGGGTGATCATGGTCTCCAAACTCCACAGCCAATTCTTACTTTGCCAATTATTTACTTAGAGGCTTTACTCTCACTAGTTCTTCCCTGGTCCATCCCTGGACATCTTGTCAAACTCCTTCAGAGGGATCCAGGAGGCCAGGGGCTTGTGTGCTGGGGAACAGGGACAGGGAATCTTTCAGCTTCAGGGAATTCTACCAGCCGCAAGCATCTCATGTAACCCCTTCCTAAAAACATTGACAAACGTGTGGCAGACATCCCAAGGCATTGAGAAGCGATGGAAGCCTGGTCCCCTGAACTGTCCATCAGGGTAGGGAGAGGGCCCAAGGACTAAAGAAGAGAGATTAGGAGTTGAGAGTGATCCCATCTAGAGAGGTTTTCTGAGCCATGACAGGCTGCTGCCAGCATTTCCAACCTCTGCCTCCCTCCCTCGCACCCTGTGCTCTGCTGCTAGCTGCAGTTTTGAATAATTCATTAATTTGTGTTAAGTCCCCCTCTCTTCCTTAGCTGGCAGATGGAAACTGAAGAGTGCCCTCTCCAGTGGACTTGCACATTGGTAGAAAAGCATGGGGATTCCAAAGATCCCTGGACCCAGAAAAATGAACTAAATGATGATGGGTTTGCATGAAAACATGACACTGAGCAGAGGGGGACTTTGGGGCCAGTAAGCTTCTAGGGGATGCCTCAAGGCCACCACACCGACATTGTCCCTCTGGTTGTTGATTGGGGCCATATGGCTCAGGACATCAAGACTCCTCCCACATCTGTATCAAGGTGGGCCAAAGTTAAGAGAAATGTCTGAAGCTCCTCACCATAATAATAGCAAGGCTCAGATAAGAGTCAGCCCTTGAACCCCAGTAAGGGCCTACTGACTTACACAACCCTACAATTGCCAGAATGGGTGGATGAGGCCAGAATCCAGGAAGGAACATGAGCCTTGATGCAGGGACAAGAAAGGCAGCTATGTGCCTGGCTTCAGTAATATGCTCACGAGGGCTAGATGGAAAGGCAAGGGTCAAGTCAAGAGCCACGGGGAGGTGGATAAGAGGCAGAGGAGACAGAGCAGGAAGAGCATAAATGCACGCTGTCATTGCTCTCCCTCTGGCAGCCTGCCTTGAGCTCTGCCGAATAGAGGCAGCAACATTCTCATGGACTTCCCACCCTCAGTCTGCCTGTGCTGCTACCAGTGTGTGTGGGGGGAGTCTCTTTAGGATAAAAATCAATCACACCACGCCTGAACAAACTTCTTCAGCAGCTCCTACACATCACAGCAACCCTGCACTGTCCAGAAGACCTTGGCTCCACTACTTGAGGATGCTTAGGGTGCTTCAGAACACTGACTGCATGTTCTGATCCAACAAGAAGCCAGCAGTAGGTGCTCAACTGGCTCCTTCCACGCGGATTCCCCACTATCAGGCCACAAGCTGGTCACTGAACATCGGTTGAGTGTTCCGAGCAGAAAGAAGGGGTTCCGAGCAACAGCTAAAAGTACACCCTTCATTTGGGGTGCCAGGCATGTTTGTGTTGAAAACCCCCAGTGAGGAGAAGCTTGTCATTGGGGAGAAGTGTGTCACATGGCTCCTCACGGCTGTGGAAGAGATGGAGAAGATGGCGCTGACTTTCTAACTGTGGCGAACCGTCAGGAAGAAGGAGCTGGGAAGCACTGATGTGGGTGGCTTCTCACACTCACAGGTAGACACCTCTTCAGCTGTCAGCTTGCTAATTGGCTTCCCACTCATGAGCACTTGTATCCCCTTAGTTTTCAACCCAGGACACCCTCCATCCAGGCCAGTCTGCTAGGTCTTCTTCCTTCTTCGGGACTCAGCTCACCGACCCAGCACAGACCAGACCTGCGACACCTCTTCCTCCACCTGACATCCGAGAGCTGCAGTTGGGTCTCCTTCATCTCTCATCTTTTCGGCTTCAAACTTGGGGTCGTAAGGCGTTTGGTTTTTTTCATTCCATGTCTGATCTGCAGCAAACCCTGTCACTTCTCACTTCAAAATAGATGCAGACTCCTGATGTGCCTCGTTTCCCACAAAGCCATCTTGCCCCACGCCTCCAGGGCTGCTCAGTGGCTGCTTCACCTGCCCAGGTCACCTGCTCTGCGTTCATCATAGGTGATCACATCACCCTCAGCCCCAAGCCCTCAGGTGCTCCTCATTTCATTTAGAGTTGAAGCCAAAGTCCTTGTCTTATCTAGCAGGGCTGACATGACTGCCCCCTCCTCTCCTCTCCACTGCTTCCTCACCATGCTTCCCCGCAGACCTCCCTGCTGATCCATAGTTCACCACACAGTCCTGCCTCAGGGGCCTTAGTCTGGATATTCCTTCTAACTGGGAAGCTCTGCCCACAGGTGTTGTGGAAGTTTATCTTTAGTTGTTTTTAAAAATAGTCGTTTTTGTGCACTGTTGGAAAAGGGGCTGCCTAGGTCTTGGTGTTTTGTATTGTCTGCAGGTGTTGGATTTCTTGGGGGGGGGGATGCTTGATTGCTTATGATCTGCACCTGCTATCAGTAGAGCACTTAAAGAGTTCTGAATCAATAAAACACCTGAGCTCAGACACTCAGCGTTCCACTTTAAGTATGGCACTGGCCAAGATGGTGGGTGGCTCCCTTTGCTGAGGTCTGGCAGGGTTTGCAGCTATGAAATATGCCTCCTTGTTGTCCTTGGTGAGCCACACAGTAATGTACTCCTACAAAGGGCGTACCAACGTGGGGAAGGACATCACCTAGTTAATCCAATGTGAGAAGAGAAAGAAACTCCAGATCTCGAAGAGTTCGGTAAAGTATGCTCAGGGAAGCTACCCAGCGGATTGGAATTAATGTATTAATTGAAGGCTCCTGAAGGAAGAGCAAGAGAAAGAGAAATAAGCCTCTATGAACAGAAAATTGTGAAAATTAAGTGAGGAAAAAAGCTCCGAAGTGAGAGCCACAGAACGGAGGCCCTTAGAGATAAAGAATTCAGCTGGGAGCAGGAAAAAGCAAGGTTCTTACTGCTTTTCCTGATCATGGAGCCGATGCTCCCTCCTGCAGCTTGATAGCACACTGTTTCACAAACTGACTTTTCTGATAGCTGTGTTGTATGTGTGTGAAGCTCAAGATGTGTTTGAGATCTATGGAAGGGGTTTTATGTTTCCCCACATAGGTGGTGGTGAGAAAGAATGTCAAACTGCCAGAATGTTTCAACTGGAGATTCTTTCCAAAGGCCCAGGACCCTCTGCTGTTGTGGAAACCTGAGCTTAGAGCCAAAAAGCCACTTAGGTAAACTGAACAGTTTTGTTTTTGTTTTTCTGCAAACCTGACTACAATTGGTCCAGGCACTGGTGATGGTGATGAGAACTCTGCCCACGAGGAAACCCTTCCTTCAGACAAGGTTACAAGTTAGTTTTCCTGCAAACCAGGCCTTATCTGAAAACCTGGAAAGTGTTTCCTAAGGGTCAGCACACAGAAACTGTCTTCCAGAACAGGCCGAGTTTGTATCTCGTGCTGGTAGCTGAACTTGGTACTGTAAGAGTCACCCAGCTGGTGCTGTTTTGAAGGCATAAAGGGGTCTTTACAGAGCAGCTGAGGCTTGGCACTGTGAGAGGCCAGGAGAGGCCATTGGTAAAAGTGCAGCCTCATTAGCAGTTGAAGGCCCAGATTGAAGGGGTCATGAAGAGAAGTTGAGGCTTGGTACTATGAAGAGACTCAGAAGATGCTATTGGTGAAAGTGCAGCCCAGTTGCAGCAGAAGACAGCAGTGTTCTGAAGATGCCAGTACCATGGGATGACCACCACCAACAGCAGCAGCAGTGGAGTGGAGCCAGCCAGAGCCTAGAGAACAAACTGTGTGCTGCAGAGGGCAGAGCCATCGAGGTAATCCAAGCCCTTTGGAGAAACCCAGAAGATCATGAGTGAATTCCAGACAATTGGACATTGATAATGTTTTTCTGCTGTCCAAAGATATTGTGAAAATCTTGATAGATCTTTGGTTTCATTTGGTTCTGTGTATTAGCAACATTCATGATTGTTCCTCTCGTAAGTAGTTTTGCTGGTGTAGCGTTAAATTGCATTGTAGAGATAAAGCAATTTTTTTTTTGTCCTATACAGAAAATGAAAAATGTTGTGGAAGTTTATTTTTAGTTGTGTTTAAAATAATTATTGTGCACTGTTGGAAAAACGAATGCATAGGTCTTGGCCCTTTGCATTGTTTGCAGGTGTTGGATTTTTGTAGGGGATGTTTAATTGTTTATGATCTGCATATGGTATGAGTAGAACACCCAAGGAGTTCTGAATTAATAAAAACATCTGAGCTCAGAGCTCGAGGTTCCACAGTGAGAATGGGCACTGGCTATGATGATGTTCCCTCTGCTGAGGTCTGGCCAGGGCTTCTACATATGAGAATGCTACCTTGTCATACTTGGTGAGCGCCACAGCAACTTACTACTACATACAGGTATCAGTCAGAACCAACAGCACATAGCTATATAAGAGGAAACTGATTGTACAATTTGGCCCACCTGATCGTGTTGGCCGAGAAGTCCAACCATTGCAACTATGAGCTAGAGACCCAGAGACCCGAGAGCATCATCTGGTCCAAGTCTGAAGACTTGAGAACCAGGGGAGCTGATGGTGTGGCTCAAAGGAGCTCTGTGTGCAGAAGTAGGAGGTAGAGGTCCCAGCCTGGCGAGCAGATCCTTCACCTTCTTTACCTTTTTGTTCTGTGGAGATCAGATGATGCCTGGCCAATGTGAAGCATGGATTTTCTTTTCTCAGTCAGCTGATTACAATGATACTATCTTCTGGACAATGCACAGATACTCTTAGAAACAATGTTTTATCACTTACCCGAGCATCCCTTAGCCCAGCAAGGTTGATGCATGAAACTAGTCATCAGACCCAGGTATCCCATGGCATGTTCTCTCCCTCGCCTTACCTGGGTCCTAGCCCGTCATCCCCACTGTCCAACCTTAAGTTGCCATGTACATATAACTCTCCATTCTCTTTCTCCAAGGTGCTGATATGACCTAGTGCATATAATCCATCCTAGTGCATGGATTATAAACTCCATGAAGGCTGATTTGTTCTTTGATGTGTAACTAACCCCAAGAATACCTAACAGTTGCTTAAATTTTTAAAAATATGTTTGCCAGCATATGCTAATTACATGTAATAATAATAATAATAATAATAATAATGTAATAATAATTACATAATAATAATGTTATGACATTTTCACACATGTACATAATCTATTTCATATTCACCCCTTACCCTCATACCCTCCCACTCCTGCTGACCTCCTTCCTCTTCCTTCTACTCTCAGATGTGTGTGTGTGTGTGCGCGTGTGTCTTCTCTCATGTTTGTGTGTGTGTGTCAATGAGTTTCATTAGGGATACTTAAAGAGGAGGTAGGAGATGGTTTATGGACACCTTATCAATGGCTATGCCTCTGAAAAAATTCCTTCTCCCTACAACCACTAACTGCCAACAGATCTTCAGGGAGGGTGGAGCCTCATGAGCTTCTCTCTGACCCAAGTTGCTGAAAATTCTTGAAATTTTGTTGCTGATTGACTTATTGATTAAAAAATTTTTTTGTATGTCTTTTGCACAATGCCTGGTCAATAGCAAAATATCGTCAGATTTGCTGAATTGATGAGGACATGATTAGCCAAGTTCGGAAGTACAGATGAGAAGAATGGATGTGTTGCACAACTGCTCTGTCAAATACCTAGCTAGGGGCTGGAGATATTGCTGGTTGGCAGAGTGCTCCCCTAGCCTGCACAAAGTCCTGGGTTTGGTGGCACATTCCTGTAGTATCAGCACTTGGGGCAGAGTGGCAGGAAGACCAGAAGCTCAAAGGTCCTCTTCATCTAAATAACAAGTTTGTGACCAGCCTCAGCTACATGAGACAGCAGCAGCAGCAACACAGAAGCCAGCTGACAGGAGGGTGTGGTACTGCACATCTGTAGTCAACTCTTGGGAGGCAGAGGCAGGAGTTGGAGTTTGATGCCAATCTGGACTATAAGGCTAGACCCTGCCCCTCCCCCAAAAAGAGCGAAGGACTGGAAAGATGGCTCAGTGGCTAAGAGCACTTAGTGTTCTTGCAGAGGACCAGAGTTCGGTTTCCAGTATGCATGTCAGGCAGCTCACAATTGACTGTAACTTCAGATCCAGGGGATCCAATGCCTCTGACCTCCTTTGGCAACTGCAGTCTTATGACCGCACCCCTGCACAGATATGTACAAGAACACATATTTATGTGTTTAAATATCATAAAAAATAAATCTTCAAAACAAAACAGAAGCTAACTAAAGCTCCAACAGTACATCAGGACACTAGGAGTCACAGCAGAGAACGAGGCAGGCGCTCAGGCAAGGGAAGCCAGAGCCACGACGTTCAAGTTGTTAATTCAACCAGGATTGATTTCAGTTAACCCCAGGAAAGCACCTCAGTTCTATTCTCTCCTTCACCCTTCAAGTTGAAATTCTAAAAGCAAAGGCTGCTACCCACTGTGTGAGTCTTGAGTTAGGAGCAAGGAGGAGGGCTGCTGTTGTGCCAGTGGGGAAAAGTACAAAAATAGGAAGCCCTGCTGTCTTTGCTGGGACAACAGAACAAAGGGTCAACTGTGTGTGTGTCACCTGCCCCAAGACAAAGTGAGGAAAGAGAAAAAGGATCCCCTGATATAGCGCCCAAAAACTGCTGACCTCTGTAATGCAAGATGTGCCTCTGACCCATTTTCTCTGTGGTTGGTGGAGAATGTAATAGAATCAAACCCAGACAGACTCTGGCAGCTGGTTCTGAAGTCCAGTTCAACCTGGTTATATGCCCCACCAGGTTCCACCCTGTGTAGCTTCCCCAGCTTAATCACGAAGGCTCGGAACTCCTGGAAAGATGGTTTCAGTGTTCAGATCTAACACCTGTCAGATGTAAAGAAGAATGCAAATGTCCTCCCCTCTTGACCTGTGAGCTTGAAAGTATTTACAGAGATAAATGTGGGAAGAAACAAGAGCTCCCAGACAAACAGCCTGAAATACTCTGATTCTGAGGGTTGGTTTTATATATTCGCAGTGCTGAGGACCAAACTCAGGTGTTTGTGCATGCTAGGCAAATGCCGAGCTACATCCCTGGTGCTAAGGTTTTAAAAGTTAAGTGAGAATATGTCGGGCGAGCGAGATGGTTCAGCAGGTAAAAGCGTTTTCGTCAAGCCTGAATACCTGAGTTCAATTCCCAGAGTTGACATGGTGGAAAGAGAACCAACTCTTGAAAGTTGTCCTCTGATGTTCACATGTGCACCATGGCATGCAGCCCTGCCAAATAAATTTGTAAAAGATAGTGAAAATACACTGTAAGGCTTTAACTTCCTGAAACATTTCTTATGACCATAAGTTTTCACTTGATTGAAAAAACAATAGAAGCAACAATCTATTTTAAGTGGCAAAAGATTAATATGATCTGAAGAGAAATGAGAGTCTGCAAATCCATTTTGAACAAACATGATATTTAACACGTGCAGGTGCTTTTGCTGTTTGTTTTAAATTTTTGTTTTGTTGAGACAGAATCTTACTCTGTAGCCCAGGTTGGCCTGTAGCCCAGGTTGGCCTGGAACTGATATAGTCCTTGTGCCTTCCTAGTGTCAGGATTACAGGTTTGAGTCATCACACCTGACTCAACTTTGTATATTTCAAATCTAAGCATTTAATTAAATCCTAAGAATCTTTTTTGGAAACATATTTTCTCTTTTGTTCTTTCCTTTGCTTTTTAGAAACAAAATTCTGTGTAGTACAAACTGGCCTTGAACTGCAGTGGAGAATGACCTTGAACTCCTGCTTTCCTGCCTCCAGATCCCAATTACAGATGTGCACAACTGCATCTGGTTTTCCTTTAAACAAGGTGAGGGGGTGTATTTAATTTTGTTGCTGTTATAAAAAAAGCAACTTAAAAGTGCTTAGTGTTATCTGAGGACCCACTGTCCCCACAAAATGAGACAACTTGAGTAACAGATATGTATTATTGTATTTGCACAATTATAACTTTACAAGCAATAAAAAATACAAATTCTACAGTTAAATTTTATTAACTTAAAAACCTACAGAAACGATACAGCTGGCATGCTGCCCAAATTTTCAAAGTGCAGCTCAATCAAATTACTACTAAAATTTTGCCATTTTTGATTCTCCTAAAATAAAGCACATTGACACCAGATATCTTAAGATTGCTCTAAGTCTTATTCTTAAAAATTCCAGAATTTGCCTGACCCAGATGTTTACTAAAGCCATCTGAAATGTCTTTGAAAGGAAACATGAAGAAGAAAAAGAACTCCTGGAAAGTAGGATAATATTTCCTTTAAAAATATATATCATGGTTTCTGGAGAGAGGGCTCAGTGGTTAAGTGTAATTACTGCTCTTCCAGAGGACTCAGGATGGGTTCTCAGCACCCTCGTGCATGCCTAATGCTCTTGAAGGCCAAAGGAAGCATCAGAGCCCCTGAAACAAGAGTTATAGACAGTTGTGAGCTGTCATGAGGGTGCTGGGGAACTCAAGTTCTAAGTGATCTGACACCCTCGTCTGTCCTTAAGGCCACTGCGCACATGGTGCATGCAGAGAAAACACTTATACACATAAAATAAATAAGTCAAACTTTTAAGGGATCACGACTTACAGATCACAGATCACATTTTTTGAAGTTGAAACTGTTGACTGTTGACTTTATCGATTTACTAATCTGAACTTAATAATTAGAACTATTAATATTCATTCTGTTAGATATTATAGATGTCTGGTTTCATGATCAATTTCTATTGACGTTTTTAAAAATATCCACAAAAGGATTCATAAAAAAAAATCACTTATTTTTTTCTTTTAAACAAAAGAGCCTGTGAATAAAAATGAGTATCACAACACCATGATCTAGCCTGGTGTCACTCAGAAGCTAAGCTTCCTGGGAGAATCTGGATTGCATTGAAGTAACTGTAACTTTCCTGCCGGTGACAGTTGGTTAAGTACATAGCTGAGTGAGAGGTTGTTTTATGACATTCATCTTTCATAAAATCAAATTTAGATGTTAGAATCTTGAGGAGGGCTGCAAGATGGCTCAGTGGGTAAAGGCGCTTGCCACCAAACTATGGAAGGAAAGAACTGACCGATTCCAACAAGCTGTCCAATACCTCCAAAAATGCACAGTGGTGTGCCAGTTCTGAGCCCGCCCTCCCACCCAGCCTGTCCAGCCCTACATAAATAAGTGCAATAAAGGAAGAAAGCATATGGATTTAAGATTTGTTTATTTGTTTTTTTTTTTTTTTAAAGAGCCTTTGAGCAGACCACTTGTTTTTTAGTTTGGAAAGTATTTTCATGATAATCTTGAGCCTTTCATTGAAACTTGGTTTGAATCTAATGGGATTATTTTAATTTCTCTGAGCAAACCCAAGGAAAAAGATAGAAAAGCAAGTGAGCAGTCCCTTGCCTTGAGCAGGGCCATGTTCCCAGGTTTCAGGATTCTTGTCCTCTCAATGATCCATGGGTGCCTTAACCCTTTCTAATCCTCAGTATTTTGTAGAAGCACATGAGACACCTGTGAAATTTTTCTAGAAAACACTCATGGCCTGAGGAACCCTGTGACTAAGCTGGGCTGAGAGCTCACAGCCAGAAATGACAGCCATAGAATATGAAGGAGCCTCTTGTCTTATTTTGTAATCCATCTGAGTAGACAAACACAAGCATCTATTCCCCTTCCTCCACCCTCTTCCTCTCCCCTTCATTCTCAGCCCATTTCCCTTATTTCTGGGGAGAATGAAGAGGAGCTGTTTCCATTGACTCCAGGAGGTCACATGAAACATGGAAAAGGGAACCCAATGTTCCTTTACACTCTCAGCTCTAGTTACACTAATAAAAGGAGTCTCCTGTGTAGAACCAGATTAGGCATGCCACCTGTATACAATTAAAACCTCCGGTTCAACCAGCCGGATCCATATGTACGAGTAGCATGTAGCAGCTGTCTGAACACAGTGTAACCTTGGATACCAGGAAACCCAACTTTCTCAGTCTCGTTGCTAAGGCAACAGGACAGAGGTGGGTGTGGGGGAGCCCAACAGAGCTACCCACAGGCTCTGCAGCCAGCAGGAGGAAATCGGTGGGGGGATGGGGAGCATCTTAGGCTGCCCACCTGTCCAAGGTCTTGACTGAGAAGGCTGCCGGACAATGCTATAATCTTATGTCACTAATTGCTAGGGAACTTCAAAGGGAAGCCCATTGTGCACTTCTCTGAAAGGCAGACAAGGTAGTCTCGAATGCTACAGGACAGAAGGAGGTTGGCGGGGAGGGAAGCTAAGGAGGTGAAGAGGGTGGGCTTGGGGACACAGCTGCTACAGTGAGGAAGCTGGGACTCACAATACTCCTGGGGTTCAAGCCAACAAGAGGGACTCCAGAAGGTAATTCTGGCCACAAAATTCCTACCAACGCCTCGGGCATATCAGCCTGGTTCACATTACAGGGAACCGCTGTGTATGGTTGGAAGGTAAAGTTCAAAGTTTTTATAATAAAGATTGAATAGGAGACAAAGGTGCTAAAGGAGAAAGGCCTGTTACTCTCTCATGGGCTTGGCAGCAGTGACGGGGGTGGGGGGTTGGGGGGCATGGATGGGATTCCTTCCAAATATTCTCAGTCAGACTGAAAATGAAACATGGAATTGGAGACCACTACCTCCTCCCCCGGCCCTCCCCTCCCAAACAAAACAAAACAAAACAACAACAAAAAAACCCAAACAACCAATCTGAGCTTTTCAACAAGCAAGTCTTAGCCAGCTCTTACAGAGATCTTAATGGTGTCACAGTGTAAAGATGTCAGTCACTATGCGGAGGGTCAGGAGTGCTCAGAGCACTGGGGCAGTGGCTAGGGGAGAGGCCTGATGGACAGGAAGAAGGGTAATTGTTACAGAGCTTTCTGGACTCCAGAGACCTGCGATAAACATCCCCTTTAATTCTCCAGCTTCAGTGGGTTTCTATTGCTATTGTCAAAGGACTTTGTTTATAATCCTCACAGCTCCAAAAGAAACAAGTATTTTCACTGCAAAACCACTAAATGTCTATGGAACTTGTCTCCATTCTAGACTGTTTCAACATAGTTTCTGCTCTAGCAGGCCACACACAGAAGTCCTCACAAACATCCCAGGCATGTCCCTTTTAGTTACTCTCCATCTATCCTTACCTATGTGTTGTAGCCGATTGCTACTATGTAGGTCCACAAGAAAGACAGGGAGACATTTTTATAGATACAAACTTGCCAGACCTTAGCAGAAGGAACAATGGCAAGCACCACCCTAGACAAGTGAACCCCAGTCATCTGATCTCAGGTGTTTTTATTGATATAAAACTCCACCCCCTCATCCAGGGACCTATTTGTATAATGAAGGAAGCTTGTAGCTTAGTCTCATCCCACAATCCCAGAAGCCCACCTTTATGGTCGGAGAACTCAAGGCCCAAGGGGAGTGTTCTCTCTTTGTTGCCTGAGACTGTGGGAGAGGGACTACAAGAATTCCTCCACAGCAACTTTGCTCTTCACATGGCGATCTCATAGTGCAAGCTATTTGAACCACAGTGGTTCTGCCAGAGAGCCTGTAAGCAGGTGCAGGTCATAGATTTACATCGAGCCAACATCTGCAGATAAAGCGAATCGCTAAGGCTTAGACAGTCCTTTCCCCAACAATGTGCAAGGCAATTGTTTGAAAGTTACAGGAGCATAACTAATACATTTCCCAACAATGTGTGGTGGTTTGAAGAAGAATTTCCCCCATAGGCTTATATACTTAAACGCTTAGACATTAAGAAGTGGAGCTGTTTCAAAGAACTAGAAGCATTAGGAGGTGTGGCCTTATTAGAGGAAGTGTGTCACTGTGGGCGGGCTTTGAGGTTTCAGAACCCCACACCCGGCCCAGTCTCTCACTCTCTCTTTCTTTCAGCCATGGATCAGTGCCATGCCTGTCTCCATGCTCCACCGTGATGATAATGGACGAAACTGCTGAAGCTGTAAGCAAGCCCCCAGTTAATCGCTTTCATTTATGAGTTGCCTTGGTCACGGCATCTCTTCACAGCAATAGGACAGTGACTAAGACACTTCAAGGCCACCTTGTAGGCTCCCTTCCTTCTGCAAACCTTGTCTGGTTCTCTTGTATGTGGCCTTCTCTCTGATCTGAACTTCTGTGGTTGGGCGGCCCCATGTTTGCCACATTGGTCGCATGTTTTCCTGACTGTCTAAAAGCCATGCTATCAGTAAGTGCGATTCAAAAGCTGCGTAAGCCAGGTTCGGTGGAACATGCCTGTACAGCCAGTTCTTGGGAGGTTGAGCAGCTCCAGAGGGATTCCCCATCTCAAACAAAACAAACAGACCAGAGCAAATAATGAGGTTAAAGACTGGTCCTCTGCTTCCCTCGATGCCAGGCAGACGTCTAGGACACCAGATGGCACTAAAATCAAAGACGTGGGACCACAGGCACTGAGTCCCCTGTGTGCACAGAGTCAGAAGAGGGGAAGGTTGGTCCTAGCCCACACTGCGGAAGAGACGATGGTCCAGACAGATCCAAAGAGAAACGGGAGGAACTCTACAGGGAACTGCAGAGGAATGCAAGGAAATAAACAACTACTTCTCGCTCTATCTCGATGAGCTCATTTCCAGATATAAATATTTATTTGTGTGAGTATCATAAAATACAATATAGTTGTAATTCATTACATTGTTATGTATGATACTACACAATATTATTGTTATGCATTTTTTGCATTTTAAAATTTTCAAATTACTTAAAATTATTTTTTTAATTTTTAAAAATTAACAATTAAAAAATTTTGGCAATACCACACTCATTTTCAACGCATCGTTATCACATTCACCTCCGGTTGCTCTCTCAGCCCCTGCCCACTTCTGATGACTCCTTTCTCCCTAACCAGCCCCTTCCTGTCCTCCCTCCCCTTCTCTCCTTTTGCCTTTTCTTTGTTTTTCGAACCCCATGCGGACATTACAATCCCTGTGCTGCAGCAGCCAATATTGTTCCTACATTCCCATGTAACATTTCATGTAATTTACACTTCATATATATACATATGCATCCTAAATTATAAAAGTAATAATTATAATTGTTGGTAGCAGAAATTTGAGTATATGTAAAGGATAAATATAAAATTTAAGCAGAACATGTTCAAGTTCCACTACAGATATTCAGTGACTAACAGCACAATTTGTATCCCTCTTATTCCCCCTCTCTCTGTCTCTCTCTTTCTGTCTATCTGTCTGTCTGTCTCTCTCTCTCTGTGTGTTTAAGAGTGTATTGCTTATATAAACATATGGCATCTTTGTACAATTCTGAAGGCAGTGATTTATGACTCTTTTTGGCTGAGCAGAGTGTAAAACAAATTATCTTCTGTTTGTCTCTTCCTTCTTTCTTCCTTCCTTTCTTTTTTCTTTCATCCATTTTTTCTTTCCAACATAATACTTTTATTAATTACTTGAGTTTCATACAATGTATCTCGATCATTCCCTCTTCCCATTCTTTCCTGGTCCATCCTTCTACCCCTGTTTCCTCCAAAAAATAAAATAAAATAAAATAAAATAAAATAAAATAAAATAAAATAAAGTCAAACCTGTGTGGCAGGAGCATGGATCACCAGCAATACCATGGTTTTCGGTGGCAGTAGGCATCTCAGATCATTAACATTCACCTGACCTGTATTAGCCTGAGATTAAGCATGACAATCTTCAACCTGAAGTTGGGCTTCACTGACCAAACACACAGGAACCCAGGCATCCCGGAGGCTCCCAGACATTGCACAGGCACCTGGACATCATGTAAGCACCTGGACATCTTGCAGGCACTGGGACATAAGACAGAAACCTGGCCATCCCACAGACAGGCATCTTTCTTTCCTTTCCTTTTGTTCGCTCGTTCATGCCTTCCTTCCTTCCTTTCCTTCCTTTTTCTTTTCTTTTTTCTCTTCTTTCTTTTTTATGAAAGAGGATCTCTCTATTATGCAACTCTGGCTATCTTGGAACTCACTCTGTAGACCAGGCTGGCCTCCAATTCACAGAGATCCACCAATGTCTGTCTCCTGAGTGCCAGGATTAAAAAGTGAGATGCCAAAACCCAGCTAGGGGTTATTCGTAAAGAGCTAAGAGGAAATCCAGTGCTTAGCTATGCTTATTTTCTTCTCTTGGTGTTGGGGATCAAACCCAGGGCCTGTATCTGCTAGGCTACAAATGCCTTCTACTGTTGAGCTGCACCCCCCCATGACTATTTCCTTTTACTGAATTTCTAGAAGTAAAAGGCAAGCAAAACTATGAATAATCTTTTATTCCTACCATCATCAGTGTGGCACCACCCACCACCACAGACCTACGTGATGGGCTGTATTCCTGCCGACTGTTGCTGTCCGGTCTCCAGGGACCCACTTCCTGGCAGAAGCCTCCAGCAGAACTGGGGTTGAACCCATGGCTTCACGCATGCTTCCCAAGCACTCTACCAACTGAGCACATCCCTAGCTTGTTTCACGCCCATCTTCCCCCAAGTCTTGAGGTTCTAGAAAGCAAGGTATTCAACTTAGTAGGTTTAGCACTGCGCATACAGGCACAGCAGGAATTGCTTATTCAGTAGATGTGCAACTGTGTGCTGAACAATCCTTGACAAACTTTTGCTATGGGGAGTGTGTGTGCGCGCGTGTGTGTGTGTGTGTGTGTGTGTGTGTTGTGTTCTGGTGTATGCACACACCCATGAGTGCACATGCAAAGACAGCGGAGGGTATTGGGTGTCTTCCATAAGTCTACAGCTTGTTATTTATTATTGTTGTTATTGTTATTGAGATGAGGTCTCTCACCGAACCCGAAGCTCCCTGTTTTGACTAGACTGGTCACTAGTGAGCTTCTGGGAACAAACTGTCTCCAGCCCCGAGAGCAGGAGTCGCAGACACACATGGCCATGCTTGGCTTTTACATGGGTACTGGGGTTTGAATTCAGATGCTCTTGCTTTCATGGAAAGCACTTTTACCCACTGGGTCATCTCCCTAGCCATGAATGATAATTTTTATGCATCATCTATCTATCTATCTATCTATCTATCTATCTATCTATCTATCAGATTAGATCCCATTTCGTAGTTGGGCTGGTCTAGAATGCACTATGTAATGCAAGCTAGCCTTGAACTTAGAGTAGTTCTCCTGCCTCTGTTCCCCAGTGATGGAAGTACTCAGATTTCTGTTGACACTTGCTGGTTCACAGTTGTTCCTGCCAGCTTCATAATTGTGAAAGCAGAAGAAGACAGTCGGGAAAGTATGTGTGCATGTCTGAGGGGCATCCTGGAGCCCAGGCATCTCCAGGGAAGTAGCGAACATCAAGATAGCATGCAGCCCCTGCTGGGAACACTCTCAATGGTGTATTACAGAAGTTCAGGAACACTCTCCTAGCCACGTGTCAGGAGAGAAAATGGAGGCACATGACTTCACAGGACCTGTCACATGGACAACAAGGTAGAGCCAGGAGTTAAACACAGGGTGTCCAGCTGAAGAACTTCACTATTACCCTCTGTGCTAAATGGCCTTCCCTGTCTAGCATGGTGGACACTTCTCGTTTGTGCCACCAGCAACCAGTTGTTCCCAGTAACTAAATAATATATTGATTTTTCTGCTCATTTTGCCTCCTGATCAGAGTGATAGAACATGTGACCCAGACCTGAGTATATTGAAACTTCTGTATGGACCAGTGATTCTACCCAGTAATAACCAAGAGCTTCAATGTGGCCACCATAGGGAGTCTGAGGGAAGCAGCCACATTGTCTGCTGTACACAAAGTTGGAGAACCGAGGAGCAGTGACAGCCTCTTGCTCTCACTTCCTAAACACTGGGACCGCATGCCTGTGCCAGTGAGCCCGGCAGTGACCTACTCTCTTTAGGGCACATGTTATTTATCCCTTCTATGACAGGCAGCCAGGCCAGAAGAACTCCCTATATATGTGCCACTTTGTCTCCAAAACTCCCTTCCTCTTAAATACCTGACATCTGGCCATAAGAGGAGGGAACTCTCAGACATTTTCCAAGGCTCACATCCACCATTGTCTTTCTAGAGTGATTAGAAAGTGTAGCTTTACGTCCTGGGGTTTCAAAATGTGTTTAGAAGAACATGAGGCTGGGAGCTTGAACTTCAACTTGGAAAATATTCCATGCCCTGAGAGGTTTATAGCACCGGTTTCATGATCTCTGAGAGGCCCAGCAATGGAAACTGCGTAACCCTCTTGTCTTGCATTTTATTTGCAAAGGATGATTTCCAACATTGTGTTAACTCCTACTAACATTCTCAGAAGAGCAATTCCACGGAAAATGTACCAAGGAACATTGACTTGAAACTGTGATCTCTGAATAGCTGGTTAGCAAACCTTTGATTGATTGTACTTTTGTAACTGAATGATTTGAAACAGATTAAGAATGTTCTTTTACCTTTTGCTTTGATGAAAGCAGATGTTTTTCGTGGGCAACTCAGTGTGAACCCAACATTTGCACCCTTTTTTTTAAAGCCTGCAGTTCTCAGTGTTGAGTACAATAACCCTGCAGGAGGCCAAATAAAATGAGAACTGAGAAATACCAGTGTTTGCTCTCCGGAATACGGATGACATAAGCAAGAGCAGAGTGATGGCTAAGAACACGCAATTGGGCAATCAGGAATGCGTGGCAGCTAGAGACAGCGGTGAAAGCCACACGGATACCAGCGAGTCCTACAGGGATGCTGTCCTCCCTACAGAAGACAGAATAGCCAAGAGGATGCAAGACAGACCTCACAGCAGACATGGTTCCTTCCTCTCCTTGTTCCCAGCTCTTGATAAGCATGCTTTGAACATCATCTGATATTATTATATGTCAAGATATTATTACATTAAACTCTCAGCTCCATGTCTAGTATGGAGCTAAGAGTTTAAAATAATATCTAATCATGTTAGTCACTGGGACAAAATACCTGAAATCAAGAACTTAAGGAAGAAAAGGTTTATTCAGGCTCATGGTTTTGGAGGATTTGGTCCCAGATTGCTTGGGCCTAAGGCAAGGCAAACCATCATGGCAGTAGGAGGCTGCTTACTTTATGGCAGCTAACAAGCCGAGAGAAAGTCCAAGGGTTCACGGACAGGAGCCTACCTCTTCTAAGTAGACCCCACCTCTTAGTCTCCACCACCTCACAACTATGCCGTCGGATTATGATGCCGTTGGATTATGACGTCATCAGGTTGCGACGCCATCGGACTCTGAATGCATCAGTGAATTAAGTCAGAGCCCTTATGATCCCATCATTTCCCCAAAGCCCATTAGTTGGCCACCAAGCCAACTCTTTTAACATAGGACACTTTGGGAGATAGTTCACATTCAAACCACCACAGCCCTTACCATTTCCTGATGAAGGACCCAAAGATAACCTAAGGCCACAAGTCTGACAAGCTGTTAGAGTTACCACACCCCGCCACCAGGAGGCTGAGGTCTCGCGTCATCTGGGTGGCATCTTGCCAGCTTGCTCCACTTTGTCCCAGAAGGATGACATGGGAATGTGGCAGGTGTACCCGAGGCCTCCAGCCCACAGTCCAAGAAGACTGAGATAAGTGGCGGCTGCAGCTTGCAGCCGGGGCGCCTGGCTTTGGTCTGGGAGGACATTGAAATCTGTCCTTTGTGAGCTGTTTTCACATTAACCTATGGATTAACCCAATGGATGCTGTGAGGAGCGAATAATATTTGTCCTGATGTGTTTGGCTCAAATTTTGAGTTTTGTTTTTGATTTTTCCTCCTGAAGCCTGGGTTCAAAATACATTGAGGGTTTTAAGTTATTACTGGTGGTGGCGGCAGTGGTGGTGGTGGTGGTGGTGGTGGTGGTGTGTGTGTGTGTGTGTGTGATGTCTGAGTAAAAGCACACATGTCACAGAGCCCATGTGAGGTCAGAGGACAGCGTTCACTCAACTATGGGCTCTGGGATCGAACTCAGACTGTTAGGCTTGTACAGGAAGATTCATCCACTGAGCCGTCTTATCAGCTTCACATTTTGAGTTTTTATCAATATGAAATGAGTGACTTGTATAATTTCGATGTGTTTTTTGTTTGGACAAAAACATACCAGAGGGAAAAGGAAAAAGCTAGGTGTTGAAGGGCAAGCAACCATGAGACAACCTATTGATAGGCCAGGGCAGAAACTTCAGTGCTTTGTAAATTTCCATAAACAGGAGGGGAGATGGGATGGAAGATGCCTGGCCCACAGTGAGGAGTGTTCCAGCTGGCTGGGTATGTCTACAAATGAAAAAAAATGAGGGGTCAGAACCATGCAAACTCTGATTACGTATTTCTTTCTTTTCCACTGCTGTCAGAGAGCTGGGACTGAGTCCTCCTGGAAGGGCACACATTTATGTAATGTACAGACCCAGCTACCTAACTCCGAATCTTCTAAGTCTGTACATCTGACACGTTGCACACTACCACGTTTTGACATAACCTACTAAGGCTAGAGATCTGAGATCAGACTGACCTGGGATCAGATGTGACTTTGTGTTATGACATAAATCAGTTCTTTAAGTCACAGGAACCTTAGCTTCCCCCATCCACAAAATGGGGAAACCTCAATCTAGTCCTTAGAGTTACCATTAAGTCTAATCTGTACAATGCACACAAAGCTGTCAGTAAAATGCCCAAGAACTTACGTGTTGCTCCTCTCCAAAGGAAAAATTGCTTTGTGGTGTGAAAAAAGCTGACAATTATTATCAAATCATTTGGTGCATATTATCTTGATCCTAACACCAAACCTGCAATTAGCAGTCAGATTGCCAGGGAGAAGTTATGATCCCGTTACTATGATGATGGAAGAATGCTGGAGAGTCACTGAAGTGCTTGCCACGCAACATGCCAATGTGAGTCGGACCTCCGGCACTCACGTGAAAAGTCTGTAATCCCACCGCTGGGCAGATGGAGATGGGAGAATCTACTGGCCAGCCAGCACAGCTGAATCAGTGATTCTCATATTCAGTGAGAGATCCTGCCTCAAAAAGTAAAGTGGAGAGCAGGTGGCAAGACACTGATGTTAGACACTGGCTCCACTCACACACACAGCTGTATGATCAGCCACCCACACATATCTGAACACATACACACAGAGAGTATTTGATAAACCTTTCTGGAAGAGAATGGTAACGGGGACTGATGACATAATCTTTGACCCTGAAGAATGTGTATACAATGAAGTATGCGCAAGAAATTCATTATAATCTTTTTGACATATTGAAATTGGAGGGATCTCAATGACCAACATTATATGATTGAGCTATATATTCTTGTTTTATTTTTCCACCTGTGCTGGGCATGGAACCCAGGGCCTTCTGCATGTCAGGCAAGTACTCTGCTACTGAGCTATGCTCTCAGCCCTGGTTAATAAATAGTGGTATGTTCATCTAATGTGTAAGAAGACTCTAGTGTGAGTTACAATATCACAGCTCACACACCCCAATTGAAAAAGATGTGTTGACTCAAGTCGGGAAGTGTGGGCCTCACGCCACACTTCTGGAAAGACTTCTCGGACTCTCCCTGTGGGGCTATCGCCCCAGAGTCAGAGTATGACCTCTACATAGCTGCGTCTCCCTAACACTTAGAAAATGCCCAAATCAATCCCCATCAAATCAAATGAACAAATAGATCAACTCAATGACCAATCAGTGGTATTTGTGTGAGGGCCAGAAGGAAGCTATGTGGTCTAATGGAAGGAGAGCTGAGGCAGAGTCCTGGGCTCAGGAATAACTCTTCTGCCTTTTTCCAAGTCTTCCAGCCAGTCTGAGCCTGGGTTCCACCCTGTGAAGGGATAGAGTAGCTGCTTGTCACCATAACTGCAGAGAGGTGGCAAAACCATTTAATTGTAACTCATAGACAAACTTGAATGTTTAGCGTTCTAATTATTCAAGACTAGAGCATTATTATTCCTTGATAACTCTTGTGTAGCTTGAAGATTTTAGTCTACATATACCCCTTGTCTTTTGTTATCCATTTCCCAGTCTAGGTTAGTCTAAACTCAGAACTTAGATCCTACCCAAGGCAGGATTCTCTCATTCATTCATTCGTTCATTAATTCAACTAACATTTAGCCGATATCAGGCAGGGAACTCACGAAGATGGAGACAAAGACAGCCAAAGGAAAGTGCTCTCAGAGGCTGACTAAGAGGCATGAGATAGAAACACAGAGGATGGAGTCTGGGGCAGGAGAGGAGGATCAGTTCTGTCCAACAACCTCTGGCACATGAAGTGTAAAGGTTGACAGGAGGTGACAGATGTTCTTAAGTAGACCAGGAGTTTGGAAGGATGCTGGGAACCCATTTACAACACTCGTGGTGACCATAGCAAAGAGGAGGCCCCTTTCATGGAAAGACAACCCTAGTGCCTTCCTCTCACCAAAAACTGGCTCTTGCTCTGGGGCAGTGCGTTTAGGCTGTGGATATCTCACAGGATGACCTGGCAAGACAAAGAATGGACTTCCTGCTGAGGGAGACACAAGACCTCAGATCCAGGGTCACCGCCCTTGGGGCACGTCACTGGAACTGACTCAGTGGAGTTACATTAGGAAACTATTGTACTGGGAGGGGAAGCTGGACTTCCACTTCCTCAAGTTCTGGCTTTAGAGCGAAGTATAAGCGGACACACACACACACACACACACACACACACACACACAGTTGAGTGGACCAGCAAGGATGTCTGTGATCTCCAAGTCCATTACTTCCAGCAGAGCACCTGCTGTCTTCCATGGTCTTTAAGTCCCAGAGTCCCAGTCTCTTGAAACCATGTCCGAGTGTGAGCATTCTAGTTGTCCCTGCATGATCAGGGACAGCAGGAAAGCACCACACTTCCACCACATGACAACTGTCTCCAGGTGTCCCTTCCCAGTGACCTTAAATCATCTTTTTCCGTTCCCCTCATTGTACGGACGCACACCCGATTCTTTATTAACCTGCTACCACACCTTTGTCTGTCATCCTATGGTCTTCCAGTTCAGAGTGATGACTGACAACTGCCCAAAGAGCAAGGGCCTGCGAACGAAGGGAGGAGGTGGAGGCATGTTTTGAAATGAATCCCACCCCCTGACCACTTCTTTTCAGAATGCTATCCTTCAGAGAGCTCCATCTGTCATTCTGCCTCAATCCTGTACCAGGCAGAGAAAATGAGCAGAGATTCATGTTCTGTATCGTATGCATCTTGAATATCTAGGCATCACACATCCCTATCACCTTGGGATTCTCCATGGTGCCTCGTCCAGGATGCTGGAGCAGAAACAAAACCAGAAACAAGAAACTCACAGACTGTGGGAAGTAGTTCCCCAGATGCCGATGATGGTAACTAAGCTCTGTAATGATGTCAAAGCACCTGTGATTCCTGCCATGTCTCCCAAACACCTACAATCCATATGTTCAATTAATAATAGAAAGAGGTTGGGCGTGGTGGCACATACCTTTAATTCCAGCACCGGGAAGCAGAAGCAGGAGAATCCTTATGAGGTCACCCTGGTCTGCACAGTGAGTTCAGGCCAGCCAGGGCTACACAGTGAGGCCCTGTCTAAAAAAAAAAAAAGTAATAGATAAAGAATGTGTGCTCCCATAGCTTATAGCTTCAAGTTTCAGGTCTTAACTGTTGAAAGAGAACTGAAGACTGGAGAAAAATGTTTCTTGTCCCCTCTCCCACATGGGTCACCTTTCCCAAGCCACCTGTCTTTCATTTCCAAATATTTCCTCCTACTTGATTTCCCCCTTCATCATACCTTCTTTTGTAAGGCAGAAGTTCACAGACAAACAGGGACATGGTCAAGCTGGAAAAGCAGGCACAAACTTAGCAGAGTTCTGTGCACCGCCCACAGATATGAACTTTGCTGGGCCACATCCATCGGAACCTTAGCACCATGTGACATAACCATGCATCCTTTCAAGAAGGTGAGTCCACTTTCCCTGTATCTTTAAATCTAGCCTGATGACACAATTTCATAGGAATACAGTTGATGGAACCATATATGATTTATATATATATATATATATATATATATATATATATATATAGCCATATATGTGCTAAGGGCCGTAAAGGTTCCATGTTCCTGAGAGCTGTGAAGAAGTCAGTCTGACCCACTGGGTGATGAGAGGCAACATGGAGAACAGGGACCCCCCGCCCCCACCAGACAGTCCTCCTGGCACTCTTGACTGCAGCCATGTATATGAACCCTTACAAACCAACTCAAGAATCGCCCTCCAGAAGCCATGAGTTAGTGTCGTTATAAGCCTCCAAGCCTGAGAGAGTTTGGTACACAGACAGAGTGGATAATTGATGTAGACAGTGTGTGCCACATCTGGGGGTGTGAGCAGGATTCATTCACTCAGCAGATACTCTTGAACTCTCATTATGTGGTGTCTAATCTAGGAACTGGGGCTTTTGAATGGAACAAAACAGATAAATACCCTTGTCTACATGGAACCCACATTCTAGTGGGAACATGACCAGACGGGGCGGGGTGGGTGCACAGGGGTAGATGAGAAATATTTGGGTGGTAGATCTGGAAGGACCCACCGATTGCCTGAATATGGAGAGCGGGGGAAAATAAAGAAGAACACTCGGGGTTCCAGAAGAATGAGAACAATCTAGAAATAAGTGAATCAGACTGAGCGTTGTTTAGTTTTGGATGTATGGACACCTGTGGAACATGGAGTTGCCTATAGGTATCTAAAGCTCAGAAGAGGTGTTGAAGACAATCATCTTGGAGTTACTCTGTTTTGTACAGCTCAGAAAATCACTGAATGGTAATTGTATCACAATCATTTGGAGATACCAGAAAATGGAATAACAAATAAGACATATGCATCCTAGCCTGTTAGGAAGCTCATATTAACAGAGGAGTCAACGAAAATTCATTGTGTCAAAGTTTTTTTGGGGTGTGTGTGGTGGGGTGTTGAGTCAGGGTCTTATTATATTATATATAATACAATTATTATATAGCCCTGCCTGGCTTGGAATGTGCGGTGATCCTCCTGCCTCTGCCTCCTGAATTCTATAACGATAGTTATGTGCCACACACCTCGCTGGCAAGTTGTTGAAAAACACATTGCTCTGTCTGACAAATCAAATACAGGCTGTGGTGAGTATAATGCAATATAAGGTGATCTTTGGAGTCTACAAAGACAGGCAGATGGACCTCCTCCCAGATGTCTCAAGTTGACAGACAAGATTAGCCACGGCAGGCCCTAATCCATTCTGGCTGGGGTTCCTATAAAAGACAGAGCTAGGCGTGCACACAAGGAGAGCCGCGTGGAGACTGGAGTCATGATGCTCCAAGCCAGGGAGTCACCACAAACCAGAGAGCCCGAGCTCATCATTTTCCGTGCCTTTGAAGAGGAAGGTCCAGCCCTCATATCGTACATCTGGTCTCCAGAACCCTGGGAGAATATACTTTAAAAAAAAAAGTCACTGTGTGATACTTTGTAACAGTATCCCCAGAAAATGCAAACAAACAAATTTTTGTTTGTTTTTGTTTTGTTTTTCAAGACAGGATTTCTCTGTTGTAACTCTGGCTGTCCTGGAACTCACTCTGTAGACCGGGCTGGCCTCGAACTCACAGAGATCCACCTGCCTCTGCCTCCTGAGTGCTGGGATTAAAGGCATGTGCCACCACCACCTGGCTGAAAACAAACAAATCTAAATGTTTCAAATCATTTGATGGATTCCTTGACACGTATTTTAAAAAAAAAACAAAAAAAAAAAAACCAGACTTCTTATTCAGTTGTATCCTAGAGATTCAGTTGGATCAAGAATGACATTGAATTCAGGAGTGCAAAGCAAATGTTGTCACTGTATTATCTTTTTGTTTGTTGAGTAAATAATACCAGAGAAAGCATAAACTACTTATGAGAACACATTGTTTGGCAACTCTCACTTGGTTTCCAAGCGCTGTTTACAAACTATTGAGGTGCTAATTAGAAGTGGTTATTTACTTATGAGAGGAACCCCAGGAACACCTCAGATGCTGTCTGTATGGAAACAGTCAAGCAGTGTGTCCTCTGCTTAATCTATCGCTCTGACTTCACACTCAGACTGCTTGACTGGTTATTAGAAGCAATGAGCTTCGAACACCAGCTTTACCAGGGAGTTTACATCATTGTCATCATCATCATCAACATCATCATCATCATCGTCATCATCATCATCATCATCATCATCATCATCGTCACCATCACCACCAGGTAGGGGGTGGCGGAAGAGGATGTCAACTTTCCTGCTCTATCACTCTTCACCTGGGACCTACCTGTCTCTGTCTCCAGGGGTTGTAGGCACATGAGGCTATGCCAGACTTTTACATGGGTGCAGAGGATTTGAACTCAGATCGCCATGCTTGCTCAGCAAGTGCTCTGATTCACTGAGCATCTCCCCAGCTCTACTAGGGAGTTACTGCTATCTCTCTCAACCCACTTCGAGGCTTGGAAGGCTGACTCATGGAATGTAAAAACAGGTTCCCTTCCAACTGGTATCAAGTGGAAGGAGGTGCTGATAGAAGCTGAAGAAGGAGGGAGGAGGGGCAGTATCCATGCCTTGGGTATGATCTTTTCTGGAAAATGGTCGTGGGCTGCTGCAATATCCCTTGTCCTTAACCCTGAGCATGCCTTTGTGAAAAGCTGTTAGCCATGGTTAAATTCATCTCAGATGATGCAGCCTTAATTGTGGCTGCTACACCTACACCACCTACACCTTCTTCAAGAAGGCCACAGCCCCTGTCAAACTAGCTGCTGGCAACTACTCCCCTTCCTGGGTTCTGGGACTTGCTCCCTCCCCCGATCCGTCATGTGCTCATACTGTCAGTTAGGCATGCATGACTTAAGATAGGCAGCTATTCTGAGGAACGCATGAGGCCAGTTTCCTCATTATGCATTATCCTAGGCCGCATCACACTGAACACGCAAGCCAGTCACTCCCCACGGCTCCTTTGCAATCAGGAGGAACCCTGAACACAAGCTATGAGGCTGCTGCCGGTGACACAGCGTCCTGTTTGAGAGCGAACTCGTTTACGTCACTGCACTTGAAAATGAGAACAGGTATAGAGTAGTAGATACATAAACCAGTGGCAATGTCCGTCGAATATGTCCCCACAACAAAAGTACGGTATATTAAATAGATACGCCAGCAATGAAATCTGTTACGATTGTCACGAGCTCTGTTCTGTGCTCAGTTTTTATGTGCCATGTTTCATATGACTGTCAGTAGGCAGGTTTGTATGGACAGTGTCACTGCGGAACATGGCGGTATGAGGTCTGTTTGTGACAGCATCGCCTCCACATGTGAGTTATGCGTTAGGACAGTGTCGTGGATACGAGATGCTAGGAGCTTCTCAGCACCGTTATAATCTTTAGGACCCACAATGGCATATGTGACCATCACTGACCAAATGTCATTATGTGCTGCGTGACTCTAGCCCTACAATATCCCTTGTCCTCAACCCTGAGCGTGCCTTTGTGAACAGCTGTCAGCCACGGTTAAATTCACCTCTGTTACACCTACGCCAGTAAACTCTAAGTCACGCATATGCTAAAGCTGGCCAATGAGCTTCCAGAGTCCACTCATGTGATCCCAATACATCACTATGACATAAGTAGAATTGCCATGCCCATTTCCGAGATGAAAAAAAAACAGGCTATTGTGTTAACGTGCAGTCAGTGTAGGTGGCTGAGCTGCCATGCACACTCAGGTCTATCTGACCTTCGGTGTCCCGCTTATCTGCAGGCTTTGCACAGAGAAAACGCAGTTCGCCATTGCGTCCCACGCAGGGTGAGATTTAAAGTGTGCATTTCCTGAGCAGCAGTCGACAGACAGGAGGAGAGGGCTCCAGAATCAGCTGTCGCATACTAGACATCACCTTGGATGAAACACTTGTCCTGAAGATGTGAAAAAGAGATATTCTCCTAAGGATAACCCAAATGCACCTTTTGTAAACGCAGGAAGTGGACTTTTTAAATAATGACTGTGAGTGGGTGGAGAAATAAGAGAGACTGAGACATCTGGACAGAGGCCAGACAGCTATGCGCTGTAATTCCTCTGCAGCCGGTGGCAGCTGGCGTGAGCACTTCATAATTATCAGTGCCCTGCACGGCCTCGTGAATATTTCATTGGTCAGGCCATCATTCCTCACTTACGGTTTCTGAAGTAAGCCATCAATTTGTGCTGTCAAGAATTTTATGCACGCGATTCCTTAAGCAATCAAGGGAGGGGAGCTGGCTCAGTGGGCACAGTACTTACCTCTGCGTTTGGCTCCCCAGAAGATTCCTGAAATTCAGGTGAGTGTGACACTGGCCTTGTCATCCCTATGCATGGGAGGCAGAGGAAGAGATTCCCTGGAGCATGCTGGCTAGCCAGACAAACTCCAGGTTCATGGACATATGTAAGATGGAGAGTAATGAAGACACCCCAGGTCGGCGTTATGCACCCGTATCTGTACATACGTGTGCACTCACATACTTGTGAACACACATACACAAAAATGGAAAACCGCCAGGTGTGCTTCACCTCCCGTCATTATCCTGAAACTCTTAAAGTATTCTTTATTTGGAGGATTTTAATAATAGTGTATTTTTCTTTTTTCCTCCCTTTATTCTTTGTTATGTCTCCAAGCTATTAAAACCTTCATGTTCTTCCTGTGGTGTTTAAGGTAATTAAGAAAAAGCTGGCATCTCTGGAGGCCTTATGGCTGACAGGGCATGAAACCCCACACTCTACAGCAGATAAAATACAAAGGGCAACTCCAAGCCTATGCCAGCCCATGGGCCAGTGGGTGCGGGATGACAGAAGCCACACACCCAGCTCCCCAGGCCTACCTTGTTAAAACCAAAGCCTAGAGTTCTTCCTGAGACTACTGCAAAGGCTGGCTCTTACAAGCAGCAGGGCACCCAGTGGCCAAAATACAGAGATGCCACTGAGGATGTTCAGAGGTTCCCTGCTCCTTCATGTTCTTACTGCTCAAGTTAACAGTCAGGCTGTGTGACCTTACAGGGCATGCCTACGTCTAGAGAGCTGGTCTTCGTCAATGACCTTAAACTTCCAGAAGCCACATAGAGGAATGTAAATAATAATTATATGGAAAGAATGCATCACAGAACCAATGTAAAAGACCCATTTTAATAGAAGCATGTTGGGGGCTTGGAAGATGCTCTCCCAAAGTATGGTACCTTGGCATGCTGAGTACTTAATCCTGGCTGAAGGACACTGAAAAGACCGAAGTGTCCTGCCTCTTGCCCCTTAGTCCTCCCCAAAGGGAGTCACAGAAAGCAGAATTCCTCTGCCCCAAGCTGAGTCATAGAAATTAGACCCTCCCCCCTTCTTTTAATTATTAATAGTCCACTTTCCTTTTTAAAATTTATTTTATGTATGTGAATGTTTTGCCTGCATGTATGTATGTATACCATGTGCCCATGGACCATGAAAGTCAGAAGAGTGAGTTGACTCCCCTGGAAATGGAGATATTTATGGTTGTGAGCTACCATGTGGGTGCTGGGAATTGAACTCAGGTGGTCCTCTGCAGGAGCAGCCAGCGCTCTTAACCACTAAGCCCTCCAGCCCTCCTTTCCAAGCAAGCCACAAAGCTGAAGAATGTGATTGCCCTGACCCTCCCCTGCCTTTCTGTGCAAGAACTACCCATGAAGAAATTCTCCAGCCTTCCTTGCCTGATAGACCCTTCCAGAAGGATCCTGCATCTGGGAGGAAGGGATGCTACACAGACCAGGAAGAATCTCCACTGACAGACCTGGCTGGGTTCCCCTCAGCCTGTCACACTAGCTCCTCCCCTTTCCATCTAATCTCAGTTCTGAGCACCTGTCTATTCCTCATTGAGTCTAAGCACGAAAACGAACCATTTTTTCTTCCCTAGATCTTTGCTATTCATTCTGAGGGCTCCTGTGCCCTGCAAACTACTGATTAAATACCTCTATTATACTGTTCTCTCTTTCTTTTACTATTGAAGGGTGTGTAATAATGTATTAGTCAAGAGGGCAGGTAACTCATGGAATTTTAAATTTATTGTTATTTTTCATATTTTTATTGGTGTCAAGTGTCTAGGATAGAGTAATTAGTTATGGTTAATACAGATTGCTAACCTACCAAAATGTAGAATCATCTAGGAGACAAGTTCTGGCCATGTCTGTGAGGAGTTTCTAGACTGGGTTTTGTGGTAGGAAGAGCCACCTTAAATGTGGACATCACCAGACTGTGAGCTGGGATTCTAGACTGAATAAACAGAAGGAAAATGGAGGGCCAGCATTCCTCTCTCCCTCTTCCTGACTGCCGACCAAGTGTGACCAGCTGTCACCCAACTTCCCCACCACAAACTCTGTGCCAAAATAAACCTCTCCTTCCTCAGGTTGATTTTTGTCAGTATCCTCATAGCCACAAGCAAAGGACTCATGCGACACTCAACAGCTATTCGTTGACTAGAATTATCATGGACTATTAGCACAAAACTAGAAAAAACAGATTACAGTATTCAAAGGATGCTGGGAAATCCTTGGGTGACATGCCAATTTTTTTTTAAAGCTTCGAATGTCTTTATATATCACTGCGGAACTAGAGAAACTACTTCACTGTGGACTTGACTATTACTGCTCTTAGGTTAGGATGTATTATAAATTCCATAGGCTCAGGACTCTTCCTACATTGTTCTGCATTCCAGTGACTGAGCCCAAGGCTTAACACACAGCAAGCATTCCATAAATGCCGGTTCTTTTTCACAACTCAATGGCAGCAGTTTCCAGTCATCATTTTGCACAAGATTTGCCACTTTTCCCTCAGAACACCGGCAGGTTTTATAGCTGCTTCTTTGGCAAAAATGAAATACAATGAGCTCTCTAACTTTGGTCAAGATTGGTTCTTAGCATTTATAAGACAAGAATAAGCAGTGTGCCCGTGAAAATATCACACAGCTCAGCAATGGAACTGAGGAAATAAATCTTCATAGACAACCAATAAAACTCCCTCTCACCAGGAAAAATAAGGATAATATCTTGGGTGATTCTATGACCAGCTCTCTTTTCTCGTCTGAGAAGAACATGTTTTCTAAAGTAATTGTTCTTTTGAGAGCTTACAGATGGCAATGACTTACAAGCCTGTTTAATTCTAGTAACACACTGCATGATCCTAACCAAATCCCAAATGGCATCAGCTCACTAGAGCTGGAAAATAGGATGCTTGCAAAAAATGTGTGCCAAATGCCTGTCAATCACTCTCTGAAATAGGAGGCAAAGCCATAGATGGAAAAGACATCCCAGACACAGGGGGCGATCTGGGGCTAGGTAGACAGTAAGGCTTGCTTGCATGACATTGAACAAGTCAGCATGGAGAAAACAAGGCTGGTGAGCAAGAGGTAAGACAAAATAGACGGGTGAGGCCCCAGATTCCTACTCGAAGGCTTTGCATTTTTTATTTTGTTTGTTTTGTTTTGTCTTTATTTATCCTTATTTACCTAAATTATCTTTGGTGATGTTAGGGATCAAACTTAAGATTTGCTATGTGCTAAGTTGGTACTCTTTCACTGGGCTACAACCCAATCCCTGCTTTAAGGCTCTGGACTCCGTAAATTAGTTATTGCTGTTTCAAATCACAGTAAAGCCCTGTGGCTTAAGATAATGAGCATTTATTTCTGCCCAGGATAATAGCATTGCCCACAATGATGTTGTTATTCTTTTGGTCTAGGCTTAGCTCACTTGTGCTTCTGTGCCAGCTGTGAGTGGGGGTAAGTGGGGAGCTCTGCTGATTTGGGATGCTTCCTCTCACCTGTTTGGTGATTGGCTGGCTACAGGATTATGAGGCATTATCATCACAGGCCTGATTGGCTCCTTTATAAGAACTTGCTTGTAGATCTGACCTTTGGCTGGAAGCTATGAACTTGACTTCTGGAACATTTCCAATGTCACTAATTATGTTAGTTCTCTGTTGTTGGTGTAACAAAGTACCATGAATTTAGAACAGCACAGATGTATTATCTTACGTTTCTGGTAATCAAAAATCTAAAATGGGTCAGAAGGACTGTATTTCTTCTCTAGGCTCTATACAAAAATCTATGCCCTTAGTTTTCTAAACCTGAAGAGGCAGTCTTTATTTCTTGTCTCATGAGCCTCTCCTCTCTCCTTAAAACCAGAAACTTTCATCTGTCTCTCTCCCTATATAATCCAAGAACTTCTCCCATTTCTAAATCCCCAGCTTACTCACAAGTGCAACATTCTTTTTCTCGTGTACGGTTCCAAGATTTGGATGCCTTCAGGAGGCTCTGACAAGACTGTTCTGCATATATGGGGCACTAAGGCCTGCTGTACCAACTTGCTCACCCTGGGCTAACCCTGCTATGTACAGTGACCTGAAATACCAGTAGTTGTATGCTCTCTGCTCATGTGATCAGCCCCCGATGAGAAACCTGGACTCTTGTGTTCCTGGTAAGTGACCCAGACAGAAACCCTGGTGTGTGCTGTTGAATGTCATTATTGGAGGAATACATATGTTCTTTACAATTCCCCTGCAGTCCTGGAGGGAAACTCAGGAGGCCTGCATTTCTGGACCCCACTAACTCTGCCTGATATGTCCTTTCATCCCCTTCTTATACTAAACCATGGCCATGAATGTAGTTCCTGAGACCTGAAAGTCTTTCTAAAGAGTCATCAAACATGTGCATGGCCAGAGGTCTCCATCCTCTAACCCCAAACAAGGAAGGTCAAAGGTTAGTATCCTTGGGTAAGAAGGCTCCTCTGTGTGGGGCCCCTCACCCTCCAGAGGTAATCTAAAATTGCTTTCTCATGGGAAAGTTTGGAAACAGTGGGGTTTGCAAGGCCTCTGGAAGCTTAAGCCTAAATGGGCATCCTGTCAATTCCAGTGCATTCTGTTGGCCAAAGCAAAATGTAATGTATGCCCATGCCCACTGCAATGGGCAAAGATAGAGCGGGGCTATTAATTGGGATTACGAATGCATTGAGACCTGCTCAGTGCTTGAGCACTATTCAAAAGTAATAGGGGACGAGACTTACTGTTTAACAGTGTTTACTAAAACATTCAAGATGAACTGGTGTGTAGCAGTACGCTACAATCTTTTACCCTCACTTTAGGGGAAGAGAAAGGAAGGATAGAAAGAAATCTTCACCGCTTTTGCAAGCGGCCTTGATACAGTATGAGAGAAAGGTAGAACTCTTCACAGCCTCTTTTAGGCTGTCCTAAGCTTGGAGAGGACTAGATGACAGACTAGCATCTCAGCTCACTGCCTGTAAACGCTCTCTCTCCAACCTTCGTTCTTTTAAGAATTAACACACTAACAATGACAACCCAACCAATGAACCACCAACCAACACCCACCCCGACTCTAGGGGCTTCTGAACTTTTATATCCTGAGCCAAAAGTTCCCATAAGCCCACGTAGCACGCAATCCCCCAAACAAGCTACACGTGGCAGAACGACTGCACCTAACCAAATTACAGCCACCTGCTTCAAGCACTCCAAATCCAACTCATAAACAACTACCCCATCTGGGGTGGGAATGCAAACCTAATCCAAATGCCATTTTGCGTTTTCAAAGAAACCAAAATAACAAAAGCTCCTTTCAAGTGTTGCACAACACCGGCGTATATGAGCAACAGGAAATCCTAAAGAGAAAGCAGTTGGAAGCCCAAGCCCACTGTTTGAGAATGTAATGAAATTAGTGAGTGGACTACTAGCAAGAGAACCAAGTTACCTGCTAGGAACCTGGCAAAAATTATGTCAGCCAAGAAGCTTTGGGTAGTTTATGGTTTACACTTATTGGTAGGTTATACTTATTCACACAAATAGCGAATGAGTGTGTGCCACAATGGTAAACAGAATAAACTCCGCAACGAGTTTACTTTCCAGATAGGTGCTGCTAAGAAGGGAACACTTCAGTGGAGCCCCAAAGAACTAGAAGGCAACCCCACAGAAAAGAAGAGGCTCCAGGTGAAAGCAGCAGATCACTAGGCCTTGGGGTTGGCAACGATGGGTCTCTGAAGCTCAGGGAAAAGTCCAAGTGGTTGGAGTGGTGAGAGTAAGGGACACAGTGATGCAGGTGGCAGAGCTTTCTCCGCAAGGAGTCAAGGTCGCATCCTCAATGTAGCTAGAAAACACGGGAAGGCTGTTTTTCAGTGACAACCCAAGAGCCACTGACAGATCAGAGTGGAAATGGGAAGATGAGTTAGAGCCACAGGTCAGTGTAGAGCACAGATTGGTGGCACCATGCTCACTTGGGAGCTATATAAAATGCAGGGCCTGGCCCTCTCAAACCTAGAATCAGAACCTGCACTTAAACAAGGCCCTTAGGAAATCCGTTCCCAGGGTTAAGATGCACTTAAATTGGGAGGCCATGGCAGTTTGACGTAAAGTAGCTGAGAGATAAAAACGTAGGGGTGCTACTGTGAAGATAGTCATGACACCTGGGCTTGGGGTGGAACTATAAGCTTGCCTCAGAAGAACAGTGTTCACCACATAGAGATGGCGTCTGGATGCAGGCCAGAGACACTAGTCTGGCCCCAGAGATAATATGAGGCAGAAGTCCAGAACCCTGGAGAGCTCCCAGGAGCCAGGCTTGAAGATGAAAGTTGATTACACCACTTAGTCCCAAGTCTTTACTGGCACCCTTACGGGATGATGATCAGTGGACCATGTTCCATGATTCTGGGGCATCTTCTTCATTACCTAAAGAGCTGTCTGTTCCAAATGATGAAGAAGCCTTGGTGTGATCAAAGTTGCATACTTTGGGCTGAGATGAAGGAGGCAGAAAGGGAAGCTCCCTTCTTGGTACTGTTTGCTTCCAAGGTCCTCCTTGGCTTGGGACAGGAGCTTAAGTTTGGCCCAGATTCAGGGATTCAGTTCCAAAATAGAAACTGCCAGAACATTAACTATAGTGATTATTCTGAAAACAGAAAATCAGCAGAACTTGGTGAAGGATGGGGAGATGCAGAGGTTGTAGTTCCAGAACCCTTAGGTGCTACCAAAGTCCTTTTCTTGCTCCCATCTGTCCCACCTAGAGGGAAGGGAGGCGGTCATAAGTGAGGATGTGGACCGACTGGGGCTTCACACACTGTTGGTGGGAGTGTAAGACGATCTGGGTGTGAGAAAGGGGCCTAGCAGTTTCTTATGGAGCTAGACATCTGTCTGTCACATGAGTCAGCGATGCTAGTTAAACATGCCTTCATAGATTTTTATACAAATCCTTATAGCAACCCTACTCATGACAGACAAAAAAGAAAAGAGCCTAAATGTTCCTTCAGCTACAGAAATAAATTGATATATTTTGTGCAATGGGAAATTACTCAGCAATAAAAAATAAAGTAATGCCCTGTGGATCCATGCAATAACAAGGACAAAGAACTCAGATACAGGGCCTGGAGAGATGGCTCAACTGTTAAGAGTGCTTACTGCTCAATGAGGACTTGAGTTTGGGTTCCAGTACATACATGGAACATCTCACAAACACCTATAAATCCAGCTCCAGGGTATCCAGGTATCTTCTGACAGCCATAGACAGATAGACAGACAAATAGAAACAGACACACACACACACACACACACACACACACACACACAAATAAATCTTTTTTTAAAAACCATACAGAAAAAGAGGACATGATGCACAGTTTCACCTTTATGAAATTCTTTAAAAAAAGCTAAACTCGCTGGATGGTGGTGTTGCATTCCTTTAATCCCAGCTCTCGGGAGGCAGAGGCAGGCAGATCTCTGTGAGTTCAAGGCCAGCCTGGTCTACAGAGTAGACCAGGGCAGTCAAGAGTTACAACAGAGAAATTCTGTCTTGAAACAAAGAAAGAGGAGGGGGGAAGGGGGAGATAGGGAAGGAAGGAAGGAAGGAAGGAAGGAAGGAAGGAAGGAAGGAAGGAAGGAAGGAAAGAAAAGAAAGGAAGGAAGGAAGGAAGGAAGGAAGGAAGGAAGGAAGGAAGGAAGGAAGGAAAGAGAAAGAAAGAAAAAGCTAAACTCACCAACTATGATGGGAACCAGGACTATGGCTACCTGGTTGGAGGATGGAGAAGGGTTAATAGGAACGAGAGTGGGATAAGTTTATAGGATGACAGAAATGTTCTACGTCCTGACTGGGGAGTCACACCTAACACCTAGGAGTGTATATACATTTTATATTTAATAAGTTTTAATCAGCAACAACAAAATCCTCTGGTCCTGGTCGGATGCCTCTGTCTATAGGTAGTTCCACCCTAGAAAACCACGAGGACTACTCACCAGCCTTCTGTCTGGAAGGAATGTGGCAGGGGGATGGGCAGTTTGCCCAGCCAGTTGGTGCAGAACTCTGGGGCAGCTGGGTTTAGCCAAAGCTTTTGTGCAAGCTTTGAACAATGCCTGTAATGTGTAGCCCTGAGGTAACACCCCCACTGGAGCCAGTGTGTTACTGAAAGGCTCATTTGGAGTGGGCGCGCATCTCCAGCCAAGCTGCCGAGCCTGATGGATTGCTCAGCTGCTCTTGCAGGCAGTTCCGGTCTCAATAGCAACTGGGAGGAACGAAGGAACACTCCAGATTTTCAGGGTGGTAAAAAATTCAGTCCAGTATAAAGAGCCCTACAAGAGCAGCTAGAGAACAAGACCGCAACAGACCGAGGGCACGTGCTCAGGTCTGCCCCTCTTCCACAGCTACTCTGGCCTAGCTGAGCTTCGGACTGTCTCCCTCAAAGTGGAATAGTTAACCAATGCCTCTACTTACCGTGGACCAGCTGTTATGCCCTGTAGTTGGAGTGAAGATAAAAGGCCGATCTGGATCCTGAGAGGCTCGGGTGGGAGGCAGCTGAGTTCCTGTCGTGGCATCAGCTAGTTTGATCTCTCTGAAAGGTAAAAGAAGCAGGAGTAACAACAATTCCCATTCTGCAAACAAGGAAACCGAGTTCAGGAGACACTGAAAGAGATGCTCAAGGCCACACCGGAAGTTGCAGATCTGAGCTTCGAGTCCACTCTCTCTTATTCTGAGTCCTATGCTCTGTTCAACAAATGATAGAGATGTGAATAAAACAGATATGATTATTTCTCCCACTGTGAACTCCTTCTGCCTTCTGTCTGAAGAATACTGGGAAATCATAAACACAGACATGGAGGGAAAGATGGGAATGAGAAAGGAAGAGTAGAAACTCATTTTTAAAAAAAAAAAATAATTTCTGGAGGCTGTAAGCCTAGGCTCAAGGTGCTGGCATCCAGCAAGCTTCATCTCACTGTGACTTCACATGGTGGAGACAAAAGGGAAATCAAGGAACAGATAAACACCACGCCGTGAAGGGAACAGCGGAAGAGAGAAAAACCACCCTTTACATTTTATTTTAAATTTCAGAAAGGAAACAGAATCTCTCCAGGCCTATCAGCATTAACCCATCCATGAACCACTTCCTACTGTAGGTGGCCCATGGCCTTCCAAGAGGCATCTTTTAGGGAAGCTGATAGCTACACATTTGTGAAGTCAGGGAGACTGTTTCTCTGAAGATCACCTTGGTTACTTGGATATATATTAGATGAGAAACTGCCACCTGCATTTTTAGAGCTCTCCCTTGAGAACTTCGCTTGTGTCACTACCAAAGCTAGAGAGCCAGCATCTTCTTCTGGGGACTCCTTTTCTAAATTGTCCCTTAGCTCTAGAAAGCAGAGCCCAATATGTCAGTTGTAACATTGGAACACCCAGGAAATTTGGACTCCCTCTATTCTCCTTGGGGTTTCCAGGTCTTTGACCCAGATCATTCATGGTCCTCCTGATTCCCCTCAAGTTCTATGTGGCTGAGTCAAACACCCACTCGTCAAATGGTCTGAAATGGACACATTGGCAGTACCAAACACTAAGGGGTAGATAGGAATGCATTGGGGTACAGTAGTAACCCTCACTCTTGTGTCTAGGTCCAGATGAAGAGTATTATATAAGATATAAATAAGTTAAAAAGGACTCTGAATCTCTGCAATGACAACTGAGGCAAAGTCTTACTACCTTGCTCCTACAGAGGCATAGGGAACAATTCCGAGTCCATGTTACAAACAATATTGGATTATTCAGTTTCCTTGGTAACCCGCAGTTCTGCCATAGCTGACAATCAAAGACTGTAGAGGCTTCAATTTCCTTCCAGGTCTAAAAATGCTCATTCTATGAATATCTGAGGTTCAGGAGGGCACACTAAAGGGGGGCTCACATAAAAGTAAGACTATTAACTTTAGGAAAAGGGAGCAGGAAGAAAGACGGTTATCTGCTGGTCAATCTAGTGTAATTTGTAGGAAAGATAGGTGAAGATTCCTCCGTGGCATAGTACGCTATCAGAAGTGTCTAATATGAATCCAGATTTAACACTATCAGAAGACAAAGCGTGTTCCAGCCCATCTGGTTAACTGAAGCATGGCGGTGCACACATACCATTGAAAACTTTCTTTTAAAAGGGGCTGTGATCTGCACGTTTTAAGAGTCATGTTGTTCCTTTTCTGAGAAATCATTTTTATCTGGAACCGACTCTGACAGTGCATAATGATCTACTGCTGCATCACCCCGTTGTGGGTTTTGAGCCTCGGCATGCAGACCGGAAGCAAGTCCATGTCTGATGAATCAAAGCAGCATCTGCAAGGAGATGATCAAAGGGGGCCGAAGACCTCAGGAACCGCAGTGCCACAGGTTGTCCTCCGTGCAGAGCAAAGTGCAGAGTCCGCCATGAGCACCACTGTTGAGCGTTGAGCGCAGTTCAGCTGTTCAGCTCTACAGGGTGAATGGTACCACCACTCACTGCTTTGAAACTCATTTGTTCATATTGGTTTCTCCAAAGAGTCTGGAAGGAACTTGTCCATCTGTACCACAAACAAGGACATAACTGGTGGATTTCTGTGTGGTCCTTCATCCGCTCAATATTAGTCTATTAGTTCACCAAACAGATGAGTTCATCTCTGAGTGCATAAGCAGTGATAAGATTACCAGTGCTTACTATAGGGCTGGAGAGATGTCTCAGTGGTTCTTAGTACTCGCTCTTGCCTAGGACTGGGGTTTGGTTTCCAGCAACTACATAGTGGCTCACAACAACCCATAACTCCAGTTCCAGGAGATCTAACACTCTTTTCTGATCTTCTCCCATGCAAGGCGTGCATGTGGCACACATCCATACATGAAGGCAAAAACACTCATAGATATAAAATAAAAATTTAAAAATACAAAGAATGTTTTAGAAGGCAGGTAGTACACTTGGCATTAGGGATAAAATGAATGTAGAATGAATAAAAAAAAATACCAATGAAAAATGAAATGTCCAGGGTTGGCTTCAAAATAACCTGTGGAGGGTGCAGGGGTGTGGAGGATGCAGGGGTGTGGAAGGGTATGGGGTATAGAGGTAATAGGAGTGTGGAAGGGTACAGGGTGCTGGCACAGTGGGAGAGATGCAGATAAAACTGCATCTGGGTGATCGACATGGGATAGTCTCTTCTCTCCAGCGTCGTTTGAAACTTTCCATTGGAGGTGTGATGGCTGACCAGCTCAGACCTTCCTTAAACCCTTCTCCCTCTGCTCTTCTGATAAGTGTGCTTTGACCACATAAGCTTTTGGTTCCTGGAGTAGCTGGAGTTTTGTCCCTACATTGGTCTTTCTCCACTGATTTCTGTTTCTTCCTAGTCTTCCCTACTTGCCCACACAGATTGTTCCTTGGTTTCCCAGCCCTACCTAAACACAAGCCCCCCCCATTTTTTTCCTTATTTTTTGAGACAGGGTTTCTCCGTTGTAACTCTGGCTATCCTGGCACTCATTCTGTAGACTAGGCTGACCTCAAACTCAGAGATCTGCCTGTCTCTGCCTCCCGAGTGCTGGGATTAAAGGCATATGCCACCTCCACCTGACAAAACAGCCCTTTCTTAGGGAGGTTCTTCCTGGTATTCCAGATCAAGGGAGAGGCCCCTGTCTGGTGTCCCCACAGCAATTTTTCGATATTGGAAGTTTCTTACAGTTGCTTGTGTAACTGCCTGCCTTTCCCATTGTCTTCAAGTGCTGTGCTCCCCAGAGCCTGACACCTGTAGAAGCTCAGTGAATATATGCTAGCTGGGTGACTAAAATGCACTGTGGGTTCCTAGCAGAGTGGAGGGCACTTCCCTCTAACCTGGCTCGGAATGGGTGAGGGCGAGGAGGCATTGCCTTGGCATGGACTGGTGAATAGAGAACTCTACTCCCAGAGTCAGCCATTCCCATCTGGGGCAACAATGTTGAGGCTCCATCAAGTTCTAGAACTTTTCCGAATATGGAATATTTGAAGTTCATTCTGTGAAATTTAAGCTAATGATCTGATAGTGCTCTTTCCAGAATTTCAGTGACATACATAGTAGTCTGGCTACCGGTGACCAAATGACACTTATTCAAAGTTGCTTCTCACAGCACAATATCATTCCTGTACCCCCATACCTAACAAAGCAGATGACTAATCACTGATGATGTAGCACAGCCTATAATCTATCACCAGTGTGATGGACAAGGAGGTACGCCATACCTCCTCCTCGTCTACAGACACAAAGGCTGCTCATAGATATGAGTCTTGGAGCAACTTTTCCTGACCACTCCACCTACAGCACGTCTGCCCAGTCTTGCCCTCTCCTGCTCAATGTTTAACAGTTTTTATTACTGCCTACAATCACGTATTGTTTACTTAATGATGATCTTCGCCCTCTATACACAGTAGGGTTTTGTCTGGTGCTAACTCCCCAAAAGGTGATGTAAAGCTGGGTGCAAGATTGGTACTGAATGAACAAACATGCTGTTCATTACTTAGCAGGCTCCTTTAAAGAAGCAATCCTTTTAAAATACTCTTTGACCATTCTGTTCATACAATACTTAAGAATATGTTCTGTAAAAGCCATAAAAATAATAAAAAAAAAACTTCAGCAGCATGAGATGAAATAAACAAAACTGCCTTTTGCCCCAAAGCCTCACTGTGCAATCAGAAGGAATTCTGAGTAACACAGATTGCTTGAGGCATAAAATGCTGACAGTGCAGTCTACTTTAGTTTTTGGTGGAGTGCTTACGTAAGCAGGAACAAACCCTGAACACGGGACTGGAGATACGATTCAGAAGCTGAGAGCACTTGCTGCTCTTGCAGAGGACTGGGGCTCAGTCCCCATTACCCATTTGGTGGCTTGCAACTACCTGGAACTCCAATTCCAGAATCAGATACACTCTTCTGGCCTCTGTAGGCAGGTGCATGGTGCACACAAGCAAAATACTCATGCACATAAAATAAACATAAATTTTAAAATGGCTTTTAAAAAGGAAAAATTGTATATTGAGACAGGGTTTCTCTGTCATAACTCTGGCTGTCCTGGAACTCACTTCTCTTCATGGTTTGCTCAGCCTGCTTTCTTAGAGAACCTAAGACCACCAGCCCTGGGGTGGCACCAATCACTCAGGGCTGGGCCCTCCCCCATCAACTGCAATTAAGAAAAAATACCCAAAAGGCTTGCCCAAAGCCTGTTTTTCTTCCTTTCTTCCTTCCTTCCTTCCTTCCTTCCCTCCCTCCCTCCCTCCCTCCTTCCCTCCCTTCCTTCCTTCCCCTCTGGACAGGGTTTCTCTGCTGTAACTCTGGTTGTCCTGGAACTCACTCTGTAGACCAGGCTGGCCTTGAACTCAGAGATCCTCTTGCCTCTGCCTTCTAAGTGCTGGAACTAAAGGTGTGTGCCACCACTGCCCAGCTCCAAAGTCTAATCTTATTATTTTCCTAATTGAGGTTTCCTCTCCCCAGATGACTTTAGCTTGTATCAAGTTGACATAAAACTACCCAGCACAGAGTAGCAGAGAAGTCAGATTACATATTTTGAAAAGAACCTAGAAGCTCTTTGTCTTGGGCTAATCATGGAGAAATTTGATGTGCTGAGCAATTCTAAGCAATTCTAAGAAGAAAACTGATCTGGCTTCCCTGAACCAAGACAGGAGGCCTAGATAGCATCAGAGATGGAGTAACTGGAGTTCTTTCATGTTATCAGTAATGTAAAATGGTTTGGCCACTGTGGAGAAAAGGCTGGCTGCAAAACTGAACATAATATGTCCCGTGACCTAGCTATTTCATTCCTACTCGCTCCAGATTAGTATATTTAAAAGATAAATAAAAACATACATTCACCTGGGAGGCTGAGGCAGAAGAACTCCAACTTTGAGGCCAGCTTGGTCTACACAGTGGTAAGAAAACAAAACCCAGACAAATTTACAAAAGGTCTTATGCATGGACATTTACAGCAATGTTACTGTAGCAATTTAAAGCTAGAAAAAGCTTGACTCCATAATGGGAACATGGGCACATGAACTGCATATCTCCTTATGATGGGATTCTATTAGGAAATATAAGGAAAGTGACAGATAAAAGCATGGGTGAATCTCAAACACATCACGCTGAAAATCTACCAGAGGGAAAAATAACAGGGAAATGCAAAAGCCTCCTGGAGTTGCATCACACGGATCCTTGCAGAACATACTGCTTCCATGCTGCTGTCCACACAGGGGAGGTGATCCAATGTGCACAGATATGACTTTATTTTCACATTTAAATTTGTACGTCTGGATCATCTGCACTTATTCTTTTTTAAATATTTAAATATTTTTATCACTTTTTACATTATGTATGCTTGTACAGTATGTGCAGATGCTTGCGCAAACCAACAGTGTCAGAGCTCCTTGGAGCTGGAGGTGGCGGCAGTTTGCAAGCTGCCTGATACGAGTGCTGAAAATTGAACTCAGGTCCTCTGGAAGAACAGTACATCCTCTTAACCACTGAACCATCTCTCCAGCCTTGTATTTGTCGTTATTTAACTTGCAGATTTGAAAGCACTTCATGAGTGTGGAAAAAATACTCCCCTTAAAACAGAAGAGATAAGAGTTGGTAGGAGGCTGGAAGAGCAGACCGCTCACAGAGGACAGCGCATGTCATTATGGAAAACACTACACTGAGCCAAACATCCTTCCCAAAGAGTTCCCACTGTAGGTCTCTCAGAGTCAAGTCCAAGAAGAGACAAAGACAATCTGTGGTGGATAAAATCAGAATGCTGGCCTCCTCTGGTGGAGTGGGGCAGGGGTTAATTGTGGTAACAAAGAGAAAGGCTTTAGAATGTTAACAGTCTATAGTCCAACAGGCTTTAAAAATAGTGTGTACTATTGTACTTGTGTGCACATGCACGCTTGCTAAGGCACATGTGGAGGGCAGGGGGCAGTTTTCAGGAGTTGGTTCTCTTTCCTCCATCCAGGGATCAAACTAGGGTGGTTAGGCTTGCTTGGCAAACAGTTTTAACCGCTGAGCCATCTTGCCAGCCCAAAACTATATAGATTACATGGGATTAAAACTGATCAGATTTCATCAAATAGTATTCAAGATTTGTATGTTTCACTCCATGGAAGTTTTAGCTCAGAAAAGAAAATTAGCTACACACAAATATTGTCACTAATAAAGAACATTTAGAAGGAAGCATACTAAATTTAAAAGTTATCAGCAAATAAAGATGGTGGTTGCTATGAAAAGACAGTCAGTAAATTACTTACTGCACAAGCATGAGGACCAGAGTTTAAATCCCTCACACCTATGTGAAAACCAAGAGCAGTAGCTAGCATCTGTCATCCCAGAGTTGGGGGTGGGGAGGTGGAGACAGGCAGATCAATAGAGCTCATTGGCCAACCAACCTAACCAAATCAGAGAGCTCCAGGTTCAGTGAGATACCCTATGGCTCATCAAATATGGTAGAGAGCAACTGAGGCAGACAGCCTACATTAACCTCTGTCCTATATGCACACATGCACATATGTGCACACACACTTACACACCCACATGGACATGGATATGTATCACTCACACATAGTAAAAAAAGTACAGAGAGGTTTCTGGATGATCAATGACTAAGCAAGGAAAGTTAAATGTTGAAGGTAAATGTAGGTAGTAGATACATGGTGTGCTTTTAAAAATCCAAAAGAAATTAGAAGTCTTGACCAACATTCTTGCCCAAAGATAGAAAGAAGCATAAATATGCCCACAGAAATGCGTGTGGAAATGTACAAAAGTAAAAAGTAATTTAAAAATAAAATTTTGAGAAAGTCAGACCTAGATGTCCGTGGGATGTTTATGATTAGCCTACTGCAGATTGTGAACATGTTTTAAAATAGTATATGTCAATCTTTTGGGGAAAATTGAAATGAAATAATTCTAAACAATGAGATCATCAGCTGACCTATCCCTTTCAAGAGCGCACGAGTGCAGTATTAAGTCAAATCCACAGGGTGGCAGAGAAAAAGAAACACAGAAGATGGGCATCTAATTCATGTGAATAATGGGGGGAGAAACTGACAAACTTCTAACACAAAATCCACAACGGGTCATAGATATAAGTAGTTTTGGGTGGTAATGTGACCTTTACCTGGGGGCATGCACTCAGGTGGGAAATGAGGTGGTGGGTGATTTCCTGTGCTCATTTGCATTGTGTGGAGATTATTTTTATTTATGTGCAAAAGCAGCTACACAAGGGCCCCTCACCGACAGGTGATGGACCATGTGCATCTATCACTGCGCTGGTCTTCAGTGAGCTCAGCTCTCTCACCTCCTACAGGGACCAGAAACCATTCTCCTGGCCAAAGTATTTAGTACTGTTCACAGATACATAAGCACCCTTTCTCTTATAGTGAGCAAATGCCTACCTGCTGTGATGAAGACTTCAAAGTAGCAACTGAGAAAATGATGTAAAGAAAAAAATCCCTATAATAAATTTTCAAGAGGCTAATAAGTGAGCAGACCAGACATATGTGATTTAGTCACAGAAATCAACATGTTTACACAAGACCAAGCTCATGATTATTCTGCTTGATTATCTTCTATAGCTTTCCAAAGTGGTTCCTCCATTAAGTCAGTTCCTCTCTCCTTCCATCCTCTCATCTATGCTTGTGATGGTATTAAGCTGTGATTTAAGAAAATGTCTGGTTTGCTTTTTGTCTGGGAGGAGAAAAATGAACGAGAAAATGTTTCGGGGTCATTGAAAATGTATGCCCAGTCAGCACACCACAGAGACACATGTGCATCGATACCTGTTACTGTGCTGTTCACATCAGCCAGACGGGGAGCCAGCCTAGACGCCACATTTTCCTTGGTTGTGGCATTTATCTTTAAAACTGGTTTGCTTTCTATTACAGATGAAAAAAGTGAGATCTTTCTCTCTCTCTCTCTCTACTCTCTTTCTCTCTCTCTCTCTCTCACACACACACACACACACACACACACACATAGTGGAATTTACTCAGGCATTCATTCTTTAAAGAACGAAATTATGTTATTTGTAGGTTGAAATGGTTGAACTAGAGATCACCATGTTAAGCAAAATAAGCCAGATCCAGAAAGGCAAATATTAAATGCTTTCTCTCATATGGATAATCTAGATTTGTGTGTGTATGTATGAGTTTGTGTGTGTGTGTGTGTGAGAGAGAGAGAGAGAGAGAGAGAGAGACAGACAGACAGACAGACAGACAGAAGCTGGAAGGAGATTTGCAGGGAGAAAGGAGACCAATTTAGGGGAGAGTGAAGAAAGGAGGCATGAGGGAGTATCTATGTATAAAAAGATCACAATGAAAACTTCAAAATGCCTGTCCATATGGTTCTTGTGGAGTTGGTCACACTCCTGGGACACTCTAGGGATTTCCAGTGTAAGGCATATAGAGGTCTCAGGTGCTATAGCAGCTACCTACTCCTAATACCAACTGTAGTGATGCCAAACTGCTGAGTCCCTTGGCAGTTCTTTTCTTATTCCTTCTGAACCCAACATATCCTCTATGGGAACAAGACAGGAGAGCGATCTCACAATTTCTGGGCTTTTACTTAGTCTCGGTTAGACTTGTCTAGCAAGTTGACTCATCTGTTTCCTAACTGGCAGCAACCAGATGTGTTGGTGTCACTTAGGAGCACACCCTCCTCAAATGCTTATTCAGCTGCATTTCCAATAATGTGGACCTGCTAACTTCATTCACATTTCAATACCTATTTAGGATCTGAAATGTTAATTCTGCTGCATCATGATCAAAATCCAGGAAAAGCATTCTCCAGCAAGCAAAAGGAACTGCTGAGCCAGATGGACAGACAAGCTCATAATTGCAATAATAATATCCCTGCAAAAGGTCATCTGTTGAAAAGGAATTCAGACTCCTCATATTATTATAGTAAATGTGCATTCTACTGAAGTATCATGGTGAAGTATGTCTGTTTTCCAAAAAAAATTTGAGGCAAAACTAGGAAAAAAAATCTTGTTCCATTTCTCCCAATTTTTTCACCTTTCTGCCATATTTGTCACCCAAACTCAAATGTTTATTGAACAGACAATTTTCACTTAATTCTGGTTAGCTTTTAGTCAGCAGCATTGTCTTAAATTACATGCTGTCCCCTCTGCTCAACTGGGTTATTTCTTAGCAAGTTACCTACTATGGGCAGACTCCTGCAGGCTCACTGAGCTAGGAGGCTGAAGTCTTGACTTGGATAACCTCCAAGGACAAATGCTAAAAATGAAATAAGAGATAAGGCCAGTGTTCTGAGCTAAGGGGCTGGTTAAGATCACTGAGCCAACACTAGGGATAATGGAATGAGGCTTTCAGGTTCTGATCCTCTGGACAGGGGATATGTACTGCACTGGCCAGAGATTATAGTGAAATAATCACCTGGCATATGTAAGCCATCAATCAGGACATGAAACTGGCCACAGAAGGGTCTGTGTACCTCCTCCTCTGTTGACAGATGAGTAACTGTGAACAAAGCCCAGTTGAGGCCAATCAGTGGCAAAACAAATGTCTAAGGTTAACTTGCACAGATATACTCACCTTAGAAATCATACTACACCCCATGCACTAGGGATCTGATGGCTGTGGATAAAACCACATACAGTGTATCATTTACCCCAAATAATTTGCTTATTAAAGATGTATTTATTTTTTTCAGACCTTAAATTCAAAGACAATAATGATAGCTCTCTCAAGGTTCATGTTTTAATGGCTTTCTGAAATTATATTAAAGTTTCAGTTAAATAAAATAAAAATATGGGCATTTGACTCCCCCCCCTCTTTTGAGACACAGTTTCTCTGCTGTAACTCTGGGTACCCTGGAACTCACTCTGTAGACCAGGCTGGCTTTGAACTCACAGTGATCTGCCTGCCTCTGCCTCCTGAGTGCTGGAATTAAAGGCATGTGCCACTACCGCCTAGCTAAAAATATGGATATTTGGATACTCAGAATTAACTCTGGAACTAAGAGGGGCATAAATACATCATAACAAAGTTCTAATTGTATTTCAAGAATTCAAATTGTTAGCATGAAAAGAATACTCCAAACCTTTTATTTTTCAGGTTGAGAAACCTGAAAATATTTTCCTGTAACCCAGTAAAGTAGCCAGGTGTGTTCATGATGATAGAAACAAATTTGGTTCCCAGCACTGGCTATTCTATGTAACACATAAAACACACAGTATCAGCAATGGTGTACTCCCTGATGAAAGAGGAAACACAACACTCATCCCTACCACAGCATGGTGTAGGGGTTAGAATTAGGATTTGGTGTTAGATAAACCTGAATTCTCTATCTTGGCTTCCTTACTTACCAGCTCTTTGTCTTACAGATGAGTGATGAGAGAAATCTCATGGTGTCTGTTTCTTTATTGACATGTGAAGGCTCATCACACCTGCTCTGAAGGTTTTATGTAAGGGGTAGGGACACATGACAGGTGCTGGATAAATTGTAACCTTTACTCTTATCTTCAAGCTTAGTTAACAATGAATTGACTTTTGTTGTTTTTTCAAGAAGGGTTTCTCTGTTGTAACTCTGGCTGTCCTAGAACTTACTCTGTAGACTAGACTGGCCTAGGCTCACAGAGATCCACCTGCCTCTGCCTCCCGCTAGATGAATTGACTTTTATATAGGAGACAGCACAAGGGATCTAAGATCAGTATAGCACCCTCTATGACTAGCCGTCCTAGAAAAGTAAATGAGAGCTGCATTGTTGTCCACCCATCCCAACAGGTTTGATGAACTGTCATGAAGTACTGGAAAGCTATGTGGCTCTCACAGGGACTGGCTTTAAGATCATAAAATGCTCTGTATGTGGATGAACCAGTTCACTTTATCTGTAAGGATCACAGAAAGTAGAGCATCCCTTAATTTACCTAGAAACAGCTGAATGCAGGTCACTGTCTCATTGCAGGCGCTGGATTCCTTTTGTGGAGGTGACTGAGTGAGGACACAGAAGGCAGTGTCATGCGAAGAGAATTTATTACGTACGCTGCTTGAGGGGAAGTCCATGAGGCAGGGCTATGTGAAGAGCAGCAGGGTTTGGTTAGAGCTAAAAATGGGGGCAAAGGAAAGGTTGAAGTCAGAGCATCTGTTGGCGAATTTGAATAGCTTCAGCAGGGCTCTGGGCTGTAGGGGTAGGCTACACTGCCTGTAGCTGGCCTGGGTTGATCAGGCAGAAAGGAAACTGACATATGTACAGCATTAGAAAAAAGAATCATTTGTGGGCATAGATTTGGAATTGACTAGTTTGCATATGAAAGGTGTATTTCTAGGCAAACTGTATTATCCTTAGGAATTAGCAAACCCTGGAAACGAGCAGTCTTTCTCCAGGGTTGTAAGCCCTCTAAAATGTTTCAATCTAAAACGCAGAAAAGAATAAATAAGATTAAGATAGTTACAGAAATTTCAAGAAGTACTTTCCCTTAATTCACATCTTTTTTTTCTTCTCTTCATCCCTCAACCATGTGATCCACCTCCATGGAATATAGAAGTCATTTTTACTATATATAATAAGTGGTCTTTCTTTTCAAGTTTTCATACAGGTGAAATCTGGGATGGTTACTGCTGTCTAAGTAAAATCCATTAAATCCCATCACCACTGAAATTCCTAATGAATCAAGTCAGAGAAGTTCAAGGGCAAGAAGGAGTCTTGGAACCCTCAGACCAATGCTTCCATTTTCTATCTGGAGAGTCAGTCACCAGACATTCTTCTGTGCCTTCATGGCTGAACTATTACTAAAATCAGACCAGAGCATGTATTTATAGTGAAAATGAGCACTTAATTAAGAGCACTAGTAACCACACTCATCCAAATACTTTGATGTGTTACTAATCTTTTGTTTTCTCTCCTCCAAAGTGACCATTCAGAGCAAAGTGGCTTACTTTGTTTCATTTTAAAGTCTTCCCAAACCATTGGAAGTTAGAAACCTACAGAGGAATGCTTAGAACAATTTCTCTGTCCTGCTATCACCAACACAATCAACTGACCTCAAATGAATCAAGACCATCCATCAGACTGAGACTATATGGAATAAAACCCAGGCAAAAGCCTTCACCCAGCAGCCCTCTGTAGGAATTCCTTCCCAGAGAACTTCCTGCTTCGCACCCACTGCCTGACAACAAAGGAAAGCAGAGGATGACTGCATTACATTTAAACATTCTGTTCTCCAGTGTGTTCAGTTACCTGAAATCTAATGACAAGGATGGTATGGAGAGAACTAGAAAAATGTAGTGGTGGAAGATGAAGCACGCCCTTCCCTAGAATGACAGGTAGGAATTGTAATTGCAGGGAGATGCCAGGAACCTTAGCACAGTACCTAGACATACATACCTCTCTGAAGCCCAGAGCTGTGAAGACATGCATACTGCCTAGAACCGAGCATGGCTGGGCTCTTAGAAATAAAAGTCATTTTGTCGATAAATTAATTTTGCTTGGGGTTGTTTTCCTGTTTGAGACAGGGTCTCATGTATCCCAGGCTGGTCTCAAACTTGCTATGTAGCCAAGGATGACCTTGAACTCTGAGTCCTCCTGCCTCTACCTCCAGAGAGCAGAGATCACAGGTGAATACCAAAAACTAGGCTTCATTTTGTTAACTAGTTTTTGTTTTACCACAGTGAAAATGCACGTTAAATAAATCCAACTTTCCTACAGCACTGGTCATGGAGAAGAGCCACTTTTGCCCTGCTATACACCCTCTCCTCAGCAGCAGCTCCTTAGAATTCGTCTAGTCCTTTGGCCCTTGTGTGCACATCTCTAACATTTATTTACTAGTTCTTGGGATTTTCTCCTCTCTTCTGCATTATATATGGACTCCCACAATGGTAGATGACATTGTGGCTAGTTTTCAGGTCTTCTCCCTGCTAGGGCTGCCCCTCATGATGATCTTACATCCTCAGTCTTCTCAAGGAAGTTCTATCTGTAGTTAAAATTGTGATTTCGGGAGAAAGGTTGTGATGGCTCAGTGGGTAAAGGCCTGAGAACACAATGACCGGAGTTTGATCTCTGGAATTCACAGGGGGTTGAAGAAGAGAACTGTCTCCAAGTTGTCTTCTGAGCTCCACATGTGCACTGTAGCACATGTACACACACACACAGGCAGTTGGTCCATATGCACCCTGAGTCATCAGGATGTAAATGCTACTTGCTGCTGAGCCGCAGGATGAAGGATAATCAACTTGCCTTGTGTAACTTTTAATCTTTCCAGTAGCTGAAACTTGCTTTGCTTATTCTTGGCTTTTTTTCCCCTCCCAATGTCCTTAGTACCAATTAGATCCAAGTTGCATAATCTCCCCACAAGCTTACACTTATGAAATAATCAATTTCATCTTCCTGAAATTTCTTCTGCATCAAACTTCCATGACTGGTCTGCTGGCTGCCATCTTGGCCTCCTCATCCTCCTTTCCCGTGTTTTCCCATCTCTCTTGGGCTAGATCTCTCTGTCCTGGAACCTACACCACCCTGGTTTTGTTTGCTCCCACTTGGAGCCTACTTCCAATAAGCCCAGTAAGGATAACACAAAAGAAGGAAATACTTGTATACGCTTTGTCTTTCCCTATTGTTTTCTAATGTTCAATACTGCTCAAACACCATTTTTTTTTATTCTTTGATGAAACTAATTCATTTTCCTCTTCAGAAACATGCAGGCCCTGCTCTCTGTCCTTAGTGTGTAGAGTGTCACAGCTGTACCTCAGTGTGGGTTTTCCCCATCTGTTCTGTCAGCACTCATTCACAGAGACTTTCAGCTAACAAATCGGTGTGGTAGTTTTCATAATTAGATTTTTATGATTCCGTCTTCTCTGGTTACTCTGTCCTCTTTTCTGGAATCCTTATCAGTTGGATGTCGGGGGTCCTGAAATCATCTCTTGATTGTCTGTTCATCTTTTTGTTTGTCTCACTATATAGCCCTGACTGGCCTGGAACTCATGCTGATCTGCCTGCCTCTGCCTCCTGAGTACTGAGATTAAACACATATAGCACCACACAGTTTCTTTTCTTTCTTATGCTTCTTGCTAGAATTTCTTCAGTTTTACCTCTTAGCTTTTCCCCTGAGCCAGCATGTCTACTGGTAGATAGATGGCTCAACATTAAAATGGGTTTTGCTGTTCTGCAGTGTTCCTTTATTCTAAAATAGCAGCAGGCCTGTACTCTGATGTCTTTTTAAGGTCAGTGTCTCTCCAATGCTCTCTGAAGTTTTCATCTCCCAACAGTCTTTTTTTTTCAGGTTGCTGTCTTCCCTAGTTGCTGCTTGAGGTCTCTGATGTCTGGTTGTCCTTGGTAGTTAGATCACATAATAGAGCAAGGCTCTGGACATCTGACTACGTCTGTGCAGGGAGCTAGCACTGTTCAAATGGATTCATTGTCAACAGGTCATGTGTTTCTTTGAGAGAACTGCAGCTACCAGTATCTTTAGGAATTCCCATTGGGTTGAGATAATTCCTAATTCCCAAGAAAACTCTTCCATGCTAGACTGGAGGTGCAGACTGTCTGCTCCCAGACTCAGCTGGGGCAGGGAAGGAGAGGGGAAGGGCTTTCCACATTCAGCTTCGATGTTCACTCAATCCCATGGTTTTCACCTAGAATCAGTTTCATCTAGGCTTGGTTTTACCCTCCAAGATGGAAACCCTCTCCTTTCCTGATCACTACTTGCCTTCTTCTTAGTTTTCAAAACTTTGTGACACAGGTCTTCCCTTCTGTCTTCTGTCTTGGTGGCTTATGTGTTCTTATAAACTTCTTTACTGTCACACTCAGTGGAATGTCAAGAGAAAGGACACTCATTTCCAAACACTGGCTACACCAATAGTCACTGATATTTCTAATTTCTTTCATAATCCACTACCTGTAATCCATCTACTCACATACGTACTGACTACCTACTAAGTACCAGGTGCTGAATCAGGTGCTGTTAATAAAGATATAGATAGGACTGTAGGCAGCTTAAAGCTTATATGGGTGCAGCCAGATAACCGGCCAGAACTACCATGTAAGGCAACTGCTACTTTTAGTGGTGTGCAGGCTGGAGGTGCCCTGTAGGTCTCCTAACCTAGTTTGGAGGGATCATTTGGGCCTACATTCATTCCAAAAACATCTGCTGGTGCCCACATCATACTAAGTGTTACGTTAAATGCTGGCTACATGGAATGAAATGAGCACACACAGAAACACCCAAGCTCCTCCACTTCAATGGCAGGGTTTGCTCTCTAATTTTCTAGCCTACAAAGTTAAGGTGTCTTTCCACTTACTTAGATCTTCTTCAGTATCTTTCAGAAATGCTGCTTGGTATTCAGAATACAAGCTTTGAGTCTCTCTTGGTAGGGCCATGCCTAAGTACTTTATTCTTTTTGATGCTATTCTAATAGCCTATGTTACTGCTTAAACTTATTTTAATCTTGCTGAAATCAAGATTTACCTTATACTCCAGAGTACTTTAGCATTACATCATAGTTGAATTTGCAACATGTTTTAAAATCTTCATGGACATAAACATTACTTACAATCAATGGCTTCATAGAGTCAGCACAATCTGACATTAAATGTAAAATGTCTGTAAAACACCAAGGCAGAGGAAGGCAATGGGTGTCTGGAAATGTCAGTGCAAACTCAGAAGGGAAGCTGGAACTAGAGCTAGAAAGCCAGAGGTCATTTCAGACATTCAGAGCCACAAAAGTAAACGAGACTCCTTCAAGGCCAAAAAATCATAGAGAAGACAAGAGAATCTGGGTAGTAGTCTAAAAAAAACCTCAGGCAGAAATTGTGCGGGTAAAGGGGAGGAGGCAGCAAAGGAAAGATGTTCAAGCTTACTTCTGTCATTTTTCACTAGTACTGTCTCTAGGGAAAGCTCTATGGAGACAGGAGCCCCTCTCTGTTTTTGGTTTTTGTTGGTAGTGGCAGTGTTGTTTTGCTTTGCTTTGTTTTTCTTCTCTTTCCCTCTCCCCCTCTCGGTTTCTTTCTTTCTTTCTTTTTTTTTTTTTTAGACAGGATCTGACTTGTAGCTCAGGCTGTCCTGGAACTCACTACATAGCCTCTCCAATTTGTGGCTATTCTCCTGCCTCATTCTTCTGGGTACTGGGATTACAAATATGAGCTTCCATGGCCACGTGGGACCTTGTCTCTTTTTTTAAGAAACCATGTGCCACTTTATTAGTTTAGGTATCAACTTACCTGCCACAGATAAATTTAAAAAAATCCTTCAAATATCTATCTATTGAGAATTAATATGCTGGTTACCCACCAATTCCTTCGTCCCAGGAACCCCAACAAACAGATCAAAAGCCTCTTTCATCTCCAGAGCAACATTTTCATCTCACTGTGGATTTGAATTGAAAATCAACAAGTGCTATTGTGTAAAAACTTAGCCCAGTGGTTCTCAACCTAATGCGCAACCCTTTAATACAGTTCATGTTGTGGTGACTCCAACCGTAAAATAATTTCCATTGCCATTTCATAACTATAATTTTGCTAGTTATGAAATGTAACATAAATATCTGGTATGTAGATGATCTTAGGCGACCCTGTACAAAGGTCTTTTGACCCCCTCAAAGAGGTCTTGACCCACAGGTTGAGAACCACTGTCTTAATTGTCTATAAGCAGAAGGGGAAAAATATTACCAGAAGTACTGTAGTATTCAAAATTAAAACCAGGAATATGCACAGAAATCCTAAGGGGTTTGCATCTAGTTTGCTGTCACATTCCTGTAACTGAAGCAAGACACCAGCTGGTGGCTAAGCAAAGCCACCCGCCTTCCACCAACTGTCGCTATATGCGTGCTCAATCCCATCCTCTGTTTTCATCTTTTCTCCTTCATATTTCAAGAGGCCTAATCATCATATGCAATTCCCATTATACCACATTCTCTAGGCAATAGAGCTTAAACAAGGGAATGAATGAGACTCCTTCAAGGATTTTATCAGGTTCTCAAATAAGATATGAATCAAAAACTCAAGAAACACTGGCTTTTATGAATATTTCTGCTAGGCCATGGGGGAAAAAAGCAACACAATCTTACTTCACAACAGAAGTCATCAGATCTGTCCCCAGGCAGATTTCATGTCTTTCCACTGTCCATTGTCATTCTTGGTTAGACAAACAGTTCTTTGTATTTCCCATCTCTAGATCCTGCAAGTATCTCCTCCCCCAAGACAGATTAATACAACTATAAATGTGTTGGCTATTAATAATTACATTATAGCTTCATGATATGTCAGTTTCAAACCTCATTCTCTTTGACACAGTCTCTTCTCTTGGTCAACATTCATTTTTTTCAGTATTCATTTTTTAGCACATCATTGGTAATTGGCTATACAGTAATAAAAATGAGCTTACAGCCTACTATTAACGATCCTAACAAAACTTAAACATGTAACTAAATTTTAACAAAGGTGTTTGAGTGTAGTCGAATGAATCAAAAATAAGCACAAACTGCCTAGCTGCCTTGCACTTGATATTGTTATCCCACCCACATGCAGTAAGCTTTTTCCTGGCTAGTTTAAACAATACTGTGACAATGCTATCATAGTCCAGGTAAATTAAACTATCCTTATAGTCAACTAATACTACCTGGGGACTGCCAGGCAAATTTGAGAGTCAGGCTGGGCATGGTTACACGGTGATGTAGTTCCTGTGACGGCGGAAGGATCAGGAGTTCTAGGACAGACTGGACTACATAGTGATTTTTTTTTTAAAGGCCACAAACGCAATATACCTAATTAGATCTAATTGGAAAGCAGCATGTTGGAGGAAGGGTAACGAATGCAGACGTTTACAACGTCATTTTTAACCATGAGTAGATGTTTCATTGTTACAACTGCAACTGCTTTTCACCAGGTATTTTAAGTTTACTACGTTGTCTAAATCAAGTGAGGGAGGGGAAGTGACCTTTTACTCTTTCCCCAAATATCAGCAAATAGGCCAAGTGGGCCCGGTGGGATTTAGCCAGATTATCAGGCTCAAGTCTCCAAATAAACCTAAGTCCCGGGTAGGTCAAAATACCGAGCACGGAACCGGTGAGAGAACAAAGGCTGCGCGCCTGGCGAGGGGTCAGAGCCCAGCGGCAGTCAGACCGGGCCCCGGGCGCCTCTCCCGCCGGCCTGGCTAGCCTAAGCCGGCGCCCGGGAGCCAAGGAAGCTCGAGGGCGGCGGGAACGTGGCCAGGCCGGGTGCGGGAGCGAATGGGCGAGTTACTAGAGAGCCACTCGCGAGCCACTCCACCGACCACCGCCCTCAGGTCCGAGGTCACGCACCGCGGGGGAAAGGAGGAACCAAGAGCAGAAGCCGCCCCGAGAGAGCGCGCGGGAAGGAGGGAGGAGGGCGATGGCCCTGCAGTTCCTGTCTCAGGCCCCGCCCCCTCGCGCTTATGTAACAGGGGAGAGCTGCCATTGGCCCGCACGACAGGAAGGGCGCGGGCGTGCGAGAAGGGCGGGGCGAAGCCGCCGCAGGAAGGCGAGAGGCGGGGCCGTGCGGACGGGTGGGCTGGCGGCGCTGAGGCGACTGGGAGTGTTTCTCGGCGTGCGCGGGCACGAGCGACGGGCCTGCCTCGGGCTCAGGCGCGGCGGGCGCGCGCTGCGGCGGGTGTGCGAGGCGCGGGCTGTTGTGCTCCCGGCTCTGCTCGGTCCCTCCTCGGCGGGTGGCGGAGGCCCCAAGCGGTGCGGGGCGCGTCCCTTCCTTCCCTGCTGGTCCTGCCCAGCTCCTCTCGCGCTGCGCGGTCTCTTGGACACCAGACCGGCCCGGCCTGGGTGAGCGGCGCCGCAGGACGCGGGAACCAGGGCGGGAGGCACGCGGCGGCGGGAGGCCGGGGCGGGCGGCGGGTTCCCTGCGGAGCAGGCGCGGGGCTGCGGGCCGCCGAGGCCTCGGGCGGGCCGGGCTGCAGCTGCGGGGTGGCGTCTGCTCACGAATGGGTGTTCGAAGCCCGGATCGGGCCGTGGAGCCGGCCTGGGCCGCTTCCTCTGGCTGTTTGCAGAGCGTGAGCCCATTTCCTGGCTCCCGGGCCTCAGAGTAAGTTGTTTCGCTTTAAAAGGCTCCTTAGGGCCGGGGCTTCACTTGTTGCCTCCATCTCTAGCGCCTTCGTTTTCCAAGAACTCTTCCTGGTTCTTAGCTCATTTGCAGCCTCCTGGGAAAGCTTAAAAGTTTCATTAAAAACCAGCGGGTAACAGTTTGTAAGCGATTTATTGCCTTTCAATTTGTCTCACTTAATCAGGGAGCAGTTTATACATGAGATTGTGTCGAAAACTCGATGGGCTAGTCATGAGCAAATCGTAAGTTGAGCTGTCGGAAAGCAGGTGGTTGGTTCGTTTGCACTTCTGCTTTCAGAAAGGAAATCCGTCCCAGTGTGCTGTCAGAAGTTAGTGGCCTGCCCCCCACAACTGGCCTGTTGGAGCAGATCCCCTTTGCCTACTGTTACGTTTTGTCTTAAGAGCAAATGGTCACTACCTTTTATTATAGCTCATGCCTTATTGTTACTGCTGTGGGGTAGTAAAGAAAATGGGTTAAATCATAGATGTTCTGTCGTGTTTTAGAAGAAGCACTAAATGTGAAAGTTAAAAATAGTTTCTGCTCATTTGACGACATTGTTTTTACAATACACTACTTGAAAAGATTAACAAAATAGCTGTTTTAACTTCTAGATGGCAAGGAAAGTTCTGGAATTAATGATGTGCTGTTTTGTAACTTATAAAAGCAAACAAAACCGTTAAGGACAGTTCACCAAAGTAATATCTTCACATACATATGCCATATGGAAGCTTTAAGTATGAGACAACCAGAATGTTCTAGCAAGGGTCTGATACTAAGAGGAACATTAAGAATGTTTTCAAAGCATTGGTGTACAAAGACTGAAGACCCATCATCAAAATGTGCTTTTAAATGCCATTAGAGGCGGGCATAGTAGCACATATCTTTAATCCCAGCACTCCTGAGGGAGGCAGAGGCGTAGATCTCTTGAGTTCAAGACCATTCTGGTTTATGTAGTTGGTTCCAGGACAGCCAGAGCTACATAATAAGACCCTGTCTCAAAAACAAACATGTCCCACACACACACTATGCCATTGAATTTACGATTGATAAGGCATTGGTTTAAAACCACAAACAGCTGATAATTGCTTGGAATGGAATGTAGTTCTTATATCAGGCTAGCATATTAAACTTTCTTGTAGTTGGTGAAAGACTAGATGGGCTTTTACAGGAAAGCATTAATCCTCCTGTTCATTTTATCAGTCTTTCAGTTCATTGTGTAATACTAGTGAGAATGGGTCTGGTAAGTGTATATTCAGTTTCCAATGGGGGGGGGAGGGAGGGGACCTCCACTGTTTCTGTGAAACACTTTTGACTTGGTAGCCAGTAGCTAATGAAGGTTCCAATCAGAAAAGTCCAGCCCTCTTCTCTAGTAATGTTCCTTGTATGTTCATGTCTTTTAATGATTTCAGAGTTTAAAATACAGTGCTACTCAAAATGACATTGGATCTAGTTTTAATATACTTCAAAAGCACTAGTCTGGCAGATCCTGTGTGAACAGGTTTAATTTGTGCTGTCTAACCAGAAGTCTGGTTTTAACAGGAAAATAAAAGTAACTCTTTTAAGTAACAATTGTCTTAACTCATTTTTGTTCACTCCAGGCCATCAGTACTGAAGAGTAGAAAGCTTTGTAAAAGGTACCCTTATATCAGGGGACTGATTCAGTCTTATAATTTGTGCAGCTGGGCCTGTGAGATGGCTCAGCAGATCAAGGTGCTTTCTGTCAACCTGGGGGTCCGAGTTGGATCCCTAGAACACATGTGGTGGAGGGAGAGAATGGACTCCAGTTGTCCACTGACCTCCACAAATGTTCCATTTCAAGCCTCTGTGTTTCTGCGTGCACGCAAATAAGTCTAATAATTTGTGTTTCCATGCAGGAAAGAAGACCTCTTAAGGAAAATTAGGGATAGTATAATAGTTACATGAAACAAGTACTAAAAGGAACAATTGCTGTGTCCCTCTGATCTCTTTAGGATTAGCTGGCAGTGCTTACTTTGAAAAGTTGTACAAATTGTTAAGTTACAGTGGTGAATGATAGGAGGGAGAAATTACCTTTGTGATAAAGGAAGACTATAGACTTTAGAGTGTTAAACTTTTGAAGATTACATCTAGTAAAGTGAAAAATAAAACTTAGGTATGCATAAAGCTCAATAAACTTGAGAGTCTTGGGGGTGGGGCATGGTCTTGTGGTGCTGGCAGAATATGAGGCCTTCTCCCCTCTGCCTCCTGGTTGTTGAGATGGAGGCTTTATACCTCTATACCAGCTTCGGTCATTGCATTTTTTTAAAAAACAAATACTCCTTATAGTCATTACCTGGTTTAAGATACAGAACATTCCCAGCACCCTATGAATGCCTCTCCTGTCATCTCCTTAGTCATTACTCCATAAATAGCATAGTGACCTCGTTAACTATGGCTTTGTCTGTTTTGAACTTTGTACAATGTGCTTTCTGTCATCTTTACTTGCCACTGAGATATAAACTTGTAGAAATAATTTCTTTTGTTTTTTCGAAACAAGGTCTCATTTTGTAGCCCTTGGTGGCCTGGAACTCTATGTAGACCAAACTCAAAGAAATCCACCTGCCTCTGCCTCCTGAGTGCTGGGATTAAAGGCATGTGCCACACCTGGCTAGAAATGGTGAATTCTGAATGCTATCTGGCATTCATTCCTTTGTGTGTTGCCTATTTTTACAACTGATTGATATTTGAACTGTCTCTAGTTTGAGAACAGGTACTGTGAACATCTTGTATGTTTCTTGGTGTACATATTTGATTCTATTGAACATGTATCAAGAGGGGAATGCTAGATCTTACTATACACAATTGCCAGTCATATTTTCACAATGGCTTTATACTTATTTGTAATCTAGCAACATTGTGAGTTTGAAAATCCATTCATGTTGCTCTAACCATCTCTATAAAATTTAAGTAGTCAACTGAGAATATTACTATGCTTAAATTATTCTGTATTAAATGAATGCCTAATCTGTTTGTAGATATGGCTCGTGGACAGCAGAAGATTCAGTCTCAGCAGAAAAATGCCAAAAAACAGGCTGGACAAAAGAAGAAACAAGGACATGACCAAAAGGCTGCTGCCAAAGCTGCCTTAATATATACCTGCACAGTCTGTAGGGTAAGTGGACCCCAAAGACAGTGCTTTCTTGTAGGCAGTTCTTACCTTATAAATACAGATAGGTTAGAATTCTCCCCCTAAGACAAAATGCATGATTTATTTGAAATAGTAGATTTAAGAGTAGTTTTCTTTTAGGAATCCATCTGCAATCACCCAGTCAAGAAACATTTTTCGTGTGGCTCTGCACATCTCTAAGCACTAGGTGACAAAACAAAGTCCTGTCCCTTGGGTAGTATAAAGACGTCTTCATAGAGTTTAAAGTACACTTTGGATGTTGTAAAGAAGGCCCCACTGCAATCTTAGTGTGGATAAGGCTAAACTCTGTATGATGCTAGTGAACGTAATGCTGACTATATAATTGTCTTTTTCCTCCAAGTCCACCAGATCCACAGTTTGGGTGCATATAATACCACGTAGACTGTTTACTTTAAGGGCTCTTAGTAGAATTAATGTGTTTAAAGAATTATTGGAGTGCTTGCCATGTGTGACGATGGAGCCAGGTGTTTTACCTGGGCGCACATATCTAATCTACACAGCAACCAGTTAGTTGCGTTGCTTTCATTCTCGCTGTACAGATGTTAAACTTAAAAATGAATTGCATCATTTGTGCAGGCTATCCAGTGAGTATGAAGAGATAGGACCCAAGTCTAGGCACATTGGCTTTAAAGTCTAGCCTCTGTGTAAGTTCACTACCCTTGAGGTTAATGAAGTGCCTAGGGGAAAAAAGCATAGTAGGGTTGGTGTGGTATATAGACACAATGTCTTAAGCCCTGTACTTGAATAAGATAGATGGTATGGATAGGAAGGGATCATTTTTGTTTTTTATTTTTCAAGACAGGGCTTCTCCCTCTGCCTCCCGAGTTCTGGGATTAAAGGCATGCGCTGTCACCCGGCAGGAAGGGATCTTCATAAGACATGATTACTAGACTGAAATAATCTTTTGAAGTTATTCCAAATAAAATAGAAGTACCTAACTACATGAAAATTCTCGTTAAGAAAAAGGGAATCTCTCAATATCTTGATCATGTTTCATCAATGCTTATAAAATCAAATGGTTTCTGATTTTTTTTCCAACAGAGGCAAGGTGAAACTAAATCTTATTAGATTGGTAATAAAGACATACCTTGGCCTTTAAGGTATATTTTTGTCAGATGTGTGTGTGCATGAGTTATTATATGTATGCAGGTGCATACGTGTGCACATAACATGTGTAGATATCAGGTATCATCTACTATTGGCTCCCCATTTTACTGTTTTGAATCAGGCTCTTTCCCTGAACCCACAGTTTATTAGTTGGCTAGACTGGCTGGCCCACAGGCTGTGGGGATTCCTGTTTCTAGCTCTAGGGCTATAGCATGTGTGGCCATACATGGCTATATGGATGCTGAGGATCCAGATCCAGATCTCTCTGTGTAGCAGACACTGTACCTGCTGCACCATCTCCCTAGCCCCGAAAAATACACTTAAAAAAACTTAAAAACAAAACTTTTTATGTCATGTTTTATGTTGTTAGCGTTTTTGAATAATAAATAAATGAAGGAACTTGCCAAGGGAAGTCATTACTCTATTCTGTGTTACCAGATACTAAGAGAACCTAGAACTGAGCAACAGAGCTCTCAGGCAAACTATGCTCTGGGTTTTAGTTCTCTGGCATGTAAAATGAGCATGATAGTAGAAGCAAAAGATTACTGTTAAGATTCTGTGAGAATTAAGATAATATGTGTAGTGAATAAATACCTTCTGTTTGCTGTTAATGATATAAAATAATCTTATTTTATGTGATGTTCCTTTTCATATCTGGTGTTAGGAATTTCCTTTTTATAAGATATTTTATCATATGCCAGTCACAAGTAGGAATTTAGAAGCATTTTGCAGTAATTTTCTAGCACAAGCAAGTTTCAAGTTTTAACAGGTTACACGTATTTCTTTCATGCATAAAGTCTGGCCCTTCTCTTTTTCTAAATTAGACACAAATGCCAGACCCTAAGACCTTCAAGCAGCACTTTGAGAGTAAGCACCCTAAGACTCCACTTCCTCCAGAACTGGCTGATGTTCAGGCATAAAGTTGTTTACAGGTAATTGGTCTTTCTATTGGTTTGTCAGTCTCCTCAACTATGGAATGGATTTCTGCCTCTAACAGACTTTACTTTTAATGTTTAACTTTTGTACCAGAGTTAAATAATAGTGCTTAGGGTTTTCCTAGAATACTTTACAAATGGTAAAAGCCCCTTTCCCTGGACCCTTTCTTTTCCATGCTTTTGAACCACTCAGGTTTTTACAACTATAGCCAAAAATAGGGATGGATGGATGCTGGCCAACTTTGAGCCAGAAATGAAAGACTTGTCAGCTTAAGAAAATAGTCATTTCAAAGGCATGAGAGTCTCCTGGAAATTGCAGAGCAATTTACTGAGTGTGTTTTCACACTTTTGTTTTTTTCTGTATTTACAGTGTTAGGCATAGCTTCTCTGCATTAAAATATAGCAAATATATATACTTTAGAAACTCCCCTAAAATTACTAGTTTAAACTTCATGTGTGGTTGACCTTCTTGATCTCCTAAAGGTGGTACATATGCTTGATTGTTTGAGAATTATTTCTGTCTATAATATCCAGTTAACAAATCCACCAGAGACTGACACCTTGATAGTTTTTCATTCTAGATATTTGAGATACTTGTCAGTCATTACAATTTCTGAAGCCTTTCCTTATGTCTTACAGGTGAATTCATGACACCTTTGACTCTTCTACTGTCTCAGACCTTAGGTAACAAACCTGCAGCTGCTTTTTTAAACAAACTGTTGATCAGCAAAAATAAAGGGGCTACAGAAACACTCATTTTTATGCTGTTCCCTTTGGGCTTCATGCAAAGACAATTCTGTGTAAATGTACAGTTGACTCTGATTTGGAAATATGAAAAATCAGTCCATTCTTGTTATAAAATTTTTTTACAATTGTAATTATATTGATGTTCATATTGTGTAAAATAACTCATTTAATAAAGTAGTGCTTTGATTTTACAACATCACAGGATAAATGGTTCTAGAAATTCTGTTCTAACTTTCCTTATTTGCCTTATAAAAATGAATTGATCAGCTAGTATTGCAAGAGCAGTCCTCGCCCTTTCTCAGCTCAGTGGCAGGTTTGTTAAACTAGAGCAGACTCATTCATTAAATCGTGCACATGATTTTATTGGCAGCTGATATAGGTTAAAGAATGGCTGATCTGCTGCTTCAGTGTATTTGCAGTTACATGTCATTCCCCACTTCTGATCATTTCCTGTGTTTGAAGTTGAAAATTCAAACTTGTTCAGTGAATTGGCTCCACTTGCCAGCTCGGAGTGCATTGTAGATAGCAGATACAATTCATAAATGCATAGGATTGCCAGTGAGCCCCTCTGAAAGATCAGGTCACGAAGTACATGCAAAATGGGATGGTCTGTTTGGATAAGTATGATGAAACATTGAACTGTAAAGACCTATGTCTTACAGTGGGTTTTTGCAAATCGTTCAAATTCTTTAATTTGAAATTGAACCATAATTTTTTAAAGAGATTTTGAAAGTTATTTAGCTAATTTTATGAATGGATTTTTGCATTTAACAGAAAGATTAGAATGATTAATTCCCAGAACATTCTTTGTCTTTTAAGTAAAACCATAATTTTAGGAAGTTAGTACTGATTCCTAATGTCAAAGACTGTCTAGTCTGACTTCCATCTGAACTAGCAAAGTGTTGGAATAGGCCAGTGTTCACATTTGTTCAGTTGGCTAAGGTGAATGCTGCCAGTTAACGAGGACTAGTTCTGGTGTTCTAGTTTTCTTTGATTGACTGTTGTATAATGAAATATGCTGTAACTCAGTTTAAGTTTAAAAACTGATGTGATTGGAACAACATTCAAGTAAGTACCCACAGCTACTTCAGCTGCATATCTGACCCGTGGATGACAAGTGAATCCACTCTGCTGCTGTAGCCTGTTCATTTGGTCAGCAGCTTAGCATACTCTGACCACCTGGCTGGTGCCACTGAGTTTGAAGGAAGGTATCTCAAGAGAGAGCCTCAGTGCTGGTAGTCTTCACAGTAGCCCTGCCCTCAGCATCACCTAAGTACAGTCCTTGTGTGTCTATTTAATTTCCTGCCTTTCAGACTTGGTATCCGTTTTTTCCTAAAATGTTGCTGACGAGAAGTAGAGTCTTACCTGTTTTCTTGTGGATCTTAACAGACATTCTACTTAAATGACAATTTTAGAGTTTTTGAAAGTACTTTGCACAGATGTCCGTTTCTTTTTAGTAACAAACTGGTTATTCAGAGCTTGTTGACAAGTTTCAGTTTAATTTCTTTTATTTGTTTCACTATCTGTAATTCAGAATAAAACCTTTTCGATCTTGTATGTAACTGTTTTATAAGCAGCTGAAGACACCGTATCTCACTCTGTATTATCTCAGTGATAGGGAATCGATGGATCTTCATTCTTAGCTTGGGGATTGTCAGCATGTCCTCTTGTGTTCAGTTAAATATGCTGTAAGGAGAAAAATGACAGCCCAAACGTCTTTGTAATTTAATTTGGAGATTCTTTAACAGAGAGGTTTGTTTAAAAACTGTTATGGTATCTTCAAAGGTGATCTAAAATAGCGAGAGGGAATTGATCTGTTTGTATTCTGTATTTATGTTAGTTGTCAAAAGGAATGGGGTTCACATTAAACTTGTTCCATTCTCACCCCCATGTTTAGCTGACACACTTGGGACCTCACATGTTCTGTAATGTCTTATTAAAGATGTTAAAATGAAACTAGTCTAATTTCTTGTACATTTAAAGAGGTTTTTCCATCACCTCTTCCTCCTCCCTTTCTGATTTTAGAATTCTCTCTCAAGTATAGCTTGGTAGTTCAGAGGATGGCAAGTAAGTTCTTTCATTTTTCATCGTTTTCCCTATATTTGACTATTTTGAGTCTCTAAAATACTTCCTAAGAATGAACAAAATATCATTCTGAAATCTTCCTGTATGCAGTATGCAAAACACTAGAAGGAAAGAATTGACATTAGAATGCTGGAACACCGTCAACAACAACAAAATGCTTAGGCCAGTTACTTGACTAGGATGGTCAAGCCCTTAATGATACCAAGACTTAAGGTAAGATCCTCTTGCCTCTGCCTCCCAGTGCTGGGGTTAAATGTGTGTGCTACCACCTCCAGGCGACTTTGGGATTTCTATTAAATACTTTGTAGGTATCACAGCATAATTCCAACTTGAGCATAAGGTTAACAGTTACTACTACAGTTTACCTCCCAAAGCCTCAACCTTTATTTTTCATCACTATCTGCATTGGTAGTACACTGCCTATTTTAAATTGTGACTAATAGAACATTGTTTTTTTTCTATAAAACATTGACCAAGCACTGCATAAACTATTACTAAAATGTTATATTTAACAACCGAGTCTGAATGAACTCATTTGTACCAGTTTTCTAGTTTGGGATTTTTGTTATTTGTTTAGTGTGTACAGCAGTGGTGAATCAACAGGCAGGGGTTGTGTTTCATGTCACTATACATAGTGAAGTAGGATAGCTTGATTCTTACTGTGAAACTTCAAGGTGATGTGAGTTTTCAATGGATAGGTATCATAAAGTGTATGCTTGTCTGAAAATACATGTTTTATTAACAAAATCCATTGTCATTAGTTACAGTGTAGTCTTTTTTTTAAAGATAAGTAAAGCAGTTATCTTTTAAGTGTTCTTTTGATTAGCTGAGTTACATTTTTGCAGCCGTTCTTCACCTTCAGTTCTTTGCATATAGTATAGATCCAAGTTTGAAATGTTTCCTACAGAGATAGACTTACGTCACATGCTTTTTATGTTTGTGGATATAATCTTCAGTATTGATAATGTTAAAAGTCATATTCTTTAAAATCATTTTAATATTTGCAGCATCATTACATAATTATTTCTGGTTGATTTTTTTTGTTTGTTTTCTTTGAGACACCACCTCATACAGCCCAGTCTGCTCTCTGATCCTCCTGCTTCTACCTTTTAATGCTAGATTACAGGCATGCACCACCACAACTTGCTATGCATCGTGACTTTTAATGGCTTTTTTTCTGTTTTCCTTTTTTTGTTTTTTGAGACAGTTTTTCTGTGGTAACTCTGGCTATTCTGGAACTCAGTATATAGACCAGGCTGGCCTTGAACTCAGATCTGCCTGCCTCTGCCTCTGGAGTGCTGGAATTAAAGGCATGTGCCACCACCACCACCACTGGGCTAGTGACTTTCATTTTATGACCCATAAATACCTTGCTTTATCATTGCCTCTTGTTGGAGGTCTTTGAAAGGTGGTCTGTGTGTTACTTGGGGTCTATGGAGATTTTGTTTCTTCCCGTCAAGCATCCTCATGGTCTCCCAATCCAGTACTATTATCTGTCTTGTTAAAATTATTTCTGCTTTGGCTGTTAGCAGCTTTCTGATTGGCTCCAGTGCCCTGTTGGATGGCACATCTTGTTTTGGTTTTGAGAATTTTCTTACTTGTAAGACCCTAAGAGGCACCAAGCTTATTTAGTATATTCCTAGAGATCCAAAGATCTGTGTGTTTGGTGTTGTTTTGGGGGAAAGAGTTTTTCTTTAAGAAAAGTTGAACTTTGGGAGGAAGACTCTTCCTTGTTCACATGTTTGTGTGACAAGTTCTCTGGTATACTGTATACTGATGCTTCCACCCAACCCCCTTTGAGGAAAGAGTGATCCCACGGCCTACACATGCTAGGCAAGCCCTGAGCTACTTCTCTAGTTCCAAACTTAAATTGCTCATGTACTTACTGGGAGTGGTACTGTGAGATTCCTGTGTTAGCTGTAAAGCATTACATGAAAGCACATGACGCAAAGAAGTGTACAAAGTCTCTGCTCTTTACAAGTTATAATGCACTCTAAAGGACATACGTATTTATTTACATAATTTTAGGGTAGATACTAAGTGCTTGGTGTGTTCTGAGTAGATTTTTTTGTGTTTTGTTTTCCAGACAGGCTTTCTCTGTGTAGCTCTGGCTGCCCTAGAGCTCACTGTATAGACCACACTGACCTCAACCTCAAGAGATCTGCCTGCCTCTGCCCGAGTGCCAGGATTAAAGGTGTGGCTTTAAAGACGTGCCATCCAACAGGGCACTGGAGCCAATCAGAAAGCTGCTAACAGCCAAAGCAGAAATAATTTTAACAAGACAGATAATAGTACTGGATTGGGAGACCATGCGGATGCTTGACGGGAAGAAACAAAATCTCCATAGACTCCAAGTAACACACAGACCACCTTTCAAAGACCTTCAGCAAGGGGCAATGATAAAGCAAGGTACTTATGGGTCATAAAATGAAAGTCACTAGCCCAGTGGTGGTGGTGGTGGCACATACCTTTAATTCCAGCACTCCAGAGGCAGAGGCAGGCAGATCTGAGTTCAAGGAGTGGCTCTGAGTGGCTTCTATGGGAAGAGGAAAGAAGATTGAAGAGGTTAGTCATGCCTAGAAGGATGGGGAGTTGGGTAAGGCTGTGGACAGAGGAATAGGAGCAAGAAGGGAAAGCAAGGGGGTGGTGGTGGCTGGGTGTGTGTCAGAAAATTGTGTGGGCTAGTCAGAGCTTTGGGCTTATGAATGGGAGCCTGTGAGCCCATGGGTGAGAGTAGGGAGCAGCCCTTAGAATGTGAGCAGCTTGTGTACTATGGGTACAGTGATGTTAAGGCTGTACTGTGTGCATGCTGTGAGGTTACTGACAGTGGGGATGGTGAAATACTTAGTGCCACTTTAAAAGATCGTTTTATATACCCTTCTGCACCTTACCTGTTAGAAGCTAACCTGTTCATAATTTAACTTTATTTTTAAGGTAATTATAAATGTAGATTAAGAATTTTGCTGGGAGGTGGTAGTGCACACCTTTAATTCCACCACTTGGGAGGCAGAGGCAGGTGGATCTCTGAGTTTGAGGACAGCCTGGTCTGCATAGAGTGAGTTCTAGAACAGCCAGACAAATCCTGTCTCAACACACACACAAAACCACCACCACCAAAAAAATTTTTTTCTGTTTTGGTATAGTGATGCTGTTGGTGTCCAGAGAGCTTGTTTCCTTCCAGATGGGTTGAGTTAAAAAGTAACGAAAAGCAATTCAATATATATAGATTTTGGAGAGTATAGTGAAACTAATTTATCTGTTTTTCGGGACAGGATTTCTCTATTGTAACTCTGGCTGTCCAGGAACTCACTCTGTAGACCAGGCTGAACTTCCAACTCTGAGATCTACCTTCCTCTGCCTCCGTAGTGCTGGGATTAAAGGTGGCCGTCACCACCACAATGGCTAAAACTGAATTTTTAAAGCAGTAAAAAAAACCAATACTCTTTCACACTTGTGCTCACATGCACATACACATTTTGTATGCTAATGCACAGTTGGGAATTTGCAATCATTTATATTGTGGAACTTTGCTGTTTAACATAACAAGTGAGCTTCATGTTATAATATTGGCGTAAGTGCATTATGTGGTTGGTGATCCACTTTTTTTTGTTGTTGTTGTTATAAGCATTTCTCTTGTTGATAGATACTCAGGTTTTCTTTAAAGTAGAGCAAGAGGGAGAACCAAATTGCAGGCCATGCTCCCCTGGACAGTGGTGTTAGTACCTTTGAGTACTTTGAGTGCTAGCTCTTTTTCACACACTGAGTTGTTTAAATGTGTGGTTCTTTGCTATCTGGTGAAATTTGGAATATTTTATTATATTTGTTAGCCAGGTACAGTTTATCCATTATTCAGTGCTTGATGTGCTCTCCACATCACATAATGAAGTTGTAATCCTCATAACCTGCAGAAGTGTAGGCTGTGTCTGCAATGCTGGTTAGAATGATTTTGAAGACATCTTATCATAGAGCCATGCGTATGTGGTGTATGTGGTGTCACAGTAACAAAGTAGGCTGTAAGCTTTGCATTGTAGTATGGCTTACAGACTTTCTGAGCTAGTCTTCAGTCACCTTTGAAGATGGAGAAACTGAAAAGTTATGTGAGATCTGAGCAAATAAAGGAAATGTGTGAACACATGCAACCATTATGGCTTGGTAACGCCCAGCTTCCTGCTGCTGGTAAAGCCTTGCCTATCTCTGCTTGTGTTTCTTAGGGCTGCCCTGCTTCCTCACCACTCCGCCCCAGGCTCTCCTGGAGGCGATACATTTGTTCCCGAAGGCTCTCCTGGAAACTCAGCTAGGGGGAAGGAGACAGGCAACACAGTAAATATAGGAAACAAGCAGATGGGAAGTTGTGGCAAGAACAGGCTGGTGGTGCAGCCTCCAGTCTCCTTATTTGCCTTATTTTTTTAAAGCCCTTCATTTAAAGGTGGGACAGTACATGGCTCAGTGGATAAACAAACATTTGTGTAAGCCTGACCTGCATTTGATCAGTGGAAGGAAAAAACTCCAAAAGTTGTCTTCTGACCTCCATTCACATCCTTGTGGCATGTTGGGCCCATGGCGCGTTATGCCCTCAGCCACACACACAAACAAATGATAAACAATACAACTTTTTAAAGGAGAAAGAAACCTAATGAGAACATGGCTTCCATCATTGGGTACTGCTCAAGACTGTATAAACTTACACAATTGGATGTGAAATTTCAGCCACTGTCAGTCCAGGAAAGTGGTAAAGGCAGGAAAATAAATATAATTTGTGTCTTGATTTTTTAAAAAGAAAGTAGTTTGCTTTTGATCACTAAGATTTTTTTGCTGTAGACCTTGATTTTTGTGTATAGTATTTTTTGCTATCTTCAACCATGTTTTTCTTGTAAGGAGAGATTTTTCCTAGAGCACAATTCCAGCCTGGTCCTCAGGGGCTTGACTGACAGGCCTTCCTGGATCTAGCTCCAAGTGTGTACTTTTAGCCCCTTCTGTGACATTCAGCCGACACTTGACCTAGTTTGTATTCTTTGAGTGACTCTTAACTGCTGCTTTCTTCTCCACTCTCTTCCTGCCACTTCTCTTCCTCCCTTTCATTACACTCTTTAGTCTGTCCAATCCAGTGGGATCACACGTAGCCTACCACCTACATAGCCACTAGAAGTAAACTGATCTCTTTGTCATTGTGTGTATGGTTTTTCAGGGCCTTCTGGAACAGAAGTAGTCTTATTTTGGGTTCTTTGAATGTTTTGAAGAGTGTGCAACTATGTAGCATTCCCTGAGCTGCAACAAGTATTTGTCATTGCTTTAAAGTATTTCAAAACAGCTTTATCCAGTCCACTTTTTAAATGGTCAATTTGCACAAAGTATGGAGGAAAATTTTAGGTCAGAAGATGTAGGTGAAAACACTGAATAAAACTAATAAGTACTTGTTTAAATCGAATAAATGTAAATCCATTTAGGATTTAAGAAAATTGTATTCTGTGAGTCCAAAATATGGACAGCAATCTGTCTTGGCGTATTTTCATGTGGCAGCCAGTGTGTTAGTTTTTTAGCAGGCTTGCTGTGATCAAGCTTGACTTCTCTTGTTTTAAGAGAAATGTAAGCTTCGGTTAGTGGAAAACATGTTACACAAACCATTCTTCCTTGTGGACAGCCAACTATCCTGTGAAATTGATTCTTGCTTCTGGACCTCGTTGTTTTCAGTGCAATATTGCTTGGCAGAACTTTGTACAATAGACTCTATGATGATGAATAACCCAGGTGCTTACACAGGAGACATTGGAGAGTAGTATTTTGTTGTTTCAGGGCCTGATTTGAGAGCCATGGGTGGACTTGCACATAGTTCTGTTTTGTGACAGACAGCACAGTACAGCAAGGCTTTGGTACTTGCTTGGAAGTCAGGTAAACAGGCTCCTCACTTGGGAACACCAAGCAGTCCACAGCACTGGAAGCCATCACAGATGGAGTCTCACTTTGAGCGAGTTTTGCCATAGGAAGAACTGTTCTTATGCTGACTTATTTAGATTCTTATTTGTCCTCATCCTTCTCTGCTTACAATTTTAGATGGGAGGAATAATCAGTCAGATTAAGAATCAAGCAGGCTAGAGAGATGGTCCAACAGTTAAGATCTCCAGCTATTCTTTCAGAGGACGCTGGTTTAATTCCCAGCACCTACACGGTAGTTCACTGTAACTCTTGTTCCAGAGGACCCCACACCCTCAAACAGGCATGCAGACAAAACCCCAATGCACATAAAAATAAGTTATTAAAAAATCAAGGTATCTATCACACTTGGACTTAGGTACACTTTGTTCCGTTTGCACTTGTGTATGCAAATGTATTCTGAGTACTCCGACTCCCACCCTCTCTTTCGAGTCTCTCACCCTGCCATCTCCTTACATGCCCCTTTCCTACAATCATGTCTTTTGTTTTGTGACCCTCTGATTTTAACCAGGACTGTGCGTTCATTGGAGCTTGATGGGCTTACCCTTGGGTAAATAACTGTCGATAATGACTGTCGCTTCCCGAGAATCTGGTAGTTTAGGAAGGAGGGATAGAGTCCCTGAGCTCTCCCTGATCCAATATTGGCTGTTGACAGCTCAGTCTTACCTAGTGCTGGGGACCCTAGCTCCTGTGAGGTCATGTTTACAATGGCTGTTCTCCGCCCTGAAGATAGCATTTATCAGCTCTTCTCCTTATGTTCTGACTTCTACCTTATTTTCACTTCCTCTTCCTTGATGTTCTCTGAGCCTCTTGGGTGGCACTCGCTGTCATTTATTAGCATCTTGAGCAGCCATGAGTCTCATTCATGGACATGGTTGGGTGCTGTAGGAACAGCAGAAGTGTGCACCTCCAATATATTTCTGACTAGTTTTTTGAGGTCCACATTTTAATAGGCTATTGGATATCAAACCTAATTTAGAAAAACCTTATCACCTGGCAAATGGTGATATAATAATAATGAGACTATATCATAGGTGAAGACCATTATCCAGTCCAGTTAACTTTTAAGTTGGAAGATGGCTCAGCGGTTGAAAGCACTTGCTCCTGCAGAGGACCTGGGTTTGGTCCCCAGCACTCTCATGGTGGGTCACAACTGTTGAACTTCAGTTCCAGGGGATCCTATGCCCTCTTCTGGCCAGCCCTATGGGCACCAGGCCTGTGTGTGGTGCACGTACATGCATTCAGATACACACTCATACACATAATGTTCCAGTGGATCATCTCAGCGCCGCTTAGTACACAGCATGCTTTGGGAACCATCACCCTTCATAGAACTTGGGACCTTGTTTTCCTGTTTGTTTTTAAATCTAACGAGTTTTTAGCAAATCATAAACACATAAGTTTTTATAAACTAATAAGTGCAAATTAAATATGATGAGGGTTGGTGCTGTGTATAATACATGTTACAAAGAACATCAAATACAAAGGCACAATATGCCCTTGGAAAAGTACATTGGAAAAAGGGACAAGGCAGCATTCTTTGAACATTTAGCGTATAGTTTGGAATATGATACTATGCTTAGAATCAGGACCGAAGTGAGATTTGCATAAACATGCATAAAGATGAATCTTCGAAACACATGATGTCTTTAAGGCAATATGTAGTCAAAAGAACAAACAAGCCAAGATTAAGATTTTGGAAAGCCTTTGTTTCTAGTGGATGGATAGAAAAGGAGCTGGAAGTAATGGAAGAGCAGTCAGAGAGGGTCGAGAATCCTCGAGGTTTTCAGATGAGCTGGGAGGTAAGCTTGGGCAGAGACTGGGTATGAACTCCATTTAGGTAACCAGGAGCAAGTTCATTTCCACACTTGACACCAACAGTCAGTACTCCCAGTATACCTCTGTGGTCAAGGGACAGGGTCTCAAGGAAAACCGTGGAAACTAGTAGCAAGGCAGGACAGATGCTAATCCCAGACTTGAGAAGCAAGTAGTTGCACACTAGTGACCATGGCTCCCTTCTGTGGGGCTGTATTCCTATCTGTCACTTAGCAGAAGTGCTCACAGCTTAAAATGTATTATGTTGTGTCCTGCTTACTTTTTAAAGCATGGTGAGCTTAATTTATATTTAAAATGTTGACCTAAATATTAAGAAATGGTTATGCTATATTTGAGTACAGTAGTTTAGCCTATGTTCGCCAGTGTTGTATGTAGCCTTGATTGTTTTTCTATATATGCTTTATACTTATATTTATAAACTATTGAATATATATTTTAATAATTTTCATAACAAAATTATATTATCTATAAATGCCATTGTTTTATGCATTATTGATCGTAAAATACTGTCCTATATAAAATGCACTAGATTTTAATGGCTAGCTAGAAACAAGATCTCCTGAGCCACTCACTAGAGATTGAAAGGAGAAATATACCTGACCTTTGGTACCTTTTCAACCAGTGGCTTACAGCTTCAAGTCCATTTTATTTCAGGTCAAGAAATATGGAAGTGGTTATTTTCTTGTAAATGCTCCTGGAAGGAAAATTCCTGGGTAGAAAGTACTAATAGGGCTTTCACCATGGCTGTCTTGGCTGGATTAGCCAGCCAGTTTTTGCATGGGGAAGTGGAGGGGCCAGTTCAGATGCCATCTTGGGTTGGCAAGTGACTAGTCTCTGAGGCCTAGCCTCAGCTCTGAAGCTATCTCTTCCCTACCTACAGGTTTGGGAGGAGGATGTTCCAAGTTCAAGGCCAGCCTAGTCTACAGAGCGAGTTCCATGACAGCCAGAGTTACACAGAGAAGCCCTCTTGGGGGTGGGGGGTGGCACATTGAGGGAACCAATCCCCCCCCCAAAAAAAACAAAGCAAAACAGGAAATTGTGTGACAGGTAAAGCCTGTTGAGATGTGGTACATGGGTTCTCCAGGGCAGTGTGCTGTATGCTGGTGTGTGACTCCCAAATGGAAAGCCAGTTGTTAGCTAGTGATCATTTTACTGTTCTGTTAGTGCATATAAGGTTATCCTTTTAACTCCCTGGCTGTTCAGGGTACTTTCTAGAGAAAGAAAGTCCTTACTTACAGCTAACAGGTCCAAAATAGGACATTTGGCTGGCAGGATAGTCCAGTGGTAAAGACATGTGCTGTCAAGCCTGACGACCCAAGTTTGAGTCCCAGGACTCACATTCTGAAGAAGAGAACTGATTTCCATGGGTTATCCTCTGACCCCCACATATAAGCTATGGTTTGTACACACAAACTTAATAAAAATATAATTTAAAAAATTTTAATCTGGCATCTGATTCCAGGTGCACCTATGTCTCATACGGGGATGTCAAATGACTGGGAGAAAGTATACAGGATCACCGGAACAGGAAGTAGCCAAGGCTTTCTCAGCCTCTCAGTTTCAAACCCATCACTGCCATTCAGAGTCTGCCCTGGAGTAGGAAGCTTACCTTCTTTTGGCCTGCATCACACTGCCATAACCTCTGAAATGAGGACAGCTGCCTGCATGTACTAGTTGTGAGCTTTTAACCTGAAACTGCACTGGTAAACTTTAGGATAGTTGTGTTAGAGATCTAAAAAGTACCCAGCTGTCTCTGAATGTTGGCTGTGAAATTACATTGCTGGACCATGGTGTCTGGTGGGCTAGGTATTGAGAACGTTTGAGTTTTTATATTTTATATTCATACAAGTGGGATGCCTGTTTAACTCTTAAATGGTTTGGGTTTTTGTTTTTTTGTTTTTGTTTTTTTTCTTCTTTGCAGTATCTGGTCCCTGACTCATCTGGTTGGGGATAGTTTTTAATTATGAAAGTAATATGTGCTTCATGGCAGCTGGTAAAAGCACCCTCTCCATACCATTGGCACTAGTTTTCCTTTGTTTCGTTTTGGTATAGTTTGGTTTGAGACACCCCCCTTCCCCCCAACCCCGTCTCACTTTTTAACCTCAGAGGCAGCCATGTCTGGATTCATTTTGAGTTTGGGTGGTTTGTAATAGGCAGGTTACTCAGCTTCAGTGTTGATTTTCAGATGCAAAGTGCCACTAATTTCTTCCCCCGGCTCTTGCACCTTCTGAAGAGAAAACTCTGTATAACCAGTGGTCGTCCTGCTCACTACAGCTGCTGCTGAACTAAGCTGGGCTTCTGTGATTAAAGCACCTTAAGAGCTCCAACTGCAGAACTCACCAGCTCAGGATAAAGCTAGAGTTTAATTGAGCGGTGTTATGAAAGGCTCTAATAATAGAGCTTGCCACTTGAAGGAAATGCCACAGCCCACTGGTACTGCAGAAGCTCCCTGTGTGAGGGAGGCCCTGCTGCCTGATGTCACAGTCAGCTCTCCAGCTCCATTTACATAAGGGATATTGGCTCACATGGTTATATAAAGTGGCATTTGCTAGTATTTTTGTTTATTGAAAGTCTATAACTGAAGACCTAGGAGCAGTGTACCATCGGACTCCAGGGAGCAGATAGACCAGAAAATAGTACATCAACACATGAAGTTGATCCCAGGTCTAAATATAGAGACTTGTCTCTTATGTTCTGAATTGGTCCTTCATTAATTTATCTAATGTAAAATAAATAAGACTCAGTGGTAAATATTTGCCCTTCTGAGGTTGACATTAGTGCCCAGGCATTCTGTGTCCAGGTCTGATTTTCAGCACTCCCTACTAACTTACATGGCCCTGTCAGTGACCATGAAATACCTCTACCATGCTCATTTCAAGTGGTGCTAACTGCCTCAGTCATTCTGTCCTTAAATTCTTGGTGACACAGCTAAAGAGGCCAAGGACTCCCTATTAGCCCTGCCCTGCTTGTTGCTAAACACCGAGTTTTGAGTGTTCTCACTTGTGTGCAGCAACAGTAGTCATACGGCGCAGCACTGCAAAGTCCAAAATACATACAGATATTTGTTCAGTAAATACTTCCCGCAGGAGTGTGTGGAGGGGTTTAGGTGGCCAGGTGCAAAGCTGCCAGGGCACCACACCTGGGAAAAAGCATCCCCTATGTGCTTAACTCTCCCACTCCACACATGCACACCCCCACCCCTTCTGTTCTTTTCTTGGCAGCACAAAGGATACTATCTCTCTCTTTTGTTTTTCCCTAAAGTGTGTTCCTCAAGTCTTCAGTAGAAGTGTTAGCAGAGTCCTTGTCTTAAAAGGAAAGGTGAAATGAAATTACTACTAGCTTTATCTGCTGCATTCCTTCTAGGTTGTGAGAGGTGAAGCACCAGTTTTTAGGTTCTAGACATTTGAGGAAGGAATAATTATTTCTTGTCATTTGGAATTAAGAAACCTAGTTTTCTGACCCTGACGGCCATGCTCCTTGAGTCTCTGGGGTCTGAATTACTGGATAGTACCCAAGTGACCTTTGGGAAATCACATGTCTTTCTGAATTCTAGTACAGTGAAGACTACTTTTTGCTTTATTTTGAAGCTTCAGTGAGATCTTGTGAAAGCACCTTTTGTAGGATAACTGGTTCAACAGATCTGTTCTCAGTGGCTTCCGTGGGGCACAGGGGTGGACATAGACAACAACAGTTCAGGTATCTGTAGCTGACACAGAGAAGGAATGAGCAAGTCGGAAATTCTGAGTTGTCAGTATGTTGAATCCCCTCATTTTCGTGGAAGAATGGCTGGAAGAAAGGGTGAAGAGAGTGTGAGATCAGGGAACACATCTAAATACAGTTACAAACAGGACTGTGTACCCTGAATCTAAGCTCCTACTAGCCTTCTAAAGCTCTGGTATGCAGGGTCACTGAGAAGCAGAGCCCGGCCAGAAACCAGCCTCCTGCCTGAATCAGAAGTTGATCACAGTGGGGCAATTAAAAATTGGGGACCATAGGCCTTCCTAGCAGCTATAGGCCATGGGAAGATGTAGAACAATATGCTCTTTGGGCCTTTATCAGGTTGTTCTGTCTACTCTAAGTTCATTTGATAAAGTTCTTAACTGACCTGATATCTGAGGAAAAGGTAAAAATGGGCAGATGTGCTATCTAGACCTAATTCTCTCCAGAGGAAGGACGATATGATCGAAGAGTTATCTGCTTCATGTAGAAGGGCATCGAGATCACCAGTGGGAAGGTGGTGTGGAAGCTGTCAGAAGAACAAGGACCATGACCAGGCACTAGCAGGGGGACCTTGGGCTGCCAAGACCTCACTCTGAGGTGGCATGGAGACTCCCTGTTTCAATGAGGTATAGACAAGAGACTTTATGTATTGCGTATATATGGGTACTCTATCTGCATGTCAGAAGAGGAGCATCAGATCCCATTATCGATGGTTGTGAGCTACCATGTGGTTGCTGGGAATTGAACCCAGGACCTCTGGAAGAGCAGCCAGTGCTCTTAACTGCTGAGCCATCTCTCCTAGACTGGAGACTTTAAAAACTGTAGGTGAGATTCCATGGCCAGAAAGCAAAAGGGAATCCGTACAAGAGGGAAGACCCTAAAAAGTCAGTTCTGCCACACAGTCACATAACCAATGGAAGAGGAAAGCAGCCCAGGCACTTGAGAGGTGCTGGCTAGTGTACCGCACTCTGATGGATGTGAACTCTAGCAGGGCATAGCATCCGACAGGTTAGCCTGGTGTTGGGAATACAGATTCTGGGTGCCTTGCTGCCTTCTGTACCAGATTTAGAATACTAAATGATAATATTAAGGGAGTGAGGACTTCAGGACTCTGCATTGCAAATATATATGAAATACAGTTCACACCACTGAGCTAAGTCAGGTAGGATTCCATGAGCGTGTGGGCTACAGCTTGAACATCTTGTCAGTTTGGCCGTGGCTACCTTACATGACAAACACAGACATGATTTCTGTGGCAGTAAGCCTTCAAAACATAAAGTCATGTTCTAGGGGCTGAGGATATAGCTCAATTAGTAGAGCACACGCCTAAAGCACTGTTAAATCCCCAGCACTGCCTCCCATGTCCCAAAGATACTTTTCTAATGGCGAGGTATGTGAATTTTCAGCTCTGCATTCTAGAGTCACCTGAAGAACGATTAAAACTACAGATACCCAAGCTTACCCCCGACCACTTAAGTCACCACACTGGGGACCAGGCATGGTTGGCTGCTTTTGTTTTAAACTTTCCAGGTGGTTCTAAGGTGTGACCACAGCTAAGAAACATTAAGTGTAGCACTTTTTTGAAGGCTCCTTTCTGCGTGACACCCATTTTCTTTTCACGTGAACAAGTGACCCTTTCCATTTCGCCATCAAAGACTTGTTCTCAAAATTACAAAGGATGGGACAAACGTGTTTGAAAGGGAACACTATAGAAACTGCATACAATGTGTTTATGCCTCCAGGCCTTAAAAACAAGTCAGGAAACTGGAAAGATTGTCAGATACACTGAAACCTGTATGTTCTTAAGGCTCATGAAAAATGACAAAGCAGGACTGAAAGACAACGGAATAATGTAAGACTCTAAGTTTGACTCTTTTTTTTTTTTCTTAAAAAAAAAACCCCACAAGTTGTACAATTTAAATATGCAATTTGTAATTGGACACAGTGGCATATTTTTGTCATCCTAGCACTCAGAAGACTGAAGCAGGAGGATCAACAGTTGGAGGCCAGCTGAGAACAGGCTAGAGGTCAGCCTGGGATAGATGATGAGAGAACAATATTTGTGACTCTTTAAGAAGGAACCAATAAGGAAAAATAGATCATCCCTGCCCAATCAGGTGACAGCCCTGACGTCTGTCAAAGCCACTCAAAGTAATGCTTCCTGATCTGATGAAGGGAGGTTGTAGTTGTAGATGTGTATGTCTATGTAGGTTCACCAGATATAGACATTGGTTCATGGCAAAGGACAGTTTATTCTTTTGTCTAATTAAATTGCCAGTTCTTGCCCAGAGCTCTGGAGCCCTAGAGCATTATGACCTCTTACAATATAAACTGCTAGCCCGGACCTAGAAGGTTCATCCTTAGCCTTCTGAGACCTACTGCTGACTAATTCCTATTGAACTTACTCTTCTAGTTCAACTCTGTTCTTGGCTTCTGCTGAGCTCTGTAGTGTCTCTGTCTCTCCTGAGCTCTCACTGCTCCATCCTGCCTTTGTAACTGCTTCAACTAACTGCTCTGTAACTCACTCTAGCCTCTGCTTCTGTAACTCCTCTGTAAGTGACTCTGTAACTGCTCCTTAACTCACTCTTCAGCCTGCTTCTCAACTGACTATTCTTACTGACTCCTATGCTTCTGTTAACTGAACCTCCAGCCTCTTCTCAACTCCTACTCTTACTGACTGCTCCAACTGACTCTTCAACTGCTTCCCAATTGACTGACTCTTCTGTCTGCTTCTGAACTGAGCCTTCAACTGACTCTCCTGTCACTGACTCACTCCTGTCTGCTTCTGTTAACTCGCCTTCAACTCCTATGTAACTTTTTTTTTTTCTGAGCTCTGAGAGCCCACCTTTTCTCATGAGAGTTGGGCATGTCTTTACTCTGCTAACTCTTCCTCTGATTAGTCACTTTGTCTGCCATTCACTCTGACTCATGTGTGTCTGTTTCCACTGTTTTTTCCAGGGATTACAGACATGCACCCACACTGCTTTCTGAATACTGGATTGTAGGTGTGTCTACATTTCATCCAGACCACACAGGCCTCTGAATGTAGCCCCCTGGAATATAGTAGATCTTAGCTTTCACACAGGGCTATTCTGCTACACATTCCCCCTTTCTGTTTAAGCTATAAATTGTTCTGTGAAAATAACTAACACAGTTTGACTATTACAATAGAAACAGTTATCAACCCCATAAACTTAACAGTCTGAATGTCCTTTTAAACATCTGCTTCAGCCATCGGTGCGGTGACCCCATGATTGCAGCAACCATCAGTCCTGGTCATTTGTTGAGTTCTTTTCAGTAAAAGTCCGTTTTATCATCAAAGTTTTCCAGTCTGACGAGCCATAGTCTCTCTTCAGCTAGTTTGTTGAGCTGTCTTTCTGCTAGGAAGCTTCTCTTATTCAGATTGAACCTTTATCAATTTTGATGAAACCCACCTCTTTTTGTCTCCTGTGGAAATAAAAACATCCTCTTCCCCAACATAACAAATTCCCTGTCTTCCATCCTGATGTTAACACATCCTTATAGTATACAGGCTGATTTAATTCAACAGCTTTTTCTACAGTCCAGTGTCTTTCTGCAGCTGTTCCTGCCTCATTGGCATTCAAAAAATTTAAAGTCAGCAAAGCATTATGCAGTTTGTCTCTAGGAGTTCTTATTCTTATCCCCCCTTGTGCTTATAAGCGTAGCTAACATTTCTCTCTTTTTTAAACTAGACATAGGACATACGATATAGCTACAAAGAATGCTCATGAGTTAACAGGTTTGTCACAATTCTATCCATACACAGGTAAGATGAAAGAAACAAGCCAAATTTCATAAAATGTTAATATACAGTGTCAGTTTTAGTTTGTCTCTGAAATTGAAAGAATATTAGTTGATACTAGTTAGGCAAATTCACAACTGCTTGAACAGCCTTCCCCACCCCCACCCAGCACCCCCACCGCCACCACTGACACTGGAGTGAGTGAGGTTAGCCTTCCTCAGAGCTATCTCCCTCTGTCCAACTCTAATGCATGTAGCTATAGCTGTGACCCTCTTTATTTATGGGAACGGATTTTAACAGTGGGGTCTTCCAGGCAGGGATGAATATGTGCTGAAGTGTGGACCAGCCTCTACAGATTCTTCCTTATGATTCCTTTCCAAACATCTTCCTCTCCCCACAGTCTTGGGAATAATACACAACACACTCCTCATTGGCTTGCTGGTCTCTCAGTACCCCCTTGGCTGTGATTTTCCAGCTTTAACTAGTATTCACATGGTTCTGATCGAGACCACATAGAGCTTTCTAGAACTATGGTCCCCACCCACTGTGCAAACACAGCCTGTCTTCTGACGCTGTACTAGCCAAGTTCACCAACTTCAAACTGGCCTGAGACACCAAATTCTTTCCGTAGATGTTGCTAAAGACTGGATGTTGGACATTTTTATCTCTACTAACTAGATAAATATCTAATCACATGAATTTTCTGAATTTTTTTTGAGAGAACTAGATTTAGTGTAGAACTTGATTCCTTTTCATTGTTTATAGTGTAGTTAGTTGTAGACAAAGATAAATTTATTCTCCAAATATAAATCATTTAGGGTGAAATTTACTCCAGGTCTATTTGTTTTTTGTTCTTTATGTGTATGGAAGTTTTGCCTACATGTATGTCTGTGTATGACGTGTGTCTGGTGCCCAAGGAGGCCAGAAGAGGGCATCAGTCACCCTGTGACTGGAGTGACAGTTGTAAGGGTACTGGGGATCAGACCCGAGTTCTCTGAAAGAGCAGACAGTGCACTCTTAACCACCGAGCCATCTGGTAGCACCTCAAGGTATACATTTTGGACTATAGGCTCAGCTGAATGTAGCAAGGACCCACTTCTGGGAAGCATTATGGAAGTTGACTTCCCTTAGGTGACACAGGCTGACAGACTGAAGCCCAGGCCTGCTCCAGCGCCCTGGTGGTGTTGAGAGCCCAGTTCTGTCTCACTGCTTCATCTTGAGGAGTGATCCTCAAGCTCAGAGTCCAGACCCCCCCATATCAGCTACAGCTTTATCCAAACAGGAAAGGGGAATAAGGGATGGTTCCTCCTCAGAGGAAGCACCCAGTACCCACAGTCTCTGTTTCTCTCTCTCTCTCTCTCTCTCTCTCTCTCTCTCTCACACACACACTCACACACACTCACAGCAGCGGCAAGGAAATCAAGACAAGTCACTATGAGGTATCCTGTATAAACACTTTGAGAGGGGGAAAGAATAGACACCTGGGGAATAATGAACAGTCTTTCCAGAATATTCCTGCAGGGAATTCCGATCGAGGTAGTGGGTAATCCAGACAGGGAATAATCTTTCTCTTATCCAAAGCATAGCTTCAGGCCTCAGGTGGCTCCACCCACTGGAAGTCTGGCTTTCCTCATCCTCAAAGCTGAGGGCTGCTCTCCCAGTAGGTGGCCACCGCCCTGGCTTCTGCCCTGCCCACTCCCTGAGGCCCTATTAGCACATTGCACGTCCTATGAGATTGAAGGTCTGAAGGGCACGGGAGGGAGCAGGTCACCTCTGCTAGGCTGATCTAAAGAGAAACGTGTTTTCTACGGGCGTCCCCTGTCACCAGCGCTTTCCCACGTCTCCTGGGCGTTTCGACACCCTCTAGACTGAGCACACTCCTCCCTCAGTCCCCCCAGCATCCGAGTAAACCCACATACATTCCCTTCCCTCGCTTTGCTCTTTTAAACAAAGAACACTGCTTTCTGTTACCAGAAAGAAGAAAAAGACAAAAGCCAACGGTTCCATCTCCGAGTCCACATGGCGGACCTCAAGTCAGCATTCTTTTCCACCTGTGTGGAACTTTAATTAGTTCAAGTGGGAGGTCTGTGCCAAGAAACGGGGCGCGCTCCGCAGTGGAGATCGGCGAGCAGATTTCTACCCGTAATGCCGTTTCACACCGAATCCCACTCGCAGCTTTTGTGCAGAAAGCGGTGCATTAGACACCCAGGTCCTTCCTGTCTTCCCAGGGTCTGAGCACCGCAGGAGCTGCCTCACAGACCCACAGCAACTGAGCACAGGTGCCGGCAACGCCCTGTGATTGACAAGGCGCGTGGCATTTAGCATCTATGCTAGCCTCACACCCACCATGCTGTGAAATAAGTCAGGGCACCCCCATTAGACTGATGTTTTGGATGGGTGTGTCAAAGAAGGGGCTGAAGGTAGGCCCGGACTTTTGTTCTTTGGCAGATCATGTGACTTCCAAGAATCGTCTAAGGTTAAAGAATGGATATCATCGTTAAAAATTAACGATGCGCTGCATGTTTTCTTCTGCTATGGTCTAAGACTGTCTCCGCTTGGATCCCACAGCACTGTCTTCCGCAATTGTAACCCGCAGTCAGGCTTTGCCATTCCCTGCTCTGCTCTGTGATCAGGAGGGCAGGCGTGAAGCATCCTCCATCATTGACTTCCGCTTTTCCATCTGAAGCTTTGGTGTGTCGAGTTGAATCTGTTGTGAGGAAAGCCTTGCTTCTGTGTGCTACTTGAGAATCGGACATTTGGGATAAAGCTCACTGGTAGCATGTGCTAAGCCATGGGTTTGTTCCCCAGAACTGAAAAAGTAAGTTAAAAATCAAGCATTTAAAATTAAAGAGCAAGGGAGCTGGAGCAATAGCTCAGCAGTAAAAAGCACTGTTCCTCCTGAAGATCCTAGTTCAACTCCCAGCACACACATGGTGGTTCATAGCCTTCTGTAACTATGGTTCCAGGGGACCTGACACCACCCTCTCCTGGCTTCCACAGGCACCAGGCAAGCACATGATATACAGACACACATGTAGACAAAACACCCACACACATAAAGTAATATTAAAAAGATAAGATAAATATATCTTTATATATAATACACATATATATGTATGTATGTATATATATTCCCTTTCAGAAACCTGAATATTTCATTTCTAATGGAAGTTCTGGATATTTTTAAGCAATGCTATATCCTCTTGAACAGGGGGAAAAAAAAGTATTATGTGGGATAACAACTGGTTTTTGTTTGTTTGTTTTTTTAAATAAGAAATAGCCAGTTTTCTTATGTGTGCTTCCTAGCTTGTAAGATTGCTTGAAAGATGTATTTTATATTAAAAATAACAAAATGCGCAGTCATTGCTTCAGAGCGCCCTGGAATGAGAGCAATGTTGGCGATCCCTAACGTGTTTCAGCATGGTTCTAGACAAGCTCTTCTGAAGACAAATTACAAGTTTTAAAAACCTAAGAAACTTTGAAAGTATGTCATTTACAATGTGAAGTGGATGCAGTTGGGATTCAGGGTTGACTCATAGCTCCCACGTTCATCCCCAGCTCTCTTTAGCTCAGATGGCTTTCTTTAAAGATTAGTGATAGCAGCTAAGTGGGCCTTTTTCCCCACTCCTGCCCACACAGAGGAGTGCTTTTGTGAGCGTGTCAGCTCCGTTCCATCCTTACATGCCATCCTGGGGTGTGACAGAAGCAGGCTGGCTGTTCATACTTCATTGCCACCAGTAACGGGGTGGGGGCCGGGCAGGGGGGAAAGACTCTCCGGATAACAGGACCCTACTCTCTCCGTCCCTTTCTGCTGTGCACAAAACCCACATTTTCAGAACCAAGGAATTGTAAGTTTATAAGGGGTCTTTGGTGTGTACGTGTACGTATACGTATGAGGTGCTGGCTTCGGTAACTTGTCCACACAGCTGGTAACAGCAGGCTGAGCCTATGTGTGACCCAGGTCTGTGTGACTCCAACTCCTGTACTTTTTCTGCTTCAAATTGACTCACTATCCCCAAATCATCTGGCCCTTCTCTTTCCATCGCTCCAAGTTGCTGCCAACTAGTGTCCTGCTGAAGCTAATTAGGAGGTAGTGTGACACTGTAGCAACAGAGTCCTCCAGATACGTGAAGTTACCCCCCCCCATTTTTTTTTTTTTTTTTTTTTTTTTTTTTTTTTTGCGACAGAGTCTCACTATATAACCCAAGCTTGCTTCAAACTCACTGTTGTTGTCCAGACTGGTCTTGAACTAATGGTGATCCTCCTGCCTCAGCCTCCTTCCCTTCAGTCCACAGTCTCCCCAGCTGTCCTGCCCTTGACTCCCCTGCTGTTCTTGCATCCTGTCTCTCTAGGCCGCTGTCCTCACTCCAACAGTGAGGAGAGTTCATCATTCTTGGCTTATTTCACCCCGAGATAAGAAGCATCATCTAGATTCTGGTTCTGCTGTGCCCCACCACCCTCGAAATTTTAGCTGTGTTACTTACCATTAGCTTCAGTTTCTCACTTTAAAAAAAAAATGTTGAACAAGATCATCAACCTCAAGCAAGATGCCTTCTGTTCTAAGCCTCTGCATTCCCTGGCTCCGGGAATCACCATCCCTGTGAAAATGTTTCACTAGTTAGCCTACACTGGGGCGTAACTACAGGCCAGCTGCACACCACTCTGTCATCTTCTACTGCCCTGCTCCTCTCCATAGCCGCTCTCAAGCCAGCTTCAGCCACTCCCCTCTGGTCTGTGCTGTGCCAGGCTTCCTTATGATGTAGCTGTTACAGCACCGGATACTCTCTGGTTTGTGCCATGTGTAGACCTTGTGCTGTGTCTGTCCAAGCTGCCCGAGAGTGGGTCTGCACTTTGATTCTCCTCGCCCACACAGCACGAGGTACCCCGCAATATTCTCATGGGTAGATTTGTTCAGCCCAGAATTGAACTAGAAATTTTGAGCCATCCCATTTTATTTATTTATTTTTTGTTTTGTTTTGTTTTTTGAGACAGGGTTTCTCTGTTGTAACAGGGTTTCTCTGGCTGTCCAGAACTCACTCTGTAGACCAGGCTGGCCTCAAATTCACAGAGATCCACCTGCCTCTGCCTCCTGAGTGCTGGGATTAAAGATGTATCCTACCACTGCCAGGCTCAAGCCATCACATCTTATTCTTGACTCATGCTAGGCTTCCAGTCAAATAAAATCCCTAATCTTTAACTAAGGCAGTGTGCTTCCGTTATTTCCTTTTGCCTACTTTTGGACTGATAATCTCACCTTCCAGCCTCCCAGTGATCTCTCATCGCACAAGCTAGGCAAGAGGTTCACTACCAATCTACCTCCATAGCCCTGATCTCTTATCTGGCCGTCTTTGAATAATTATTCAACCACCTATGACTAGTCCCTATTTTATTATAACTTAGCATGTATGCAGGCAATGAGGAATCATCCATTAATTCATCTAGTCACTGTGAACCCGTTGTGTATACTGGCACTTTGTAATATGAAGCAGCGAGTCAAGTTTGCTCACTGTTCTGCTCTGAGCTGCAAAGGTCAGATAAGACATATGCACAAGCAGATGTGGTATGGTGGAGCCACATGGAGGCAATCTTAGGTGACTGCAAGGCTCTGGAGAGTCCATGGGTTGAGAGGCTCAGTCTGGCTGGGAAGATCCTTGCGGATTGCCTGGGGTCTTCATTAGTGGAGATGAGGTTCAGGCTTACCCTCTGTGACAAAGTTCAAAGCATAGAGCTTTGTTTTAGTTTTGTGCAACAGGATCTTCATGTAGCTGAGGCTGGCCTTGAATTTCTGATCCCCCTTGCCTCTATCTCTCAAGTGCTGGAATTATATGCAATCACCACCACATCTCACTCTAAACAGGAAGTGTTGTGTGTGTTGAGACAGTCTGTTCAACATATATACATATACATATATATGTATATATGTATATATATTCCATCCATCTTTCATTTTGACTATTAAAAATGTCATTCATGTGTGTTTGTGTATGCCTGCCTGTGGGGGTCAAAGGTCAGCTTGTGGATGTTGGGTCCCTCCTTCGATCACATGAGTCTGGGTATCAGGATTGTTTGCAAATGCCTTTACTGCTCAGCTGTCCCACAAGCCCCTTTACCAACTTTTCAGAGCCTCTTTGTTATTTCGCTGCCCAGGCTGATCTCAAATTCACCACGCCCCAGCCTCAGTAGCTGGGATTACAGGCTTGTAGCACCACACCTGACTATCTCGGTACGGTAGCCCCACAGAACACCTCCTTTCTACAGCTAAGGCAAGCAGCTGGTCCAAGCTAGCTTGCTCTCCAATCCTCAGGGTCTCTATGGGAATTAAGGGCACATCACTCACTCTCGGACAGGGTACAGCCAGGAGGCTGAGTTCCTGGCTTCCCTTCTGGGTACCCAGGCAGGAACTTTGTCACAGGGCCACACCCAGCCCAGAGTTAGTCTGGGAAATGTAGTCATCCCAGATAGCTCTCTGTGCAGCTAAAAACTATTGTGTTGGAAAGAAAAAACTGACAATTAGGAAGACAGTTTGAAGACTGCCACAGGAAGAAGAGAATTCCACCTGAGGAGGGAGACTATGGAGAGCTGGCTGTTTGTCGTGGTTGAATGAATGCTTCTGGGAACACAAATTTGTATGTAAAGGGAAAAACATGGAATTATTAAAGATTGGGTTGCGAGTCAGGCCTCTCCATTTCTGAAAATGAAGGAGGAGGAGGAGGAAGTAGAGGAGGAGGAGAAGGAAGAAGAAGAAAAAGAAGGAGGAGGAGAAGAAGAGTGTATAGTCAGAGGATGAAACAAGGCCACTGTCCAGCTTTCAAATGCGACTGGCAAGAGAAGTTGGTGAACAACCAAAGTGTCGCCTCTAATGGAGGCATCGAGGGCAGCCCGGAAGCAACAGAGCACACACGGAGAAAGTAAACAGGATGTGGCTGTGTGCCCGCTGTGGGAGCAGGTGAGCCACCCAGATGCCCTCACATCTATAGCTGGGTACAAGTCTGCAGATGTGGGGCACACTGGCTCGCCCCGCCTGGGGACTCCGGAAACTGAGCCCAGGTAGCCCTTCCTTCCCTGTCACAATCAGGATGCATCTGCACCTTCCCAGGCCCAGCAATTTCCTAAAAACAGTGTCACAGCAGGTCTGTGCAAGAGGAGGCAGGAGTGTGTGTGCTCTCCCCACCCCCATCCTGATTTTCATTTTTGTTCAAATTCACTGAAAGCATTACCAAGTTTTTAAATGATGTTTCTTTTCTCTGCTCTCACATCACCAAAGGTATTTAACTTGTTTGTTCTTAAAACGCAACTGCTCCTGGGGTCTACGTGTACCCTGATTTGAAATGTTTCCGCATCAGTGAAAACAATTCCCTCTGGAAGATGCTGTTGCTTTGTGTCCCATCCAAGAATGATACGTCACATCTGTTAAATGGTAGTGCTCCCCCCCTCAGCAAATTCCAAGTCAGGAGAGTCAAAACCTCTCACTGCCACCCACCACCCAGGGCTGTGTCCACAGAACATCCATGGCTGGAGATTCTTATCAAACAGCCCTGCAAGACTCTCCTGTTTGGAAGGCAGGAATATTCCAGATGTTAGCATAATGGCAGCTCCTTCCTCCTGGCTGAGCACTTGGTGTGTGGTTTATGGCCATTGTCTATATTTGCCCTTCTGTGTGTTGTGGGACAAATTTCTTCTTTTCTCATTTTACAGAGAAGGAAACCAAGTTTAGTGGAGTTAATTAGCTATGCAAGGTGCTCAGGATGGAGTCTGCCCCTGCTGGCTGTCAGAGCCCAAGCTCTTAGTTTCTACAACATAGTCCTTAAATTCTCTGGTGGAGACGTCTCTGATGTCACAGAGGAGAGCACCAAGGAGACCAGTGGGAAGCAGGGACAGGCAGAGCATCAGCATCAGGAGAGAACGAACTGACACCACTTTCTACCAGTCAATATATTTTTTTGAACTTCAAAATTCCCATCAGCTCCTCATGTAGGACTGCCCTAGAGCTAAGGGGGGCGGGGCAAGGTGTCCTTTGAACCCCCGAATTCTCGCTCTGAGAATAGTAGGAGTTTGACTGCTCCCCCTTCTTGCTCTGACACCAACAAGATCTGAGCTAGCACCAACAGCTGGCAAAGCTCCTCCAAGGCTGCCATGACACGCAGCATCTGATAAGATCCTCCTCTCCAAGGAATCTGGTCCGGTTGCTGCTTGTCTGACCACTGCGGCTGGAGGGCCTGGGGCTGGACTTCTCTCCCTACATGACCTTATAAGGTCTCTTCCTCTGGCTCATGTGAGACCTCTCTGTATACAAAGAAGGCTTCCTCAGGACTTTTGGCCCTAGCCAATGACAATACGACCACCTAGGACTGGTTGTGAGCCCCCACATGCAGATGGAGCTCCCCTAGTACCACTGCCTTAACCAATGACCTATATAAGGCATATAAGGCACCCCTCCTTCATCTATATCCTATAAATGTGACTCCCCTGGCTTCAGTAAACTGAGTTATTCACACTGAAACTGCCTCCTGGGAAATCTGTTCTCTCCTGTCAGCTCTTCATCTCCACCCAAGATCCTCTGGATCCAGTCGGTTCCTGACTATGCTACTTCCTCTCCAAAGCGAAGCCACCAGTGTGCAAAGTTTAGCTGAATTAGGGAGGGAATGGAAAGTGCAGACCAACACCCTCGCCCCTTAGTCATAGCACCTTCGAGGTGTGTCTCTAGTTCGCCACATTCCAACCTGGAAGAGAATGCTTAGTGCTGTTATGGTTTAAATGTCCACCAGTCTCATGTGTTCACTCCTGGTCCCCAGTTGGTAGCAGCATTCTGGGAGGCAGAAGGGCAGCCAGCAGAGACCCTCCTTCCTCCAAGCCCCATTCTCTGCTTCCTACCCCGTCAGGATATGAAGCTTTCATCACAGTCTGCTGTCACCCTAGGCTGAGATTCTCCACCACACCATCCTCCCAACGATGGACTGTGTCCCCTGAAACCGTGAGCCAAAACGACTCCTTCCTCCCTTAAGTTGCTTGCATCAAGTGGTTAGTCACAATAATAAGAAAAGCTAACGTGTGCATTTGGGATACCTTTACATTACAGTACTGATACCTACCCTACACAAGGACAGCAAGTTCTAATGCAGACCTCTGGAGTCTGGCTAACCTTGGTAACTAACATCCCTAACACAAACCCTCCAAGGACCCTGCCTTCTTCACTGCTTACTGCTATCCAATTCCTTCCATCACTGACTCACTTCCCATGTGCCTTGCAGCCCCACAGCCTGGCTCTGTCTCACTGTCCTGTTGACACTGCCCTGAAGGTCATCAACTACCAGTTTGTCAAGTCCAAGTGCAGCCTCCCTCATTTCCTATTGTTCATTGCTCACACCCTAAGTACCTTGACTTTGATTAAACATTGTCACCATGTTTTCCTTGGCTCCTTCTGACCATCTGGGCTCTTGCTTCTTCCCAGATTACATACCCTTGCTCTCCTGGATTACTTCTCCCCACTATTCTTCTCACTCCCACACTCTGCTATGTGGTCTGATTCATCTGTAATTCACAGGCTGGTGACTTCAGCCCAGACATTTCTCTTCACTCTGATTGACACTTGCTGGAGCTGCTGGTCATCAGAGGGGTGTCACGTGGGTCCAGAAGTCACCAGTTCCAGAGCCAAACTCTTCATCTCTCCACTAGGTCACTGACCTTGCCTTACACATGACAGCGAGTGTGTGTGTGTGTGTGTGTGTGTGTGTGTGTGTGTGTGTGTGTGTGGTTGCAAGGCGAGTCCTAGAGTCAAGGGGAACCCTGAGCAGCCTGGTGTCCAGGCTGAGGACCAGGTCATTAGAGATTTAAGTTTCCAGGAGCAAAGTTGGTCCTAGCTTGGATCGTGGCCCCAGTTTTTGGTCTCCGTAGTCAGAATGCTATGGGAGTAGAGGTGTGAAAGTTCCCTGACAGACAGTAAGAACTTCCATGCCTCCATGTCTGCTTTTTCTTCTTTATTTTCTATGTTGGTTGATAACTCCTACTTCATTCATTGAACCTAACAGCTATAATCAATCAATCAATCAATCAATCAATCATCTCCTTATTACCCATGAAACCCCGAAATTTTACCTCTTTCAGATTTTGTTTCTTATCCAGGCTGGCCTTTAACTTCTGATCCCCTCAGCTTCCCTAATGCTGGGATTACATCTAGAAAGAAGCCCCTTAAAGTAGTCCTCAAATCGGCAGCCTTTTCTCCACCACTCAGCCCTCTTACTAGTTTGGGGTCACATGGTCTCTTGCCTGGTGACTATTAATCCTCCTAAACGCTTTGCTTCCAGACTTGTTAACTTCAGTTTTGTCCTCTGCATCATAATCTATCTAAACCTGAATCTGATCGTGTTATTCCTGTTTAACAGAGTAACTTATGTACCCTGTAGTCCAGACTTCTTGATATAAAGGATAGAAACTCTCCCGGTCCTGTCTACAGCCCCTGGTCCCCCTCCCTGCTCCACTGGCTGCTCTGGGGCCGCATCTGTGCATACCATGTTCTCTCCTGGAGGCCCCTCGGCTGGCTAACACCCAGCATGGCTGTTAGCAACCGCTCCTTCAAACTCAGCAAGCCCTGTCCTTCCCAGGCTGCCTTTCCTTAAGTCCTTCCTGACTGCACATGCACTGGCAACACGTCTTCAGTACTCCCATAATGCCTTGAAACACCACCATCATTGTCCATTCGTTGCTTTTAATAATCATGGTTTTCTATCTAGCCTTTTTGACTATCTGTAAATTCTAAAAAACAAAAAACAACAAAAAAAAATAAGCGAACAAACAAAAAATGAACAAAACAACCAAATCCCACAAAACAGAAGGGTACGAGCACTTGCTATCTGAAATTCTGTTTCCAGAGGATCTGGTGGTTTCTTCTGACCGCCGTGGCATCGCATGCATAAAGTTCATATACATACATGCAGGCAAAACGTTCCCGTGCTGGAATTAAAAATAGACAAATCTTTTTAAAAAACAGGATTAAGGTAATACAGTGAGTGCCTAATAATTGACTTTTGAATGATTACTGACCTTGAAAAATCACATCAATTTACTGAGTCTTAGCTCCCTTGCTGCATAAAGGACATAATTATGTCCCCTGTGCTGTGAAATTAAATGAGATGTACAGGTGAAGTGTTTTTTCTTGGTGGGTGGCTCATCATAACAACTCCTCCAGAAGTCATTCATCCTCTTGCAGCAAATTTCATGAGGAGGGAGAGAAGTTTTCTCCATACTCCTTGCTTGAAAGTGTCATCCCACCAGAATAAAGAGAATTTAGCCAAGGTGGCATAGTTCATTTATACTTTCGCACATGGCTGGTTCTTTGTGTGTGTGTGTGTGTGTGTGTGTGTGTGTGCGTGTGTATGTGTGTGTGTATATTCATGTATGTATATACATGTATACACAGATATATACAATACATGAATACACACACACACATATATATATATATATAAAGTTAAACTAATAACTTCTGCTGTGCTATTTGATCCCTTATTTGAAAACATGTTTTTGTTTGTTTTTTCTGACTTGTATCATATACACTTAGCTTCAGTCTTATTTAGCATTCATTACCTTCCTTTGTAAGTCAGCCAAAGCTAGGAGCTCTGGGCTCCTGGGCCAACACCCTGCCACTCAGTCAGGTTTGCTGACTGCACTGTAGCACTAGAGAGGCCATCTACAAATGCGCTGACTAGTCCCATCCCACCTGCAGAGTGCATGCAGCTCTGTTGCTCTGCCTTTGTGTGCTTTACACATACTGTAATGCCCACATTCTTGTGACAGTACTGGGAGTAAACTGTGAGTGACTACCAACCATAGTCTCAGCTCGGTAATGGAAGAGAACGTAGTGAAGCCTATCTACGAAAGGGTGAGGAAGAAAAGGAACTCTGCTGGTAGTCACGGGATATCCCCAGACCGGTACTGTCTGGGCGTCCTCCTCTCTGAAGGCGTGAGGTGCAGCCCACCCTCAGCACCAGGGAAAGAGGAAAGCCAACCACCCTTTGATCTTCCAGGGACCTCACCGGCTGGATGAACCAGCAGACAAAGGGCAAGTAAGCCGTTCTGACATTGTTCTGATAGGTGAGTGCTCAGAGCTGACGTGGCACTGTAAAGCAAACAGGACCACTGCAGCTAGATAAAGACTGTGAGCTGATGGACGGGGCGTGTGGCTCCTGCACCGCTGCCTCTGCTCCCCCGCCTCCGATGTAGCGCCACACAATCCTGCTTCCTAGCTTGGTGTATGCCCTAGTTTTGCCTCTATTCTTGTTGAAACCATGCTGAACCCCAGCATTCTGGTCTCAGACAGAAGTCTTCCATAGGAACCCTAAGAGGTGGCCGTGTCAGCATGGGACGATGGCTATCCTCAAACAAAGAAGCAGGCAGGCGGGCTCGTGCACAAATGCACCATGGCATTCTGTGGGCTCCCAGGAAACTAGCCAGCAACTTCGTCCCAGTTGCACAGAGGATGTTCCAGGTGGAGCTGCCTCCAGGAGCCTAGATTCGGGAAGCAGAGTGGCCAGGACCAGATCCTGACTCTGTCGTTGACTAGGCAACTTTGGGTCTTGTCTGAAAAAAAAAAAAAAAAAAACATAGACACAAACAAACAAAACAAAAACCAGACACTATAATCCCAATAGAGGCATTGTTGGGATTACAACAAAAATTTCTCTGCACACACTGAATGATAGCTGACACACCTCAGTAGTGTCTGTGGCTTCACACTGTGGTAGCTTTCAGACTTACTCATGCAGCTTGCCAAATCCTTCAGGAATAGATACCACTGAGGTGAATGAGAAGGAGGAGGGAAAGGAGTCGGGACGGAGGAAAGCAGGAGGAAGGAAGAGAGGAGGAAAGGGGGAGGGATGACTGGTAGAAACGAAGGGTAAAGAAGAATGGAGGAGGGAAGGAGGGGAGAGGGAAGGGGAGAAGCGGTAGGAGAGAAGGGGAGGGAGAAGGAGGAAGAGAAGGAAGGCCTTGCAATGCTCCGCATTTTTGAAGTGTTTTCTTTCGTGATTAGTACCTTGTACTTCTCCGTGTCATCAAGCACAACTGCAGCCAAAGCCTGGGGAGACTGCGCAATACTTACTCTGCCTGTCTCAAAGATAGAGAAACTGACACCTGAAGAGACTGACTCATTCAAGGTCAGATGCAGCCCAGTCACGGCATCCCACTGACAAAGCAGCCTGCATAGTTTGTCTCCCTAAGGCTGGTGATGGTGGTGTCACTCAGACTGCCACATGCGCAGACATTATTCTGGAGCAGTCACTTGGCTGCCGGGTGCTGAATCCTGTAACGTGTGTTTCACCATATTCTAATCATGCCCTTCATTTACAACCATTTCTCCCTAGCTCCGTGAGCTGGAGCTACAGGGCCTGCCCTTGGGTTTGAGAGCCTCCTCAATGCTAACACAGCCTCCCATTGTGAAGCCTGCTTCTCTGCAGCCTCTGGCGGAGACCAGAATGCTGACCCATGGCACTGCTGAGCGCTCTCCCTCGTCAGGCTGGGTCTCTGGAGGTGGGTGTCTCACTATGGAGCACTCTGAAAGCACAGAATGTGCATTAGCATCGTCTCCTTGGGAGAGTGTTATTTTTGTCTCTCATCTTCAGGGACTGTTCCAAAATAGGGAGGCGAGTATCAGGAGAACAAGAAGAACCAATCTCTCCAGCCCAGAAGAGAGCTGCTCAGTATCTCAGTGCCACCATCTCCACCGCCACCCCGTGCCCCTGCAGCCCTAGAGGACAGACCGAGGTGGAGGTGAGCTGCTCTTGAGCACAGCACTGAGCCCAGCACCGACATCTTTCTGTGTGATTTCTCACCACACATTCCATGAAACAGGGCTTGTTGCCATAGTTACCAGAGAATCACATGATAGCCTGGCTACTTAGATGTGTAGGAGAACAGATGAAACCGCAGTGGGGGCTAGACGTTGCCTCCCCTCCTAGCCGAATCCTTTTCCTTAGCAGGCTCCAGGGTCTGCCTCGTTTATCACCGTCTGCTCTTGGGCTTAACGGCCAAGCCATACATTGCTTTCATAATGAGATCATCCCAAATGCCCCTCGAAGATCTCCTCTAGTTTCAGAGCCTTCTCCCCTTCTTTCTCTGGCCCCTCTGCCTCACATAGGGGCTCCTCTGCCCTACACGGGTGCTGTAATAAAAGCTGAGTGGGATGGGAGAGGGAGGAGTATGCCATCTACACTTCTTGAACAACCTCTTCTCTAAACTCAGGATGGCATGAGTCAGGGAATTCAGGGCTATGATACAGTCAGGACACAATGTCTCCCGGGAAGGAGAGGCACTCGCCCCGCTGCTGGAGGAACCAGTGGGGTCTTGCTCTCTCTCCTAGGACAGGCTAAATGGAAGTGGGCAGATGTCTATGGACCCTCAGCCTCAGAATTTTGGTACTGGTTCCATTCTGACCATCTCTAGTGAGGAGTGGTGGGTATGGACCCCGACAGCCTTCCAGCAGAAGGGGCTATGGCTGGGTAACCTTTCAGAGGGGGGAGTTCTGCTTCTCTCCGAGCCTTCTCTCCTCCCATATGTTCTTGAGACCGGTGAGGGCATAGTCACATGCCTGCCTGTTGGGAGAAGTTGGTGAGTGGGTGCACCTTCACAGCAGCATCCGCACAGGCTCCCCAGCACATCTGTGCTTCTGACGATGACAGACTGCCCACTTCTGTGAGACGGAATCAGACTAGGAGAGTTAGCGAGGGCTTGGTCTGGGAGGAATTCTGCCCTGGCTGTGCTAGGTGATTCAACAAACTTTCTTTAGGGTCCTTGCCTCAGAAAACAAAGTGTAGTCAGAGGAGAAGAGACAAATAACTTCCCAAATGTAGCTAGATTTACAGGACTCACAGAACAAGGGCCAGGGAGATGAGAGATCTCTAAAGTAGATGAGGGAAGTTGTGACCTCAAATCCCAGAGGAGTGTGAGACTCTGTCCAGTGGAGCGCAAAATATAATAGAGTTTCTGGGGTTTTCTAATATAACTTATATGTTTTATATAGATAGATAGATATCATGTTTATGCCTTTCTTTTTATACATATTATGATATTGTATTATATACAATTCTATCAGGAAGGAATATATTGGATAAGATTAAGAGGTTTTATAAGATAACAATGGCTTAAACAAGAGAAGTTTATGTCATTTAAGTGGAGCCTGGTAGTGAGCTGCTTGGAGCTTGTACGCTGTCTTCTCTGATGCTCTGACATCCTCAACATGTGGCTTCCACTTCCTTATCTGAGGTGACCTTTGAGGCCCAGGCAATATGTCTACATTCTTGGTAGCAGCAAAAAGAAACAACTGCACATCTTCCCACTGGGACACTTCATGAAATAAAACACCCATTTCCATTGGGTAGAATTGAGTCGTATGGCCACAACTAGCTACAAGGGTTTCTGAGAAGTGTAGTCTATGCTGGGATGTCTTCTGTCCATTGGGGGAATGCTATACTAAGAAACTAGGAAAGAATGAACCATAGGATGCTGCTAGTAGTTTTTAACCACTGTATTAGTAGATTAGCTCATGAGCCTACATATACAGAAACAAATGCACTGTTGGGGCACAGTTAAAATGAGATCCAGGCATTGAATTTAAAGATCATTGTAATGGGTCATATATCTATAAAAAACATATAATTAATTGAATAAACCAGTGTAGATGTCATTTTATCATTTACCATGGTTTGGATAAATGTTTCCCCAAAGCTAGATGTTAAATGTCTGTCCAGGTGCCTATGTGATACCTGGGGTCTGCAGGATGGCCAAGTACCTGTGTAATGTCTGGGTTTCTGTAGGATGCCCTGGTGCCACAGGGAGGCCCTGGTATCTGTATGATGTCCAGGTGTCTTCAGGATGCCCTAGTACCTGTGGTGATTGTGGGGACCCAGTCCCTGTGTAATATCCAAATGCCTGCAGGATGACTGGTTGCACACAGAATGCCCTGGTGCTTGCAGGATGTTTGGGTGCCTGAGAAATGTCCAGGTATCTACACAATGTCCAGGTGCCAGTGGGAAGACCAGGTGCCTTCATGATGTTTGGATGTCTTCAGGTTGGCCAAGTACCTTTGTGATGGCTTGGCACCTGAGAGATGCCCTAGTACCTGCACAAAGTCCTGGTGCCCACAGAATGTCTAGGCACATGTGTGATGCTCTGGACCCATGGGAGATCCAGGTGCCTGCAGGAAGCCCTGATTGCTGTGGGTTATCCTGGTGCCTACAGGATGCCCTGGTGCTTCTAGGATGTCCAGGTATCTGTGTGCTGTCTAGGTGACTGTGCATTGTCTTGGTGTCTGTGGGTTGACCCAATGCCTGCATGCTGTCCAGGTGTCTGGGTGATGCCCTGGAGCCTGTGGGATCCTCTGGTGCCTGTGGAACATTCTGGTGCCTCTAGGTTGCCCAGTTCCTTTGGGATGCCCTGGTACTTGTGGGAGGTCCTGGTGCCTGGGGGGTGTGGATTCTGCTACCTGCAGGGGGTTCTGGTGCCTACAGGAGCCCCTAGTACCTGCAGGATGTCTGGGTGCCTGTTGGAGGCCCAGATGCCTGTGGGTTTGGGCAGTGAGACCCAACTTTGGGTTGAATTTCATCATCTTGGCATTGGGCTAGTGTAGGCTAGATGAACGTCCATGATCAGAGCAGCCTGCTGCCTCCAAAGACCATGGTGATGCCTGTGATCCATGCTCCTGCCACACAAACTGAACTTAATTTTCTTTTCTTTTTTCTTTTCCTTTTTTTTTTTTTTTTTTTTTGAGGGCACAGGAGTGAGAGGGTAGAATAGGGAAGAATGGAAAGAAGGTGCTATCAAGATACATTGTATGAAACTCAAATTATTAATAAAAGTATTATCAATAAAAAAATGAGAAATAAAAATAAAAATACTGTCCCGAAAAGGTAAATAAATAAATAAATAAAAACGTGTACCCATGAACCAAGAAATAAATTTTTAAAAGGTATAGTTTTTAGACCATGGTACTATTGAGAGATAGTGTTACCCTTTAAGAGGTGGGGCCTAGTTAGAGGAAGTTAGTTCATTGGGAGCTTGTCATGAGGATTCTAGCAACTTCCTGTCACTCTCTATCTGCTTCTTTCGGCCGTGTGCTCCCAGCATATTGTACTGCCTTGCTATATTGCTCAAAAATAATGGGGCCAGTGTTCCAAGAACTGAAACCTCCACCCCTGTGCGACAAAATAAAGGTGTCTTCCTTTTAAATAGGCTCTCTCAGTATTTGTTACAGTAAAGGCATGTTGATTAACTCACCACCTCCCATTCATTCATCATCATTTCCTAGTGAAAAGTATGGACAATTCATCTGTGGACTCATCCCTCTCCAGCTCTCAGTCATGCAGCTGCTGAGACAGGGGACAAGGGGTGGACAGCTCATCCTATGCATGGAATCTGGGTTGGTACAGGTTATTGAAAACTGAACCCAGTCTGTCTTTACTCTGAAAGAGCAAATACTGAACACTAAGCCGAGAGGACACGGAGTAAGAAGCCGTCCACACTCCGGTAGGCTGTTCTAAGAATATAAACGTGATTCATATCCAGAGAATGGGAAAGCCACTGGGAGAGCACTGGGTCCCCTGATGTCAGGTAAGCGCCTGTGTCAAACTGTAAGCACTTACAACATGACTAAGGAGCCACTTTGCTCTCTGTGGATGATTCCACTCCCACCCTAACCTAAAACTGACAGAGTAATGAGGTAGACAGAACAAGGGACTGACGAGTTTACAGCACAGCTGAAAGGCCTGGATGGATGTCTACACAAGAGAGAAATCAATTCCCATCTTAAGTCTCTATCCACTTAAAGGTCTTTGTTTTATCAGCCACCATATAGCCATAGAAGTACTAGAAATAAATACCTTATTGAATCACTGAGTGTGTGGTCGGAGAAATGGCTCCGCAGTTAAGAACACTAGCCACTCTTTTAGAAGACCTGGGTTTGATTCCAAGCACCCATATGGCAGCTCAGTCTCAGAACCCTAATTCTGATGCCATCTTTTGGCCTCTATTGGTACTGCATGTGCTCGGTGCACATACATACATGCAGACCAAATGTTCATACACATAAAATAAACATAAATATATCTTAATTACTCAGCGTCATAAAGTGAGTGAATGCTTAGCAAGTTGTTTTTTTTTTTTTGTTGTTGTTGTTCCTTTTCCAGTCCTGGGCTCAAACCTAGGGTCTTGTACATGCTAGACCTCTATCACTGAACTACACCTCAGCTCCTAAGCCAGGCTCTGAAAATGACACTCTAAATTACTGCACTTTGACATGCTGTGTACTTTGACCCAAAAGGAAGCAATCAGAAATCACCGCCAGAGGTGCTTTCTCTGAAGCATCCTATCTACCTAAAGGCTGGTTTCCCAGAAGATCACAAGAAGAAGACTAGAGTTGACAACCACAGCCAGAATCAAGGCACACTACCCAGACATTTGTACAGTCTATTGCAAGCTCTTCAGACCATTCATCTCCTCTAAAAAAAAAAAAAAAAACACTCTTCACCTAAAAATGCCTCCAGCACCTCTGTTTTCCTCATGGAGAGGGCAAACACACTTCTAAACCTCACTGTTGGGGTCCGGCTCTCCAGCATGTAATAAATAGGGTGCCTTTGCTCCAGTTGTTTTGTCTACTGACCACTTACTTCTTGGGGTGGTAATAAACCTCCAGAGATGCAAGAAAGAGTCCTTTTGCTTCTGCACATGTAAGCACTTTGGGCAGAGGCTGTGTCCCTCATCTCTACCACCAAGACTGGCCTGTGACTTGATGCTGTATACTATGGCCCAAAGAAACGAATATTAAATGACCTTTGTGGGCGCTTCAAAATGCCTGGCAACTGGAGGATCCAATGAACTCATAATTTAGAAGATGTTCAGAAATTACAAGCCATATGCACACTTTGGTTACGACTCTCCTCATTAGGAAACTTGATATTTAGGGCAAGGATATACTTTTCCTCTAAATATGTATATTTGAACTCTCTACTCAAGAATATACATGACATGTGGCCAGCAAGATGGCTTGGTGAGCAAGGGCACTTGCTGCCCAGCCTTATGCCCTGAGCTCAATCCCAGACAGCTGTGGGGGATGGGGATCCTACTCCCCCTACAACTTGTCCTCTGTCCTCCATGTGCATGCTTCTCATGATGCCCCTTTCCCACAACAAATAATGAATGTGATATATATATATATATATATATATATATATATATATATATATATATATATGTAGATAGATAGATAGATAGATGATAGATAGATGTCAATGTCTGTTTTAGAAAGAATGTATATGACATAGACTGTGGATGAAGCTCAATGGTAGCATTCTTGCTGTCATGAGTGTAAGGGCCTGGGTTCAATCTTATCTCTGGGGAAAAGGTCTACACACACACACACACACACACACATAAATACCCACACATATACACACATATATATACACACATACACACACAGACACAGACACACACACACAGACACATACACACACATACACACATACATACACACAAACACACTCACACATACACACACACACACACACACACACACACGTACTATTTGTCTCATGAGACAGACTCTCCAGTGACAACACTGTAAGAGCTGAAGGGCCCCCTATCCAGCACACACATACACACACACACATCTCTACCCCATTCAGTCAGGTGTCCCCTCCACTGCCTTTCCATTGACTCCAGAGTCAGTTGGTCAGTGGCCTTCCTAATTGCTGAGATCCATGATGGAAATGTGACCCAGCTGGGTGAGACAAGTCTACTACAGGATCCTGTGTCCTCCCCCACATCTCACCTCTGCACACCTCCTCCTGTAGTCCAGAGTCCACTTTCGAGGTCAAGTTCAAGGTCCCCTGTCTTCCTGGTCAGGCAGAGGCAGCTCTGCTCCCTGTTGCTATGTCACTTCACCCTTCATTCCCCGCCAGAAGGCCTGTCAGTGCTACACAACCACCTAGGGTTTTCAAACCAATCCCACTTGGTCCTTCCTAGCTACCATCTCCACCTCTCAGAGGCGGAGCTCTCCAGGGTACGGTCTATGTCTTGCTCATTTAATTCTCCAGTACCTACCCCAGTGCCTGGCACTGGCTGATAATTCAATAAGTACCGGTGAATGGATGAGTCAGGAATGGCGAGAGTGGACAGAGGGGCTGAGCAGCTAGGTTTCCTCATGAGACATGCCTGGGCCAACTACACACAATCATGGATGATGCATAGCTACACAGGGCACACGAAAGAGGCACAGTGCCTGCGCTCACACAGATAAGTCTCTTAACATCCAAGACTGAGAGTAAACAAGAGAACGAGAGAAACCTATAGACCCTGAGACTTTCTATCTAGAAAATGTCCAAGGGGGAGCAGTACAGAGGGCTGGAGGCTGCAGTGGGCCATTTAGATGGACAGGAGGGAAAGCCTCACTGGAGACATGAGTTAGTCAGCTTTCTGTCACTAGAATGACATGCCTGAGATAGCCCACTTACAGAGAAGAGGTTTATTTGATTGCAACCTGAGACACATTGAGCCCACGGCTTCAGGCCTATAGTTGCAGTCCATGGTGCAGGGAACGTGGGAGGCAAATACCTCATGCTTAGAGAGCAAAAGACAGAAGAAGAGACAGGGCAATGATGTGAGGGCCTCCCCTAGGCCCTACCTCTCTCAGCGTCCACCACCTTCCCAAGAGCCACCAGAGCAACAGGCCTTCAACACGTAGACCTTTAGGGGGCATTGAAAATCCAAGCTATAGCATAACACTGGAGCTGAATCTTCAAGAACGGGAATGAGCCAGCTTTAGGAACAGACAGGAAAAACAGGCTAGCAGCAAACAGCAAAAGGCTCTTCTCTTTCTAAGGCTTACTTTCTTAAAAAAAAAAATCTGTTTAGTGTCTGTGTGTGTGTGAGAGAGAGAGAGAGAGAGAGAGAGGGAGGGAGGGAGACACATCTCACCTCCCCCACTCCCATCCCCACCCCAACTTCTGTAAAGGCAATGAAAATATCTTAAAGATGGATGAGGAGTGAGTCCCGTGTGATGCTAAGGGACAATGGTGCTCTTGAGCATCCTCATCCTTGCTGAACACCTCCCACAGTGGCTGTCCTAGCTGCCCAAGGAATGTGCTGACAAGGACCTTCCCATAGCTGGACCATCTAAGGCAAGCTGCAGCCCGGCTGGGACTGGCTAAGGCCACTGATCCCCTGCAGGCTGCTAACAGGTGACAAGTTAATCAGAGAAAGAAGCCAGATTCCTCCATATCTGCCACCTTCTCTGGACTGGGTGCAGCCTGGCAAGTCACAACTGGCTTGTGCTTCTCCAGAAGGACGGAAAGGGCGTTCTTCTGAGAACTCGGACTGCCTTCTCCAGTCCAGTTTCCTCTTCTGGGCATGCGAGAGAGTCTTGTGTTTGTAGCCAGAGCAAGGACAGATTCCAGTTACCTCAGGGATGATTCACTTTCGTTCAAAGTCCAGAATGTGTGTTCTCTGAGCAAGGTGTGGAGACGGGGTGGGGTGAGGGATGGTGCAGTGAACATTCAAGTCCGCACACCTACAATTGTGCTTTTGAGAGAGGACCAACAATAGCATTGGCTTCTGCTCTCCACCTCAGCTGCAGCAGAAAGGATAATTTTATATATTCATGTTTTCCTGTCTGACCTCAAATGGCAACATAAGCAGAACGCTGTTGAAGCAAGTGGCGGAACAAGGGCTTAATTACAGGGACCTTTGTCCAACTGACACGCCGATGATTGGCCCCGGGAATGATTCAGCAGTCTTGCCACTGTTCCAGAGAAAGCCCTATCTGGGATGACGTCATGTCTCGCCACACCCACCGTTCCCTTTCGCCTCTTCTCCCCAGAGCTCCAGTCCCATCTGTGGAGCTTGGAGTTGCCATCTGCATTGTGACGAATATGCTTTTTATTACTGAAATAGCATTCCGGTGTCCAACGGTGCCTCTCTAGCGCTTCACATTTAATAGCACCCTAGAAAAGGAAGAAATCTCAGCCCTGGGAGTGACCGAGCTGCACATCCCGCTCTCTCTCTGCAGCCTCCTATGTCCAGAAGTGGGTATTTCATCTCTGCACCCCATGAATTTTTGTACTTAGAGGCAAAGTGATTGTTTAACTTGATCACTGGAAATCAAGCTGTGTGGCTAGACTTCCTACGCAGAAAGCATTGCAGAGTGTGGGGAGAACGGGGCCCGAGCCTGAACGTGCATCTGGGCGTGCCCACACAGGCTTTGGATTGCCAACCTCCAATTTATCAGTCTCTCCCTTTTTCCTGACCAGTAGAACCAGACAAGTGTTTGTGAGAAGCACCCTTGTCTTCATCTACTAATTTTGGTTTTCCTTGCTACTTCTGGAGAGAGCCATTGTTCACTTTATTCCAGGTGTCTGTTTTGAAGAGCAATGGGCAGAGAGCTGGGGTAGGTAGAGCTGTTAAAAAAAATTCCTTGCCTGTGAAAAGAGATCCAAAGAATTAATCTCACCTTTGTCTTCTGCCTCTTAATGATGTTTCGGTACAGAGAGCTCCTGGAGGGGAGAAAAATGGCAGAGGGCGAAACCCCAGTTCCTTGACGTTGCCAAGTGGCCCACAAGCCAAAACTAGGTAGAACTGCTCTCTCCAGACTTCTCATCACATAAGTTAATAAATTATTTTTTTGTCGCTAAAACTAGTTGGATCAGGTTCTATAATTGCTGAGAACATCATTACTATGAGACACCAACTTTCAAGCTTTCTGGCCACAGAGCAAATTAAGAAATATGTTTACTCTGTGTGTGTTCAGAATGTGTGTGCAATACGCCCTAAGGCGTTCTCTGATATTCTGTTTCACTTTTAAAAATTCAGGTCATGACCCACTAAAGTGATTTCCAAGCTCACTGATGGGTCATGACCTACATTTCAGAGAACAATAAGTCATAGGGGGATACAAGCTACAGTAATATCATAGAAAGTACAACAGGGTGTCAGAAAGACACGATAATGAAGCAGCAGCACAGGAAAGAGCTGTCATTTTGAGTGGGAAAGTATACTTTTCAGCAGGGGAAGTGGAGATTCGTGGAATGACAGGGACAATGACGAAGTGGTCCGAAACACAGGCGTGTTCCAACAGCAGTGCATAAGCTTGGCCCGAGGCTGAACTCTTGAGCAACGTGCTGTGGTTGGCCAGGGAGGAGGGTCACCGGGAAAGGTTGGTTTCAGGACATTTAAAATGGCAGCAATTGTTTGTGAGTTGGGTCTATACCTTATTAGAAGCTCCCACTGGCAGAACTTCAAGCTCAAGGTGGGTGAGAAACGCTGTGCTTACGGAGCCCCGCTTCCTCCGTCGCCTCTCTGACTCCAGACACTGCCAAGCCATCACTGTCTCCACCCAGGAGTTACCGTTGATGCTGCACACAGAGCTGGCTTTTCAAAAAAACATCCCCTGGCAGTGCTGACCCTGCACTTCCTCCAAATGAAGCCAACCAGGAGAGGGCAAGAGAGGCCACCCTTCGAGCAGTGAACCCGAAGGACTGGACTTCTTAGTCTTGTTGCACTCAATGCCTTCCTTCTAGAGAATTCGTGTTTGTGAGATCCAGACTCTGCAGGAAGGGGAGGGGGGCTGCGCTACCTGGCACCTCTAGTTAAAAACAAACAAAAACTATCTATTTGTGCTATCTGTAGATTTTAATTACCCACATCTTTCCTTCCCTGCTCTCTCTCTGAAAAGCAAAAGTTGACTCTTCAAATGAAAATTAATTGGTTCTTCTTGGTAACTTTTTTTTCACCAAGCTCAAAGAAATTGGAAAACCAGAGTGGTATTTTCCTGGGAGTCTAGCTATTGTGGATGTTGATTAGGAATTCCCCTCAAATTCCTGGTAGTTTGAAACTAAGACTCAGCAGCTCAGTCCCAAGAGTGGACAGCCTTAGTGCTTTGGGCAAAAACCCCCTTACCGTTCCGCCTCACTGACTTCACATGGATGAAGAAAGCCACTGTGCTGGATAGTTGTCGGTCAACTTGACACAAGCTAGAGTCATCTGAAAGGAGGGAACCTCATTTGAAAAAAATGCCTCCACAAGATCCAGCTGTAAGGCATTTTCTTAATTAGTGATTGATGGGAGAGGACATAGCCCTTTGTAGGCGGTGCCATCCTGGGGCTGATGGTCCTGAGTTCTATAACAGAGAAAGCTGAACAAGCCATAGATAGCAAGCCAGTAAGCAGCACTCTTCCATGGCCTCTGTATCAGCTCCTGTGTCAAGGTTCCTGCCCTGTTTGAGTTCCTGTCCTGATTTCCTTCCATGATGGACTACAATGTGGAAGTATAAGACAAATAAACTTTCTTCCCAACTTGCTTTTGATCGCTTTTTGGATAACCACTAAAACTTATACGAGATATGAGCTAGCATTACGGTTGTCGGTCTCACCCTGGCATCTACAAGGTTTTGTTAGTTCTCTTGATGGGCTCTCTCAACATGATGTGCTAGATGGGAGCTTGCATGCAAAATAAAAGCAAGTGTTATGGTTTAAGTGTGAAACATTCTCCGGAGTCCCAGGTACCAGGGTCTTGGCTGCCAGCTGATGGGCTTTTGACTGGATGCTGAAGGCTCTGGTCTAATCAATGGGTCAATCTCTTAATGGAGCCATTACATGAAGGCACTTTGGGGAGGAGGTGAAGTACAGGAGCAGAGGCCTAGAGGAAGTAGGTCACTAGGGCTTGTTTTTGGGGTTTGTATTAATTAGTTTTCTGTTGGTGTGATAAAATATCATGACCAAACATGACTTATGGAAGAAAGTTTATTTTGGCTTCTGGTTCTAGAGAGAGAGTCCATGTGACTGGAAGGCATGGCAGCAGGAGCAGGAAGCTGAATGCTCATATCTTTAACTCAAAGTGCAAAGCAGAAGCAACACATTCAAAGTGGGGCAAAGCTATAAACTCTCAAATCCCACCCCCAGCAATGTACTTCCTCCAGCAAGGCTGCACCGCTCCCCAAACAGCACCCCAGCTGGGGACCAACTTCTCAGATACCTGAACCTATGGGGGACAGTTCTCACTTAAACCAGTATAAGGCTTTACCATGTTTTGGCCCCCTCCTGTGTTCCCTTTCTCTGATTCTTGTTTATCTGGAAAGAAAGATGCTCCTCTCTTTCATAAGTCCTGAGCCAAAATAAATCATTCCTTCTCCATTTAAGTAGCTTATATCATAGAGAAGGGCTCTATGTAGTCCAAGCTGGCCCTAATTCACTGCCTGCCTCTGCCTTCCAAGTACTGGGATTAAAGTTGTGGGCCACTATGTCTGGCCCTGTGTCAGATATTTGCTCATAACCAGCACAGTGTTTTCAAGCTTTCTTGTTTGGAGGCACGGTGACCCTATCTGCCTAGGAACCTGAAGTGTGGTATCATCTCCTGTGTCCCTGCTCTTCGTTGATTGTCAGACCCTCCCACATGCCCTGTTCTTGTTTCGACTGCTGTCACTCTGAAGTCGTTCTCTGCATCCCTGCAGGCCTTCCAGTGCTTGCCCTCTTCTCCTTCACTTGTCCTCACTTACTCAGAAGAACTTCCCAAAGCACAACTCCTTTCCTTCCTCCATGCCTCCATACACATCAAAGTCTACACTTCACCATGTCAATCAAGAACTCCAATCCTAGACCTCAAGTTATCATGCTGGTGTGTTCTCCCATAATGTCTATTTCATGCCCCAGAGCGAAGGACAGACAAGACGCTCCCAGTACATAATCTTGAAACATGCCTCACACTGTCCTGTAACACCCACTAAACTACTAATATCAGCTTTGTGAGGAGGAGGCTGGGCTTCTGCCATCAGTATCTCGCAGAGCCACACACATGACTTTTATTCAGCAAAGAAATACCAGTTGGGTGAACCAATGAAGACGCAGTAATTAAGAGATTCTGGCTTTGGATGGGAACTGCTTATGAAGATCAAAGATACCCTTTGCTAGCTCTTTACTAAAATATCTATTTAGGATGCACAAATAATTCCTAACAATTGGAAAATCTACTGTCCAAACTTAGAAGAAATGTAGAGTCATTTCAATACCATTAAGGCCAAGATGTCACTCAGACTCAACCAAGCATGAGTCCTTGCCTCCGCCAGAGCAGGCTCGGAACACCAGGAAAGAAGCTAGATGTTTTGTTCTATTTTAGTATCTTACTATTTACTTATTTATTTATTTTTTTATTTTTTGAGACAGGTTTCTCTGTGTAGCCCTGGCTCTCCCGGAACTCACTCTGTAGACTAGATCTGCCTGCCCCTGCCTCCCGAGCGCTGGGCTTAAAGGGGTCCACCACCAAGCCTGGTGAAGCTAAATATTTTCTTTCCAGATTTTGTCCTCTGACTTAAGAGGTTCAGGATCTCAGGAATCCATCCTTTGTTGCTTGGTTCTGTGGTGTGTGTTTGTGTGTGTGTGTGTCTGTGGTGTTTATGCAAATGTGTAGAAATAAAAGGACATTGGTGTCCTGCTCTATCAGTCTCCATCTTATTCCCTTGACACAGGGTCTTTCGCTGAACCTGGGGCTAAGCTAGAGGCCAGCGAGCTTAATGACCCTCCTTTCTAGCGCCCACAACATTGGAGTTACAGGCACATGTTGACACGTCTGATTTCTTTTCTTTTCTTTTTCTCTCTTTTTTATGTAATAGGTAGTGGGGTTTCAAACCCAAGTCTTTATGTTTTCTCAACAAGTGCTCTTACCACCGAGCCATCTCCCTAGCCCCTAGTTGTGTGTTTCGAGGCAGCACTCCATTCTCATCTTTAAAAGAAAGAATTTTAATTATTTCATTATTTTATGTGTAGGAGTGTTTTTCCCCGTGTCCATGTCTGTGTACCTGTGTGTGCCTAGTGCTTGAGACCAAAGGAGGTTGTCAGATCCCTTGAAACTGGAGTTACAGGTGTTTGTGAAATGGCATATGGGTGCTGAGAACTGAACCTGGGTCCTCTAGAAGAACAGCCCAGAAGCCCCCCCCAACAATAGTGCAGGGTGTTGGGGACACATGTGTCAGGATGGTAGGGGGCATAGGCAGATGGTGGTAGTCTGTGCTGGAGAAATATCATTCGAACAAAGATGATGTCACCAATGGAACACGGGAGGGGAGGAGTCCTCTAGCGGTACACTTCAGAGGTGTGTGTTTGGGGCAAATTTAGAGTGTCATATCTCTTCCTCAAATCTACAAAGCCACAGTAAAGGAATATATACTTTGTAGACACAAGGAGTTACACTAACTAAGCCTTGTCTTCAGTTATATAGCCCAGGAAGGGATTTGCCAATATCCAAATGGGAGAATCAAGAGAAAACCACACACACTGTATCCTCTGTCAGCCATGAGGTCAGAACAGCTTTTCTTCTCTGGTTTGCAAGGTTCTGGAATCCTGCAGATGAAAGGAAATAAAATGTTATTTAGAAGTCCGGTGGAAAACAGTATTTCTAAAAATGACATATTTCAGGAATCAGAAAAAGAATTCTAGAAAAAAAAAGTTTTATACTTTTATTAGAATAGAAGAGAATGTTAGCCTTTATGAAGAAGAAAATTATGAGAAAAGAACAGACTGAAATACAATGAAATCAGAGTTAAATAAAGAACTCTTGTGTGGAAAATAGAAGCACAAGGCCATACAGTGGTTTGTGACGAGAACAGACAACAGTGGGTCAGAGAGCACCTGAACATTTGCTGATGTTCCTAAGGAGAGATCAAGGGACGCTGAGCAACAGCCGAAGACTCCATTGTTCATCTTACCAGACCACCATGACACTTTGGCTGAATGCTATTCTATCTATTTATCTATCTATCTATCTATCTATCTATCTATCTATCTATCTATCTATCATTTATCTATTTTAGTAAATAGAGTCTGTTACCCAAAAGCCTCTGTGTTATGAATCAGGATAAAATGGAGTCACGTGCACAGGAAGGATGTGCTCCCTCTGTGGTCCTTTCCACTTCCTGTCCCTAGTTCTATTATGGCACTTTTAATCTTCTACTGTTTACAACTGTTACATATCTGCTTCTGAACAGGAAGTAAAGTCCTGGATTACAGTAGGCTGGCTGGCTTGCTTATGTCTGTAATTCTCAGAATCTAGTACAGAAACCATTAATATTCGAAGGAACAAAACCTCACTAGGCTAGTTAACAGCAGAAGTTTCTTGTTAACAACGGTTCTGAATCATCTCATCTAAACCACCTGCGCACACCCGGAAGGCGTCCCCAGTCCGGAGCCCACTATTCTCACAGCTATGTGATTGCCTAGTGTCTTAGGGTTTTGTTTTGTTTTTCGTTGCTGTAATTAAGTAACCGGACAAAAGCAATGTAAGGGATTAGGGGTTTGTTAGCTCCTAGTTCAAAGTACAGTCCATCGAGGTGGCAAAGTGAAGGCAGCAGGAGCTTGAGGCACCGGACACATGGTGTCCACAGTCAGGAAACAGAAAGAGATGAATTTAAGCTTGCTGATCCTCAGCTTGCTGTCTCCAGGGAGATGGCTTAGTAAGCAAAGGTACCTGCTGCCAAGCCTGACAATCAGTTCATTTTCTGGAACCCACACAGTGGAGTAGAGAACCAGCTCCCAGAAGTTGTCCTCTGACCTCCACATGTGTGCCCCCACCACATACACCCATACGCAATAATAAATAAAATGAACTATATAAAGTATTTAAAACTTATTGCCATTTTTGTGCATTGTCTGTGTGTATGTGCATGTAGGTGTGTGTGGGCGCACTGTGGAGTCTGTTTTCTCTATCCAACTCACATGGGTTCCAGGGACTGAACTCATTACCAGGCTTGGTCAAGCCTTTCCTTACTCACTGAGCTGTCTCAGTGGCCCTTTCCAATTGTATTCCTTTCATATATGTGCATGCAAAGCCAACTTCTAATAGCGTATTATAAGAGCTTCCCTCTAATATAAAAGCAGTGTGAGCCTATTGTACTCAGAGAAGTATAAAAAAGACACTGTCACAGAAGAGAAATTGCTAAGGGGGAGGGCAGTCTACTGTAATCCCAGCATGCCAATCTCCAGCACTTGGAACCTCGAGGCATACAGTGTATAATCCACAACAGATGCTGGAATGGATGACCAAAGCTCTTTGCTGAGCAGAGAGCAGGAGTCTGGTTAGTACATCCAAGCACCTCTGAGCTCTTGGCCATGTCTTCATGATGGCTGTGACCCCAGGAGGTACAGCCATCTCTGTTCCCAGTACCAGCAAGACCTTTGACCCTGTGGCTAAAGTATTTCTTCCATACTTAGAGGTCCTAGGTTTGGGTCTTTTTTGTTTTAAATAAGAGACAGGGTTTAAATAGGCCCTGGTCCCCATGGTGGTCTATAGGGTCTGTGTGAGCTTGAGAAACCAGCTTTCTTGAGAGTTTTCCATCAGCAATGTTGTGGAACTACACAGAAAATGTCCCTCCCTTTCACTGTCAAGAGAAGAGATTGGGTGGCCCAGCCTGCCAAGCACTCAGTTTTGACAAAAGCTTTGCAGGTTTCTGATATCTCAGTGCTTGCTTTAGTCCCAGCAGTAGAGGCTGCGGGGCCTGCTCTCCACCAGCCTGGACAGTCCAGCCTTACATGGGAGTTTCCTCTGCTGGCTTAAGATGTGACAGATGCGAGGAGCTCAGAGGAAAGCCTGCTCACAGCCTCCTGCCTCTGCAGTGACTAGGAATGGCCCGACCTGAGGATACCAGCGTGGGATCTGAGGAGGCACTCTAGAGAGCTGTCCCTACAGAATCCAGAGTCTCTCTTCTGCTGTGGGTAGTGCAGTGACAGGTGAGTCCTGGAACCTGTCCCCTTCACCTCGGTGCAGCCTTCAGGTGAATTGTATTCTCAGTCCAAGGAGGTAGACTTCTGTATCCTTCCAGTAACTCTGTTCTAGTCAGATTTACTGCCCCTTTCCCCCTCAATCATTAACTTTGGAAAAGGGTCTTGCTATTTTCTTCAGCCTAGACTAAAATTGGGCTCAGGCAGTCTTCCTCTGCCACTCTCCTGAGTAGCTGGGACTGGAGGCATGGACCACCACAGTAATCTCAACTTCTTCTTAAAACAAATGTTTTGATCGCTTTGCCTTTAGTATACTGAAATGAAATTTATAGACAATATAATCTAGCGCAAGTAATTCCTTTCTGTCTTTTTTGCTTTCCTTGGGTGTGTGCACTGTGGCTGGTCACTTTTGATGTCTCATTCTGAGCTGTAAAAGAATTTTCCAGCTCTAGGACTATTATAAGGACTTTAAGGAATTAAGTGCCTGGAACATCACTGAGGCTAACCTGATGCTAGGAATGTCGACAGAATAGCTTTTGTGTTTTAGTTAGATTTCTTTTGGCAGAAAATAGCAGGAATTCAACACAAATTAAAATAACAGCAGCAAAGGAAGTAATGGTGACTGTAAACACCAGGATGGCTGATAGGTTCTGGGACTCTTTCTGGAAGCATAGCCTCGAAGACTGACTGAGATCTGATCCTTCCAGACAAGTGGTCCAGGTCCTTAGCCTGCTTCAGAGTAAGGCCCAGCCCACCGGGTAGACACTTCCAAGAAAATATCTCAGGGCCTTGTGCACCAGCACTTCCTCAGTGCCTTCCCCCCGCAGGTGATTACAGAGTCTCTGAAGGCTGAGGAGGGCTGAGCAGCCTCCTTAGCCTCAGACACTGCTGCCTTGTCCAGCCATTCGGGCATCTGAGGCTCTGCCTTGTTGGGCCTATCACAAGCTTTTTATTCCCATTGGTGTTTCTGGGTGTTGCTGAAGAGCAAACCTATCCATAGAGCTTGAGCCTTGACTCAGCATAAACACTTGGAACGGAGACAGGGTGGTTTCCCTCAAAGATCTAAGAGGGTAGAACCAGAGAAACCAAACCCATTGGCCACATTTCAGAAAGGACCACTTACACTTCATCTTGGTTGGCAGCTCACTATCAAAATTGCTTTCTCTAGCCGTTTCCCCCATGTGCTAAGATTTGATCTCTTGTCTTCTAGTGTCTTATCCTCTAGTCCTTTAGCCTCTGCTTGTGGTGTGGTGATCTGCCAGGACAGGGCCAAGAGATGTCTCTTAGCAGCCCAGATGGAGCTGCAGATTCTCTGAAGTTTATTCTGACTCCTTGTCATGCTCACAGAAAACCCATCTTGTATGTTAGCTCTTGACACTTGGAGATGATCTTCCAACGAGGCTGTCACCTCTAGGTGTGTTGCATACTTAGCATTTCAATACAAACTGAAATCCAAGTTTCCATTTTCTCAAACTTTGACATCTCTCATCTCATTTACTTGGCTGTCTTTGGGTTGAGGAAATGTTTGGAGAACCCATCATTCTTTAACCAAAGATGACTGGCACTACAAAGACTCCTCGGTGGTACTCATCTCCTCCTTCTGAATAGCATCTGCAAGTTCTCCTTTGTAAACTAGACGTTAAGAACAACAAAGCACATCTCCAGCTTTTCGGATAACTCTTTTTCCCATCAGTTTGAAGGAGGAACATCTGAGGAGAGCACACATTATAAGTACCACACGCAAGTGACTCACTAAGCACTATCACCAAATAGCACGCACATGTGTGCGACCCCAAGAAGCCTTCCACATAGCCTTTTCCTTTGGCCTGGTCATTACAGATATTTTCTGGATTTGGCTGACTGAAGGTTTCACCAGGTCCCGGTTACACATTGAACAGTTGATTTTAATCATGATTTCCAAGCAGCTAAAGCCATTGTTGCAATAAGACAGAACGGCAGGAGAAATGGCTACAGATCTGCTTCTGAGAGAGGCCTAGAAAGAAGGCATCTGTCTGTCCATGTGGTGCCTCTGGAGCACTGACTGATCTTTGGATTGTTCAATAGATACCTCACAGGCTGCTTCCTGTTTCATGTGCTCTGGCCATGGTTTTAGATAAAGTAAACAGGGCCCCCATGGAACGTCTCTGACCACTAGATGGAGGAACCCCCTTGGCCAGCGCAACCGTGAGGACCAGGACCTATGACTTAAACAAAGATTTATCACCCCTTCCCTTCCCAGCCACCACCACATCCCCTCCCTGCCTGGGCAGGAAGCCACCTGCCACAGCAAAGGTCACTGCTGGGGTCACACTCTCCACGTGCACTACATTTTGAGATCTGACTCCTGTGTGAAGCTGCAGCACCCTCCTTGGTGGTCTGTGAAAGCGCTGTTATCCCAGCTGTTCCGCAAACCTTTGTTGGCTAATGCAGCCTTGCACATAGCTTTCCAAAATTACCGAGGCTAAGACATTCTTTCCGCCCACAGCATCCGCACTGACCCCAGCACCATTTGTCAATGCAACACCCCCCTTCCCCAAGCAGCGTGTCTCACTTCTGTGTGCGTCACCCCACGCCCAGGAGCAGCCCTGAAAAGGGGTCACTGGTCACACCCAGGACTGGTTTGCTCTATTCTGAATTTCATATAAATAGACTCACACGATGTGTCCTTTCTTTCTGAGAGTAGCTGCCTTTGATCAACATGCTGCCCAGGAGAGTCATGCATCCTGTGCATGGGCACAGAAGCTCTTCCTTGCTGAGTGGCTTTTCAATGCACAAATGGAACAGAGCACATATGTGCATCTCTGTTCTCTTCTTGATGGACATCTGGCTACCTCCAGGCTTGGACTATTGTCACCAGGCCACTGCATGTGTTCCTGTGCTGGGCACTTTTGGGCTGTGAGCAATCATTTCTCTGTGTGTCTGCCTAGGAGGAACGCCGCTGTGGCAGGGCAGCGTGTACTTAGATTCACCATGAGCTGCCAGTTTTCCAAAGTGGTTGCTTTGAATATGCACTCTATCTAGTATGTCTTCAGTCCTCCTGATAACCTTGAGTTTGTCAGTCAGCTCCTAGTTGCAACTCTGTACCAGGCCCAGTTTTAGGCGAGAAATACAGCAAAGACAAGACACGTAATATTCCTGTCCTTGACATGTTCCCACGGAGGAGATGAACAAAACACCCGAATAAATGAAGAGGGAACCTCAGAGGTTAGCTATGAAAAATAGAGCCTCATAGGGGAACACGGGGTGCTTCTGCTGTAGCTGTCAGAAAGGTCTCCTGGAGGACTCACAGCCGAGTGAGTACCTGAGAGGCTATGCACAGCTCAGGAGCTGTGGAGCGGGAGCAGCCCGGCAGAAGCAAAAGCTGTGGGTCCGGGGAGAGAAAGGCCGGCATGTTCGCTCACTCTGCAGATGAACAGATGCTGAGAGTCTGCTTTTGCTGTGTGCCGAGCACTGCTCTAGACTCTGGGGATCCTGCGGGGAATGAAATATATGAAGATGCTGGTCATGGGACAAAGCGGTAAGGGCAGGTAGGAGGGTGTGGAGGAGTAAACAAAAGCCAAATAGGACTGTGTAGGCCACAGAAAGGCACTTGGGTTTCCCCTGCAGTTGTGGTGGGAGGCAGGGAAGAGGTCTGTTTGTCTTAATCTCTGTCTTCTCTGTCTCCCCTTTCTCTCTCTCTTTCTCTCTCTCTCTCCCTGTGTAGGTAGATGTGAATGCAGGTACACACTATGCCTGTAGAGGTCAGAGGTTAACCTCTGGTGTTGGTCCTCAGCTTCCACCTTGTTTGAGACAGAGTCTCTAGTTCACTGCTGCTGGCCCTTGAATTCAGGAAATTAATTCTCCTGTCTCCCACTTTACATCTCCTCAAGGAGCACTGGGATTGCAGCCTCTGCTACTGAGTCCAGCTTTACATGGGCTCTGGGGATCTGAACTCAGATCCTCATGCTTGCAGAGAAAGTGCTTTACCAACTGAGCCACTTCCCCTGCCTGTCATGGAAGACTTTTAAGCAGAGGGGAGAATGGTGGATTGGTCAGGAAGCAAGGACAGAGGCAAAAAGATCCATTAATGATTCAGGCTAAGGTCCTCATGCCCATATGACAGCCTAGGCTGTGGGAACCAGGAAGATGGTCTGCACTAAGGATACATTTTGGAGGCTGGGCTGACAAGCTATAATAAGAGGTTAATTGCAATGAATAAAAGTAGGGACCCAGTTTAAATTCTACTCAGTTGGCCTGAGCACCTGGGAAGATGGCAGCAGATGGCACTGGGACTGGAAAGACGGGGCAAGAGGGACTTGGGGAGGAAAAACAACGGCTTCATTTGCTAGCCTGGAAGTGCAAATGAATGTCCAAATAGTGATGTGCAAATGACTGAAACCCCAGGGTAGAGAGGAGAGAGCTGGACTGAAGACAGGTGCTTGAGTTTTGAAAGCTGACAGGGATGACCTAGTGGGAGAGAGCTGGCCAAGGATGAAGAAGTCTAGGAACAGCTGAAAACTTGACGATCCATCATTTTATAGATGGGGAAACTGAGGAACTGAGAAGCTAAGCAAATTGTCCAAGTTTGCAGTATGACAGAGCTTGACTTACTCCAAGGTCTGCATACTAACCTGCTTCACTTCAGCGCCTGTGGTTTCTCAGCTCTGCCACTTAGACATCCCATAATCTCAAGCAAATTAGCCTCTGGGCAGCTCTGTTTCTGTGTCTGTGAAGTGAGAGTAATGATAATTACACACACCACACAGGGCAGTGTGAGGATAAAATAAATTAATAAAATAGAAATGCTCCAAACAATGGCCAGCTCACATGACAGTGGTCCATGGTGGTATGGGAGCCACAGGGTAAGGAGCTGCAGTTTCCATGTCTCCACAGCCAGGCCAGCTGGCTCTATTGCCACTGCACAGGCAGGGGACTGAGGACAGGCCTGTCTTAGAGAGAAACTCTTTTGTACTTGTTACCAGGGCAACCTTTAGTCCTGGAAAAATCTAGCCTTGTCCTTATGCAAGTGAACTGTAATGTTTTTCTATTTTGTCTTTAGAAACAAGGTCTCCCTATGTAGCCCTATATAATGTTCAAGCTGAGAGACAGAAGGCCGGTGCCAGCATGTGAGCCTTGGCCCGCTCCTGTGAGGCTGGCCCACTGGGAATTCTCTTTGGCAATGGGTCAGGATGATGCCCACCTTTTACTTAAGCTTGTAGGTGTTGGGTACTCTGCAGCCATAAGAGTGTAGCTAATTGATATTAGGTTCACTAGGGCTAATTTCACAGTCTTACCTGAGACTCTTCTGAGAGGAATTCGGTTTCGTGAATGAAGAGCCCAGAAAATTAAAAGTTTCAGGGTGTGCTGAGACAGCGCAGTCAGTAAACTGTCTGCTGTACAAGCAGAGAGACTTGGTTTTGATTCCTGACACTTCTGTAAAAAGCCAGGAGTAGTAGTATGCACTGTAACTTCAGTGCTGGGAAAACGGAGGCAGGAGGAATCCTGGGGCTGTCTGGCCAACCTAGCAGAATAGGTGAGTCCCAGGTCCCAGGGAAAAACCCTGCTTCAAAAACAGTAGACAGTTCTAACAAATTACACCTGAGTTTGATCTATGGCCTTTACATACACACACAAACACACATGCACCTGAGCCTACATGTGGACATGAACACACACACATACACACATGCACACACCTGAGCCCACATGTGGACACACAGACATACACACACACCCACACACAAACACCTTAGCCACTCAGGTTCTACCCTCCCAGTCCCTCCAGGAAAGAAGAATTAGACAGTGAAAACAAATCAGAATTTCTCAAAACTTCCTTGGGACTCATCTCCCAGCTTCAGTCCTCCCTGCAGCCTGGTGGTGTTTTTGGCCTGAAAGCACTAAGTCCTTCAGGCAGCCACAGGGTGGGAGCCACGTGAGGACACGCTTGCACTGACCTACTTGCCTTTAGGAAGCAAGGTGGAAAGGAGGGAGGTTACGCTCTTCCTACAGCTCAGATCTGACAGCCCAGCTTCTCAAAGCTCCACAGTATGGAGCTTTTGATTAGGGCAGAGAGAGCAGACCCAGGAGGCCTGGACCCAGGAGCAAATTTGGGTTTGAAGTGTTATTCTCGGCCTGCTGGGCCAGCATCTCCATTGTTCTTCTGCCTGGAGCAGACCTTTATAACACAGTAACTCTCTCAGTGCCACACAGGAGCTTCTGTCCGGCTAGACTATGAGAGTCTGAAGGAGGGAATCAGGCAGCAAGAGCCCATGGAGTCCGAGCTGCAGAGCAGGCTCAGGTTGGCACTGGGCGTGGAGACTCCTTCATTACTTTGAGGTGCTGGCGGCTACAATCAGCCTCCTGGAAGATGCTAACGAACTCCGGTCTGCGGCAGATGGCAGAAGGCAGGCTTTTGATTTCTCTTGTTCCACTGCTTTCTCCTTCTTCAGAAAATGTGCTAACCAAGACATTCCTTTCTTGTGCTTTTGATTTCAACAAAGCCACATACGAATTTTTAACCCTTTTTGATCTGACCTTCCCCAGATCATGAATTTAAGGAGCAACAGCCTCTTAGGAACCAGGGAGAACATTACCCAGCATCTTTCTTCAGCTCCTTCCTGTGCTTTTTACTCCCCCCCCCCCCCTTTTAGCACAGAGGAATCACACTTTCTCTGAACCGAGAGGGCTGATACTCACCAACACTATGAGATCCACTGTAGGTGTGGATCTCATTTTCCTCCTGTCTGAGACAGGCAGGGGTTATTTTTTGGTAATTTTTTTACTCTGCCTTAAGACAGGTGTGCTGCCCTGACACAGACACTCACACATGAACTCATAAAGTGAGTAACTAGCTTGTCATATCCTTTCCACATGCAGGCACCACGCTAAGCAACACCATGACACTGCTTTAACCCTAACCCTTACCTCCCTTAACCTTAACATTCCGTCTGAAAGTGGGTCCTGTGATCAGCTCATTTCATAGATAAGGAACTGAGAAGAAGGAACTTATTCAAGATCAAATGGCCAGGGACAGAAGCAGGCAGTACCATTCCCAAGCCAGAGCTTTGAGGCAGTACATTCTTCTATGTTCCCTGATGAATAGGTGGATGCAGGGTTGATGTCCCGATTTCAAATTCTTGTTTGGGGGTGAGATATGAAAAGGCTCACTTGTGGAAAGAGACTTGAATAATTTAAGAAGGTGTTATTCCAAACTCAGAGACAGAGGAAAGAACGGCCATTATTCAGAGAGGCTCTGCATAGAAAGTCACCCCAAAATGTGATAGCTTAAACCAAAAGCATTGTTGCTTTCAGCTTTGTGAGCCAGGGCTCTAGGCAGTGTTCAGCCAGGCAGTATCAGGATCGCTCCATATGAGATGGTCAGACTGGCCAGACCAGAGCCTTTCTCAGATCTCACATAATCAGGGGCTTGGCGTTAGTCACCAGCTCTGCTAAGGTCAAATGGAAATGGCGTCTTGTCTGCCTCACTCTCTGAAACCTGTCCAGCCAAAGGGCCAGCCCAAGTTCAAGGGAAGTAGAGCAGATTCCTTTGGATGTAAATATCTTTGCAGACATTACCCTGAATATCGTCCTGGTGGTGGCAGATGGCCAAGTGTTTGGCTAACATTACAGAAAGTCCCACTGTGGCCATTTTGCTAGAAGGGAAAAGATTCTCTAGAAATCATACTGCCCTCATTCTCTCAACCCTACAAGATGTAGGAGGTATCTGTTGGACACAGACCGTCTGTTCCTTCAGGTGAGGACAGTCTTGTGGGTCTCTGACCAATTGGATCCAGTGCAGGTGGGACACCCTCCCTCGACCCAAGCAATCTGCCAAGACAGACTGTGGGCAAAGGGGAGGGGCAGAGGGTGTCTGCCCCATAGAGTACTCAGAGGCAATGTGCCAGGGATGTTGCCCTGATTGCCAAGGTAAGTGAGGCAGGCAAAACTAACCTCATCTGCCAAAAATAATCAGTTCCACATGCCTCTAACAAAACCTCAACCAATGCCTCATCAGACGCAGCAAGAACTTTAAGGAGATTCAGACCTTAACGAACAGGGCATTTACAACCTTCATATACAACACATCCACACATTCAAGGTTAAATGTAGGAATGTATACCTGGTGTCCTAGTTACAGTTTCTATTGCTGTGATGAAACATCACGACCAAAGGCAACTTAGGGAGGAAAGGGTTAATTTGGCTTATGCTTCCACATCACTGTTCATCACTGAAGGAAGTCAGGACAAGGACTCAAACAGGGCAGGAACCTGGAGGCAAGAGCTGATGTAGAGGCCATGAAGGGGTGTGGCTCACTTGCTTGCTCAGCCTGCTTTCTTATAGAACCCAGGACCACCAGCCAGAGGCAGGCACAAAAATAGGCTGGGCCCTCCCTCACCAATTACTAGTTAAGAAAATACCCTACCGCTGGATCTTATGAAGGCATTTTTTCCCCCAATACAAGTTCCCTCCTTTCTAGCTTGCATCAAGTTGATGTAAAACTACCCAGCATGCCTCAGATAAAAAGATAAAGCAGACTATGACCAGATGAAGACTAATTGCAACTTAAGAATTGCTGGGGCCAGGGGCAGTCTCAGAGGTCACGTTTAACCCCAGCCCTGTTTCACACGGGAGAAGACCAGAGAAGTGCGCACTGCAGCCTCTTGCTATTCTAACGCTGATTGATGAAAACTGAATGCACGTCAGTTAGACCGCTTGTCAGGCATTTTGATTGGTGATGAGAATTCAAGGTGGCTTAGGACACAGTTCTTGCCGTCAAAAAGCCTACTGTCAAGGCAGATTGTGGAGAAGGGCGCGCTGAGCAAGCACCACCACAGGGCTGCAGGGTCCAAATGTATTCAGAACCGGGCTGGGGGCTAGGACAGGAGGCCCACATGTCAGCTTCAAGTCCCTTGAGTGATGTCTATGGATTATATTAACAAGCTTACTTTTACAAACAAAACGTTGTCTACTGAGCCATCCATCAGAGCCTGTGTGACAGGAGGTGTTCAGGGAGTCTCAGGGAGGGTCTGTCCCATGGGAGGTGATAAGCTTTAATCCACAGCCTCCGGTTTCTAATGTTTTTTCTAGGTGGGGTCTCAGGAGAGCAAGACAAAAGAGGGAATCCATCATCAACCTACCTGGGTAGCTCTTGGTCAGGCCATAGGCGTGGTTACAACGGATGTTCAGATTTGAGAAGAACTCCGAGATACAGAACAGCACAAACATGGTAATTAAAATCTCCAGCCTCAAGCTGGCCATACCCTCCAGGGGGTGTCAGCCGCTGAGCTGAGGCCACATTGCACTGCCCCTGCCACCCTTTCAACATTTCTGTGAGGTAGCCATGACAGTAAGCAATCCATTTTGCAGATGGAGAAACAGAGGTTTAGAGCATAAATCCCATCGCCCGGTGTCACAGAACTACCAAGGGGGAAGATTCCGAGCTGAGGGTCGGAATCAGGACTCTGTTCATGTTGCCAAGCACTCTACCACGGAGCTGCACCATTTTGGAGAAGAAAACCAAACTGAAGTGTGCTGCTTCACTCACACAGTCCCTCTCCAGGCTTCGTTCCCCTTCCTTGTTAGAAATGCCAGTGTACAGACCCCTCCTCAGCCCCTTCAACCAAAGCCTGCATTTAAACGCAGGGGTTTGCATGTTGTGATTTGCCACCCTGCCCGACCAAGGTCAGGGTCACACAGCGCTGAGTGGTCCGCGTCCCTGGGCCTGGGTGCAACCTGGCATCCGGGTTTTTATTACGCCGCCCTCAGCAGAGTCTGGACTTCACCCTCTGAGGTCCACTAAGCAAGGTGATGGGCCGCGCTAAGCAGTGACGTCACTGCGGCAGAGCCAAAACCAGGGTGGGGGCGTGCAAACCGCATCAGAGAGGGCGCGAGACAGTGGAGGGGACTCCCGGGCAGCCCCGGCTTCGGGATGGGAGCGAAGCGGAGCGGGTGACCTTTCTGCGTGCCCGGCGCCTAGCGAGCGCGCGGAGCTTGAGGGAGGGGAGGGGAAGAGAGGGGAGGGAAAGGTGGTGGGGTGCCGCGGCGCGCGCAGGCGCAGAGGTGTGGGAGCCGCGGGGCGGAGGCCGGTGGGGCGGGGTGACTCAGCGCGCCGAGGCGGTGTGGGGGCGGCGAGCGACCGGAAGCCAACCGCAGCCGCCGCGGGCCCAGCCTGCCTGGCAACAGGCAGCGCCCCCCCGCCCCCCCCGGAGGGGAGGAGGGCGGCCCGCAGGTGCGGCGTGGTGGCGCGGCTTTGTCCCCGCACGGCCCGGGGTTGCGCGCCGCCCGCTAAGGATGAGTCATGGCCGGGTGCGTGGCCAGATGGTCCCACCCGCAAGGATGCGGCCCTCTGCTGCGCCCCGCCTGCCTGTGGCGATGGGAGGGGTAGGATCGGACCAAGGCGGATTCTGCATAGCACCCCCAGGGATGGAGAGGTCCAGCCACCCGCAGCCGGCGAGGGTTAGGAAGCCCGGTAGCAGCCACGCCCGAGGAAGGATGTTTTTAAGACGCTTGAGGGGCTGGAGGGAAAGTTCGTCCCTGGTCTTCTGCTCCACACCTGCCTGAGGGATGGGTACAGCCCCAGTGACTGGCCCAGAGCCATCTGGAGGATATGAAAAAAAATGTAGAGCCCCCTACCCTGTTCAGTAAAAGTGACAGCCAGGACACCTGCGTTTTAACAAGTATCCCAGGCCTTTTCAAACTAGCGGTGCTCTTTGCACGTCACCGGTATTTAGAAGATGGGTGGGTAAGGGCTTGTGCTCCTGTAACATTCTATCTGCTGACTAGTGATAGGTTGAGGATATACCTAGGCAACATAACTAGGGTCAGCTGTAGGGGTGAAATCAGTCACCAGTCCTCACCCCCCCCCCCCCACACACAAATGTGTGCTATAAGCACAAGTCAATGTATTGCTCTACGGTAATTCCAAGAAATTCTAAACCCTATTCTGTACCTTTTGTTTTCCAAGACCTGCTGTAGCCCTGACTAGGCTTGAACTTCAGCTTTTCCTACAGGCGTTCTCACCATCCCCACCCCCTTCTTTGTATCCCCTTCTTTGCAACCAGCAGCAGTTCCTGGCACTTGGGTGCCTTTTGTTTTTCTGGTATGGTACCGTGTGTGGATATTGTGCCTTAAGCCTACCAGACACTAAGACACATGAACTTCCGGAGTCTAGTACTTCTTGATAGATGTCAGCTCAAATGGGCTTTTTACATAATCTCTAGTTTAATAGTCTATCAAAGGAAGATAGAGAAAAAAGTCATTGAAAATTAGGCTTAAGACAAATTTATCCTTTTGCTTGGCAAATGTCATCTTATCTTGTTAACAGCCTGTATCGAGGGGAAAAAAAGTATTTCCAGCAATCTGAAGTGTGGCCACAGATGTCTCCGGAGGAAGATGGCTTTGATTCAAATCTCAGCATGTCCACTTTCTAGCCACATGACCTTGGCCTAATTTGTGGCACCCATGCTTCCATTTCCCTTATTGAAGTAGGTATATGTATCTTGTGTTAACTACACTCCTGTATGCTGTCTGAAAAGATTTACAAGATTTGTTGCTGCTGTGGTTTGTTTTGCAATGTAGCCCCCTCTTTGTATAGGAGGGAACCATGGCTAGAGATGCCATGCAGTTCAGCCTGTTCCCTCCCAGTCCTGCCCTTGCTTTGTCTCATCTCTCCTGATTGGCTGTCAGACATTAGCCATGACTGTTATCATGAAGTAACATGTCTCTGTGTGTTCTTGTGTTTCTGTATAGTCAGTAACTCTATGTACCATGAATTAGCATAAACACATTACTTAAGTTAATTCATCTAATTCATCTTCTTACTTTCACCTCCCAAATAGGCATTAATATTTTAATCTGCATCTCTCAAAGAAGGAAAGTGCAGAGGTTTTGAGAAACATCCAAAACCACACTCTATACGGGAGAAGCAAAGCCTGTCATTGAACATGGTAGCCTGGCTCCTCAGCTCTGGTACCTAACCACTGCACTGTGTGACTGTTACATAGTCATGTGGATTGTGTAATGAGGGAGGGCTACCTCTCTCTTGACCCATTAGACAGCAAGTTTGGGATTTTCAGCCTTTCATCAATACCCTACCTCTATGTACAAAGCTCCCTCCTAGCCTCTGAAATTGGTGTCAACATGAGGCTATTTAGAGGGGCTTTGAAAAGCTTTGAGTTCAAGCAAGCATCCAATCCAAGGTTGACACACAGTCAGCTTTCATTGAAGGCACATTGGAACCCAGGGACTGTGAACAAGTCTCTCCAGCCCAGGGCTTAGAAGTGCTCCCTGGAGGTGAGGTAGTAGTGGTTTGCAAGCTCCATCCATTGACTTCAGCCTCTGCAGATTGCCCCCCCCCACACACCCTGGACCACAGTCTGATACCAGCCCCACACGTGGCAGCTGTTCATGTGAATATGTATTAACTTGTTCCTCTTACCTCATCTCTGCTCTGGCCTTCTGTCTCCAGTCATCTCCAAGGTCAAACTACAAATTCTCCTCTGCACCACCACGGCCTAGGCCCTAGAGTCTAGTCTTGTCATTGGGGCACAAGTGTTTGTGGTGACAGTAGCAGTAGAGGCAGGAAGGGTGGAGACATTCTTATCTCTTTTTTAGTTTATTGTAATCTTTTTTAAGACTTTACCAGACATGTCCAACGTTTTGACATTGTGACATGAAGGTGTTATCTACAAAGTTCATACTATACAGTTGAGTTCCAGAAAACAAACAAACAAGAAAGCCATAGAAATCTCTTCATGCTCACAGTTTTGCATTGGGCTGTACTCATAGCTCCCCTAGGCCACAGGCTGGACACACCTACATCCTTAACCCTTTAGCCATTTTGCTCGGGATCAATTATATGCCCATCGCCCAAATTCCTACACTGAAGCTTAGTTTGGCTAAAATATGCTCCTCTAAAAGTGTGTATTAGATAATCTGCAGGGGAGTAGGGCCCTCAGGCATCATTAATAGGTTAATGTCCATGGTAGAAAGCCCTGAGGCTATGAAGTTGAGCCCTTCTACCTTCTGATGTGGGATGGTACAGGCTTACTGCGTGTAGTGGCTCAACCTTGGACTTCCATCCTCTAGATCAGTGGCTCTCACCCTAACGCTGCAACCCTTTAACACAGTTCCTCACGTTGTGGTGACCCCCAATCATAAAGTTCTCTTTGTTGTTACTTCATGACTGTAATTTTGCTACTGTTACAAATAGTACTGTAAATATCTGATATGCAGGTGGTCTTAGGTGACCCCTGTGAAGGGGTCGTTGACTCTCAAAGGAGTTGTGACCCACAGGTTAAGAACCGCTGCTCTAGAGCTATGTTCTTAATCCATCACCCAGTCTGTGGTATGCTCTTACAGCACACGAAAGGACTCTAGATGAAGCCTCAACCCCCATGTGATAACATTTAGGTATTTCAAGTGGTGTTTTGGGGAGACAGGGTTACATGCAGTCTTCAGGGAGGTACCCCATGATGGGATTAGAGCCCTTACAAAAAGAGATCACAGGTGCACAATACTCTCTTCTTCCCTCCTCTCCTCCTCTCTTCCTTTTTCTTCTTTGTGAGGACACAGGAAGTAGCCATCTGTTCTCCAGCTGAGACCCTCTAGACACCCTGTGGCATTTTAGCCTTTGATTGTAGACTGAGTTTCTACCATGTGGTAGGCCTCACGCTAACTTTTACCCTGGGGTAACTCCTTCAGGGGAGCCTTGATCAGCGTTCTGTGGAGGCCATTAGGGAAAGCTATTTCTCTGGCCTGGGTAGAGACCCCAACTTTCAAAGCCGAACAAAACTTTTTCTAAAGTGCGCTAGTCGGTCACCTGCCCAAGGACCACCCCTCAGGAAGATGAGTTTACTTTAAGCAATGTTAAAGATTCGGGAGAAATAATTACCCCTTTAATGAGACAGTGTACTTTTCCTTCCCAGAATTCCTCTCCCCGGTGTAGTCGCTTACAGAGCCACAGCCATACAGCTTCATAATTCTGCCTGGTTCTCTGAATTACTCAGAAAAGTGGAACATTTCATCTTCTACCCTGTACCGAGCATGCTTACCTTATACTTTAGATGTCACTTTTTCTCCAAAGCTCCCTTCTCTGCCATGTGGATATTTCTACCACGTGGCTGATCTCCAAGGCCAAGTCAAAGAACATGGAGTTAGGCTACCTTTTCTCCATCCCAACCCCTCCAGGCAGCTGCCTAGATTCACAGCTTGCTTGACTTGAAAATTTTCTTTTAAACTCTAGTAAAATTGCCCTCAAGCTTCCTTTGGAGTTCATTCATAAATTCTTAGATTAATAATACTATTAACCCCAAGAGAGGGACCCTGAATTCCCCAATAGCATGTGACAACTTTAATGGGATTCCTCAGTAACACAAGTACCTGATGGAGCCTTTTTTTTTTTCTCCTGGCTGCCTGGCCAGGTGGCCAATAGACAGCCATACCTCCTTGTTTCTCAAATCTGCCTTCAGAAAGAGAAATGACCACTCTCTCTACCCATTAGTGAAGCCTCATTTTGGAAAATACATGGAACCCACAGGATACTGTCCTCCCTTGGTTTAACCTGGAGTCAGTGGTGCTGGGTGGTGACCAACAGACCCATTTGCATCTCTTCTCTGTTGTTCCCTTGCTTACCCAGCCCCCAGGCAGTCCTGCCTACAAGAGGGTGAACTGAGTTTCACTTCCTCTGGAGGAGATGCGAATAGACAGATGGGCAGCAAAAGAGGGAAGAGGAAGGGAGGTAACCAATATTTATAAAGAGGCCCCAATTGCTTTACCAGAATACCACAAGGAACCACTCAAACATGCCTAAGCGCACAGGCTAAGAGGAACCAAGCCCTGCCCAAGAACACTCAGTGAGAAAGGACTGGAGGAGGGTAGGAGGAAAAGTCTGAGGCTACTCCAAGCACACCATCCCTCCACACACTACTGCCTGCAAGAAAGGAAGCCAAGAGCAGGAGCAATGACCAGCTGACTCTTTATCACCATTGGTACCACCCACATCCACTGCACACTGTTGGACACCCAGCTACTAAGTCCAAGACTATACTCCCTGTTCTTAGGGATCAGTGCTCCCTCTGTCAAATGAGGATGAGTCCTGAACAGGTGGTCCTGAGGGTGAGCTGAGGAGGCCTAGGGTGGAAGGGAAGGTGTTGGCATCTCTGGGCTTATGCCAGGTGTTGTCCATGCTGCGAGGTCAACAGACTCTTGCTGGGAGATGGTGTCCAAGGCTCAGCTCACATCTGTCCAGTGCTAACGGCTCATGGACGGTAGGATCCAGGAGGTCCAGGTAGCACACACTGCGGCCCTCCGTAGATGATCTTAAAAGGAATGACTGATGTCTGGAGACTTTCACAACTCCATAACAGAACCAAACCAGACTCTTACCTCCCCTGACTCCAAAGGAAGAATGGGGACTTGGAGTCCAGTTGGGTTCTGTCTCTATCTGGATCCCAGAGATGCAGGGCACTTGACAAAGCCTTTGCCTCTCCTTTTGTGGAATCTGACTCTCCAATGGTTCCTGCGTCATAGGGTGAGTGAAGAGCAGCTGAGAGGTAGATGGAGGATGGATAGATGGCCACTCTCTGACCAGGATACAGAGATGCTGAGGGGTTACATGACTTGCCTGCAGTCAGCGGCTAGTGAACTATGAACTCTGATTTAAATCCAGCCCCAGGGAACCTCTAGATTGCCCCCATTCTTCACACAAAGAGCAGATCCACAGACTCAGCAAATACCAAGTGAAGACCTGGGAGGAGAGAGAGGAGGGAAGTTGGAGAGAGACCTTGGGCCTGACAGCCCTTAGGGCTCACTGTGGGTGGCGTCCAGGAGATGAGCTTTGTAGGAGAGAAGAGCTTGGCCTCTGTTGAGATGTTTTTTGTTTTGTTTTGTTTTCTGCAGTTCCTTATTGCTGATATTTTTCAAGAACTTTTACCTTTTAGAAAATTTATTTAAATTAGTATACAAAATAAACTGTTTAATGGTGACGTTTTCATGGGTGTGTATCATGTACTTTGTTCATATTCACATGCCCATATTTTCCTCTTTCCCAACTCCCAACCGATTTCCCCATTTACTTATTTATTCGTTTATTTATTTACTTTTATTTATTTTTACTGAGTCTCACTATATATCCTTGGCTGGTCTGGAACTCAATGTAGACCAAACTGGTCTCCAGATCACAGAAATCGCTTGCCCCTGCCTCCCAGTGCTGGGATTAAAGCCATGTACCACCCACCATACCATGTTTTGTATGTTTGGTTTTGTTTGTTTTTTTTTTAAGACAAGGTCTCTCTATGTAGCCCAGGCTGGCCTTAAACTGTGACTGTGGATGGCCTGCCTTGGTCTCCAGAGTGCTGGGAGTAGAAGTGTGTGCTTACCAGGGTTGAAGGTCAATGTCCTCGGGATGCGGACAAGCCTGGGAGAAGATTCAGAGAGTAACAACTAAACAGTCTTTTGTTTGTCCATAACAGAGAACCTGGGAGGGAGCAGGAGGCATGACATGGGCAGAGCTTTGTCCTTTCCAGAAGGCCGGTGGCCCTTCGGGGAGTCTCTGTAGACCAGACGCCTTTGGCGACCACTCAGTCCCCAGCCCCTACAGGTGATGGGCAAGGGAAGAATAGGAGATCTGGCCGTCAAGCCCTGGGCCCCCACCTGTTTCTGGCGTTGGTTCTTCTGTGTGCACACTGAAGAAGAAGGGCTGTTGGCAGCCCTTGTCCTGCCACCTGTGATCACAGGATTTAATTAGGATCTCATCCCTCTAGGAGAGAAGTATTCTCCAGCCATTGTGCAGGTCACTGGCCATCCAATACAGCCTGACCACACCCATAGAACTGGCTGTGTGTCTCCAGTCCCAGAATCCACATGCCTCCCTCCTCAGGGTGCCCCCTTGCATTCTGGAGTGCACTCTGAATAGGGCTGCCTAGGCTGGCATTATCCAATTGCTCAACATCTCCTTTTGTCACACCATTTTCCCCAAGCTGCCTGGCTCCGAAAGCCTCCTTCTCAGACAGACAAATGAGGCTCCAGCCTCATTCTGCCCATGCTCTGAAGAAAGGAGAGAGATCAAAGGCCCTGCCTCCATGTAGCAGTAGCTGGATACAAGGCACAGAGCGCTAGGGTAGCGGGTGTCATTAGCTGACGCCAAAGCTGGGCCGGTGCCCTATTTAAGGCTGCGGCTTTCTTATTGGGCTCAGCTTTCAGCTTCAAGGGGCATGACAAGGGGCCACCATGACAAGTACTGGGACAGGATCTTCATTAATCACTTCCCCCAGGAGGATGCCCTTGCTAGAGCTGACCCCTGACACCTGGAAGGCCCCTCTCTCTTCAGCCAGACAGATGCTTCTGGGTTTTAGAAGAACCTAATCAAAGGGATCCGAGCCAGCTTCTGGGAACAGAGACTAAATGCAGCTACTGGCCATCTGGGCTACAGTCCAGGGCTGTGGGGTCCCTGGAGAGCAGAGAGCATTGCAGCTTCATCCTGGTTGATGGGTAGGCAGCTTGGACAGAACAAACATGACTTGGCCTGGGAGCATCTTCAGGGTGAAAACTGGCTCCTGGTGTCACTTGGCAGCACTTAGGAGACCAAGGACTTTGGGGGCATCTTAAATGTATTTACGCATCTGACCATCACTCACCCGAGGTAATATGGCATTTCCAAATGGGGAAACAGACACCCAGGAGGATACGATCCCTGAAACTCCTAAGTGGGAGAGTGAGGCTTTGAACACAGGTCGTGGTGCTCTAGGGTCCAGGCTTGTAACTGGTCTCTTGCGGTTATAAACTAACAAAGGATGGATCTGTAAAAGAATAAGTGAATGAGGGAATGGATGAAACAATCCAGTAACAGTTTGTGATGAGTAGGACAGAAAAGCCTTATGCTCAAGACTATTCATCTATTAATAGCTTTATGTATGGTTTGGTTCTGGGGGCTGACCTCATGTATCCAGACTAGCCTCAAACTCATGCTCCTCGCTGCCTCTGTTTCTGGAATGCTGGGGTTCCAGGTATACAGCAACAATCCTGGCTCCCATCAGCAGCTTGATAGGAACTATGAATGCACTGTTAAAATTTGCCCCGTGAATTTTTAAGGTGTTATTACCTTAAATGCCCCTAAGTATCTGGTGCAGCTAGACTTCCTGGTTGGACACTGTGGTCCTTGTGATGCCTGATGTCTTAAGTTACTTTTCTTTGCTTTGATGAACACCATGGACCAAAAGCAACTTGTCAGGAATGGGTATATTTGGCTTATGCATCCCAATCCCAGTCTGTCACGAAGGGAAGTCAGTGCAGGAACCTGAGGCAGAAACCTGGAGGCAGGAACTGAAGCAGATGCCATGGAGAAATGTGGCTTACTGACTTACTCTCCAGGCTCTCTGTCTCTCTCTTTCAGTGGCTTTTTGTATCTCCCAGGACCACCTCCTCAGGGGTGGCACCTCCTACAGGGGGCTGGGCCTCCCACATCAATCCATAATCTAGAGATGCCCCCACAGACTTGCCTACACACCAATCTAGTGGGAACATTTTCTCAAATGATGTTCCCTCTTTCCAGATGACTCTAGCTTGCGTAAAGTCAACAAAGAAACTAACTAGCATGCTAGGTAAGTAGATTCTGGGAAGATATGTACTTATGTATTCAGTTTATAATGAGAAAAAAAGCAAAGAATTGGGTGTTTCTGTAGAGAGCACACGAGTGGTTCAGGGGTACAGTTCTGGAAGCCTCTAGGCCACAGAGACCTGCACCTCTCCCTGACCTGGGGAGGGCCCCTCCTCATCTTTTGACTAATAACAAGATGTGCTCTTCATTCCATCGCTGCATCCCGCATTCCAGTCCCAGCTCCCTCACCCCATCAACAGGTGATCTCACCTGTTGTCACACCAGACAGTGGACTGCCTGGAGCAGTGTGCACACACACATGGCTGCCACCTCCCTGCTTGCTGTGGCTGGTGTGCCCCCCCCCCCAAATCCTTGTCATGGAAACATCCCCAGTGCAGTGGTGTCGGCAAGAAGGTCTGGGGGAGATGCACAGTGGAACAGAGCCGTCAAGAACAGAACAATGTCTCCATAGGGAGTAGGCCATAGGGTGCCAGGAGGCTGGGTTTTTGCACCCTCTTTCATAAGAATTCTCTTGCCTTCTGCCTCCCAAGTGCTGGGATTAAAAGCATGGGCCACCACACCTGGCTCTGACTTAGCTGCATGAAGGGCTATCTACCACAGACCTCTTGGGCTCGTCCCCAATGACATTTTGCACCAGAGAGCTGAGACTTTCCTGTCTGTCCCCACAGGATGCTCAGGGGATTCCCTGGCTGATGCCTGGAACAGTGTGCTGTGAGCTACTGTGTAGCTCACCAAAGAATACAAGGAAGCATTTTCATAGGTGCAAACCCTGCCAGACCTCAGCAGAGGGAACCACCTGTCATGCCAAGCACCGTACTGGACAGTGGAGTCCTGGTCATCTGACCCCAGGGGTTTTATTGACACACAAGCTCCTCAGGTGTTCTACTGATAGCACATGCAGATCATGAGGAGTAGATATCTTTTACATAAAGCCAAAACCTGCAGACAATATAAAATGCCAAGGCCTAGGCAGCCCTTCCCCCAACAATGCACAAAACAACCATTTCAAACATAACCCGAAATGAACTTCTACAACAGATGCCCATTAGACTTGCATTCTTCTTTGTGTGGAAGGTGCTAGGAGTGACAGTTGTGACACCCCCACCCTGCTGTGATGGCTGGCATTTCCTCATGCTGTGACAATCAAAATCTCCCACCATCAAGCCCTATTGTCTACAGTGTCTATTGCCTTTCCCTGTCCCGTCTGCTCCCCGATGCCCCTGTAATTTGGTTTCTGTTCCTTCTCTGTCTTCTGCTTACATTGGTAAACACCAATGTGATGGCTCATATTGATTGTAAACTCGACACGATCTAGAATCACAAACCTCTGGGCATGTGTGTCTGGGAGTGTTTAGACTGGGTTGAAGTGGGAAGATCCTGTAATTGTTTTCTGATAATTTTTTGTAGTTTCTGTAGCTGAACTCTGAAGCCTTATTTGTTTGGAGCCAATTGTAACTGTTACTTTTTCACTCTTAACTGAACTCTGCCTCCTGGTTCTCTTGCCCAGCTTGTAACTGCTGGTAACTGATTCTCTTGCCTCAACTGCTACTGAGACAGATTATTAACTTGGAGCTTTTTTTTTTTTTAACCCTCTATCTGTAAAAGGTTAGAAAGAAAAAGAGAGAAAGGAAGAAATCTTTACAGCTCCTTCTGGCTGTCTTTATCTGTCTAAACCTGGAGAACTGGACTAACTTCTAACATCTTCTGTCCCATTAACTGTCCTCTAACGTGCTTTCCCAGCAACTGTCCTCTGTCTCAGCCTGGGAGCTGCCTTCCATCCACTGTCCCTTGCCACTCACTGTCACTGCCTCTTTTATAGGGCTACTAAACCGTTCCCAGAAGTCCATGCAGCATGTAATCATAAACAAGACTGAATAGTACAAAAACTTCTTGGCAAAGACTCCCTACAAGTTCCACCCTGGATGTGGGCAGCAGCATCCCATAGACAGGGACCTGGACTGAATAAAAAGCAGAGACCAAGCTAAGCACTGGCATTCATCTCTCTCTGCTTCCTGATGGCCTCCAGCTTCCAGCGCTGGCTGCTGGTGGTCCTTCCAGTTGGGAGGCTCCTGAGTCCTGTTAGGTTGGAAGTGAGATCACGGGGTGGAGAGGGGGGTAGGGGGAGGATCTGGCTCACTCACTCAAATGTCTGTAGTTAAAACAGAAACCTGTCTTGGCACCTTTCTTCCCTAGCAAGGAGAAGGGGGGACCTGATGTCTTCCAGGTAGCCACACAAGGGGAACTAGCTCAGATCCAGGACACTTTCCCTGGTACACTGTAAGCTCCTGAGACTTGTTGGTGTCGGAGGTAGTTGTGCCAGGAAGTGCAGCTAGTACAGAAAAGGGGAAAAGAGTATAAACATAAAATAGAAAGCTGGCCACAGCCTGTCCCGCTGCCAGGGCCCTTGGTGACTTCCTGTTGTCTTTAGAGTGAAGAAACTGCTCCCACTGCTCCAAAGCCACACAGGTACTCTGCTCACCCCATCCCTAACCTTGCTGTCTGTGCCAACCACTCTACCACCCACCCCCACATGCATCCTTTATTCAACCAGTGTTACCCAATCAGTCTTTCTATGACAGGTCATAGGTCCTGTCCCAACCCTCCAAAACCCAGAAGACAGCTATTTAGGCAACATCCTGCACTTAAGACCTTCCCATCAATTAGGTAGAGACGCCAAGGGAGAAATTACCCTCTAGATGGGTGAGGCTGTGGAGGGTGAGGCTGTGTGGAGGGGTGAGGCTGTGTGGAGGGTGAGGCTGTGTGGAGGGTGAGGCTGTGTGGAGGGTGAGGCTGTGTGGAGGATGAGGCTGTGGAGGGTGAGGCTGTGTGGAGGGGTGAGGCTGTGGAGGGTGAGGCTGTATGGAGGGTGAGGCTGTGGAGGGTGAGGCTGTGGAGAGGATGAGGCTGTGTGGAGGTGAGGCTGTGGAGGGGGCTGAGGCTGTGTGGAGGGTGAGGCTGTATGGAGGGTGAGGCTGTGGAGGGTGAGGCTGTGTGGAGGGTGAGGCTGTGTGGAGGGGTGAGGCTGTGGAGGGTGAGGCTGTATGGAGGGTGAGGCTGTGGAGGGGTGAGGCTGTGTGGAGGGTGAGGCTGTGGAGGGTGAGGCTGTGGAGAGGATGAGGCTGTGTGGAGGTGAGGCTGTGGAGAGGATGAGGCTGTGTGGAGGGTGAGGCTGTGTGGAGGGGTCAGGCTGTGTGGAGGGTGAGGCTGTATGGAGGGTGAGGCTGTGGAGGGTGAGGCTGTGTGGAGGGTGAGGCTGTGTGGAGGGTGAGGTTGTGTGGAGGGTGAGGCTGTGTGGAGGGGTGAGGCTGTGTGGAGGGTGAGGCTGTGTGGAGGGGTGAGGCTGTGTGGAGGGGTGAGGCTGTGTGGAGGGGTGAGGCTGTGTGGAGGGTGAGGCTGTGTGGAGGGTGAGGCTGTGGAGAGGATGAGGCTGTGTGGAGGTGAGGCTGTGGAGAGGATGAGGCTGTGTGGAGGGGTGAGGCTGTGTGGAGGGTGAGGCTGTGTGGAGGGTGAGGTTGTGTGGAGGGTGAGGCTGTGTGGAGGTTGGTGAGGCTGTGTGGAGGGGTGAGGCTGTGGATGGTGAGGCTGTGTGGAGGGGTGAGGCTGTGTGGAGGGTGAGTGAGACTGTGTGGAGGGTGAGGCTGTGGAGAAGATGAGGCTGTGTGGAGGGTGAGGCTGTGGAGAAGATGAGGCTGTGTGGAGGTGAGGCTGTGTGGAGGGTAAGGCTGTGTGGAGGGGTGAGGCTGTAGAGAGGGGTTAGTTAGGTTTCCTGTCATTTAACACTTTCCTCCATCTTGAGAACCCGGCCCTGGATGCACCGTGCCTCTGGCTCTTGTCCTGTCTGGAATCCAGGCTCCTCTGTCCCACCCCAGGACTTGCAGGTGTCAGGGGGAAGCTGGTGACACCTCAGCCACTGGACATACTAGGGTGGGGGTGGGGGGCAGGCATGATGGAGGCTCAGCACCCACTCCAGAAAGGAAAGGAGACTTTCTTTTTTAAGCCCAGTGACTACACAGGTGTTAGGTGGCAGTGAGTGAGCAGGCAGCATGCCTCACGTGCCTGAGATTTATGTCCTCAAAGCAAGAGGTGATTCCAGAGTGGTTTGACTGGTCCTGTGGCTGTGGTCAGAGAAAGGGCTGGGGCTGTCACTCAGGCTGAGAGAGGGGAAATACAAAAGAAAGGACATGGTAAATGCTTAGGAGGAGTGTCAGGGGAGGAAAGGGCCCAAGACAGAGGGATTATTTAGAGTGTCACTGTCTGTAGTAATGTGCAGAATCTTCTAGATAGGAGCTTGTAAGATTAGGCCAGAAGTAAGAGCAACGGGTCCAAGTGGTACCAACCTCATCGGTGATGGCTCTGGCCAGCAATGGCCAGCAACAACAGGTCAAGTGTTGTGCTAACCATTGTATGCATTAACTTGACAGTCCCCTGACCCTTGGTAAAGCACTATTCTGGGTGTGCCTGTGAGGATGTCTCTGATGAGAGTAACATCTGATTGGTGAACTGAGTACAGCAGACTCTGTGCCCTAAGAGGGCTGCATCCAATCAGGTGAAGGTCCGCTCTGCACAGAGAGTGCTTTCAGCTGGGATACTGTCTTCTGCAGGCTTCGAATTAAAACTTCCAACACCAATGCCAGGCCAATACAGATAGAGTATTATACCAACACTCTACCTATACCAATACCAATACAAATAGAGTATTAACAAATACTCCATCTAGCTCCCCACTTATCCAACGAATGAGCTTCTCTGGAGGACCCCAGGGCAGCATCTGACCCCATCCGTTCTTCCCCGTGGTGCTTCAAGAAAGAGAACGTCACGTTTTTTTCTCTAGTTTATAGATGTGGCAGCTGAGGCTCAGGAGTGCTGAGTTCACAGACAGCCGGGAGTGTCAAGCCTGTGGCACTCCTGAGTCCCCGGCTCTCTACTGCACACCTCCCACATGGGGAGTGGCTTGTCAAACAGGTTCACTTTCCAAGAAAATGGTAGCTCTGCCATATTATTAGGTCAGAGCATCTGTCCCTGGCAGCTCATGATGGTTATGAGAGACATTTTTACAAAAGACTATATAAGTCGGGGCTAGCATTCAGAGGCAGAGGCAGGCTTATCTCTGTGAGTTTGGGGCCAGCCTGGTCTACAGACTGAATTCCAGAACAGCCAGTTACAACAGGGAAACCCTGTCTCAAAAAACAAAACAGAACAAAATTAAGTAAATAAATGAATAAGGATATATATACTCTTAATGTTGCCCTGGCTGTCCTGGAGTTCACTATATAGACCAGGCTGGCCTCGAACTCACAGAGATCTACCTGCCTCTGCCTCTCAAGTGCTGGAATTAAAGGCATGCACCACCACACCCAGCCTTTTGTTGTTGTTGTAAAGATTTTATTTATTTAATTATGAATGTGGCCTGAATGTATGGAAGTGTATCACGTGCATGCCTGGTGCCCATGGAGCTGGAAGAGGGCATCGGATTCTTGGAGTTACAGATAGTTGTGAACTACCCTCTGTGTGCGGGGAATTAAACCCCAGATCCTCTGGAAGAACGGCCAGTGCTCTTAACACGTGAGTCATCTCTCTAACTCCTGAAGGGGATCTTTAAAACATTCCTCCCCAGACCAAGGAAATGGGAATCTTGAATGTACTGGGATCCGGGCATCCATGTCTTCTGAGAACATCCCAGGTGGTTAGATCAGCTGGGGTGGGCTAGAGTGAAAGCGGACAGGAAGGCACAGGAAGTGGAGTGGAGGGGCTCATAGAGGAGGGGCTGTCCTTACCCATCTTCCTCCACACTTCCTTCCTTCTGCTCCAGCCCCTCCCCCAGGATGCCGGACACAGCTCAGGAGTGTTGACTTGCATGCAAGCACCTTGGTATAGCTCAAGGCCCTCCTAACACTGCTTCAAACACTGTGCCTGCACAAAGACAAACTAGCACAACCTCCATGCTCAAGGGAAAAGGGACTGGAAACCTTTTCTTAAAAAAAAAAAAAAGAAAGAAAAAAAAAAAAACTAGGTCAAAAGAAAAAAGGAATTATAAAAAAAAAAAAAATGCAAGTCATGATCAGGGCTCTCGACGCCTCTGTTCTGGGCTCTGGAAGTGCACCTGCACAGCTGTCAGTCTGAGGCATGGTGACTGTTGTTCTATGGCCCATCTGCTTGGGGACTGGATTTTGGCAGCCCAGCCCCCTTTCTCCATCCATGCTCCTGTGCATGAACTGAACCTGAGGGAATTGTTCACTGCTAGGAGGAATGTGTCTGGAAATGAGGCCTCCCTTTTCTGCCCTTCTGTGGAGGAGGATGTGGGAAGGACTGTTAGGGAATGGCTCAGACAGGCAGGCAGGATGAGAAGCAAGACCACCCTTTCCAGGAGGGAAAGCTGAACTCTGACCCGTGTGCTGTGGACTCCTCCCAGGCCCCATTGTGAGCTCCCACCCCATGAAGGCCTGCTGGGTGGACCGCCTCCTCCTGACTTCTCCAACACACAGAGCAGAGCAGCAGGCTGGCTTCTGGTGGGGCCAAACTTTGTCCAGGGTGGCCAAGTGTTGACTAGTGTCCCCAGAGACTCGCAGGTTCTCCAGAAGCACTCCTTGTTTTGGAGGAACTAGTCACTTTGCAGGTGAGGGGCAGGAGAGGGAGGAAGCGGCCAGTCAGAAGATTCCAGAAAGACAGTTGTAAACAAAATGTGAAGTCTGAGACACCAAGTTTCTTAGGTGTAGCTGGACCTGACCTCTGCCTCTCCCTGCTCTCCAAAGCTCGGGATACAGACAGCACAGCTTCTGCCCTCACACTCGCTCACGTAAGTTTGTGATTTGTTTTCCTCTTGTTTGGGTTTTATTGGACTGGGGTTTCCTCTTTTAACTGGGTTTTTTAAGTTCTTTGAAAGCAGGGAGTATTTTTTACTACTTCCCCCAGCCTCCAGAGGGCTTTCAGCATTGACTACACCAGAATGTCTAATAAACACTTACAGAAAGCAGGGCATGGAGGCACACTTCGGTAATGTTAGTACACTGCACCCCAAGACAGGAGGATTGCCAGCCTGGGCTTATGTAGAGGCTTCCAGGCCAGCCAGGGCTACATAGCAAAACAGTCTCAAAAGACAAGCGAATAGGCAGACTAAAAGCCTTCCAGAGCTGGCGATGGAAAAGGGTTTAACTGGGGGTGGGACCTTTGAATTTGATAGCTGGTCCCAAGCAACATGTGAGAACTGGCAAGCAGACCACATGAGAGCCGCCATTGCTATGCTGTTTGAGGAAGAATAAAGAAGTCAGGCTGGGACAGTGGTCAGCATCTAACTTTGTTCCCGATGAACTTTTCCCAATATAAATGATGATCTAAGTCAAACATAACTATGAAATTAATTTCAAAGTCAAATGTTTGGTTGAAGATTTTGTGCTATGCAGGGTTATTAAGCCACTGTTCTATACTAAAGGGGAAAGGAAGGATTCAGACAATGTACTCCATCTAAAAGCAAAATGCTCAGGGAGGGGAAAATGTCCCTCTCTGGATGCTAGTTTTATGAGGGGAAAAAATAAAAAACAAATGAGCTGGTTCCAAAATTACCTTTAATATTAATGTTGGTCACAGTAATTCTCCTAGCTAGCTTTAGCTGCCAACTTGACACAGCTGAGTTGTCACGGGTGTCTCAGTTGGGGGGTTGGGGATGCCATGATCAATCAGATGAGCCTGCAGATATGTTTGTAGGGGATGCCTTGATTGTCAGTTGATATGGAAGGGCCAAGCTCACTGTAGGTGGTGCTACCCTTGAGCTGGTGCTCCTGGTGGTAAAGGAGAGCAAGCCAGCAAACATCACTCCTCTGTTCCTCCATGGTCTTTGCTTCAGTTCCTGCCTCCAGGCTCCTTCCTTGAGCTCCAGCCTTGACTTCCCTCCACGACGGAAGTAACCTGTAAACTAAATAAACCCTTTCTTCTTTCAAGGTTCTTTTTATCAGTGTGTTATCACTGCAACAACGAAGCAAGATAGGACAGAAATAAGGGTTTAAGCAGAAACCCCTTGTCTCGCCTTCTTGTCACCTGGAACACATCTTTTCAGAGAAAAACATTGTTCACCCTTTTAGACACATGTCTGGCATTTTCTTCCAGTAGTACAGTCCTTGATTCTTTAATTTTAGATACAATTAACTTACTTCTGCAGAAGAGAACTTAGCCTTTGTGTTGTGTAAGAACATGCATCCACAAACTCATTCTTCACTATATTATTCACATTTTGGACAAATTAATATCCATAATTTATGTTAATATACCATAATGAAAACTATTAAGTATTGTTCATAATTAAGTCTTAAAAATCTACTGTGTTTTCCCTCGCTGTGCAAAATGCCTGACAGAAGCAATGCGAGGAGGATTTATTTATTCATTTGGTTTCCACCGCATTTTTTACTAATATAAAAAAATGTTTTTAAAAATCTTATTCTCAGTTCCCCATTAGCACTCATCTCTCCCACTTGCCCACACAATTTCTTGCTGATTTCCTCAGGAGCCGCTCAAAGCCTAACTTGTTAAATACATTTTTCCCAGGAAACAACCTGTGCCAGTGAAGTGAGGGAAGAGGCTTAGAAGAGGAGGCTGTCCGGCTTCCGTGTCAGGCCAACTGGAAATTCACAGGACTCAAATGCAAAGCCTTAGTCCAACTAAAGCGGTCCGGGGAGGAGCTGGAGAGGGTGGCCTACTCAAGGCCTTAAAAGCCATCACTGACCTGTGTCCAACCTGAAGCCACTGCCACCAGGAAGAACAGGGGGACCAGGCAGGCAGCCTGTGGAAGTGTCACAGTTCTTCCATGTAGAGAGGTAGTGTCTTAGTTACCTTTCTGAGGGGTAGAGTCCACAACCATAATGGCGGGGAGCACAGCAGTAGGCAGGCAGGCGTGGCGCTTAGGCAGCAGCTGAGAACCCACATCCTGGACTACAAGTAGAAGGGAGAAAGAGCTAACTGGGCTTGCCATGGGCTTCTGAAACCTCAAAGCCCATCCCCAGTGACACACCTCCTCTAGCAAGGCCACACCTCCTAGTCCTTCCCAAACAGTTCCACCAACTGGGGATCAAGCATTCAAACACGTGAGCCCGTGGGGCCATTCCCATTCAAACCAGCACAGGTAAAGTCTAAGGGTCTAAGTCGTGGGTCCCAGAGGACTTCTAGCTTGATGGGCACAGTCTCACAGAGGAAGTCTATTGACACCCGGGGCAGAAGGCCTAGAGAGCTTCATATCAACAGTGGCCCCTTCTGGACACATGTTGGATATGACAATTAGATTTGTCTTGTTTAGTGCCCCACCTCCCGGGGGGGAGGTATCCTTAACTGACAAGAGAGTGGCTTTTGAGCCTTTGGTTTTTGTTTTTGTTTTGTTTTTGCTTTTGTAAATGCTTTCCCTAAAGGGACTCCTGTAATTGTAGGCTGCTGTGATGGCTCATCAAGGATGACACGAAGGCATATTCATAGGCGCAAACCCTACCAGACCTCAGCACAGGGAGCCACTATCATGGCCAGCACCATAATGGACAGTGGGATCCCGAGCATCTGAGCTCAGGTGTTTTTATTGATCCAGAACTCCCCAGGTATTCTACTGGTAGCGCGTGAAGATCATGACCAATCCAAGATCCCCCACATGAATCCAACACCTGCAGACAATACAAAATGCCAAGGCCAAGGCAGCTCTTTTCCCAAGAGTGCACAAAACAATTATTTTATACATAACTAAAAATAAACTTCTAAACAGACTCCCATGGCCTGGTCTAAGAAAATGAGGTTCATCATTGACACCCCAGGTATACCAACATGGCCATACAGGCCAGACCTGGAGGCCAAAATCTCCCTGTGCAGAGACTCTATGTGGGTAATGGATTGAGATCCTGAAGTTCTGAGTGGCCTGGGAGAGCTCTGTGAGGAGCAATGAACTCTCGCCTTCGTGTCTCCGGACTCTTCCTACTTGAGCAGTGGGGATTGTGGTGGTGGTTGATGCTGCTGGTACCTTTCATTCTGGCATCGTGGTTGCAACAATGGCTACAGCAGGATTTGGAGGGGAGTCCAGGAAGACGTGATTTGGGCTCATGATTTCAAGGGCTATCGTGGTAGAAAGGCATGTCCTAACTGCTGCTATCCCTGTCAATGAAAGCTTTCTTCTTCACATCATAGCAGATGGGGAGCAGAGAAGAGACTAGAAGGTAGAGTCAAGCTGTGACCCTCAAAGGCCCACTCCCAGTGACCCACCTCAACCAGCTATGCCCCATACCTTCCCAAATCAGCACTACCTGACGACAAATGCCCCAAATATGACCCTGCAGGTCACATTTCAGATTTAAATAATCACATATGCATAGTTTTGTTTGTTTTAAAGATTTGTTTTATTTTTAATTATGTATATGTTAAGTTTCTGTATATGAGTATGTGCATGTAAATGTTGATGCTTGCAGAGGCCAGAAGAGGGCTCTGTGTCCTCTAGAGCTAGAGTTACTGACCTTTGTAAACCACCTGATGTAGATGCTGAGATCTGAAGTTGGGTCCTCTTCCAGGGCAAGATGTGCTCTTAACTACTGAGTCATCTCTCCAGCCTACTGGATTCTTTCTTTAGTATATTAAGGGAAGTGAAAGAAAGGGAATGGTAGGGAAGGGAAGGGAAGGGAAGGGAAGGGAAGGGAAGGGAAGGGAAGGGAAGGGAAGGGAAGGGAAGGGAAGGGAAGGGAAGGAAAGGAAAGGAAAGGAAAGGAAAGGAAAGGAAAGGAAAGGAAAGGAAAGGAAAGGAAAGGAAAGGAAAGGAAAGGAAAGGAAAGGAGGAAGAAGAAAGTCTCCTGTTCTGTTTTCCTTTATTTAGGGAACTCCGGTTTGGTGTTTAACTTCCTGTTGTTTCTCTGGTTTCATCTTTCCTCTATTCCTCATCTCTGTCATCTTAGTCTACGTCCTGGAGCCTGTTCCCAAAGCCTCTACATCCACCTGTTCTGGTGAAACGCTGGAGTTGTCCTCACTTGCACTTCTGCTATAGCGGCAGCTATTCCTACTCATCATTTTAAATGGAAAATTCCAGATATAAACAACTTGTAAGTTTCAAATTTTACACCTATCTAAGTGGTGTAATGAGATCACATGCCCCAGACATGAGTCACCCCTTTGTCCAGAGTGTATGTGGTACCTGCTCTGTAGCCACTTAGTAGCCACTTCGGTGACTAACTACTGTGATATCATCATGTAGGCCTTAAGTAACCCTCTGATGGAAGCCCAAAGCTACCTCACATTTTTCTCTTCATTCGCCTTGTTTCATCTTCTACAGACACTGCATCATCTCCTGTCATCATAAGAAGGGAGTAAGTAGAATAAATATTTTGAGGGAGACACGGCACGTTCCAATAACTTTGACTACAGCATGTCATTATAACCATTCCATTGTGTTATTAATTACTGTTAATGTGCTTCTAATTTATAAGTTAAATTTTGTCACAGGTGTGTATGCATAGGGTTTGGTACCGTCAGCAGCCTCGGGTGTCTGCTGTGATGGGGGGCATGTCTTGGAACATAGCCCCTGTGGATACTGACGTGACACTGTATTCATTTCTGTTATGAACATAATTTCTCCAAATGCTTTCTTAGTTTCTGAAAGCCGATTCTTCCCCTACTCTTGTGTCATGGGTGCAGTGTCTTCTAGTCCTCCAGGGATGTTGGTTTTAGTTGTGGGAAGCTTGCTTCTGCAGCATCTCAGCTTTGGGATAGTTGGAGTTTCCCTGCTTGCTTCGTTGGCTCTCTGGACTTGTTAGATGTTTTCCCCGAGTGTCTGAGTCTCAGACTCAGACTGTGCGGGTACTCAGGGTGTGTATTTGTTATCATTCCTGTGAGCTTGGGCTCTGGCATCAAGTGTTCATGGCCTGTTTGTTCTTTGACTCTGTGGGCCTGGGTGAGTGACCTACCCCTTGCCAGCCTTGGTCTCTTGTATACTCAAACAGTGATGGAACTCGCAGTTCCAGGAGGCCCAGGACCAAGGCAGACACTCTCAGGTGCTGAGGCTGCACCCACATGACCTGAAGATGACTCAGATGCTCTCCCTGGATGCCCCTTGTGGTTCCCTGAAGTCCAGCTCCCTAACAGTCTTACACAGTAGCTTTGAGTATTTCGCAGGACAATGCATGGAAGGAGTGTGACACTGAACTACTACACAGTAAACGCTGCATAGACAGCAGCTGGCACAACCTGGTAAGACATGTATGTAATGCACTCACTGCTGTGAAACAGTACTGTGACAAGGAGCCTGGCACTCTGTGTGGAAGAGGATAAGAAAAGAGAGAGGGGGAAAATCAGAGAGGGAAGAAAATGTGAAGAATGGCTTGCAATGATAACACAGGACAAGCAAAAGGGAAACTGCCAAAGCCTAAGAGAGGCTAAGCAGGGAGGTGGGAGGCGGGGAGGCAGGGAGCTGGCTGAAGACTCAGCTTGGAGGGCCTTGATGGAAGAAGGAACCTTCATTAAGACAGTAAGAACGGGGCTGGAGAGATGGCTCAGGGTCTACAGGTTACCCAGCACCCACGTGGTTCGCAAGCACCTGTAATCCCAGTCCCAGGGAACCCAGCACCCTCCTCAGGCTTCTCCGTGCAGGTACCTGCACTCATGTGACGTACACTTACACAGAACTGTGCATACACATAAAAAACTAAAACTATAGTAAGAAGATCTGGAATCTCTTTCTCTTAGAAAAAGCAGCGCAGGTTGATTATCTGAGACACGCCTGAGGGAAAGGCATGGGCTCGTGCCAGGGAGAAGCCGCCCTTCCTCACTTGTGCCCCTGTGATCTTAATCCATGCCAGTCAGTCTTCGATGCTTCTGCATTTTAATTGGTTGTTACTATTCCGGGCTTCTGCCTCAAGGTGATTGGAGTCACAGGCTGGGGAAGTGTTTAGTCCAGGGAAATAAATAAACTCCAGAACGAAGCAGAATGCTGGGCGGAACTGAGAAAACCATGAGCACCCAACTGCTTCTTCAGACTCCCGGCCCTTCGGGATGATGTGGCCCAGCCCGATTTCATTTATGGGCGGAGAGCAACAGCACTTGTAGAGTTGCTGGGGTCTCTTTTCCCCTTGGGCCTAATGCTCTGCCTCCGCAGAACCGAAGCCACAACCTCCCTAGCCCACCTTAGAAAGGAACCTCAGGAAGCTCTGCCCTAGCACCGCCACCCCAGATCAATAGACTGTTTGGCCTTCAAGAATTCCACCATGTCTTTGTGTTCCAGTGGCATTTAGGGATGTGACTAAAAAAATCAATGCTGCTTAGAAGTGCAAAAGAGCTGACTGCAGGTCCTGTGATCGGTCACTCAGACCTTCACTGGGGAGCATCCTGGAGTCACTGGTGGGGGTGAGGGCTGTACAGCTAGGAGTGGGCTCTTAGGGGGTGTACAGGGCTGGGGCCTTCCATGAGGCCTGGAGCGTGGACGGAGTGTGAGGCTTCAGCATGTGTATGTAATCGGCTTGCCCTTGAAGGGCTGTTGGCATAGCTGTTCCTGTCTAGGGTTGAGGGAGGCTGTTCTTGGTTTTGATGGACAGACACTGTGGAGAATGTGAGCTCTGGACTCTGCTGAGGTGCAGCTAAACTTCAGGCAAGCCCTCTGCAGCTCAGGAGGAAGTGTACCTGGTATGTTTGTTGGAGAACAGCAGGAGCAGAGGGGGCAGGGTAGTGGGTGAGTAAGTGGTAGAGGAGAAAGTCCTGAGAGGACTTCAGTCAGATGGAAATAAACAGAACAGCGCTGTCGAGGCTTCATTTTAATCCAGGTGAAAGATAAAGATGGCTGGAAATACCTTGGCAGTGGTATCAGGGCCAAGAAAGTCAAATTCTGAATGCATTTTGAAGGTAGAGACAGAAGGGTTTGTTGATGAGTTGCATCTGGGTGAGAGAGAAGGATGACCCCGAGGTGTTTTACCTGGAAGGTCAGAAGGGCAGCCTGACATCCACTGAGGTGACAGGGTCCTTGTGAGGCAGCGTACACTGGGAGGTGCAGCCTCAGAGAGGTCAGGGAAGTCACTTACAGACTCTCAATTAGGCACGTTGGGTACACTGGCTAGAGTGGTAACGTTGGGGGTTGTATTTGTGACTCTTCCCATTGCTATGACAGAATACCTGACTTGTGCAGTTTAAGGAAGGAAGGGTTTACTTTGGCTCACAGTTGGAGGTGATTCAGTCTTTGTGGTAGGGAAGGCGGCCATGAGAGCATGCCTAGGCAGGTCACAGTTCATCTACACCCAGAAGCCAAGGGAGATAAACACAGGTGCTCAGCAATCTTTCTCATTTTTTTCCCTTTACATTCAGTTGGGAACCAACATTCCAGGTGAGTTTCCTTCTTCAGTCAAACCTCTCTGGGGAGATCCTTATTTTCAAAAATATGTCCCCTAGGCGATGCTAAATCCAGTCAACTTGAGATGAAAACCAGCCATACCAGGAGTCCTTACCTATTGAAGACACTTGGAGCCACGAGACTGGATGGAACCACTGGCAGTGGGTAAAAGAGAGGGACCTGAGGGCAAGGTCTCCGGCACTGTGACATTTGTAGATCCAAGAGCTTAGAACACTCATAGAGGAGGCAGAAGAGGAGCCAGCGGAGCAGGAGGGAAACTAAGTGTGCAATGTCTGAGAACCAAGGAGTGAGCGATGGTGTTAAATGCTCCAGGGTCACAGTCAGAAGGCAAGCCAGGATAGGCCGATGCATGTGGTGACGGTGAGTCACCTGTGGCCTCAGCAGGAGACAGCAGAGGATGGCTGAGTGAGAGGCCCGGATCTGGTGTGTTTAACAGAGAATGAGAGCGAAGACAGACTCTCCCAGTGCACAGACAGACTCCAAGCTAGAATGGAATAGTCTCTTGTCTTTACTAAAGACAAGAGAAAAAACACCTTGTTAGTGTGCTAATGAGAATATCCAGGAGACGAGAACAATTTGCTAATGTAAAGGGGGGTACTTGCTAGCTGGAGTATGGGAGAAACCACTGATTTTAAATGTGTAATCAGTACAGAATTAGTGGCTTGACAGAAACACAACCAGGCACGGTGACACATATGTGCAATCCCAGTACTCATGAGGCTGAGAGGAGGATCACAAGGCAGAATGTAGGTGGACTACAGAGCAAGCTCCACACCAACCAAGACTGTATAATGAGACCTGGTCTCATATTAGACAACAATACAAATTTATTATCTTACAGTTTTGAAGGCCACAATCCCTAAAATCTAGGTGGACTACGTTTCGTCCAGAGGCTCCAGGAGAGTGACTGCTTGTCTTGCTGTTCCCAAAGTCTGTCCACTCTGTGACTCTTGGTCCCTTTCTTCTCATTCAAAGCCAGCCATAGAGACAGGGTTTCTCTCCCTCCACACAAATATCACCTTTTCTGACAGGACCCCTTCCTTCTCTCCTATAAGAATTTTTCTGATGCATCGAGTTACCCAGATAATGCAAGGCATCTTCTCACCTCTAGAGCCTCTCTAACCACGGCTGCAAAATCCTCTCTGCCACGGAGATGAACTATTGGCAGGTTCTGGACATTAGAGTGCAGACGTCATTCCACCAGCGACAGGGAGCAGGATGTGGCTTTGGTGGCTGTTGGAGGAGCAGATGTGGTCAAGGGTCCGCTGAAATGCTCTTGTGTTTTTCTTGTTTCCTAAGTGAGAGCAGAAGCCACATCACCAAACAGTGAAAGCTGGATGGCTGAGGAGAGAAAGTGAAAATGCAAAGTAGGAGAGAGACCAAGTGGGCAGGGTAATACAGTGGGGCTTTCACTAAGCACTGCAGACTCACAGGAATTTAAAGGTAAAACTGACACGTATTTGTATTTCTCCACCAGTGTGTGTGGGCTGCTGGGGTCAGGGGAGGGACAGGTATGGTGTAAACAAATGGCTGGATTCCACCAGACCTGAAACCGTGCCATCTACACAGCAGGAAAAGAGTGGGGGGAGTTAACATGTAATACAGTGGCTGGCCATGGAGCTTAGGTTGGACAAGGAGATAGATTCCATGAGGGAGGTGGTGAGGGGTAGTTAAAACACAGTAGGTCTAGTGATTTTAGATAGTGATTCAGTTGAAGAATACTGCGGAAGCAAGGAGCTGAGAGGTTAGGGGTAGCTGTTGACACTTTGCAGATCTCAGCCAAGAGAGAGAGAGAGAGAGAGAGAGGAGGGAGGGAGAGAAGCAAAGTCCAGAGTCTATGAGGAAAAGAAGATTAGGTGATATGAGGATTATTTCTGGGACAGGGACATAGCTCAGTAAAGTATTTTTCTTGCAGACAAAAGGACCTGAGTTCTGTCTCCAGAGTTGATGGAAAACACCAGGCATGGGTGCTTCTAACCCCAGGGCTGGGAAGATGGAGAGAGCTGGATCCCTGGGGCTTGCAGGACACCCAGCCCAACCTACTTACCAAGATCCAAACCAATGAGAGACCCTCTCTCAAAAAACAAGGTGTGTGGCTCCTGAGGAATCACACCCGAGTCTGACCTCTGGCTTCTACATGCATACATGTGTACATGTTCCTGAGTACACATGAAACACACACACACACACACACACACACACACACACACACACAGAGGCCATTCCTTGGGTGCTAACACTGTCAACGCCCTGTGGTTGTGGTAACTGACCGGCCAGCAGGTGCTCAAATGTTAGAAATTAAGGGGAGCATCATGGGGGTCAGTGGGCAACTGATTTAGGTGTAGGCTCAAAAGCATGGGCTCCAAGTCTATATGCTCAAAGCTGGCAAGCCTTGCAGTGACTGACAGAAAGTCTGCAGGTGGCAATCCAGTCACACAGCTCCCCCCTAGGCTCGCTGTGTTTCAGAGGGGCCTCACTCACTGATCATCCAAGTTACCCCCTCAAGGTACCCAGGATGTGCCCTACAGTGTGCAGAACCTTCTGAGGGCCTCTGTCTGGCAGAACCTCTGCCCTATGCCCATACTACCCAGCTCCCAGCTTCTCCTTCTTCCTACACCCCCTCCCTCTCTCTCTCACACACACACATACACTCACACTCCACACACACACAGCATTCAGTCAGTATGATAAGTCTATTTAGACTTTAGATTCTATGCTTTAAATTATACTCTCTGTCTTTCAGGAATATACAATTGCTCACACAATAAAGACTGATTTTTTTCCTCACTCCCTGCAGTGGGGTTTTGATTATGTGAATGTACTGTACTTTTCACTCAGGCATTCAACAAAAGCTTTGCTTGAGTGAAAAACAAAAATCCTGTCGGTGTGCCGATAAGTCATAGCCGTGAGTCAAACCAGTGAGGAGGTGGACTTCCCCTCCTCCCCCTCGCCTTCCGGGCAACCTTGCTGGAATTCTGAGGATTCCAACCAGTTCAGCTCCAGGACCAGCTGGCAGAGGGACAGCAATACCTGTGAGCACAAAGAGCACAGGCCACACACACACACACACACACACACACACACGCGCGCGCGCACGCACGACCCCCCCCACAAAAACACTCATCCACACAAACATCCCCCCCAAATAAACACACACCCATCCACACAAACCCCCCTACACACACACAAACACCCCCCACACATAAACACACACCCATCCACACAAACACCCTACACACATACACACACACATACACACACACACACACACACACACACACACGAATGCACACACCCGGTGGCCCACAGGGCTGTTACCCTCTTCCCTGCACACCGCTGCCCATCCAGAGAATGGTGGGCAGCCCACAGTCCTGCCAGGTTCTACTATCTCACACAGTCATACTCATTTGTACACACGCATACCACTTTGTAATCTGTAAAGTGAAGCCAAACAGGAGGAGTTGTGTGATGGTTGGTGCTTATTGTCAGCTTGACTGGGTTTTGAATCATTGAGGAAATCTGTCTGTGGCTATGTCTGTGAGGCGGTTTCCAGAATGGTCTTACCAAAGAAGGAACACCCACCCTGGATGGGGCGGGGCATTATTCAGTGGGCCGGAGTCCTGGATTGCATAAAAAGGACAAGGTGAGGCTGAGCGTCAGCATAAATCTCTGACGCCTGGCTGCAGACGCACTGTGAGCAGCTGCCGCAGGGCCCTGCCACGGCATCCCTCTATGGCAGACTAGATCTCCTCCAGCTGTGAGCCAGAACCAGACTCCTCCTCCTCTAAGTTGCTTTTGTCAGGTATTTCAGTCACAGCAGTGAGAAGAGGAACTAAAAGAAGCTGTAAGAACAGATTCTCTTTCAAGCCCCAAATCACCAAAGTGCAGCCTCCATTCCCGAGGCTGTAGAAACACTCAGATGTGTGGCCAGGGCTGTGCTTAACAGGTTCAATGGACGGTACACAGTGACCTCAGTGGAGCCTAGAATCGCTGGGACTGGAGAAGGCTCTGATTTGTTCTTTTTTGTTTAGTCTGGAAAGCAACTGACAGTCTTGCCCTTGGTGGCCCATGGACACAGCCTGCCCTTGGTGGCCCATGGACACAGCCTGCCCTTGGTGGCCCATGGACACAGCCTGCCCTTGAGCCAGCTTTCAAGTACTCTTATCTCTCAAAGCTCTTACCTCCTTGGGAATCCTCACCCCGTCATACCTGACCACATAGTGCAAGCACATGCATGTGTTCACACATCTTTTACTTGGGTTGGTGAAATTGAAAAATCTTGGCTACCTCAGTATTCGTCTCAGTACCTGATGATAAAGCGAGGAGCTGAGGAACCGTCCAGTTCTGCAACCTTCAGAGTGGGCAGGCCCTCAGAGCCATGTCTGACATTCTGCACTGAGCAGTCAGGAATCTCTGGGACAGACTGCTGTGAGGATAGTGGTCAACCGTTTGTCAAAGGGCTTTCCCCATCCCAAAGCTTCAGAGTTCCTTTTACTGGGTTCTGTGAAGTCTGACTAAGGAGCTGGACGCTAACTCGCTGGGTGACAATGACTTTTTACAGCAATGAGCTGCAATATGAAACTTAGGGGAAATGTCAAGGATGGAAGCGAGGAGAAACTGAAGGCCATGATCTAAGTCAACAGGGTGAGGTGCTCATGGGAAGAACAAAAGGGTGGGGACAAAAGCCAGGCAGTTTGATGGTGACACATTTAGGCTTTGGTAGTGGAGGACCAAGGAAAGAGTCAAAATTAACAGTGGCAGAATAAGGGTCTCCTGGAGACCCCAGGCCTTGTCTGAATCCTTCAGGTCTCAACTCCAAGGTTGCTCCATTAGCAAGGGTTCCTTCACCCTACAAGTCCAGACCTCATTGCTCACTGTCAATGCACATGGTTCTTCACAACGGTCTGTGTGCTTATCTCTCTTCATGGTGCCTGCTCATGTTAGGTGCTAAACAAGAACTTACCCAAAGGAGATATGAATATATAAGCCACAGAATAAATCTTCATAGACTTTCAGTGGCATCAGGCTGACCCTATATTCTCTCAAATGCCATTGCCTTTCCACAAATGCTGTTCCTTGTGTTTCTAAACCTGTTAGGTCCCTCATTCCCCTGGGTAGCTGGAGTTCTCAGGTGTTTTTAGTCATCAAATGTACTTTGGGATCCTCTAATGGCAAAAGGTGACTCACAGGTAGGTCACACCTGACACACTGTGTCTACTGGAGCACATTAGACACATCAAACATTTTTCTGTTGTTGCCATAGGAATCTCAAGCTGCAACATGCTGTCATGGAGAAATAGAGCCTTTCTCTCAACCATGCCAGTAAGAGTTTCCAAGTGCCTCTATTGTTTTGCAGGGTTTTAACCCAAGAGTCCGATGTAGTTGTTAGCTACTATGTAGGCTCAAAAAGATACAGGGAGGCATAGTCATTGGTGCAAACCCTGCTAGACCTCAGCAGAGGAAACCATCATCATGGCAAGCACCATGCTGGGCAGTGGAACCCTGAGCATTTTTATTGATACAGAACTCCTCAGGTGTTCTACTGATCATGAGCAATCAAACATCCCCCCCCCCCCCGCCACACACACATAAATCCAATACCTGCAGACATTACAGAATGTCATGACCTAAGCAGCCCCTCACCCAATAGTGCACAAAACAATTATTTTATAAGTAACCAAAAATAAGCTTCCACAACATTTCCCCCTTTTCTGTATACCCAATACCAAAAAAAAAAAAAAGGTTTTATCTCCTCAACACAATTTAAAACTATACCAGCAAAACTATTTACAAGAGGAACAATCATGAGGATTGCTAGTACACAGGACCAAATGAAACAAACATTTAATTCGCAGGACCAAATGAAACCAAACATCTATCAAGCTCTTCACAATATCTTTGGACAACAGAAAAATATTATTGATGTCCAATTATCTGGAATTCACTCACAATCTTCTGGGCTCCTCCAATGCACTTGAATCACTTCTCTGGCTCTGATCTCTACAGAACACAGCTTGTCTTCCAGGCTCTGGCTGGTTCCACTCTACTGTTGCTGCTTTTTTTGGTGGTAATCCCATTGAATTGGTGTCTTCAAACTGCTGGGGTCTTCTGCTGCCACTGAGGCTGCACCTTCACTAATGGGCTCTCCTGGGCTCTCTTCATGAGGCCAAGCCTCAATATATCTCCATGACCCTTTCGATCTTGGCCTTCAGCTGCCATGGAGGCTGCACTTTTACCTATGACCTCTCCTGTCCTCTCACAGTGCCAAGCCTCAGCTGCTCTCCAAGTATCCCTTCATGCCTTCAAAACCAGTACCACCTGGGTGACTCTTACAGTATCAAGTTCAGCTGACAGCATGAGACACAGCTTTCTCTAGTTCTGGAAGAGTTTCCGTGTGCTGACCCTGAGGAAACACTTTCCAGATTTTAAGATAGAATCTGGTTTGCAGGAAAAATAACTGGTAACCTTGTCTGCAAGGAAGGATTCCCTTCTGAGGTAGAGTTCTCATTACCATAGCAGATGTGTTTTGTCAGGACTACCTCACCAGTTTTTGGACCAGTTGTAAACAGGTTTGCAGAAAAACAAACAGAACGGACTCTTCGAGGTCTGGAGTTTCTTTTTCTTCTTCCTTGTCTCCATGTTGAAAGTAGCTGATATGATGTCATGCCCCACATTGCAGGCGCCATTTGAAGCTATATGCCTACTATGTATTGGTGCTTCAGGTGGGTGGATCCACCTGGGGTCTCTAATACTGCCGTAGTTAGATGGTGACAAATCCAGAGTCAGCTAAAGGCTGAACTGGGTTGGGTATCCAAGATGGTGGCTCCTTTACTTGGGTGTATGTTACATCAGAGATGTCTGTTGTGAACCATAAGCCTCTCTAGGTCTTGGGGTTTGCCTTTGAAAGCAGGGAACAGGCTGCTACCTAGCTTGACAGGGTGCCTTGAAAATCTGCGACACTCTTTGCTGGCCAGTATTATTGGCAGAAAATGCAATCCCAGTTTCAAAAATTCTGATGATCTGCACAACCTCTACTGCATATTTGCTGACTTGGCATTGACTGGAGGGTTTGCAAAGCACCCCAAAGGTGTTCTGGAAGGCAGACCCAGCTTCCTTACTTCTACCGATTGTAGCATATTTGCTGTTTGTGTGCTGGGAGTTGGGCGCTTGCTCATGCTGATCACATACCACAGACTTACTCCCCAGCTTCCTCTTAACAAATGTCACGTTACTCACAAGCGTCTCCTGACCACATTCCCACCTCGTCTTCCTTTTGTTCCCAGAAGCAACCACTTACAATGTCGCTGAGTTCTCAAGCTTTAGACCTATTTTAGGAACACAGGCACACACTGTTCTTTCTTGAGGAACTTACTTAAATTCTTTTCAGTATAACAAGTGAATATTTCTAAATTTTATATATTTCTCTGAAACAGAGTCTCACCTTGTAGCCTCACTGGCCCGGAGCTTGGTGTATATCCCAGACTGTCGTTGAACTCTCTCTCCTCCTGTCTCCACCTCCCAAATGCCGAGATTACAGCCATACACCACCACAATCCCAGCAGATGAATAGTGCAGACCATTCCCAATCTCCTGTGCAATCCATCCTTCCAACATAACTATCTATAAGTCTTTGGTAAGAGTCTACTACCACGGTTTTGTAAAATAAACATTCCTTCTTCCTATAGTGGATGATTCCTCCAGATTTTGCTTTCTGTTTTCCTAAAACATCTGAGTCTTTGGGTATTTTAAGCTTTGTGGGTCAATTTCACACCCTTTTTGAGATCTCAAAATCATGGATGAATGTTTTATTGCTTTGCTAGTGCAGTACCCTGCCCAGAGTCTCTGAGGCCTACACTGTCCTATCTTCTGAAACTCTCTGTCATCCCCTTAGATCACAAACCTTCCTTTTTTGTTTTATTTTTGTGGATTTTTTTTTTATTATGGGTGTTTTGTTTTGTTTGAGACAGTGTAGCCTTGGCTCGCCTGGAACTCACCGTGTAGACCAGGCTGGCCTGGAACTCACGGAGATCTATTTAACCCTGGCAGCTTACCAAGCCTAACAAATCTTCCTTTTTAGAAATGGAGATTCTTTAGCAGCTTCCAAATACAGCATACACTGGATGTAAGTTTTTGTGCAGTTTTCATGTTTGCGGATGTCCCTGTGGATTGATATCGATTGATATCAACAATCACATTTTGTAGGTAGTGTGGTTGGGAACAGGATTTCAGGAGAGACAGGACTCCCTGGAGCAGTGAGGACACTTCCCCTGTGTATTTTATTTCCCATGTTGCTGGTGGGAAGCACAGTGTAGCACATGTAGCCTTTCTTCTGGAAAACTCTTAAGGTCTTTCCTCCATTCCGAGTTCTACTCTGTCCCATGATGTGTCTTGGTCTGTGGTCAGTTGTTCTCACGTATCTGGGGGCAGTACAGTCTTCCCAGTCCAGGACATTTTGCTTGATGAGTCCCTTAACATCATTTTTCTCTTAAGAGGACCACTTCCTAAATGCTGAGCCTTCTGGATTGCTTTTCCTATTTTCTTATGTTTTATCTTTTGATGTCCTTTAAGAAATTTGTTTTCAGGATCTGTGCTAGTTAGGGTGTTTGTTTTGTCATCTCAACACAAATTAGAGTCACCTGTGAGGAGGGACGATCAACTGAAGAATTGCCTCCGTTAGATTGGCCTGTGCATCTGTAAGCATTTTCTAGATTGCTCAGTGATGTAGAAAGGCCCAGCCACTGTAGGTGGTGCCATTCCCCAGGCAGCTGGGTCTAGGCTGTATAAGAAAACTAGCTGAGTTTGAACCAGACAACAAACTCCGTTTCTGCTTCAGGGTCCTGCCCTGAGTTCCTGCCCTGACTTCCCTCGTGATGGACTGTTACCTGGAAATGTAAACGGAAATAAACTCTTTCTTCCTCAGGTTGCTTTCAGCCATGCTTTTTCTCACAGCAAGAAAGAGGAAACTAGGCCAGGTGTAGACATTTCACCAACTCTACCTTCCAACGCTGTTCTACAAGCTTTTGAGATCTCATATTTTTACCTTTCAGTAACTCTTGCCCTACTCACACTGTCTCACACAGCCTGTGGATACACGTCTTACTGCTTCTCAAGAGGACACTTTGATTTGTTTTAGTTTCTCCTCATTCTTTGCCTCCTTTGCTTTCCCATTTCATACCTCTATTCTCTGCCCTGTTTGACATCATCAGTAGTAGAGATCTTTGACCACTGCTTGAAAAAGGCTGGTGGTGCATGCCTGGATCCCCAGGACCAGGGCAGAAGCAGGGGGATCAAAAACTCAAGGCCAGAGCCTGGAGAGATGGCTCAGCAGGTAAGAGTATTTGTGCTGGTACATTACTTTAACCCCAGCACTCGGGAGGCAGAGGCAGGTAGATCTCTGTGAGTTCGATGACAGCCTGGTCTACATGTGAGTTCCAGGCCAGCCAGGGTTACATAATGAGACCATGTCTCGAAAAAAGAAAGGTTTTTTTTTTTTTTTTTTTTTTTTTGCAAAGGACCTCCATTCAGTTCACAGCATCCACGTGGTAGTCCACAAACATTCATGACTCCAGTTCCAGAGCATCAATTCTTCTGACCTCTGCAGGCACTAGGCACACGTATACATGCAGACAAAACCCTCAGACACATAAAATAAAATAAATCTTCTTAAAAAAAACAACAACCTCAAGGCCAATCTGAGCTATGATGAGTTCACAACTAGCCTGGGCTGCATAGCAAAGCCTGTTCTCAGGAAGAAGAGCAGGAAGGGGAAGAGGAGAAAGATGCTACCTCAAAGAGCTCACCGAAAGTTCAGGAGTTCTGCGTACAGGGGTGGGATTTATTCCAGGGTCATGAGGAGCCCCAGTGTCAGAGCATACCTGCAGAGATCTCACTATTTCTGGAGTAGTTTGGTTTCTGCAGGAAGAAATTCTCAGTCTCCTGTCCTTGATTTTCGGAGACCAGCCAAGTGGAGGGGCAGAGGAGAAAGCTCATTTAGTATCCAAGTCCTGACCTCACCCTAGCTTCCCTCTGCATCTGACGTCACTTGCACAAAGTCTTTCTGGTCCAGTTTCTCTAGAGAATAAACTCCTCTCCTGCTGGAGGGAAGTAGAGTTTGGCCCCTGCAAGTCTATCTGCTGTTAAAAGTACTTCAAAATAACCCCTCTGTTTCAGGCTCCATCTGCTCCTTCCTCAGCACCTCCTGTCCCAATTCCCGAGACTTTCCAAGATTCTCTGGGCCTTAGCAACTTGCTTCTCTTATGCAGGCACTCAGTTTAGCTTCTCCTCTGTTAACTCCTTTACCTTTCCGCTGCCTTCCTACACTGAGGCTCAAGACCACATCCACCTCATAGGAACTAGAGGTGAGACTGGGAATTGCTCTGCCTTCCCATCTTCTAATCCACAGTCCCATGGCAGCCTTCATGCCTTTCTGTGCTAGGGTCCTCTCAAAGGGCCCAGAACTCTGTAATGACAAGCACCAGAGGCATTTCTTAGCACCTACTGTGTGCCAAACACTTTGCATGAATTATCTTTAATTTGAAAAATAGGCCCTCTTGTCCTCATTTTACAAGCAAGAAAGCCAGGGCCCAGCAAGGTTCTATACATGATCGGCATTAACTCATCCCCTTGATAACTGGAAGGCACTGCGTCAGAGTCCATTCTGATACAGCCCCAGCTTGATGGGGACGGCCATAACCTCATTAAGCCTGCCTTAACCACTCCGTGAGTGACCTGCAGCACTGGTCACATCCTGCACACTGCCGTGCATTGACTTTAAAAAGAAGCCAGAATGAAGGTCTGAGTCCAATCCCTTGAGTCCACATTAAAAACCAAACCAGGAACCATATAGATAGCACCTGACCAATGACATCTAAGGTTGTCTCTGTCCTCCATTCATGAGACTACACATGTACACACACACACACACACACACACACACACACACACACACACACACACTCTGAAGCCAGAGGCATCCTTCCAGGCTGTGACTAAGCCTCTCAGGACTAGGGTATCCTGTCTAGTTGATCCCATCTTTTCTGTGGAAGGCGAGCCGTCAAAGAAAGGGCTGGGCCTGGAACTTAGAGTGTGCAGCCCCGAGCTGACTTTAAGAGATTGCAGCTCAGTAGGAAGACTAATGAGACCAGCCTCCCTCCCCCAGCTCTGACTCCTGCTGAGTGTGGAGCAGAAGCAGAAGCAAGCGTAGCCATGGTGATGGTGGCAGTCTGCTGAAAGCCAGGGAGATGCAGAGCAGAGGAGAGTGGGAACAGGAGAGCCAGTACAGGCACCCTGCATAGGATGGGCAAGTGGGTCTCTGGGAAGATACTCACGGGGAGTCTGGTGGAGGGCTGGCTTTCTCAGCCTTCGAGATGCTGGATGCCCTGCCATGCCACCCACCTGCCCATCCAGCCTCCTCCCCTGAATCACCATTCAAGTGGGCGGCTCACCTTACTTGGGGCGTAGCAGGGTAGAGGTGGCACAGGGAAGCCTCTTGCTGGGGTGATCTGCCTTCTCGGGCTCCAGAACAGGTGTGCAGCATTTGGGAAGGCAAGCGTCAAGGAAGGTAGACATAAAGACATCTTCCTGCCTTCTATTCCTATCCCTACCCTGAAGCTCAACCATTTACTCATGTATACAACCTTGCTTATGGGACTCCATCTACGAGCACTACTCGACACAGAGAGGGTGGAGAAGCCTGGCTCCGACCACCAGCATGCGAGATGCCCTGATACATATGCAGTGTACCCTAAAATCCTCCCTGCTGCAGTCCTACCACAGGGCACCTGTCACTCAGCACAGAGGCAGGTGATCAGGGTCCATGTGCTCTGTGCTGCCCCCTCCCCATCCCACCCTTCCCTCTGCCTGCAAGCCCCACTACACAGTTCTCCCCTTAGGGATCCATCGCTTTTCAGGAAGGCCTGCCCTGTCCCTCACATCACGTCTCAAGACCCAGAAACCTCATATGGTTGCCTTCTTCAGAACTGCCCTGTCTAGGTGGGGTGTTTCTCTCTCCTACCAGACTCCAGAGCCAGAGGGACCGTGCCCAGCCTTGTCTCTGATCTCAGATTCCCTGCATCTTGCAACATCTGGCAGGAAGTCCTGGGGAAAGGTGAAGGGAGGGAGCTATCCATTTGCCCTGCTTGGGAAAGTGGCTGGTCTGCCTCCATCTGACCCCGGGGGTGCCAAGAGGATAGCAGAACCCTGCGGATGCCCAGGGGCAGGAGGGAAGATTAAAGAGAGACACTTGTACCCCTTTGGCTATCAGACTAATAACACAAAAGACTGCAAGGAGCTTGAGTTTCCCCAGAATCTCATGCTTGGGGAGGGACAGACTGAAGCCAGGTCTCCCTCGAAGAGATTTCATACAGCTCTGACAGTTTGTCTGACCACCTCTCCGGGCCCAGTGGAGCCTGGACACAAAGTGATCAGTGATGGACAGGACCACACCTGGACCAGGACTGTATAATCGTGCATACCTCTTGCTTTTATTTAAACCTAAGCCTGGACTTGAGGGGGCGGGGCTGGGGGTTGATGTACACCTTTATTTGTTTCTCTTCCCAGTGTGAGCACATTGAGTAAATACATCTCTTTGTTCTGCTCTTCATGATTGCTGCCTGTTTATTCAGGACAGGTGGCTGAGCCTTGCCTGTTCGAGGCCAGAGCCCACGCTCTGACCCTAGTAACTCAGACCCTGTGGTATCCTGGAACCAAATGATCCCTTTGTCTTGCCTTCAAAACTGCTTCTTGAAGGTGGGAGCAGCTAAGCCAGGACACAAGGCAGTGTTCTCTGAGCCCTGCCTTGGTGTGGGGGACTGTCGTCTCAGCATGCTTTCTTCTCTGCCATCGCCAGCCCTGGTTCTGTGTCCCCCACCCCAACACACACACACTGACATATGTGCAGACACACACACATACACTCCATTTAGCTGCTGGACTTTCTCAGTCATTTGCCCATAAAAGCCACTGATAGGGAAAATGCCAGGGTGGGGATTGGGGGTGGGGGGTAGAGTCCTGAGGTAGGACTGGAGGAATTGGACAGAGGAGGTGAAGGGAGGGGGTGCAGGAGGTAGAGAGGCAGATTCCTGCTCAGCAGGAATCTTTGCAAGGAGTGAGCCACCCCTGATAAAATAGCCAGGATAAGATAAGAGGGAGCCTGTGTGCACACTGACCCTTCTACACCAGGCCAGGCCCCTGCTGTGGAGGTCAAAGAGCACCCCTGGAAAAAGAAGTCCTGTGAGAAAGTGGGCTCCAGACAGAACACCCGGCTTTTTCCAGCTTACAGTTTTCCTGTGTGGATTTTACAAAGCTCCAAGTCAGCCATACATAGCAGCCGATGGGAGGAAGGTCACTGCTGCATAGCGGGAACCCAATGCGCTTGCTACGGACCTGAGCAAATTATGTCAGGTCTCTGCCTAGCAACTCACTAGAAAACCAACTCTGACATCTACTGAGGCCCCTTTAGCCCCAAATGTTTGTGGGGTTGATTATTGGGATGATGTCGATGTCTCCTCACTCTTGAGCCTGGCTCAGAGCTGAGTTCTGAGTCCTGATTTTAGCTTTCTCTAACTTCCCACCTCTATAAATTGAACTTCCATAGGACCATCGAGTTCCCTGTTATAGAAGGAATGAGCCCAATTTCTGAAAGGAGAGAGCTGCCCGGGCAAGGTATTGGTCATTGTCCCGATACCCCCCACCTGCCAGTAGGCGGTAGGGGTGGTAGACAGGAGTGGTGGATGAGTTGTTTCTGGTGCTTAAAGACCATTGTACTGTGCTTCTGTAAAGGAACTCTTGGCTGTTCAGACTGATCTGGGAATCAGGAGACTTTTCTGCTTTACCAGAGGGCTGGGGCCCGAGTGCCTCAGTCTCAGATCCACAGAAAACCTCTGTGTCATGAAGTCTCGTCAACTAGCCATCATCAGGAGCAGAGAGGCAGAACGTGGACCAGTGTGAACAGAGGAAACAGAAAGGGGTACAGCTGTCTGGGGCCAGCCCTACAAAGATGGTGCTAGATGGGGACTGAGGAGTACTCTGCTTTAGACCCCTTATTTAATGAACAGGACAGCAAGCCCCCACAAACCAGGTACCTGGTCCAGGATCCTCCCGTCCGTGGGTGTTAGCGCTGGGTCAAGAGCCAAGCTCCCCGGCCACAGAGAGTGGTTGCTTTGGACTTGACTCACCCACTGCAAGCCTTTTGTGCTGGAAGTCACTGCTTATTCCTGCCAGGGGTTAACCAAGAACTGAGGTGCAAAGGTCATTTATTACTCTCCTGTTGAATTAGTTTACTTTGCTATTTTTCTTCTTCACCAAAGATAATCATTCGTGATCCACCTCTTGCCACTCAGCCGCTGTGTCAAAGGTCTGAATGCCATTGCTCGTAGGTGATATGAGAGGAGGGAAAGCCAAAGGTTCCCAGGTGAAGCACAGAGCATCCAACATGTCTGTACCTCCTGACCCCTGCAAGGGCCCCAGCTCCAGTCAAGTTGGGTAAGAAGGATAATAAGGCTGGGAGAAATCCCATTTCTTTATCAAAGACCAGGGAAGGACAATGAGTACTAGAGTTCCCCATACCTCGCAGCAGTGGTTCTCAACCTGTGGTTCGAAACCCCTTTGGGGGTTGAGCAACTCTCACAGGGGTCACCTAAGACCATCTACATATCAGATATTTACATTATGATTCAGAACAGTGGCAAAATTGCAGCTATGAAGTAGCAATGGAAATAATTTTATGGTTGGGGGGGTCACCACAACATGACGAACTGTATTAAAGGGTTTCAGCATTAAGAAAATTGAGAACCACTGCCTACAGGAAGCACAAGCCCCTCTGGCTCCTCCCAGCTCCATGATAAGTAAATGGAAAAGGCACCACCACCCACTTGGGTACCACTGAATGGTAGGTACTACAGCGGAGAAGGGTGTGGCAAAGAGTTAAGGGACAAGGGCTGTAGGTCCCTGTTACATGAAGGACAGGGCTGCTGATAATAACAGTCTGCTCAGATCATTGAGCAGAGGGACTCTAAGCTTTTCTAGCTCTGCTGAGATGTGAGAAATAAGAAGTCAAAGACTCTGGGGGTAGGGAACAGGACAGAGGGCCAGCAAGAGTACACTAAACTACAGCCTTTAAGGGACTCCTTGCGGAATATATAGTGCCCAAGTTATGCAAACACATTCCTCTAATTGCTAAATATGGAGCAGGTGCTGCGCTGACGCCTAAAGTTTTAGTGTTATTTATTGAAATCGAAGGTACAGTAAAGCTGTGTTAGTTACTTTTCTTATCATTGTGACCTAGTAAGAAGCAACATTAGGGAAGAGGGACTTGTTTTGGCTCATGATTTAAGGGGATATGAGACCATCACGGTGGGAAAGATGGGGTGGTGGGAGATCCTTATTACACAGTACCAAACAGGAAGCTAAGAAAAGCCTTGGGCAGACCTAGGTGGGGTATAATCTGTAAGTCCCACCATTATGGCCTTGCAACCCCGTGTCTGACAACTAGGTCACGAGTCCAGAAGATTCCACAATCTCCCAAAACAGTTGGCTGGGAACTGAAGTGTTCAAACATATGAGCCTATAGGGGACAATTCACACACGAACTATTATAAATATCCATCTTACACTGTTGATTAGTTAGATGAAACAACTACCATAATGTCCATGTTAGAGTAAATGTTTGAATCAGGTACTTATTGCTGCATAACAAGCTACCCCCAAATCTAGTGACTTAAAACAAGAAGGAGTTACTGTCACAGTTTCTATGGATCAGAACGTGGATTAGTTTAGCTGGATGCTTCTAGCACAATGTCTTTTGTGAGACAACCATCAAGCAAATGGGCACAGGGTCCATCCCAGTCCTCTGCACAGGGCAGCCAGGCAGCCTAGAAGAAGGAATAAAGCTGACAGCGTTGTCCACCTACAGCATGTAAGTCCTTAAATGACCCGAAAAATAACAATCTCGTTGAAAGCTCGGGAAAACCTTGGGAGGAAAGCAGTGGTTCCCACATTTTCTGGGAGGAGAAGTGGCTGCCCCAGGTCACACCACCACCAGCCTGCAGGGATGCCTGACTCCATGCAGTGTGCATAACATGATTCCTGTTGCGGGAGACTATGGAAGAACAACTGGGGGGTGGGGGTGGTATCTGGTTATGAGCTAAGCTAAGTAAAATGACTCCAAAAATAGCTCATATAGACCAAGCAGGAAGTAACATTTATTTCTCCAAGATCCTTTCTTTAGCCAAATTCTAGCAGCTTTTACCATGCTGCTCCTGCACTGCATAATGCGCAAAATTTTAGACTGACAAGTTGGGAGAGCAGATTCTTGTTGTCTGTTAGATAACATCAGTCCATTTCGGCTGCTGTAACAAAATATCTGAGCTTGGATAATTTATAAAGAAGAGCGCTATCTTTCCTACAGTTCTGAACACTGTAGATAGAGTCCAAGATCAAGAAGCCTGGCAAAAAGCCTGTCAAGGGCTTTTAGATACATCATTTCCATGACAAGAGGCAGAGGGCAGAAGAGGTGACAGCGGAGAGGACGAAGTCGGTCTTGGTTGGTTGGTCTTTGTTTCTTGAGATGTATAGCCTGGCTGGCCGGGACTCACAAATTAGGCCAAGTTGGTCTTGAACTTGTGATGCCTTCCTGCCTCTGCCTCCCAAGTATCAGGACATGTTCTAGCACATTCACATGAACTCATCCTTTTACAGGAAGCCTCTCCCACCGTAACTAACCGACCAACCTATTCTCATGATAACGGCATGAGTATGGTCATGAGACTGCTCATCTCCTAACATCGCCTCCAAACGTGTGTATTAATGACTACATTTCTACCACGTGAACTTCGGGGAACCACAGCAAGACTCCCACAGCCCTCTGAGCCCTCACTTCAGAAAATACCTTTCAAAAACATTGACTTTTGTAACCCAAAGTTAGCACAGTGGAAAATCTAGTCCTGGTGTTGTTTCTTGTACAAGCTGGCTCCTTCATTCTTCTCTCTTTCCGTTCTGGCTTCAACAATTCTTTTATGACTGGGTCAGCTTTCCAGTCTCAAAAGAGATCTTTCCCAAAGGAAGCAGAAAGCTCCAGCCAAAAGAAGATAAGGGGCTGATTGGAGGCTGCTGGGTAACAAGATGGGCATGAAATTGAGGAGACTAGACAGTCTCCGTTCTGTCTTCTTGCTTTGAAGTTCTTTATGTTGCTCTTGAGCCTTTTAGGGACAGATGGTGGGAGGGGGCACCAAGGGCAGGAGAATCTAGTCGAGACAAGATGGCAGCAATTGTTTTTGATTATCTCAACACAAATTTAGATGGCACATGCTCTCCGCAATGCATTAGGCTAGTAGATGCGATGGAGACTCAAACTGCAGACTGAGTCGTTGTCCTCCATGAATTTAGAATGCTAGAAGACAGATAAATTGTATATACACAGCTTGAAAGTAAGATAGCATGTTATATAGGTCACCATAAAATAAGCCAAATTATTATCCCTGAAAAAGAAGGAAACTCTACCCCAGGCTAGCATGGAGAGGCTTTAAGGACAACTGGTGCGTGGTGAAACAAGCCAGTAACAAAAGGTAGCAGCTACTGTGTGGTTTCTCTTGGGAGATGTTTAGACCAACCAAACTTACAGACAGCTGAAGGCTGTCCCAGCCGAGGGACCAGGGAGTGTGGACTTTCTGCTTTACAGGTTCTAATGGGTTAGGAGGTTCAATTTTTTTCTCCCAATACGAAGATGTTCTGGAGCTTGACTGGGCTGTTATGAGAGAATTGACAACAGTACTCAACTCCACCCTTAATGACAACTATGTGGCTGGGGAGACAGCTTTGATCAGCAACATGTTTGCTGCACAATATAAGAACCTGGGCCTGGACCTCCAGAAACCTCCTAAAGAGCTAGGTATGGTGTGTGCCAAGAAGGCAGAAATAGGCAGATCTCTGGAGCTGGCTGACTGGCTAGTTTTGCAGAACTGGTGAACTCCAGCTTCAGTGAGAGACCCTGCCTCAAAAAATAATGTGGAGAACAATAAAGAAAAACACGCAATACTGATCTCTGCCCCCCCCACATGCACACATGTGCATATGCGTATTCCACACAGGTAACATACACAAAAGTGGTAAATATGGTAAATTTCATTATATATGTACATAAGTATATATAACTACAAATAGAAATTTTTTAAAAATTATAACTGAAAAGAATCCTATATGACTGCAGAAAGTGAAGGAATTCTACATCTCATCGGGGGTACCTAGGAAGGCTTTGCAGGGCAGAGGGCACTGAATAAGCCCCATAGAACAGATGACCACAGATGAGCAGGAAAGGACATTCAAGCAAACAGAGCTACAGGAGAGAGATGGGAGAAAATGAAAAAGCAGAGATTTCTCTCTTGCACCACACCAAGTCTTCACAGAAAACATCTTTGCAGTGATCAAAGCTGCTGGGCTTGTACTGGGGCCTCTGACGTCACCGCTCTCCCACCTCCTGCCTCTCTCCACCCCACCCTTCCCTCCTCCCTTCCTGCCTCTGATCTCTCAAGCTCAGAGCTCCAGTGTCTTTGAATCTTCTAAAATGAACCCCTTGACATAGGCTTGCTTTCAGGCAGGCCTTCTGGAAGGTCTCTTTAATAACAGCGAACACCCAGAGTCTTGTGCCTTTATTAACACACCCTGTTTTGCTCTTCTTTTTCCTTCACGGGTACGAGAAGCTTAAGAAGAAATTACCTCATTCCCCACAGCAGGCAGGTCCCAACTGTAAAGCAAGCCTTTGACAGACACTTCAGCGCCAATTCTCCCTGTTTTGTGCGGGTCACTGCTTAGCCTCAGACCAGGGAGGAAGGAGAAGAGGCTCTTCTTTATACTTAATTTGTAGGCAGGATCAAGAGGAGGGTGGGCTCCGCAGAGAATTGCTTTGTTTTTGGAAGGATTATTGCAGTCAGAACTTACTATTCTCAGTGTTCAGCACGGAGACTCGGGCACGATCGGGCTTTTTTTCCTGCTGCAAATGGCAACCACAGAGGTGTGTGAGGCTGCAGGATGAGAGCCTTGCAGACTGGGGTCTCCTGTGAACTGTGGTGCCAGCAGCTGTGCCCCCAAAAGCCCACAAGAAGCCAGAATGTAGATGGGGGCTCCTGTTATCAACCGAAGCAGCATGGAGCTTACTCACAGGCCCCTGAGCGCAGGGGATGTGCTCGCTGCAGCAAATTGAGTTGACCCCAAGGGGAACCTCCACTTTGCTCTACCAGATCTCCAATCAGAAAACTGCCTTGCACTCAGCTTTATGCCTTTTCTGTTTTGTCATGTCCTTACCTTCAGTTCTGAGTGAGACCCCACTCGCTCTGTCAGGGAGGCAGGGTACCCAGTCCCAAGAAACCCTGCGGCAGGCCCCGCCTCCTCTTCCCCTGCGGGAGGTTCCATACGGCATTTTCTCTTGATTCTTACCTAGCTGACTTTCAAGTAACCCAGTGAGTGCTAGGGAGAAGACAGAGTTCTGAATTGGGAGCCCACACTCTGATGGGACCATCACCGGGCAGTTGAGAGGATAAGATGTAACAAGACCACAAGCCTTCCTGGATGGAAGAAATCACACACAGCATCTCAACCAGGGTAATGCAAGAATTCTCATCTGCTATGAGTATTGAAATTAATCAAACATTTTCCCTGCATGAAAAACACATGCTTCCTTTGAGTAAAATGCTTAGAAAATTCTTATTCCAACTAAATGAAAATAAAGGTTATTTGCTTGCCCATAGACACCAATGACTGGCTTCTGAGCCTTAATGACTAGCCAACTGCCGGCATAGTTGCATGCAGGAATGCATGAATAAATGAATGAACATAGTAAATCAGTAAAAAGAAAAAGATTGGGTGGAGAGGAAGCAACAACAGACAGCGGAATAGTAGGAGGAAAGGGAGAATAAACCACTTTTCTCTGAGCGGGTTTTTATTTTGTTTGGGAAGAAAAAATGGGGAAGAAGTCCTGATTATTCCTTCACACATTTTTATTCTTCAATATCTTTAAAGGGAACCAGCAGACGAGGGGCAAAGAACAATCCAATTTACCAGAAAATCAGGTTTGACAAATGAGTCCATTTACGAAATGAAGTGAATCATTTGTGATTAGTATAAAGACTGCTAAGATAAAACTCTTTTCTCAAATTACCACAAACACATGGACATATGTTCATACACACATATACACATGCATACACACACACACACCAGAGCTTACAAACCATTGTTTCCTGGCTTCCTTGGAAAGAACAAGCTAAGCCAGCTACCTTGTTCTCTCTCAAGCATGCTTTTAATCTACCTCTTACCCCCAAATATCTGCCCCACCCCCATGCCAACTAGAATTCAAAGGCCCTCCCCAGCATCCCTTCCTGCCCCCTCATCCGTGGCTCCACACTCTGACTACTTGGTGAGAGCAGGCAGGCTTCTCCTCCCAGGCCACAGGCAGGCCACGGGCTGAGCATCCTTTCCTATACAGTATCTTCTTTTCTTACCGTGTGGGAGGACCGAGGAGCGTTTCCAGGTGCTAGCCCAGAGCACTGGCTGCCTACGTCTTGGGATAAAGGTAAGGATGGATGATGCTTTCCCAGGGCTTCACTACTGGTGTCTCTGAACGTGGGCTCCACTAATTATGTGTATCTCTTTCCTTCTTCCTTACCACTCCCCATCCACCCCAGGAATAGATCACACCAGGCACCCCAGCACATCCTCTCTCCATACTAAGAGAGAAGGCCCTGCCATTTCGTCTGGTGTGTCTGTCTTTCGGAACAGGTTCCAGCTCATCCTTGCTGAGGGACTAATATGACAAGCACATCAGCAAAGACACTGAGGCTGCTGAAGATGCCCGCTGTGCCGCATCCTTCCTCCAGAGGTAAACACCTGCACTGTCCCAGCGCATCTCCACCTACCACCTAGTCTCCGCAACTGGGGTGCAGGGGCCACCATTCAGGTGAAATAGACAGGAGGAAACCATCTACCACTTTCAGAAAGTACAGACGGCCAACTAGATCCTGCCAGGCTCCGCTCTAAAGATACCCTTTCTTTTTGGCGACCATTTTACAGGTCATTATAGTTATGTCTCATCTAGAACCTACTAGGATCTCTCTGCACATCTGTACTTGGATCAAAACGCTTAGGGTAGAGAGGACCCCAGATGTGAATTAGTATTGATGAAAACCATACAGTGTATCTGACTGTTAGATGTGTACCTGTCTATTAAATACACAATGCCATGCCCAGTCCTTTGAGTCCAAACTCATCATCTCTCCCCTGCCCTTTCCCAGCACCTTTCTGGATCAAATGTTCAGAACAATTGCTTCACAATGCTCTCTTGTGCAGTTAGTGGACCATCTACGCACTAATCTGCTCAGGCTGAAGGCCTTGTGTGAGCAGGTCACTCTGTCCTCTTGAGTACCTCTGAGATCTCAGGACAGATTCTGATACACAGAAAATGCTTCACAAAGACACATGGGGTGGCATCTCACCACACTCTCCTATACTGAGCCAAGTAGCAGCCATTTGTCCTCAGTGGAGGGAGTCTGGAATGGCTCCCATGTACAAGTGGGTTTTTAATCTAGGAGACATAGAGAGGAAAATTGGAAATGTGTTAGGCATCCTGTTCAAGCCTGTCTGGCTCTGGAGCCTGTACTCGGTCTTGGGTCAGTTTCAGTCATGTTGGACTGGGCTGGAGCCAGTGATGAGCTGGAGTCCAGTTTGGTTGCAAGAACCCATTGTTAACTTTTAGGAATTTTGCAAGCCAGTTTGGCATCATGGTGTTAGTTTTTCATTAGCCACATTGGAAATATTTGCTTATATCACCTTATATTTTGAGACAGATGCTCTCAGTGAAAGAGTACATTGCCTTATTTTTTGAGAGAATCTCTCAGTGAATGTGGAACATGTTCAGCTAGATTGGCTGGCCAGCAAGCCCCAGGAGCCCTACCAAGACAGTTGTTAGGTATTTGGTGTATACGTGTCAGAAGTTCACCTTGAAGTTCAAAGGCGACCACTGGGCCCAAAGGGCGCACCCTCAGCACCAATGCTGTCTAGGCATCTAAGGCCAGCAGGAGATGGCCTCAGAACATCTCCAGCCTCCGTTCAAGCCCTCCTCAGTCTATACCAGGTGCCTGTGAGGCTCTGCAGCTCTTTTCAGAGCTCCCTATGGGAAGAGCAAGTCCTTTCTGCTTTTCATCTTATACAGGTCAGCTCAGCTCCAGACACAGCAACCATGTACTGCCCAGCTGGGCAGCAATGCACTTCCCACCAGGAGAGGAAAGAAAGGCATTAGAAAGATGACTGAGACTCCATCATTCCCCATCCACTTGAGGTGTCCCTACAAAGAAAGGATGGAAATCCCATGAGGTAGGTAGCACACAGTGGCCAGTGGCAGCTTCATTCTGAGAACATCCAGACGCTCAGGCAGCTGATCTCCTGTTAAAGTTGTCTGTGACCATTTAATACAAAAGTCAGGAGGAGGCTCACCTGCTTGCTTGCTTTTTGTGTATACATGCCTGTGTGTATATACATGTGTATGGAGTGTATACAGTGTGTGTGTGTGTGTGTGTGTGTGTGTGTGTGTGTGTTCCTGGGTCTGTGTATATGTGATGCTTGGAAGGGAACACCCTGGACCTCAAACAAATTTGCTCTGCTTCAGAGCCACACCCCAGCCCACTGTTAGAATTTTGAGGAAAGTTGTAACGCTTCTGAAAACAACGTAGAAACATGGAAATCCAAGCCTGTGCTGTGTTGGTTGATTGGTTTTTCCAGAATCAGGAGTCCTTCAGAAAGATGAAGATTGAGGCTTGTGTGGACTCTGACCAGAAACCAGGACAAAATCAGGCCTGAGGGATATGAAGCTCTCCAGGCACAGACGAGCCTACAGGCTGTAGCAGTGACTGCAGGCACGAGGGCCCCTGGAATGGGATCAGTTTCCAAGACTAACATAGTCCCCCCGGAGCGCCTGTCTGGCAAGGTGATCAAAGCCCAGTGCAAAAATGCAGTGAAAATTTTTCAGACAACAACTTAGACTGGCTTACCCCAAACTGGAAATAAGCGACCTTACAGGAATACCTCTAGCCCTGGAATGACTGAAATGTGTGTTATTGTTGATATTCAATCTGCTATCAGAACCAAAGAGAACAAAAACAATTCCTCCTTTCATCTTTCCTTAGCCTCCCACCCTGACAGAATCTTCCAGACCTGAGTGATTCAAACTTAAAGAATTATAGCTACTCTTGCTCATGGTCCCTAGAAAATGCTAATTTCCAGAGCTGGGGTCCCTGCCCCTTGCCCTCTACCCTCTGCCCCTTTCCCTCTGCCTTGTGTAACAGTCTCTGTCCCATCATTGTGGTAGGGACTGTGAGGATTACAACCAAATGGTTGTTACCCCACCTTTGACTCACCTTCAAGAGCAGCTGCTTTCTACGGTTTGCAGGTGTCCCTCAGCTGCAAACACCCACGACAGAATGAGCTTTCCCTTCTGTCAGGTCTCAGTTGTGTGACCATTGTCCTTGGGTTTGGAGAGGGTCCTCTTGAGTTGTCTCCTAATCGGCCCCACACAGCTGACACTGTTCAGTTTACCCTCCTAACGCATGCTCGGGTGATACACCATCCATTCTCGGGATGGGTTCAGTATCTGTGGCATTTCCCAACTTTTTAAAAGGTGTTTCGGGGCTTCAAGAGATGCTGTTTACCCTCTCACATATGCAAATGGGAAGCTGGCAGCTCCTTCAGAGCCCAACTGCCTCTGCACAGGCCCTTCCACGTATTTTGAGGGATATTATTGAAAATGCTTAGACTTTCAAACCAAAGTCTCTTACCAAGTTATTTATATAAGAAATGATTCTTTTTCTAATTTGGATAAGCACCACTATATTTTTAACCATACATTTTATTCTAGAAACAACACGTGCATTTTATTATAAATGTGTATTTGGGTGTAATTTAAGTCTTTAAAAACTCAAATTAAGTTGTTCACCAACTGCAATGTATTTGGGTTAGATGTTAGAAAGGAGATCAAATAAATTACAAACAACATCATTTGGGTTCAAGATATGTGACATATTGAGAGAAGTTTACCAAATGGTGTTAACCAGTGTTAGGTCAATGGGACATGGGGACCATCAGTCATCTCAGCTGCTAGTTCATAGCCACATCATCCCCAGACAAGCAAATCACCATCACGGAACTGGTCTGACAATAAAGATGGGTGACAGCCAGATTCTTAGCTAACAACTATTTCTTAAAGAGAACTGGATGGCCTCCAGTGAAACAATGAAAAAGAAAAGCAACCTTCTGCAAAGAAGCTTGTGAAGACCACTAACAGGTCCTTTTATCATATCCTACTTTGAATTTTCAGAATATGCAGAGCAAAGAGTCACCCGACTCAGAAAATGCAAAAGTTCCACTCATCTCCCAGGGTACCCTACTCCACAGTAGGTCAAAGAAGTCCATGTTACCAAAGCTTGCAAATGAGACGGACTCCAGCATCCCATCCACTCTCACTAGTATCTGGTGTGTATCTCTGGGTATCACCAGACACATCACCAGAGAACAGATGGGGGTGTGCTTTGTTCCCAGTTAACCTTGGACATCACGTTTTCAAGAGGTCTGGGTATCCTTGTACACACCTTCCAGGGCCCAGAGAGGTGGAGATGGGATGGCTTGACTTGTCCTTTGGCTGTGAGAGCTTCTCTCAGGTCTTCTCCTGTGATCAGAGTCAACCAATCAACCGAGGTCCAATGACGGAAACCCAAGGTGTGTGGTCTAGTTGAAGAGAAAAAGCAAAGCATTCTAGAACGAAGGTGGTGGTGTGGGGTGTGGGTTGTTAATCTCCTTGATGGGCAATAAAATCTAGGGTATCTATGCTTCGAGGAGGAGAAGGGGAAATATTAACCAAAAGAATTTTGAATCCACATCTCTTCGAATGAAAGGTTCAGTTCATGTTTCCATGGGAATCCAGTCTCAACTGGTTGATTGGCTTCTCATAGTCGGCTGTCAGCTCAGAGGTACGAATAGCTCTGCCTGTATGCAGAGTGATTGAGCTGAATTATGTTGCGAATTGTTCACCTTTGGATCTTTACATTCTTTTGTAAGCATCAAAAGCCACAATTCCAAGACTGTGCCACACAGAGATCGCCCCCACACGGGTTCTTTATTTAGGAAATAATTTCTGAAGAATCAACCTCCAGCAGCTGAAGATGCACACCGAGCCACACTCCGTAGGCTGGGAGAGCATCTTTCTCCAGGAATTCTGAACAGAATCTTCCAGACAGCCAGGGGAATCTGCTCACACGGGGCCTCTAGTTACAGAACACAGAAATAGTCCCGCCATCTGTAGGGTCAAGACTCTGGGGTAAAAGGCAATGGAGACCACAGACTTTAGACACAGCTGGGATCTAAAGAAGCAAAAGCTGGGATGTCAAATGACATCAGACTTTCATGCTATCTGTACTTTCCATTTGAGAGAGTGTCCCACGGCCTCATCTAGCCCAGTCTACCCTCCTATTCACTGGCCTTTAACTTCTGATGCTCCTGTCTCTACCTCTAGAGCACTGGAGTTACATGTCTGCATCACCTCACCCATGCGGTGCTGGGCGCGAATCCAGAGCTTTGAGCATGCTGGGCGAGCACTCTGCCAGTGGAGCTTCAGCCTCCGCTGCTGCTTGTACACTGTTTTTGCATGGTTTGGGTTCCTGGGCATCAGTTATTCTCCAAATCCAGGCTTGCCCCTGCCTCAAAGCTTTTAGAATGAGGTTGGGAAAAGAGCCAGTGTGAAAGCAGAGTGAGGTGTGTCACAAGAGACCTCTACACTTTGCAGAGCCCTAGATGAAACATTGTTTGTCCAACTGGTAATCAAAGCTTCTCCCACAGCCAGGCACAATGCGAGCCTCACCCACCCTGCCTGCTGGGCTTGTGAGGTGTGTTGGATATGTTAAAACAGCTCAAAACTCCAGAAGATACCTCACCCAGATAATGCCCTGGGCCTCGGGAGCCTTAAGAGTTCTGCTGAGCCAGGGACCCAGCACTGCAGGTGTTCTGCCTTCTGAGCTATGCCAGAGGAGACTGCGCACCACAGGACTGGGCCAAGCTAGGGAGCAGGCACCCTTGGTCTGTAGCGCTGAAGAATGAGAGCAGAGGATGCTGCCAGCTTTGAGAGCCCTGGCTTAGCGGCCTGGGCTTCGTGGGAGCTTCAAGGGTTTTCAGAAAGCAAGGAGAGACAACTTCATTTTGCAGGCAGGAGCTGACACTGCTGACACTGGGTGTGCACTCTGTGTGGTACAGTATAGCACAGTGGCACCTATGGGACCCCATACAGGCAAACATGCAGATACACACAAGTCCCATCCCCTCTAGCAGCTTCCTCCTTGTGTCTGTGAAGCCCCAGGACTTGTTTTTGCCAGTGGCAACGATGGGTATAACCAAGACCAGTTGCCAGAGAAAGTGTGGCTGTTTGGAAGGAAAGTTGCTCCTGATACACAGCCAGGGGAACTGGTCCCCAGTTGGACAGCTGGTATGCAAAACTACCCCTGGGTCTAAATCCTTACAGTCTGGACCTAGCCTGAAACTCCATGTCCCACACGTTCCTCAGCAGGAACGAACCTCTCAGCCTGGCAGTGTGCTGCCGTCATCTCCCTGCACGGAAGGCAGGTGGGGTGGGGCACCTTCCCGGCATTTTGCCAAAGAACACCTGTTCTGAGAAGTGGGGCTGGTGACTCAGCCACTGGGCCCTGACTGTGTGCGTGCCTGCTGGCGGGGGCTTGGAACAGTTGTAGGGGGTGGCTCTTGGGTGACTCATAAATCAAGAGGCTGACTATTTTCACTCCCAGGAGACTCAAGGCTTTCTCAGAAAAAAAGCAGGTGGAACCAACATCTATTCGCGCCTGCCTTTCGGCCCCTCTGCCCCGTGTGACCACGGGAAGTGCTAATGTGCTTTTTCACTGCCTCCAAAACTTGCGGAAAGTTTCTGGGCCTTGTGAAGAGAAGAATTAGATTAGAACACTTGGGGAAAAAAATCTGTCAGTGTCGAATCTAAGTACTAAAGTAAGTAATCTGGGGTGGGGGGATGGCTCAACTGCCAGAGTGAGGCCCTGGGTTCAATCCCGACCTCCAGGTGTGATGGTGTGATGGTGTACATCTCTAATCCCAGTACGCAGGAGGCAGAGGGTCAGAAGTTCAAGGTCATCTTCAACTACATAGTGGATTTGAGGCCAGCATGAGATACATGGCTTGTCTCTCAAAAGTAGCCACTAGCCAAAGTCATGGTTGGTTTTGTTTGTTTCGTCAACTTGATACAAGCTAGAGTTAGCTGAGAAGAGGAAATTCCGATAGGGAAAATGCTCCATAAGATTGGTCTATAGGCAAGCCTGTGGGGGTATTTTCTTAACTAGCAATTGATTGAGAGGGCCTAGACCACTGCTGGTGGTGTGCCACTCCTGGGCAGGTGGTCCTGGGTGCTAAAAGAAAGGAGGCTGACATAGGGTCGTTTCTCAAGGTAGTAGGCAGTGTTTTTCCACCGCCCCTGCTCCAGTTCCTGTCTCCAGGTTCCTGCCTTGACTTCCCTCACTGCTAGAGTGTGACCTGAGAATTGTAAGCTGAAAGCAACCCTTTCTTCTGCAAATTGCCTTTGACCATGGTATTTTATTATAACAATAGAACCCTAATGAAGACAGCAAATAATCTAAATCTACATCACTCGTGATGGCAACCACAAGTCACAATTGACCATTTAGTAAAACTTATAAAGAAATATTTGGTACCCTGATTGCATGGGGGCACATTTTATTTCTCAAGTGCTCAGAAGCCACATTGCTGCAGGACCCGGGTGGCTTTGGCATTAAACAGCACAGAGGTAGAACGTCACAGAGCACCATCTCAGAAAGTTCAAGGGGACAGGGATGATCTAAGCACGCAGGCCTAGACAGGCACACACTACCCATTCACTCATTTATTTCCTAAGTCAAGGGCAGGTGTGGTTAGCGAGAGCACAGAAATGCTGAACAGGTGGTCCCTGTGCTTGAGGTGGTTGTCACTGTCTGGGAACACAACCGTGTCATCAAAGACATAGACCTGTCACCCTGAGGATGAAGCATTGCACACACATGAGCAGAGCTCTTACCAAAGGTTAGCTTGCAGTGAGTCATCTGTGGCCTTAAGCTTTCCAATCTTCCATGCAGCATCTGCGTGACAAAAGAGCTTAACCTGAGTGACAGGTCCCATCCACAGAGCACCGAAGCCAGAAGGGAATTCAAGGAAGCTGCGGGGTGGTTCAGTCAGAAAAAGAACTTGCTAAGCAAGCATAAGGACACGGGTTCAGACCCTGACACCCGTGTAAAAACCTGGATGTCCTGGTCTAGTCTACCTACCCTGTCTTCCTAATTATGAAAGACAAGGCAAAAGAATCCTTAGAGACTGGTAGATCTCAGGGAGTTCGAGGGCAGCTTTTCTACATATCAAGTTCCAGGACAGCCAGAGCTACAGACAGAGACCTTGTCGAGAGAGGGAGAAAGAGAGAGAGAACCCTTCCTGCTCTCTGGCTAGTCAGCCAGTCTAGCCAATCAATGAACTCCAGGTCAGTGGAGAATGATAGAAGATGCTCAATATTTTTAAAACGTGTGCATGCACACATGGAGGGTGTTGGGGTGCAACTTGAAAGCGTCAGTGTTCCCTTTCCACCATGTGGGTATCACAGATTGAACTCAGGCTTCAGGGTTGGTGGCAATCATCTTTACCTATTTATCAATCTAGCTGGCCTAAGATACCCAGCATTGGTCTCTATCCGCCCCCTCCTCTGTGTATGTATGTATGTGTGTGTATATATATATATATCTTGGACTTAAAGACCTCCTGGGAGAACTTCTGATGTTTCAACCAGAGTCTCACAAACTAGGCGAGCAGCACTGACACTGAGTGCTGAGTACTCCTCTCCACTAAGTCCCCGCTCCTCACCACTGAGTCCCGGCTCCTCACATTGAGTCCCAGCTCCTCATCAACCTCACCCCTCTTTTGATTTTTTATTTCCAGGCAAGATACCATGAAGCTGCCCAGGCTGACCTGGAACCTTGCAATCCTCCTGCCTCAGCCCCTTGAGAAGATAGAATTGCAGGCCTGTGCCTCCAGATCCAGTCTGATGGTCCCCTCTAAAGAGGGCCATTGGGGTCATTGAGATTGCTCAGCAGGTAAAGGCTTGATGCAGAAGTTTATTTTTAGTTACGTTTAAATGGTGGTTTTGTGTACTGTTGGGTAAAGGGCTGCCAGGTCTTGGCATTTGTATTGTCTGCAGGTGCTGGATTAATGTGGGGGATGTTTGAGTGTTCATGATCTGCATGTGGTATCAGCAGAACACCTGAGGACCTTAGGGATCAATAAAAACCCCTGAGATGAGACCCTTAGGGTTCCACTGTCCAGTATGGAACTTGCCAGGTTAGGGGTTCCCTCTTCTGTGGGCTGGCAGGGTTTGCACCTAGGACTATGCCTCCATGTCTTCTTGGCTGAGCCACCACACAATGTGGTGTACTTGCCATCAAGCCTGCCAACCCAAGTTCAGTCCCCAGAACCCATGGTGGAAGTAGGGAAATGATTCCTGAAAGTTGTCTTCTGATCTAAACACACACATACACACGCTCACACTCACACACACTCACACCCATACTCACACACACTCACTCACACACTCACACAGTCACACCCACATTGACACTCACACATACACTCACACTCACACTCACACACACTCACACCCATACTCACACACACTCACTCACACACTCACACAGTCACACCCACATTGACACTCACACATACACTCACACACACACACACTCACACATACACACTCACACTCACATACACACACTCACACACACACACTCACTCACATCATGTGCACACACAATAATAAACAAAATCTAAAGAGAGCAATTGATTAACACATCTGATAGGACCATTGTCATACGTGGGGTTGAATGCCACCACTCACCTGGAATCCCCCGACACCTCTTCCCACCATGCTTCTGAGGAACTGGTGAGCAACAGCTGCCTCTCCCTCCAGCACAGCTGCTGCTTGTTTGAAGGATTTTCACAAAGTTGTTTGAAATGGTTTTTTGCAAGATGTCCAAATTGGGCAGGCTCATTTGACACAGTGCACACACTCAGGGTCTGGGGAGCTGACTGCAGAGCGCACAGCGTGGCCAGTTCTTACAGACTTCTTGGCCAAGTCATCTCAGGGGAGGAATGGCCAAGGAATGACACCAGAATAAAGAGAAGACCAGGGCTTGACTCAGTGACGTCACCTAAAAATGGACACTTGAGTGGGAAAAAACACTTGGAAGAACCTGAATCAGTGCCTCCAAAGAAGGATGGCAAGGAGGAGAGGGAGGATGGCGAGGAGGGGGAGGATGGAAAGGATGAGGGGGAGGGTGGGAAGGATGAGGGGGAGGGGGAGAAGGAGGAGGGGAAGGATGGAAGGAGGGGGAGCATGGGGAGGGGGAGGATGGAAAGGATGAGCGGGAGGGTGGGAAGGATGAGGGGGAGGGGGAGAAGGAGGAGGGGAAGGATGGGAGGAGGGGGAGCATGGGGAGGGGAAGGGGGAGGATGGAAGGAAGGAGGGGGAGGATGACAAGGAGGAGGGGGAGGATGGAAGGGAGTAGGGGAGAGTGGATGGCAAGGAGGAAGAGGAGGAGGATCCTTGTTTCCCTAGCAGAGTCATAATGACGTAGGGTCAGAGCTGCCTCCAAAGCATTTATGAATTGTTTTGGGATGTTTTTGTTTCTGTTTGTTCTCACACTTAAGAATTGCTAGGGATGGTTTGTGAGTTATAAAAGAAGGTTCTGGGCAGACAGGCTATAAAGAACTCTCCTGAAAAAGACTGCAGAAAAAAAGAGATTTGTGTGTGTGTCTATGCACATGTGTGTGTGCATACAAGCTCATGCAATGCTTAGAATAGTGTACACACATTCACAGGATTCAGAAAATCTAAGGAGCTGCGACAAGGTCTGAGTGGAGAGTCTCCTCACCCCGTCTGCTCCCACATTCGTTTACCGGGGCAAACACTTAAGCTCTTCCTTTTCACTTTTGCAAGGAAATACATGCACGTATTTCCCTTTCTCCACTCTGCTTTACACACATCACACTGTAGAGCCTATTCTGTGTGTTCTTAGCCATTCATGCCTTTTTTAGAACTCTGTTCATACAGAAAGCACGTCTTCATTCTTTCACCGATCACATAGCCCTCCAGCGCAGGGTCAGGCCATAACGTACTTAATGATCTCCTGGCTGGATACTCAGCTGCCATAGAAACTCGGTGTTACATCAAGGCTGTGATTAATTCTCCTAATGCACGTTACCTCGCACAATCAGTGTATCTCTTCAATAAAAAGAGAAGAGGAGGAGGGTTGACCAAAGCCTTTACAGGTGGGGTAGACACTGCCCACTTGCTCTCTCCTGGAGCTGTGCTGCTTTCCATTTCTACTGAAGCAGCAGCGGATGCTTTCAAAGTCTTGTCAACATGATAGGCTAAAATGTGGCTTGGTAGGAATTAATGGGCATTTCTCTTATTGAGCCGGGGCCAAATGTCTTGTATGGATTTGAGTTCGTTGCCATTCTTTTCCTATACACTGATCCTGTCTTTTGCTCTTTTTTTCCTGTGGGGTTATTGACTATTTTAAAAAATCAATTTCTGATTAATTTTTCTCCATGTTTCATCAATTTCAAGATCAGTTTTTTATGACCAGATAATTAATATAAACGTACATAGAGCTAATAAGTAATTCCTTTGATTACTTTAATGACTAAATATAAAATTATTTTCAAGGAAAGCTCTCGCCCCACTTCCCACCACAGGGACCCCTCCTATCTGGCCTCGAGTTGGGAGCCCCCCACGTCCCCATCTCAACATTGGCCCAGGTGCTTGGCTTCTCTTCATTTGCTCTCTTAGGGCCTTTGTATTAAGTGCTTCCTCTTCCTGGAATAAGGCTTCCCTTTGTCGTCCTGGTAAGTCCCTCTGACTTTTCTCAAGGCCATGAGGCACTTCCTCATGAGAAAGAGCAAGTGGGGGAAGAGGAGAGTGACTTTGAAACCAGAAGGCCCTTCCCAAGTCATGGCTGAACCGAAGGAACCCGGGATGGACGAATGGCCACCAGGCACTCTCAGCTGAGGAGAGCAGAAGGGGGCAGTGCTGGGACTGTCTAGACGCCCAGCTGACAAGCGACTCCTGACAATATGACTGAAGAACACTCTGGAAGACCAGGAGTGTGAAGGAGGGGCCAAGGAGGGGGAGGGGCCTTTAGTCTGGATGAATTCACTCATTGGGCAGAGCTTCCAGATAAAGGAGGAAACTTCCAGAAACCCAACCAAGAAATGAGTGCTTCTTCCTGATGCCTGTTCTGACCCAGATGGCCAAATTTTTCCACACTGTGTAACTTTACAGCAAGGCCTGCCCACCTCCCAGGTCAGGAACAGAAGTAGTGCCTGATAGGATCCATCTTTACCCTTTGACTGCTGACTTTTCTATTAGCTCTTACCTAACAGTCAGCATTTTCTGCTTCTGCATGGAGCTCCTCTGCCTTCTCCCCCACTCCTTTAAGGACTCTGGTCTTCCCGACACCCTTATTCAGTATTTATGAAACTTGGACCCAACGAGGGTGCTCTGGTCTGCATCGAAGGGCGGGATCATCCAAGGCTAGCCTTCAGTAGCTTTCTCTTGGCTGTGTTCCCTGAATGTACTCTTCCCCCAGGGCCTCTGGGAACCCTACAGGGTGAATGCACATCTCTTTTGTGAGGCTCTGTCTCTGTTGGGCACTGGTGGATACCTGCCATTCCTTCACCCTCACCCCCACCCCAACAGGGCAGGGAAAAGAATTCTATTGCATGTTTTAGCAAATTCTTTTCTAAGTCCCATAGATTCTGCCTCTCTTTTCCATTGTGACATAGCAAGAAGTAAGATATCAACAAGACCTCAGTGAACAGCCCACCCCAGCAGGACTAGCACAGGCAGCATGAGAATGGATGCGAGTTGGGACTGCACTTTTTCCTGTTGCAATCTAAAATTCCCAAGGCCAATCTGCCTGTCTCCTTTCATCAGAAAAGCAATGAGATGGTGGGACTCAAGTGACTCATTCAGCCACAGAAGCGCACACCTCAATCAGGATGCTAAATAATGAAAACAACCTTGGACTTGCCAAGACTCTCAATAAGTGAAGGCCAGTTCAGACATCTGCATCGATTTGCTTGCAGCACTGAGGACCTGCAGTAGTACTAAGACGACTCAACCGCAATCAACCCTCTCGGCACAGCCACAAGAAGAATGCCCTCCACTGCAGCTGCAAGGAAGTCTTGCAAGGTCAGCTAGCTGTGGGACACCAACAGAAACTGAACCTCCTGGGGGAGAGCGGCAGAGAGAGTCTATGCCACACAAGGGCTTATTCGCCCAGCGTCCTAGAGAAGTAATAATGTGGCAGGAAAAGCAGAGGTCAGAGTTGATAAGTACACAGGGCTGTAACTCCTCTCAGGTTTTCTATCCATCCTGCATACAGAAATCACTAGTCAATCATGAGCCATTTTCTTCCCTGAAAGCATATACCATCCCTGAGAGCCATAGTTGCTGACAAAGTCCTTGGGCTGCTGAGGAAGTCAAGGCAGCATTGTCTTCTTTGTGAGAAGGTTAAGTCCTGTGGTTAACATTGGTACTTTCCCCCCCACCTCTGTTGTAACTCTGGCTGTCCTGGAACTCACTCTGTAGACCAGGCTGGCCTCAAACTCACAGAGATCCACCTGCCTCTGCCTCCCAAATGCTGGGATTAAAGGCATGCACCACTACCGCAGGGCTCCTTATACGTGCATAAGTTTCTTCTCATGGATAGGAAACAATGAGCTGCTGGCTTATTGGGTGAATGGTTGCAGGCAAGAGCAAGGCAGAACCCAGAAGTAGCTACTTGAACAATCTGGGAAAAGCCTACATGACTGCATTGAAACCATATGGAAGTGTGGAGGTAGGGTGCCTGTAGGGATGATGTCAATCTCTTCCCCAGCGATTGGAGACCGGGGGAACAGGAAGAACAGGGAGGACCAGTCACTTGGCGCTGAAGCCTCTTTGGTGATTCGTGGTGCACAGAAAGAATAGAGAACAAACCCTCCCCACCTCCCTACTCATAAGTTGTCCCAACTTTTTCACTCATTGATTTATTTGCTAGTTTTCCAGTCTCTCTTATGAATCCATCTTTGGCCAGGATTTCAATGTAGGTGAATGGATTGAGACTCCTGCTTGTGAATTTCTCAGCTGTCCCCAACCATCTCCCCCCACCATCTCAGGTTTTTGTTAATTCAGGCAAAGAATAGCATCATAAGACAGACAGACAGTTTCTGAGATTTGGAAGCCAGACACAGCTTTCTATTTGCTGCAGCCCAGTGCCTGGGTATAAAAACAAAGATCCTGGTGGTGACTTTCTGGAGTGACAGGTCTGCCCTGGGTCTTCACTGTGTCTTGCTTTTGGACATTACTACTTTAAAAGGGAGGGAAATAAACAGTAGAAAGGAGTGATGAATTAGTATGGACAGCAAGATACCATTATGTAAAGACTTTAAATGGATCTAACAATAGAATTCAGTCTTGAAAATGCATAAACAAGGTAGAGCAGAGGGAGGATCTTCAGGAACACCAGCTTCTATCCAGTCACCCCTTTTAGGGGTGGAAGAGAGTGGGGTATTTGGCACTATCTGTAGTAATTAATTAATTTTATTTTTATAAAGAGAGAGATCTAACACAAATATGGTAAGATGTTAACATCCGTTTATTCTTGATAGCAGATACAAAGGTATCATACTATTTTCTGATTTTTCTAAATGTTAAAATGTTTTGTAATTTTCTTTAAAAGTTTAAAAACCACACATACACACACATGAACCACATGCATACACATATACATACCACTCACATACCACATACACACACCTTACACATACATCATGCATACACCACATACACATGCGCTGTATCACACACACACACACACACACACACACACACACTGAAATCCAGAAAGGCCTTAAAAACCTCAGCTCCTTAGTCATTTATTTGGGATTGCAGACAAGCATCTAAGAGTGAGGATGAAAGAGAGAACTGGGCTCTGTAGGAGAGGAAATGGCAGAGTCCCACAAGGCACAGTAAGCGCTGGCAGAATCCTCTACATTCTGCTGAGTGCTGGTTTCCCATGGCCCAAGGCAAGGAAGAAGCTGAGAGGAGAAAGACCCCAGAACTGGCTGCTTCTGTCATCTTCAGAACAGATACACATATCAGGGTGAATTATATAAAAATAAAGAATTTTGCATCACCTGAGAATTTGGCTAAATGAAAGATGAGTAGATACAGCCATGCTCTCAGGGACCACAAGCTCATGAAGGTCAGAAAGACAAATGACCCATCAGGATGTGGCATTCTCAGAGAAAGGGGCAGCTACATGATACGGATGCTCCTCGCCCAGTAGTGAGATCCCTTCCTTCCTTAGCCAGTCTTTCCCAGGTGTGATACGGTAAGAACACAACTCAAGGAAGTGCTGGTTACGGTTCACAGCTTCTGAGATTTCGTCCCCAAATGTCTGGAGACTCTGTTGGAAAGCCAGACATCATGCAGGACCAAAGTGATCCACCTCAGAGCAGCCGAGAAATAAAAGAGTAACAGAAAGGAGAGAGGACCAGAGTACCCTTCAAAGGCCCAACGCCAGCTACCTTCCTCCATCCGGCTCTGGCTGGCTGCCACAAATCCACCTCCCTGTCGTCTATGCTTGTGGAATTTGGAATCCACCAGTGATCTGATCAGAGCTCTCATGGCCTGGTCATGTCTAGACATGTCCCCACAGACACATCCAGAAGTGTACTTTACTAGTCTCCTAGGTGTCTCTCAAGCCAATCAAGTTAACCATCAAAACTAGCAATCACATCTCCTATCTTCCCTAGTACCATCTTTAGGATGTGCATTAGTTATCTGTGGCTGAGTAACAGATCGCCTCAAAATTTAGCAACTTAAAACAATAACCATCATTTCATGACACTGAAACCTTTCAGCTGGCAGGGCAGGCTCAAGGTGTCTCACTAAGGGTACTGGACTCATCTGAAGGCTTCATAGCGGTAGGCTACACCATTCCCAGGCAGCTCACTCATGTGGTTGCCTACTGCTGGCCACTGGGAAAGAAGTTAGTTCTCACCATGTGGTCCAGACTGTAGAGCTGTGGGAATTCTTCAAAGTGAAAGACTGAGACGAGACAAGGAAAAGATAGCATCTCCTTGAGAGGCCAAACCCGTGCCCTACATCGTGAAGGGAGGAATATCATACACTGTGTGGATTTGTTTTCAAAACCAGCAAAGGGCAGGAAGGAAGCCATATTTCCTCAACTTTTCCCGCTGACCTGACTCTCCAAATGTGGTGGATTATTATATTATTACAATAGCATTGGAGGCTCATTTGGAAAGACTGGAATCTGGAGTCAAACAAGGTTGGGAAAATGAAGTATCTAAAGGCAAAGCCCAGGCAAAACTGTATCACTCCTGGAATGGAATGCTCAGGTGAACCCAGAAAGTTCTACCAGACTCAGGGAACCAGGAAAGTATAGGCTACATACGTTACAAGCTGAGGTAAGTTCCAATCAATCCTCTAAAAACAGAATGGCAAGATCCAAAAGGGATGGGTGGGACTGCCAGGCAGGCAACACCAGGAGCTCTGACACCCAGCCGGGGACCTGAGTGCTGCCTTGCTAGAGCAGGATGTAGCTAGCCACAGGCATAAAGGCCTTGGATTGGGAGTTGGCCTACTCAGCAGCTACCTAAATGTTGGTATACAGACCCAACCAAGCATCTCCCACAAAACTGAAAAAATATCCAACTTCAGTAAGAACTACACTAAACTTTTGCAATCTAAACATATCAAGTAAAATCACTTTAATTTCTGCACTTGTGTTAAGTTTCATGTTTTAAGAGTCAGCATCATTTTTATTTTGAATTACATAATGGTGGAGAGTTGGGGAGATTGCAAAAGCCTCTGAGCAGAGCTTATGGTCTAGCGTATCACAGTTTACTGGTGTCCATTGTTGGGTCCTCACTCACAGCTGACAAAAAAAAAAAAAAAAAAAAAAAAGCCAGTGGGAAGGACAGGTAGGAACCGAAACAGTCCACCCACCAGCTCACCTAAAAGGACATAGGTTTTGTTAGCCCCAGTGACTGCTAGCTGCTGGCTCCCTGGTGGATTATGGAGAGTTGAGTTCTGGAGGTCTTTGGCCCTTGGAGAAACAGGACATCAGTAGCACCCCGGGCAGGTGGCTCCTGCTAGAAGCAGTCCTGCCCAATGTCCACCTCCACGACTGTCTGAGTCAAGCCCTTACCAGGCAAGCCACCAGTCTAATGATATCAGGACCCTCCCTCAGGACGTTTGGCAGAACTATAAGTATCCTATCCCAGTCTCCTTATGAGGTCCTCTGCTTATTAGCTGACCTCAAGTCTGAGCAGACTGTGCTCTAAGAAGGCAAGAACCAAGGTTGGGGAAGGGCAAGACAAACAGTCCACACAGAAGAGCCCACCCTCCAGGCTGGCCAGAAAGAAGCATACTGAGAAAGCTGGTTGGGCTGGTCCCTCCCGAGAGGGAGCATTGGCAGTTGGCTGCTCTGAGGGTCAGCTGAGTCCCAGAGCATCTTTTAGCTGCTCCCCTCAGCCTGGCCCAACTGGGATGCCCCTCTCGTGCTCCATCTCAGCCAGAATTGGTCCAAAGCAGCATAAGGAAGAGGGACACAAGGCTAGACCTCCACTTCTATGAGCTCAGTTGACTCCACAGTAGCAGCTTGCACTAGGTGACTTTATTTGCTCACGGGATTTAGAATTAGGGGTGGAAGACTGAATTAGGCTGGGGGGACTGACATATGTAAATGAGTCACATGCCAGACCAGACTGCTTTAGTAGCAACCTGTATCTCTCCGGACCTGTTTATAAGAGATCTAGAGTCTTCTCTTTTGGCAACTCTCCAGCTTGCCCAGGCATGACTTAGCACGGAAATTGGTTTGATTTTTTTCAAAACACCCCTCGTGATGGCAGCTCCGCAGCAGGCAGACTCTGCACGGAGTTACTGAACGTGCGGATGTTTGTCTTCCCTGTCATAGCTTTTCCTCTCCACGGCTCCTTGCCAGGCCAGTCATTTTAAATATGCAGCGGGGCTGAGCCAGATTCCAGTCATGTTTGAACAGTTGCCAAGACTCTGGGGGCACCAGGCCTGCAGGACTCCAGGGTCATAGGGACCTCAGCTTTTGCCACATGCATGCATGGCTTGGTGACCTCTAGCTGTTGTTCCAAAGGGACTGAATCTTAAGGCATCTAAAGCCCAAACCATCAGGCCGCTCTCCCACCTTCTTCACCTGTTTTACTATTTTTGCGCATGGTACTCCAGCTGCCCAAATACCCATCTCTGCAGCCTTAAACCTCAACGGGTGATGGGTCTCAAGTTTGGCTCTGGTACTTATGAAAATTTTCCCAACACCAGTCAGCCCAATTAACATCTAGATTTATTGATGATTGATCAGTGAAATGATTGATTGGCTGGCTGTGTGGGGGCTCAAATCCAGGGCCTCTAGGCAAATACTCTGTCCCTAAGATACATCTCCTTCCTTCCTCCGGGTTCCTAGCCACTCTTTACTTAGGATCCCTTTACCCAATCCTTTGGCTTTAATCTTGTCATATTATTGTCAAACATCCTTTTTTTTTTTTTTATTGATATGAGGATAAAGTCTGTTTTGTGTGTAATTCTGTGAGAGCTCAGTTTGGATGAATTCTTCTCCCTACAATCCTGAATAAATTACCTGGCCTGTAAAATAAGAGTAATAGCATAAGAATTAAAGAAGATAGAGTGTATAAGGGACTCGGTTTAGTATCGGGGATCCAGACAGCTCTGGGGGATGTTTGCTTTCACCATATCTGATGCTTTGCAAACCTGGCTTCTCTGTCTTCAACTTTGGGGGTTATTTGTCATTTTTGAGGCAGGGGCTCAGGCTGGGCTTGAACTCTGCACCCTTCTGCTTTAGCCTCCTAAGAGCTACGGTTACAGGCATGCACTGCCACACCTGACTCTGATCTTCATTTTTCTTTCCTTCCCTCTTTCTTTCTTCAAATCCCCCCTCTCCCTTTCTCCCCCCCCCCCCCCTCTCTGACAGGGACTCTCTACGTAGCCCTGGCTCTTCTAGAATTTACTGTATAGACCAGGCTGGTCTCAAACTCACAGATATCTGCCTGCCTCTGCCTCCCAGATGCTGGGGTTATAGGTGTGCACCACCACGACTGGTTCTCGTCATCATCTTTCAACCCCCCGGAATATCCTGTAAGACACACATTCTCCAAACATAGGCGGCTGGCTGATGTACTTGTGTCTTATGTAAACCATTTCCCTTTTTGTTTCTCTGTTCTCTTCCCGCAGTGCTGAGGATTGAACCAGGGCCTTACGCACACGAGAAGTGCTCTACCATGCAGCAGCCCCACAGCCCACATGACTCACACTTAAAGGCTGTCTCAAAAGTTCCCACCCCAGGGACATCTGGTGCTCTCATCTTGGTGTTTTCATCACCTGTGTAGACAGCTGTTGCCGCAGCTGCTTTAAACCATTTATTCTCCTTTGCGACTCCCTTGGCCTACAGTGAACACCCTAAGAGCAAAAAGGGAACGCACGTGTCCATTCACTCAGCAAGCAAGTGGAAACAATTCTGGGTCATGAACCGCCCTGGACGCTGTAAGCGCAAATGCAGTGGACGTGATCTATAGCGATCAGGATGGCTGAAGACAACGGTGTCCTTCAGCTTAACCAGAATGGCTGTTATTATTTTGAAAATGGTAGTTATCAGCATCTTGGGACAGGACTGGCAGATGTCTCTAAGGGCAAGGACGATGCAGCTAAGAGCTGTATGGGCTAAGGAAGTCGACCAACAGGGGATGTTGAGTGGAAGCTTCGCTGACCCAGACTGAGGAAAGATGCCCCCACTCCACTTGCCAGAAGACGTCATCTTCACGGCTCTTATCCATCTGAGGTCTCTCACATCTGCTGAAACTCTAGCACAAGCTTGCATTCCAGTAATGGAAACGTGCCATAGACACAATCGTAGCTTCCCTAGTCCACCAGGGGAGCCGGCTGTAAGGACTTAGAATGGGGGTTGAATGTGTCAAACTATAAAATCCTTTCCTCTACGGAGCTCCAGCCTGGAGAGAGTGTCGTGGATGCACGTAAACAACACGGTGTTATCAGAGTGATATAGGTGAGCCGTGAAAGACAGAGAATGAATCCCCAAGCCAGATGAGGGGACTTTATATAAAAGGTAAAGCTTTGCAATCCTAGATATTTTTTTTCTTGTTTATTGTTGTGCTTGTTTTTATGATAACCAACACATCTTACATGCCAGGCAAGAGTTTCCCCACAGTAGGCCAAGTCTTCAAGTCTTGGGGAGATGACTCAGCAGGTAAAGTGTTTGCCACCCAAGTATAAGGACTAAGCTCGGGTCACCAGCACCCATGTAAATGCTGAGTGGGTATGGTAGCCTCCCTGCAATCCCAGTATTCGGAAGGGGACACAGGGAATTCCTGAGGCAGCATGGCTGGCTAGACAAGCTGTTTCAGCCAGCTTTAGGTTTAAGTGAGAGACCTGACAAGCTCTGGGTTCAACAGAGAGACCGTGCATCAATATATGAGGTGGAGAGGGAATGAGCAAGGCACCCAGCACCAACCTCTGGCCTCCACATGAATACACACGCACACATGTGAGCCCATGCGCTCGAGTGTGGCTACACCTACACACATCACAACCATCCACAGCAAATAAAGACAAAGCTTACCCTGAAGGGACTGGGTAGTTACTGCATGATTTAAGCAAGTGAGTCATTTGGTCCTGCATTAGCTACAGAAAGATCTACTTGGTTTGAAGAAAGACAAGGAAATAGGAAAGAATAACAGGAAAGAAAGCTGGTTAGGAGTCTACTGTGGCCCTCTGGGAAAAGATGCTGCGATCAACCAAGGAGGTGGCAGTAAGGTTAAGGAAGACAGAGGTGAGGACTATCTTAAACCAATAGCAGGTTGCCAACAGCTTGGTTTGGGTGGCTGGGAGACTGTGGTATGCCACACCATCGTGAGGTATACCCAAGAGGGTAGAAACTTGAAAAACACTGAGCCCGGTCTCCAGTACAGGAACTTGGAAGTGTGTGTAACTTATCAAGGTCAAGATGTTTAGTAAACAGCTTGGCAATGTACATCTGGGACTTGGACAGCTTGGGCTGTGCAGTCTCCATCTGCAGCCTTTTTGCCCCCCCCCAATCTCGTTATGAAGAAAATACTTTGGGGGAATACATGTAATTGTGAAAATTTGACCTCCAAATTTCTGTGAACAGACATTTAACCTAGGCATGTCCAAGCAAGCCTAGGCACAGAGACAGGGGCAGGAATGATCACACCACTCGGACTGTGCTTCTCATGGAGTTAGTTGTGCTAAGGTCTGCGGTCCTGTTACATTCAGCACAGATAAGCACAGCTGGGCTTCTTCTAGACCTGTTAGAGAGACAGCAGTCTGTTTTTGTGGGGCTGGCAAGTAGTGAATGAAAGTCTACCACCTACCACAAAATGTTGTAGGGTATCCACCAGAGAAGACTGCTCAGACGTGGGGTTAGGCCAATAGAAAGTCTATGAGCCAGCCAGTGACTATAATTCGTGCTCAAGATCTCAGTGTAGCCCCACGCCTTTCTCAGGGTGAGCTTCAAAGCACAAAAACCATGTTCTGGGTTGACATACTTCAGTTAGCCAGAATAGTTAGCCAGAAGTGGAACTACAGAAGCCAAAAAGCAAGGCTAGTACGTTCAGAGAGTTTCCCAGAACTATGGACTTCGGTGGATTAGGCCTTTGTCTTAGTTTTGGCAGATGGTGCTGTCTATGTGCTGAGTCTTACAGCCTGAATGGCACTTCCATCATGGAGTCAGTTGTGCTAAGGTCTGCGGTCCTGTTACATTCAACACCAGTTTTAGTTGATGAGTCAGATAATGAACCCATCCTGCTTTAATTGGCCATATGGTTTAAGATGCAGGCCTGGTGTTCCAATCAGAATGAGAATTAAAGACCAGCCAGTGCTGATAGCAGAGTAGTTAGCCAGAGCAACCAAGGAAACGGAGACTGTTTTCAATTATTTGATTTATGTCTTTGCCTCTTTCTCTTTTTTGAGGTTTTTCTCAACTATGGCGAGATTTTCTGTAATTACTCTTGAGCATAGAAACCAGGAGCCACTTTCCCATCAGGTAACTCTGGCTGCAGATCAAGGCATGGGTGTTACCAGAGGCTGATTGGCTAAAGCCACTACCACAACTACTCTGGTGGATTTTCAGAAAAGTCTAAATAGAACAGATTCCAGGTTTCCTTGGAGTGGAGACATGTGAGAGGCAGTCCCACTGGCCGTACTGAGGCGTTCTGCATGGCCATTTCCCTTGAGTGTTTCAGGGTTCAGATGAGCGACAAACAGGGTTGTCCTTGCCTTCCTTTACTGGGCACAGCTCTGCAGTTCCCAGCTAGCGCAGGACTGGTTTCCATCAGCTCACAAGCCTGTTTCCAATGGCTGTTGGAGCAAGGCAGCAGGTCTGATTAAGTTGTTAAAACAACAAAGGCCACTTTAACCATGAGATCTAACATAAAAAGATACATGCTGTGAGTGTTTTTTTGAATAGGGCAAGCCGCGAAGAATCCATTAACTTCAACACACTTAGGAGGGTTCATAGTTTACTCTATTGAATGACACTAGCCACCTGGCCACCCCACCCCCACTCCCACCCCAAGTTGTTTCTGCCCTTGACAGACAAAGGGTACAAGACACAGGGAACTTTCTGCTCTGGTTATACAGCTAACTCCCCCCGGCCTCTCATTTTCTTGCCATTTCTCCACTGTACAGGACCTAATGCATGTCCTGAGCTTTAATTCCAGGAATGACCCGGAAGGTGTTAGAGCTTTCTTCTCTCACGCTGAGACTGTTAGAAGAAGGTGTTAGCGAGGGGGTGGAGTCTGTCTTGAGCTATTGGGGAAATGAGGGGCAGGGGTATGGAAGAGGAGAATGCTGAGCAGCATTCTGTAAGGGCAGACAAACCCAGGACTTCCTACATGCCACCCTGGAGTCTCTGGCTTCAGAGTCCCCTGAGCTTGACACAGGTTAAAAGGAGGCCTGAGTGTAGTCAGGTCAAATAGAAGCATTTCTTCTATGAGAGAAGCATCGATGTATCAGGAGTTGTATGAGCTTCATTGTTACTGTGACAAAATCAGCTCTAGGAAGGAAGGGTTTGTCAGGGTTCACAGTCCATCACAGCAAGGACGTCACGGGCACAGGAGCTTGGAGCAGCCGGTCACTGAGTGTCCAGTCACGAAGCTGAGAGAGATGAATCGCTGGTACTCAGATACACTTCTCCTTTTATTCGGTTCAGGACCCAACCTAGGGGCTGGAGCCAGCAGTGTTTAGGGTGAGTCTTCCTACCTCAACCAATTAACTCAATCTCAGAACTCCCTCATGGACTGCCCGGAGGTTTGTTTCCTTGGTGATCAAGTTGACAATCGGAATTAATGATCTGGGCCTGAGGATATGACTTAGCTGATAAGATATTTGCTGTGCAAACACAAGGAACGGTTCAGACCCCAGCAACCACGCAACAGCAAGGCATAGCCGCCCGTGAGCATGTGAGCCCAGTGCTGGAGGAGCAGATGAAGAGTGGGGACACAGAGTGGGACACCCGATATCCTCTGGGCACATCGCTCACATGTGTGGACATTGGCACAGAATGCTGGCAGACAGGACTTGAACCCAGACCTTCTTGGTTCCCTGGGTGCATCAGGGAACACTGGGTGCATCAGGGAGAGCAGGGTGACTGTATGTGCACCCGACTCAATAAAGGATGTGAACTATTCACTCCTGCATTTTAGATCTGATCATTTTTCCTTAGCCCAGCTTTTCTCTTCTGTCTCATCTGACCTATTCCAGAGACAGCTGTCCCCTTAGAAAAACATTAAGATAGTCTCATGAAAATGGCCTCTGACCAATACGAACAGAGCTGAGGTTACAAGACACAGCCCTCAAGCCACCTAAGGGACCCTCCTGTGGATTCTCTGGCCTGACAGTGTTGGGACAGGTACAAATGGTATTAGGCAAAACCACAGAAATAACAACCCAAATTAAGGTTTAATCTCCAAGCCATTGTGAAGGTAATGAGAACACTTTATAATAATTGCAAGGAGTGAGAGTGGGGAGGGAATCAGGGAAAAGATCTTGGCTTCAGCATCTCCATACGCAAACCAGAGTTTAGAGGCCAGCCCTACCTACAGAGGACTGGAATAAAGATGCTCTCAATTAGTTAGAGGCAGATTTAGAAAAGGCCGGCTTTGCCTCGGGCCTGCCAGTCTCAGACTCACGACTAGAAATGGCTATCATGACCCCATAGGAACCAAGGCCTCCTGAGACAGGTGTTGGGTTCGCTTCTGCCTCAGGCTGGAAATCATGCTGGCTTATCAAAACAAGCTCCCAGGCACAAGCATGCCAATTGAGTGACACTGGCGAAGCCTTGGCTTCTACCACAGGCACCTCAACTGCCTCTAAAATCACTGACCACCCACAACTGCCCCAGGCCTCTCCTTTCAGGGTGTATTTAGGTCACCATTGCCCTTAGGCCTCAGTGGACAACAGTCACTGGCCACTGGGGTTGTGGTGACCAGCAGCCAGAAGCCAAGCAAAGGAAACTAGACATTCCCTCACCCACTGTCATTCTGTTATGTACACAGAGGTGTGGGGGCAGGGAAGGGTGAGAGAGAGAGAGGGGGAGAGAGGGAGAGAGAGAGGGAGAGACAAGGGGGAGAGGGAAAGGGAGAGAGAAGGGGGAGAGAGAGGGAGGGAGAATGGGAGAGAGAGAGAGGGAGAGACAAGGGGGAGAGGGAAAGGGAGAGAGAAGGGGGAGAGGGAAAGGGAGAGAGAAGGGGGAGAGGGAGAGAGAGGGAGGGAGAGAGAGAAGGGATAGAAAGAGAGAGAAAGAGAAGGAAAGAGAGAGAGGGAGGGAGACAGAGAGGGAGAGAGAAGGGGGAAGAGAGGGAGGGAGAGAGAGGGTGAGAGAGAGGATGCTGCGGCATTTCTCTATGGAGATGGTGTGTTCTCTCCCCTGAGTGGGTCTGCACTGAATGCCAGTCACGTCACGTGCTAGGCATCATCCGGGTGATGATTATACCCCGAGAATACAGCATCCTGAGGAAGATGCAGTTTCAAAGTCAATGTCCCAGCATACTTTGCTCCAGGCCATCACTATCAATGAACCAGCATCACTGGTAAGATACCCTACACGCAGTGCCCTGGGACCTGCTCCTTCTATACGCTCTGATAGGCCCAGATGAGCGCTCTGCTCTGCTTTGCACTGCTTTGACCCAGGATGCACCTTGCTTTCCTACCCAGCATCACACATCAGATTCCCAGCCCCTATGCATTCCGCAGCCCTTTCTTTCATGGTCCTTCTAGAAGCTGGGGTTGAGCACCCAGCATGGAGTCCACCTGCCTGAGTTCAACCCCCAACCTCTCCAGATATTAGCTGGAAAGTATTTATTATTTCCTGTCTAGTGGACGGAGACAATGGTGCTTCATTTGCTGTATTAAATGAGACACTATTTTCCAGCCAGTTCTTCATAAACAACAACTATTACAATGTCTGCAAAAGCAGTGGCTGTTTTGGTTGTTCTTCGCCCCACCAAGAGGCCCGGGGTCCCTTTTTCTTTAATTTAGGCAGCTGTGGTTTCCAGCATGTGTCAGGAAGGATTTTGCAGGGTTTGTTTGGACAACTGGCTTTGAGTCAACTGAAGAGAGTGGCACCGAAGAGAAGAATGTGGTAGGGGACATCACAAAGAGAGAAGGAAGGGCCCGATGTGAGCCTGCTGGAGAGTCAAAGTGAAAGGAACAACAGCACGGAGGAAGCCATGGGGGTCGGTGGCATGCAACCCCCCCCCCCATCTCAGAAGATCCACAGGAGCCGGCCACGCGCAACAGAGCAGGCCCATCCTGTAGCCTGCTTCTCCTATGCTGATGGCAAGGAGAACCGAAGCTTTCGGATGCTCCTTATTGCTCCCTCCCCAAGTCCCAAGTTTCGAATTCATTAAAAATGAGGCTTGGCACTCAAGCAAGTATGTATACGTACACATTAGTCAGCACACAGCAGCCAAAAGGTGGACACGTGGACACAGCCCCATTGGCTATCAACACACGGCTGGATAAATAAACTATGGACTGTCCACATGTGGAATACTATTTGTCAGAGAAAAGGAATAAAGGACCCATCCGTATACAACTTGAATAAGCCCTCAGAAGCATTATGCTAAACAAAAGCCACCAATGTGAGGTCGCACCTTCTTTGGTTCCATTCATATGAAAATAACTAAGATAAGTAAATGCACAGCGATGAGAGGACTTTGGTAAGGGACAGCGAGAAGTAACCGCTTAATAGACTGGGTGCTCATCTCAATGACGGAAATGTTTTAGAGCTATGTAGAGGTGGTGTTGGCATAACACTGCGAATGCAGGAAATGCAGCTCAATAGTTCACTCTAGCGTGATTCCTTGTAACTGAGTGTGGTGGCTCGTACGTGGAATCTCAGCACTTTGGAAGCTGAAGCAGGAGGATTACTACAAACTCAAGGCCGGCTTGAGATACAGAGTTGAGACCCTGTCTTCATTTTATGTGAATTTCGTCTCATCTTTCTTCATCTCAGTTTTTAATGCCGTACCACCACCCCTGAGCTCAGCTCAGAAACATCCCTGGTATCATCTCCTCCTCAAAGCTGGCCCTAAGATGTCTGATTGTTAACCAAGAGAAAGACATAGCTGCGGAGTCGGAGCCACACAATGATTCCTTCGTTAATGGGGATCATTTTTTAAAGATCCAACAAAAACACCAGGTCAGGGCATCTGAGAGAGATGCATTCGATTTGCAAAAGCCATTTGTTCTGACTTGTGATGTCTTTCTTCTGTTCAATTAAAGCCTTCATTCCAGAAATATCAGTGTGTTTAATACCTCCCCCACACCAACTGTACAATCTCACAGCCGCTTTCTAGATTTGCAGCAAGCCCCCGATTCCTTCTGAACAGGCTTGGCCAAGGCCTCCAGTGTCCCTGCCTGGCATATGGAAGAAAATGGCTCTTCCTACTGAGGCAGCCACTCTTCCAGAGGTCTTTCCAAATAGCTATGCTTACTTTTGAAGGATCAGATACTAAACTCCAGGGCAGGTAGAGCATGTTGTCAATGTTGAGAGTCTAGACGATTTTAAGGTCATTTTTCTGCTCACCCTGGAAGGCTGTCCTTAGCTACACAGCCCCAAATGGCTTTAACAGCATATCCACACTCCAGCCTGCAAGAGTAGAAGACAGGCAGCAGGGATACCACGGATGCTGCCATCCCTGTAGCTGGAATTGAGTTACACGGTTATACCTAGCTGCAAGGGAGGCTGGTTGTGTGCCCAACTTAAAAAATGAGGAGAACGAGTCCTACCCCTAGCTGAGGAGCTCTTGGCAGTTAGCAGCCACTGGGGGAGGGTCAGCATTTTTCTCTAGTGGTGTGGCCACTGGCAAGTTGTCCGTGCTCTAGTAAGTAATCCCCATCTTCATGCATGTAAGCAATACCAATTAAACTTGGTATGGAGACGGAAGTAGGAAGAAAACTGAAAAATGAAGAATCTTTTTGAAAATATGTATTTTGGAAAATGAAGAAAATGAGGGGTATAAGACAGGATAGGGAGTGACGGGTATGATCAAAATACAGTATATATATATGCACAAAGTTGTCAAAAACAGGTAAGTGTTAAGAATGGGGAGACAGGATACCGGGAAGTAAACATGCAAGTTTTAGCTACACTAGCCAACATGGCATTGCCTCCCTCGCCAGGCTCTGTCTCCATTCACAGTGCCTCCCTATCCTGAAACATTCTGGTCAGGTCTCCACACCTGGTACTGCCTTCTCCATCCCCTCAGCCAGCATGTCCGCCCCAACCTTCCCAGTCAAATTCAGCCCACAAACACTTCCCACACCATTCCTCCACCTCTGTGCTTCATGCAGCTAAGTCTGGGTTTCAAACATCAACACGCTGCTCACTAAGGGCAGGATCCTGATAGCATGTTTCTCCCCCGAATTCCTTATGATCTCTAGCACAGTGCCAAGCACAAATGTATGCCTAGCAATTATATTCTGATATGAACTGAAGTTGGTTAGAATGTGCTGAATAATTTAGGATGGAATTCTTCCTTTTAACTGAATAGTCTTATCTCTCCTCTCCCCCTCTCTCACACAGATACAACCACCACCACCTTTCACAGTTCAAGAGGCAAGTATGGAGGCCAGGTAGATGATTCAGCAGGTAAGATCATTTGCTGCTCAGGTGTGAATACTTCAGCCCAAATGCCCAGAGCCCACATAAAAAGCCGAGTGTGGCCACACCTGTGCCTGTGATCCCAGCAGCGGTCGGAAGGGGATAGATGCAGCTGCCAGTCTAAGCTCTAAGTTCAGTGAGACCCTGCCTCAAAGGAACAAGGTAGACATGGATAGAATAAGACACTTGAGGTCCTCCTCTGGCCTCTGTGTGCATACAAGGGTGTGCACACACACACATGTGCATGAGATAAAGTGTACACACATGCCCCCCACCTATTTTTAAAAATAAAGTTTTATTCTTCGTTTATTTTGTTTCTTTTTCATTCAACTGCTTACTGAATGACTTCATGTCAATACTACCCATGCTGTTTTAAAAGTGAAACAGGCAAAGCATAACCCAGATGTTTAACAACAGACACACCACAAGTGGTCAGTCAGTGTGGGGGGAAAAGTACCCGTTTAAACTGAGGCGTTTCCGGCTGCCTGCAAGAGGAGAAGCTAAGCTTCCGGGTTTGCCTTTCTGGCTTGGATTTTGCCTGGCCTCTGTTTACAGGACTGCCAAGTGAGAAAGGAGCCAAGGTGTGCCTGCCATTACCTGTTACCTCTCAGTGCCAAGCACACCTCGCTGCACTACGACTTGTAATTCTCAAGACTTGCAGTCTGAACATGGCAACCCCCAAATTCTCTTGCAAACTAATTTCCAATTTGGGTCTACAGCTGGGAGACATGACTGGGAGGCAGAAGACAGGAGAGAGAGGAGATAATTCTTTGTCTCTGTCTCTGTCTCTCTCTGAGTCTGTCTCTGAGTCTCTCTCTCTCTCTCTCTCTCTCTCTCTCTCTCTCTCTCTCTCTCTGTGTATGTATGTGTGTATGTGTGTGTGTGTGTCCTGGAGCTCACCAATTCAGCTTGGCTATATGGCCAGAGAGCCCGAGGGACTTACCTGACCCTCCTCCCCAGTGCTGTGATTATAAACCCCTCCCCATCCACCATTTGTACACAAGCTCTGGAGACTGAACTCGGGCCTTACACACCAAGCACTTTACAGGCTCCACTACCTCACCAGCCCTGAAGGACTCTTCATACTTCAGGCTACCGCACAACTTCCTCTTCTGCCATGATCATTTCACCATCCCACTTGTGGGCTCCTTGATTCCGTCTTAACTGAGACCCCATGGTAATCAGCAATGTGTAAGGGAGAATGGGAGAGCAGTGTGTTGTTATCACATGCTGGACGGCTGATGATCTGTTATTTGAACAAATAAATGAGGGCTTACATGTCCAAGCACGCTGCTGTGCCTCATACACTGCAAAGCCAGCTCCAGAGCCGACTACAGATTTTTTCTAAAAATCCTTCACAGCCTGGAATCTTCCTTCATGAGTGCATTTGATTATATGAAAACAACTGAAATCCTTTAGAAATGTACCCAGCGACTGAGAACATGATAAAATGGGAAACATCACGAATTTGGTCAAATGGCTGTAGCCAAAGAGCACAGGAGTCAAGTTGTTGCGACCTGAGCAGAACTCAAAGCATCTGGTCAATGACTGGGACTCCAGGTCTTCTGAAAATTCTATTTTATTTCAATTTTTATTCTTCTTTTCTTTTCTTTTCTTTGTTTCTTTTTGAGACAGCCCTCTGTTGTAGCTCTGGCTGTGTTGGAACTCTCCATATAGACCAGGCTGGCCTCTACTCACAGAGATCCGCCTGCCTCTGCCTCCCAAGTGCTAGGGTTAAAGAAATGCGCCACCTTGGCGGGCTTAGAGACTATTTTAAAGGAAAGTTATCATTATTAGTGAATAAGTCTAACATATTCATATTTTTTAAAACTCATAACTTTTTCCATGTATGTCCAGAGTGTCTCTTCCTTGCCTGTCATGACCAAAAGGAGGGATGCTATCTGAGAAAAATGGTGGATTTGTTGACTTACTCTCTTGAAACACCTTTAACTTTGAATGTATACAGCTGTGTCCTCCTCCTCCTCCTCCTCCTCCTCCTTCCTCCTCCTCCTCCACTTCCTCCTCCTCCTCCACTTCCTCCTCCTCCTCCACTTCCTCCTCCTCCTCCTCCTCCTCCTCCTCCTCCTCCTCCACTTCCTCCTCCTCCTCCTCCTCCACCTCCTCCTCCTCTCCTCCACTTCCTCTTCTCCTCCTCCTCCTCCTCCACCTCCTCCTCCTTCACCTCCTCCTCCTCCTCCTTGTGCCCTCCTCCTCCACTTCCTCCTCCTCCTCCTCCACCTCCTCCTCCTCCACTTCCTCCTCCTCCTCCTCCACCTCCTCCTCCTCCTCCTCCACCTCCTCCTCCTCCACCCTCCTCCTCCTCCCTCCACCTCCTCCTCCTCCACTTCCTCCTCCTCCTCCTCCACTTCCTCCTCCTCCTCCTCCTCCTCCTCCTCCTCCTCCTCCACCTCCTCCTCCTCCACTTCCTCTCCTCCTCCTCCACCTCCTCCTCCTCCTCCTCCTCCTCCTCCTCCTCCTCCTCCTCCTCCTCCTCCACTTCCTCCTCCTCCTCCTCCTCCTCCACCTCCTCCTCCTCCTCCACCTCCTCCTCCTTCTCCTCCACTTCCTCTTCTTCCTCCTCCTCCTCCTCCGCCTCCTCCTCCTCCTCCACTTCCTCCTCCTCCTCCACTTCCTCTTCTTCCTCCTCCTTCTCCTCCTCCTCCTCCTCCACTTCCTCTTCTTCCTCCTCCTTCTTCTTCATTATTATTATTATTACTATTACTATTATTTATTATTATTATTATTATTATTATTATTATTATTATTATTATTATCTATTTCAAAGGCTTGGAGACCTGAGCATTACCCAGGCCTGTTCCTCAGAATCCATGTAAAATAGCCAGCTACAGTGGTGGCCATCTGTAATCTCAGCTCAAGATGGAGGTGGAGACGGAAGAATCACTTGGAAGTTTGTAGGACAGTTAGCCTGGAATGCAGAGCTCAGCCAACAGAAACAGTATAAAATGAGAACTGATACCATGGCATATGTGTACTGCACTCATGCACACACACACACACACACACACACACACACACACAATTTTTTCTAATTTTAAAGGCATAGATTTTGGAAATTATTAATATGAAAATTTCTACTCATTCCTTCCCACTGGTGAGCAAATTGCTCTCTGAGTTTGGGTTTCTTATCTCAATAATGAGAATAGTCATAACACAGCCACGCTTCGCTTAATCGTGGAGATGCTGTGAGAAACACTTCATTAGGAAATTTCACTGAGGCACGAGCAGCACTGGAGACCATGTGTTGTGTATCCCAGATAAGAGAAACTTCCCTCCAGTGCTGACATTTCCCCCAGAACGTGATCACCTGGGTCATGGGGCCACTCTGCAGCACTACCTATCCCCTGGCTTTCTGAAACAAAGGCTAGCAAGTTTTACTAGAGATCGATGTCCTGTCACTCACTTTCCACCAGTCTGTCCTGACGGCCTCTGAGGACATCAGGTCACCAGAAGCAACGGCAGCCAGCATGAGCACCGCAGCATTCTCTACACGCTGCCCTCAATTCAGCATCACTGCCACCACTGGGTAGACACCAGGTTTGTCTGACAAAGCACAGTATCCTATTCCGGATTTCCTCAAAGCTGGGAGAGGATGACCGGCCTAGCCTTGCCCTTTCTGTCATCTCCAGAGTCAGCTTGTACCCACGTGAACTTTCTACTTCTGTAAAAAGAGTTGACTGACTCCCAGGACTTTTTCGTCTTCTCCATGGCCACTGTCTTCTCTGTCTTAGATGTTAGGATAGCTCCTAGACAAGAGCAGCCGCCAAGATGGCCGGGGAGCAAGAGAGCGTGAATTTGCTATCATTGTTGTAGACAAGAATTGTGCTGACGAACCAAAAGACAAGCCAATCGTTCTTACAAGATCCAAGTTTCTTGTATAGCCCAATTGGCCATCCAGACCAGCCACACTGGCCACACGCAAACAGGGATACAAGAACTGGGTTCCGGGGACCAGACACCTCTGTCACAGCAGGTTGTCAGGCCTTGGCTGGTGGTCATTGGTGTCTGAAGGGGGCGTCTGGAAGGTACCAGAGCCTCTCACCTGCCACTATTTGTGGCAGTAAATAGTCCCCTGCAGAGTGATGGAGGCCTTGCAGCTCTGATGGGACCGTAGGAACCTGTGTGCTCTTTGAGTGGTTATTTTCTATCCTGTGTATCCTGCAGGGGTTTAATTAACAACCTCAATGGGATACATTTCTGGCGGTGCCACCACTAGGGGATATAATTTAAGGTCACCCCAAAGTTAAGTGAAGACAGCGACTGCAGCCTTCGCTCCGTCCAGGCCCAACTGAGGCGGGGCCCAGCCCCCACTCTGTCACAGGCAAGCACCATTAATAAACAGGCAAGAGGCTCTTGAATCTGGGGACAAGCGTTTCCTCCGAGCCTGAGCCACTCAGTAGGGTCTTCATGGTAACACACGCTTCTCCTAGGGACTCGCTGCTTCCAAAACAGCATTCATGAGTTCCGAGGCGAGTGCTCTCTTGGGGAATATGACCATTTTTTAAAATTTTCTTTACCGTCTCCATCAGATTTATAAACCCTCCTTTTAAATGTCAGCCGTTTACTTCCTACAGTCGTGCTTTCCTATGACTGCTCCCATTGTTTAGGAAACCAGTCGTATTCAAAACGCACTAGGTAACTTCGAAACTGTGGTTCTCTATCATACAACAGGTTACTTCCCAGCACAGCAATGAACACGGTGCTAACGCCTCCACCCCACGCCACCCTCACCGTGCCTGCAGATGGGTAACGGGTACCTTCCGTGTGCAGTTCCTGCCTGGGTACCCCGACGGATCATCTTCACTGTCAACATGACAAATGTTAGGAGTGTCTGTGAGGGCAGAGGTTTGACCTCAGGGGAGACAAACTCTGAATGTGGACGCAGAGGTTTGACCAAGGCGCAGATGAACTCTGAATCTGGGTGTGCCATAAAACAACCGAAGGGCAGCGGAGAGGCAAGCCCAGCGCTGGTTCCCTGTGCCGCCTGACTCCAGAGGCAGTGCCGCCCAGCCTCTGCCACGCCTGTGGGAAGCCACTCGGGCCACCACACCTTCCCGACCGAGATGGGCAGACCCTCACGCGATAGCCAGTCAGCTCTCCCTACCTTAGGTTCTCGCAGGTATTTCGTCACAGAAACGAGTAAAGTACGGAGTTCGGAGGCCTCCTGAGGTCATCGTCAAGACGTCACTCAGGATGCATCCGTCTGGAGAGCCCTTCCATTCGGCCACTCATGTGGTGGGCAGGCAGTGCTCACCACGTGGGCCTCCAGAGCCACTGAATGGTCTCTCAACAAGATGGGGACACACACATACACACCGCAGTGAGCAATGTGTGAGCTTGCTGGCCAGGTGAAAGCTGTCTGTCTTGTAATGCAGCCTCAGATGTCACACAGGGTGATGTCCGTCACACTGTATTCATTAGAAGCGGACTCAGTCACTAAGTTGAGCTCACGTCTGAACAGAAGAAATTAGCTCTACTTTGTGTGTGTGATGAGAGGGGGGAAATGTTACACATGCACGTGTGTGTGTCCCCGTGTAGAGGCCTGAGATCGACCTGGAGAATGTCCACATTGTTTTCTGAGACTGAATCTACTATTGGCCCGGATTAGAAAAATTAGCTGGCCAGAAAGCCCCGGGGCTCTCCCACCCCCACCTCATCAGCAGGAGACTACACATTCCAGCATGTGCTTTGGGGTCGAACCCAGGCCTCCTTCTTATATCAGGTTACATTTTAAATAGGGTTTCAGATTTGTCCTCTCAAAGGAAGCAGGAGGGTCAGCGGGGATGGTCTGGAGTGGTGATGGAGCATGGTATATACAGCCTGGCTTTGGAGGCCACTGAAGTCTGTGCAGAGAACGGCCACAGATTCCATGGCTCCATCTGAACTCTGGTTATTCCCCCTTGCTCTCTGCTAGGACACAGATGGGAAGGAGGTTTCTCTACCTCCCACAAAAACTGCCAGCCTTCCCTATTCCCAGATCACCTGGTGGAGAAAGTATCCTTGGCTATCCTGATGACCCCAGGGCTGCTGAGAGAGGGCTGTGCACACTCCAGACAGCTATGGCATATGCAAGGCAGAAGAAATCCCAGCGACTCACCCACTCCTGAAGAGATCTCTTGCAGAGATCTCAACTCAGTCACAGTGTTTCTACAGGCATGAGCCCAGGACCACATACCACCAGGAGCTGGCCAGCCCAGAGGGTGGCAGGATTTGCAGATCTCTGAGCCAGGAAAGGGAGGGAAGCACAAGACACTGAAGACTCGGGCATGGCCTGCAGGAGTCGGCACACTGAGGATCATATAGCCTTTCAGAAACCTCTTGCTGATGTTGACTGGGACCTGAGACCTAGGGATAAAAGCATTCTAGTATGGTATGGGTAGCTGGGTGAGGGATGGATGTTCTAATTCCACTGTCCAGTTACAGCTGGAGAGTCCCAGGGCAGGTAGAAAGAAGATGGACAGCATGTTTGCATTTCCAACCTAGAGACTGTGGTGATTAAGATCCCGGGGACAAAGCAGGAGTCGATGGAGGCACACAGGCTACCCAGGCACTGGCTGGAGATCAAAGGGAGGGGTATGCAGCCAGCAGGATACATTTTTCTGCTGCTGTTGCTGGCCCAGCAGAGAAGACCTTTGCCAAAGATGGTGGTAATGATAGAATGAATGTAAAAAGCTTGGCTCTTACGTGTGCTGCACACCAGGGCCTGGCCACAACAACAAACATGGCTGAGCAGGGATGTGAAGGTGCATGCTGGGTACCAGAGCAGACACCACAGCTGTGCTTGTGCCCATTCTCATCCTCAGAGGACAGCATCATAGGACATATGAGGCAGAGGCCATGTCGGGCACACACGCAGCCTTGTGTCCTCGTTATGCCAGGGACTGGCTATGTCCTGAAGAAATCTTCAGTCCTTTCTTCAGCCTCAGTTTCCTCACCAGTCAAAGGGGGAGACTGAGGGGGCCAGAAAGTGGCTGAGATGAAGCACTTAGCACAGTTCCCAGCCTCTAGGAAAAGTCAGCAAATCCTTGCTATTTTTATTGTTGCTATTTTTACAAATACTGTGGACAGCTGCTGCCAGACTCGGTTTGGTTTTGTTGCCCAGGGTTTCTTCCTTGGAGAAACTAGCCCCCACTATCCCCCACACGGCTCTGGTCTTCAACTAATCTGAGGCCCCTGACCACTGCTCACAGGGAATAGGCAAGTGACCAATTCCGGTCAATCAACTCTCCCAGGGATTGAAGCCTAAACACAGACACACAGGAAGTTAGTTCTGGCTGAATCACACTGTGACTGGGAATCTGTGCTGAGTTCCCGGAGCTTCGCCTGCTGTCATCCCTCCCAGGGTCTGAGTGCCAACTCACTTCTCCACTGACTAAGTAGGGCCTATGTCCATTAATGCACCTCCTCATTAGCCTCAGTAGATTCATGTTTAAAAATTGTTTGTAGCCAAAGGTCCCTGCTGGACAAAAAAGAAAAAGAAAAAAAGAAAAGAAATCCCTTGACTAAATCCTCTATAGGGATAGTCATCTGAGTGGGAGTGAAGGGACATATCCCCTTCCCCGATTCTTTCTTCATGTCAAGTTATCAGGAGGAGTGTGTGTGTGTGTATGTGTGTACATAGATGTGTGTGTGTATATATATATATATATATATATATATATACACACACACATATACATATATATGTATATATATGACACAATATAATATATATATGCATATTTGTAAATGTCAATGGATTAGTATGTACAAATGGAAGACTAGATAGCCATCTGGAAAAGACTGACTAAATCAGGCTAAGACAGGAGGATATATTGTAAATTGATCTAAGATTTGAATTATAAAATGAAATCTTAAAGTCACTATAAGGAAATGGATGAGTTCTTATAACTTATGAGTAGGGGGAACTTTTATAAGTATGACTCATTAAAAAGAAAATATTTTGCTGGACATAGTGGTGATGTCTTTAGTTCCAGCATTTGGGATGCAGAGGTAGGGAGATCTCTGTGAGTTCAAGACCAGCCTGGTCTATGTAGTGAATTCCAAGACAGCCAGGACCATACAGGGAGACTCCATCTCAAACAACCAAAAAGAGAGAGAGAAAGAAAAAAAGAAAGAAGGAAGAAAAAAAGATGAAAATATTTCTTAGTGTCACTACATATAATCACATACATAGAATTTAAAATATCATAAAGCAATAATAGCAAAATATAAATGACAAATAGAAAGTAGATGTGTTGTGTGCAGAGGAACGTTTAATCTTTTAATCCAGCAGCATGGTTGCTCTAGGGTAGAAAGTATGTTAGTACATGCCTTTAATTCCAATGTAGCACACACTGTTAAGCCCAATTCAGAAGGCAGTGATACCACACATCTTTAATCTCGGCTGGCTTTCCAGATGTAAAAGGAGGCAGTCAGAGAATCAGTCAGAGACACAGAGGCAGTTCAGCAGGAGTCAGAGGCAGAAAGAGGAAGTTTGGGAGAAAGAGTCAGCTAACAACAAGAGTCAGTTTAAAGCTGAGCAGAGCAATTAAGTCAGAGAAGCTGCAGGAGACAGCCAGAATCAGCTAGAGTCAGAAGAGTTCAGTCAGAAACAGTCATCCTGCTCAGAAGGTCAGTTTGAACTAGTCAGCTTGGAGAAGAGTTTGAGCCAGAACAGTGGCGAGTAAGTTGAAATTGCCAACCAGAAAAGTCAGTTTAGTTCACTACAGCTCTGAGTTCAGAAGGAGCTAGTCAGAGTGAGTCAGTTAGCAATAAGTCTCAAGGCTGAAGCCTTCAAGGTCTGGGCTTGCATCTTGAATATCAGATTGTATGGAGGCTGAAACCCTCTAGGATGGGTGATTGAATTAGCAAAGAATAAGCTGTCCTCTGCCATGAACCCACGAGAATTACTGAAAAAATCAACATTCATCTATGGCTAAAGTTGAGAAATCTTCTCCTCCTAAAACACGAACAACCCCCAGAAGTCAACAAGAAAATAAGAATGTAGGCAAAGGATGAGTAGAGAAAACAAGAAATGTGAATAGTTTACCAGCACAGAAAAGATCCCTAGCTGCCATCATAGTAAAGAAGATGTTTGTCTTTACCCAGCAGACCAGTGGTTCTCAATCTGTGGGCTGAGACCCCTACAGGGGTCAAACAACCCTTTCACAGGGATTGCCTAAGATCACCTGCATATCAGACATTTACACTAGGATTCTTAACAATAGCAAAAGTATTGTTATGAAAGCTCAATGGAAATTTTATGGCTGAGTTCACACAACATGAGGATCTGTATTAAAGGGTCACAGCACAGGCTGTGTGAAAATGACCTTCACACAATTTTGGTGTGAAGACAAAATGGCAAAATCTCTACAGGGATCACTCAACAGCATGTTTCAAAACAACAAGTGCATCTGCCCTTTGGTATCTGGAAGTTTGTCCTTCTGCAACATCTGGGCACTATGCAGGAGACTGCACATACACAACACATCCGTGTCTGCATTGCTGCTGCTATGAAAACATTGAAATCACCCCCAAGAGACTGGTGTTTGGAAAAGTAAAAGGCAAAGATGTGTTCTAATTAAAAAATACATCCCCTGCTCTCACCCCATCCCCATTCTCACTTCTTGGTCTACTGAATCTCTTCAACAAAAGAGAAGCATTTGAATCTATTTGATATCTTCTCCTGTGTACACACATAAATACTATTGTCATTTCTCTTAAATTGTTATGTCATGATTTTTGTTAGATTATATCCAATATTTTGGACATTTTGACATTCTGCTGTTTACAACTGAGTCACAGTAGAGCATTAATAAAATTCTGTCTTAAAAGTTTTTTGTTTTTCCTAGAGTTAATAATTGCCTTGCTGTGCTCATCAAGGAAACGTCTGTTTGCAAAAGATGAAGATCATTATAGAAAACCACAGCCAATCAATACATCTAACTGATACAGTTACAAAATACCCCAAACCTGAGTTTCAGGGGACACTGAGGGGGAGCAGGGTTGTAAAAGCCAGAGGATCAGGGAGTTTGCTGTGAGATTGTGTCTCCTAGGAATGTCAGGCGCTACGCCCATAAAGCCTCACCAACATGCCTGCCCAAACGTGAACTGAACAAGAACTATACCACCAGACAGGCCGAAGTGGATGGGGGAAGCCCACAAGACCTCAGCCCTACACAAAGAACTCCAGGCAACTGAGGAATGCTGAGAGTGGGAGGAAGTCTTCCTCAGGGAAGCACACAGCCATCACTTATCCAATGCCAACTGGTCAGCCCTGGAGACACGCATGCAAGTAACATTATAGAGACTGAGCAGGGTGCATTTATGCAACAATTAATGTAAAAAGAGACCAAAAAAGCTGAAAGAGAGCAAGAGAGAGTCTATGGGAGAATTTAGAGGGAAAGGGGGGGCTGGAGAAATGATATATTTATATTATAATTTCCAAAATAAAAGGAAAAAAATAACTACCTAGCTTTTGTTTGACCATTTCTAAGAATCCCCAGATGCCCTGTATCCATGCATGTCAGGTCATCTGCTGATTATTTCTTCCCCACAGTTGCTACTGTTTTTAACACTTCATGCCTTTGACTTACTGTAGGCTAGCTTTCTTCTAAGCCTGCTGCATAGTTGTCGTCTTAAAATGTCTTCAAATTTTAAAAATAATGTTTATTTGTGTGTTTGTTTGTTTGTTTCTGTGAGTAGACATGCACACGGCATGACACGCACATGAGTGGCTGAGGACAACATGTGGATCCTGAGGATGGAATGGAGATTGTCAGACAGCGGCTAAGGCCTTTACCCACTGAGCCAGCTCACCAGGTTTAAAATGTGTTTCCTATCATCGTAGAATTTCCTGCGCTCACTCTAACTCTGCTGAACTCACTACTGTCTGGATCCCATGTCTCCTTGATTCATTGATTAATTTTGGTAAATTATGTCCACCTAGTAGCTTCTTAAGCCAGACATAAAGACACATGCTTTTAATCTCAGCCCTTGGGAAGCAGAGACACTCAATTTTCTGTGAGTTCGAGCCCAGGGTGGTCTACATGGTGAGTTCCAGGACAGCCAGAATTACATAGTGAGACCCTGTCTCAAATTTTTTACAAATTTAAAAATAAAGAGTGCTCAGGATAAACAAAATTGAGCTTCTGCATGTTTGAAAACAGCTTCATTGAATGCTTACAGTTGATATTAGTTTAGCTACAGATGCCAGTTTGGAAATATTAAAGATAGAGTCTCACTACGTAGCCTGGACTGGCCTAGAACTTGTTACATAGTCCAGACCGGCCTTAGCCTTCCAGATGCTAGCTAAAGACATTTGCCACCATGCTGGGCCAGAATATTTTTCCCGGACTGCTCCACTACTACTGTGTCTGGATCTACCTGTCTCTTTATAGTCAGAGTGTTTGTTTTCTGAAATTGGGTGCAAGTATTTACTTGTAGGCATACCCTCTTGCTGCCCTGTCCCCTCTTTTATATGCAGTGACACCCTTTATCTCCTGTAACTAACTTTTACATGAAGTCTGCCTTGTCAGACATGAAGGTGCTCTGCTCCAGCTTCTGATTCTTCCACCTTTGGCCCGCATGTATGCATTCTGGAAAGGTGTGTTTCTTGCAGGTGTTGGTTATTCCTTTTTAATCCAATTAGCCAGTCTGTGTCTTTTTAAAAAATTGTTTGACTTTATGTGTACAAGTGTTTTGTCTGCAGGTATGCCTATGTGTCACTAGCGTGCCTGGCACTCTGGGAAGCCAGAAGAGGGCATTTGTCCTCTGGAATTGGGCTAACAGATGGTTGTGCACCACCATGTGGGTGCTGGGGATCAAACCTGTATCCCCTGGAAGAGCAGCCAATGCTTTTAATTGCCGAGCCATCTCTCCAGCCTCCAGTCTGCATCTTTTAATTGGAGAGTTAAGACATTTACATTTAGGGTTCTTATTTGTGTGCTGCTTCTTGTGATTTCTTTCTTCCTGATTGGTCTGTGTACTTCTTTTCACTCTCACCGTATTCAAAGTGCAAGGGTTCTGTGTGGGTTCAGCCCTGGTGAGGACTTAGGACGGATGGCATCACAGTGAGTCAGGAAGCTGGAAAGCCAGAGAGAAAGGAGGGCCAGTCTGACTTGTTTATAACAACTGTCTCATGTGGGAACTAACTGGAGTCACACACTCACTGGTAAGCTCTTCTGAGGTCAGCACCCCCAGTGGCCTAATTCCCTTTTGGTAAGCTCCTTCTATTAGAAGTTACACCATCTCTCAAACAGCCGTGGTAGTACAGATCTACAATCTCACACGGAGGAGGCTGAGTTAGGAGCATCATGACTGCAAGATCAACCTGGGCTACAAAGGGAGACTCTGAAACAGTCACGTTCCCCTGCCTGTCATACCACCTCCCTGGAATTCAAACTCCCAATGTGTGAACTCTTTAGAGACACATTCAAACCCATCCAAGTAGTAATTTCTACTACTTCTCTTCCCTCTACAATGAAGTCAGTGATTTCAACCCCAACACAAGAATGAAACATGTGAGATGTGTGTGCTTATCTGTGCCTTGCTGCTGACACCTAACCTAGTGTCCTCCAGTTTCATCCCCACTGAAAGAAATGAAGGGACTTTGTTATTTTTGTGGTCACATAACGTTCCATTGTGCACACGAGCGCTGTAATTTTAAAGCTGTTCATCCGTAGATGAAGCTCAGTTGATGCTGTGCCATCTCCTCCAGGACCACCATTGTGAAGTGTGGGGCCATTCTATTGCTGTTTCTCTGTTGTGGACGATTTCTGCTCTTGGGAATTCTCTCAGGAACATTCCCTTGATTGCTGATAGTTCTGAAATCTCATTCTGATGTGCTTTGATGGGAGGTTTAACTATTACTACTACTACTGCTGCTACTACTACTGATGTTTGGGGAACTTTACAGGGCCTTTTATTTTATTGTTGTGTGTGTGGAGGACACAGGTCCTCCACAGGAGTGGTGCACACTCTTAATCCCTGAGCCATCACTTGTGTCCCCAAAGAGCATCTTTCCGCTTGCATCATGCTTACTGCCTTACTTCCTGTCATCTGTAAACAGTGGCGTCCATGAGATCTAGACAAAGTGTTGCTGACTTGTGGTCTAGAAATCTCAGGAGGGCGTGCCCAAGGACACAGCTACAGCACATGAAGAGGGCTCCTTTCAGAATGACTCAGCAGATGAGCAGCTGGGGCAGGCTAGGCCCTGTCTCAGTGTGCTGGCTGGACCTAGAAGACAGAATGGCTCCACCAGTCTCAGGTTGAAAACCAGTCCCTTCTTTCCCCACTGCTCCATTTTCTGCCAATCTTCCCCGGTTGATACTTTTAATAGCAAAGCACACTTCTTGATTTCCAAGAGAAAGACTAAGTAGAGTGACAGTGGAGGCAAGAAGCAGCAGAGTGGACCTGCTACATTCAGGGTGAGCCGTCTACCAATATGGCCTTACGAATGGCTACTACTAGCTCTCCAGCGAGTGATCACCAAGGCCAACTCTTCACCACTTTCTCCATGCTCAGGGACAGAACACCGCGTAGTCATTTGTTCCTGAGCGGCATCCTTTACACATCAAATGCGAGTGGGTTCAGGTACGCGCAGCTTTGATCGCTGTACAGGCATTCACAGGTAAGTGGCCACAGGCCTTTCCATCCAAGCCTCATCATGACTTAACTGCAGATAAATGCTGAAGAACACGTTTTTGTGTTTTTTGTTTTGTTTTGTTCTGTTTTTTAACTTTAACATTGTAAAGTTAAATTGGTGGGGCACTGGCTTTAAACGTGTCCACAGGGAGGCACCTAGTTGTAAGATTATATTATGCAGGGGCTGGAGAGATGGCTCAGTGAGCAAGAGCACAGATGACCTGCTTCTAAGTGACTCAAGTTTGGTTCTCAGCATTCACATCAGGCAGCTCACAACTGCCTATAACTCCAGAGCCATAGGATACAACACTCTGTTCTGGACTCTTCAAGACCTGTGTGTGTGTGCGCACACGCGCGCGTGCGCGCACACACACACACACACACACACTAAAAATAATTCTCCAGGTAAATGGAAAGATGGCTCAGTGGTTAGGAACACTCGCTCTCGCAGAGGACCAGTGTTTGGCTCCCAACATCCACATGGTAGCTCACAACCATCTATAACTCTAGTTCTATCTAGAGCTGACCCCCTCTTCTGACCTCCTCAGACACCAGGCACAAACAAGGTACACATACATATACGCAGGAAAAAATGCTCGTACGCATAAAAATTAATAAATATAAAAAACTTTTTTGAAAGAAAAATAAATATAAAGCCAGGTCTTGTGAGCCACACCTTCAATCCCAGCACTTGGAAGGCAGAGGCAGGGAGGTCCCTTTAAGTCTGAGAGGTCACCTGGTCTAGATTTCTGATCCATTTTAATTTGATCACACACAGTTAAATTTCAGCGTTCTTTTGTAAAGTCTTCAGTTTGATCCATGCTCTCCATTTGTTCAAGAGCTGTGGAGCCCAGAGGAAAGGGTTCATACCCTGGTCAGCCTCCACCACACAAAGCTGTCCTGATCACAGAAGAGCCATAGGCTGCTCTAGCCTTTCTCCTCCACTCCTGCCTGCTTTGCTCCCAGGGGTCCTCCAACTAGTTCCTGTAGCTGACACCTGTACTGAGACCAGAGGAACGCTATCGTGTCTACCGCTGCTGTTCATTTTGCTCTCAAAGAGACATCAGCCTTCCTGCACTGAATTGAAGGCCATTGTTTTACTCCAGATGTAGCCATAGATTCAGGTTCAAAGATGGTTTATTCTTTACCTAATTGAATCCTGGTCATAGTCCTGGAGCCCTGGAGCATTTGGCCTCCATACAATCTATTCATAAACCTAGAACTAGAGGGCTCCAGCCTCCATGACTGAGCTGCCCCAACTAGCTCCCTCTGAACTCAGACTCTTCAGACTGCTTCTGTGTCTCACCGAGTTCTCACTGCCCCATGCTGCCTGCTGTAACTGATGCTTCTGTGATTCTGTCACTCACTCTTCAGCTTGCTTCTGTTCTGTTCTGCACTGAGAGCCCACCTTTTTCTCTGCTAACTCTTCCTCTGATTAGTCACTTTGCCTGTCCTTCACAGTGACTCATCTCAGACTTCCTGTCAGGCACTTCCTGTCTGACACTAACTTCTGCTGAGCTCCACCTCTTGTGTCTGCTTCTATGCTCTGTTTCTTTCTTAGGGATTAAAGGTGTGTCTACATTCCATCCAGACCACACAGGCCACTGAATGTAGACCCCAGGAATATAGACCCCTCCTAAGTTTTGAACAGGCCTATTCCTCTACACTAAATAGCTCCGGTCAACTATACTCATAGTGGAAGGTTTGGCTTTATTGGGACATTCACTCTGATTTGAGGAGGATTCAGGCTCCTCCAGGGTCACTTTGTTCAGGAGGCAGCCAAGGAGAGAAAGAGGGGTGTGCAGAGACCTATTTCTGACATTTCTCTTTCTTATTCCAGGCTTATTCCAGGCATTCGCTTGATCTTCTATTGCTGCCATAATTTTTCTTGTTTACTTCCAATTAGTCATTAAAAAAAGGAATTCTGCACCATGATGGAGTCTAAATCTTAAAAATCACCTAAGATATACAACTCCTGGGACATCCTGCGAAATGTAATAAGTTTCTCCAAATGTGACCTAATTATAACTGTCTTTTTAAGTTTTATTCCCATTGGGACCAAATGTCTACAGTTAAAAATAATCCTTGAAACAGGTCCATGTGGCCACAAAACTCTTCAGAGTCACTTAAATGTTATCCATCTTCCCAAGGTATTTTTCTCTTCTGTTCCTGTGTGATAAAAGCCAAACAAACAGGAGTGGGAAGAAGCCAAGCCACACTTCAGGAGGTCAGGCCAGCGGGATTCTCACACCAGGCTTTACTTTTTATCTGACTAGACAGTTCTAGGGTGAGTCCTGCCACTCTCTGTCCCAAGTTAAGCCTTGGACACTCAGGGTCAATACCGTGAGGGGCCCTTCCTCTTCCCCACACCCCCAGGAATGCCACACTGCCGTGGCTTCACGCTGAGCGCCATGAAAACCTCCGTGCTGCCCCATATGGGTCCAGACCCCACTCTCTTCATCATCATGGCTCAAAATATCTGCTCTCTCCTTCTAACACCCGGGCAAAGAATCTCCCTTTAAAGGGAGCCCTGCTTTTCTGAGCAGGAGCAGCACACTTGATGGCTGGCCAGCGTCTATTGCTTATCTGCACTGACTTAGCCAAACTGATCTCTAAACAGCAAGTCTACAGATGCTTTCAAGTGTGGCTTCCATTTCAACTTCTCACTTAACCCTCACTTTAAAAGAGTCAGACACGAGCATTCTCCTGATCTAAAGCCGCTGCACTGAGCGCTGGGTTCAGAACACCCATGAGTGTTCTGAAGTCAGACAGACCCAGGCTCAGACCCTCGTTTCACACGAATAGCCCTATGAGGTGCCTCTTTCTCCTCAGTTTCCTCACCTGTAGCATGGGGATGCTAAAACAATGACTGCAAACGGTCACCGTGAAGATTAAGATGAGGGGTGCTGAGCACTTAGCACAGAGTCTGACATGTGACCGCAATAGACGTATACTATTGTCAGCAGATGATCGGACGGCTCCTTCCAGATAAGATAACATTAGTCCAGACTGGGGGTGCCAGAGAGGCTCAAGCCAAAGATGGATAGAAAATGGATCACCTCAATCCTCTGGATGTTCTTCCAACTCTTAAGAGAAGCAAGCAATCAGCTAAGAAAAGAGGAGGCTGCAGCCAGGCTCACTCTCAGGAGGCCTTAAACATGCCATTTCCAGACCTTTCTTCAAGAGGAGGAACTAGTGTTAAAAGGGACAGACATATTTAACTTTGATTCCAGAGTGTACATTTCTTCTGAACTAAATGGTACCTGGGAGCCCTCGCTGGGAATGGGGATAGAGGGTCCAGGTAACCTGTGTTGGAAGCTGGGATTAAAAGGCTGAGTCTGATTTTTAGAAGATAATACAGTCGTGGAGGGCTCTTTACCCAGCCTTGCCAAAAAGCACTGCAGGCTTCCTCCCAGAGATGCCAGAAGAAAAGAGATAAGAAAAGAACATCGCTGGCCAGGAGCAACGAAGACGCAGGCTCTGGGAGACATGCTTGGCGATGACATTGATGGAGGCTGGGGAGGAGGGCAGGGGGGAGTCAAGAGGGGAGGAGGGCAGGGAGGAGTCAGGAGGGGAGGAGGGCAGGGGGGAGTCAGGAGGGGAGGAGGGCAGGGAGGAGTCAGGAGGGGAGGAGGGCAGGGGGGAGTAAGGAGGGGAGGAGGGCAGGGGTGAGTCAGGAGGGGAGGAGGGCAGGGAGGAGTCAGGAGGGGAGGAGGGCAGGGGGGAGTCAGGAGGGGAGGAGGAGCAGCGTTACTGTGCACCTGCTGTTTTCCTACCCAATGTTAGATGCTGTGAGGGCCACATTATATTTGTGGAGGAGATCCAGCCTCCACACAGAGCATCTGACAGCATTTCTAGCACATTCTATAAAAACACGACCGATTTAATGCAACAGGAACGCTGAGCAGAGAGAGGTTCTCTGTCACAGTCTTGCCAGGTACTTACACATGAGCTGACGCAGGCTTAGAGTTAGTCCCCCTGCGTCTACTGGTCTAGACATCTCTTGAGGTGTCAAAATGAGTTCATCTTTGCCTTCATTTTCCTTCTGAGACCTATGTATGTAGAGCTTTCTGTGGTTAAGATGAAGCCAAAGGCCAGGAAAGCAGATGATGTGCACTCCATCCAGTCTAGAGCCCTTGGCCCACCCCAGAGCTCCCCGACAGAGCTGAGCAGCAAGCTCTGCAGACGGGAGTGCTGGCCATGGATCCCGCAAGAGCAGCCTACCCTGGTGAGGATGGAACCGGTGAGCCCTCTGCCTTCTCACCCCCTCCTCACAATCTCTCAGAACGTCCTTCCTTCCTCCCTCCCCACCACATGTGTTCCCTCACACACCAACCGGGGTCACTTGCTGCAGTCCTCTCCAAGAACTCCTGGAATGAACTGCTTGGCCACTTGAAACACTAGAAACTCATTTCCCCGATCCTGGAGACCAGAAACCCACAACTGGTGCGTAGGGAAGATTGCATTCATTTTGCAGCCTCTGGGAACCCGTCTCTACTCAGCATGTCCAGCCGCTGGAGGCTCCTGCCGCTCCTCGGCTTGTGGCTGCCTCCCTCTTCCTTAGACGTTCTTCCCCATCTCCATGTCCCCGTCTCCCCACTGTAGCTCGCTCAGTCACAATACCATTATCATAAGGGAGGCTTTTGCAACTTTATTTGAAACTTTCAAAAATTACAAAACCGGAGACTTCGTGCCCCGACAACACTGGCATGGCCTGCACTCACTGCGGCTTCTCACATCACTGCTGGGATTCTCCTGTCTGGGATCCTCTCACCACTAGTGCTGGATCCTCAATAGCGGGAGAATATTCACACTGGGCTGCTTCTGGTGCATCGCCACAGAATATTCCCGCTTTGCCATGCTCTTTCTCTTCCATTGTCTATTCCCAAAGTTTTCGTCGTGGTTTTGCAGAATGCACGGTGCCTCCGTGTCTCATCCTGAAAGGTGTTACAAGAGTCTCAGAACTTCCCTCCTCAACATCAAGGTTTGACCCAACTATCAATTCTCAATGACACTTCCCTTCCCACAAGACCAAGGGCTTTTGTCTTCTCCTCTCTATCACCCCAATTCTCCCCCCCTTATTTGGCTGTGGTTTTTCTCCCCTAGAGCATTCACCACCATCTAACAAGAACATAATTCCTGTTTCTCGAGTTTATCTATTGCCTCTCACCCTGGGGCATCATGCTGAAGGCTGGGATGCTTGTCGTTGGCGGTTGTGCCTAACACACTGAGTGTTCCAATAGCCACTAATAGAAGGAACAATGATACCACTGGCTGTGTGCCTCACACCCTGCAGCCCTTAGGGAGAAGCAGAACCAGCTGACCCTGAGTTTATCACCCTAGAGGGTGTAAGGGATAAGTGTGGGTTTAGTTTTCATCAGTATTCTTAACTGTGGGTGGGAAGGCTTGGGAAAACCAACAATTCTAAAGACTGCAAAATGACCCCTCCCCCAACTTCATTATGACATACCAGAAGTTTCCAAATAGGAAGTCTCCCAATGCTTTTCTAAAGAAAGATTTTTTTTTTTTTTTTTTTTTTTTTTTGCCTCAGAGAGCAAGCAAGACCAAGTAACTCTCCAGGGACCACAGAAGCCTGGATCTCAGCCAGCTCTAGGTTCCCTGGAAGAGGCAAAAGACCTCACCCCTCCCATCATTAAAAGGCCCTTCCAGGAAGGCAGCACCTGCTCCCCAAGTGTGAAACCATGCCATGTGGCTCATCCAGGCCCGATGGCCCCAGGTGTCTCAAAAGGCATGGTACTTCTGTTAGACACAGGACACTTACCCCAGGAGACCCCTGGCTGACACACTGTACCTGCTCTAGGAAGTAGGAGCTTCTAGTCAGGAGGCGCTCCAAGAAAGGATGAGCAGGCAGAAGTTAGCAGAAGGTGTGGCTACAGAAACAAGGGACAGAAAAACAGTCTCTGAAGAAGAGCAAAAGACTAAAGTGACACATGCCAGTGTCTGACCTTAAGTCCTTTGACCTGCTCTGATTCCAGGAACTTAGAGGCCTAACTCATCCACAGATTTTGCTTTCTCAAAGTTTCCATTACCCTCGTGTTTTGCAGTTTCTTCATCATAAACCTCATCATCTGAACCAGGTTAACCAGCCCTACAGTATGATGCCTCTGTGTATTCAGCAAGGACAACAACGAAGCACTTTTATAGGCGCAAGACCTGCCAGACCTCAGCAAAGGGAACCACCATCCTCCTGGCCAGTGCCATACTGGACAGCGGAACCCTGAGCACCTGAGCTCAGGTGTTTTATTGATTCAGAACTCCTCAGGTGCAGATCATAAGCAATTAAACATCCCCCACAGAAATCCAACACCTGCAGACAATACAAAATGCCAAGGCCTATGCATCCCCTTTTCCAACAGTGCACAAAAACAATTATTTTAAGCATAACTATCAATAAACTTCCACAACAGTCACCTTTCTACCTTGCAGGCCAAAGAATCCAAGAAAAATCCAAACACATATGGATTTACTTATTTATCTATATAGACTTTAATTTTATGTGTCTGGTGCTCTGCCTGCCTGCGTGTCTGTGCGCCACAGTGCTGGCAGAGGCAGGAGAGGCATTGGATCCCCTGGAACTGCAGTTACAGATGGTTATGAGCTATCATGTGGGTGCTGGGAATTGAACCAAGTCCTCAGGAAGAGCACCCAGTGCTCCTAACTACTGAACCATCTCTCTAGTCCTAACATAGGTGTGTTTTAGGTGCACACGAAGACCCAGTGGAGAAGGTGGAGCTCTGGAAGGTGGCCCTTAACCTGGAGCTTATGATTTCATCTTGCTCTTTCCTCTGTGACACATGCCTGGCACTATAGCCCTTCCTGCTCAAAATGTGGCCCAGAAGCCACCTGCACACACCTCACTCAGGAGACTGTTAAAAGCAAACTATGTAGTGGCTTCTCAGGTCTACTCCACCAGGTAAGTCAGAAGAGCGTTCAAGCATGAGGACCACCACACCCTCCCCGTGCTAATTGTCCCACAGATGCTGTCCAGATTACCTTTTCACTCCTGACTCCCATCCAATAGACCGCTACCTCCCATCAGTCACTCTGTGAGTACCAATGCAGTAGGCAAAGGTCTTTGTTTCTAGGATGCAAACTTCTTCTCCTTCTTCCTCTTCTTCCTCTTCTCCTTCTCCTCCTTCTTCTTCTTTTTCTCCTCCTCCTCCTTCTTGTGTTTTGTTTTGCTTTTTTTTGTTTGTTTGTTTGTTTGTTTTTGAGACAGGGTTTCTCTGTTGTAACTCTGGCTGTCCTGGAACTCACCCTGTAGACCAGGCTGGCCTGAACTCACAGAGATCCCCCTGCCTCTGCCTTCTGAATGCTGAGATTAAAGGTGTGCACCAGCACCTCCCAACAGGACACAGGCTTCTTAAAGCGTCTCTTCCTAGGAGCCTTCCAGTGACTCTCTCTTAGATTTCCTCTACAGGGTATGGTGAGTGTTTGGGATTTGTTTGTTTGTTTGTTTTTCCCTTTTTCAGTGTTTCATCCTGCTTTGGTAAAACCCTGTTGAATAAACCCAAGCCTTAGGAGAATCTGTTCTCCTAGGCTGCTCTTTACAGCTGTGGATGATCCCTAATGAGCGTTTTAGCTGCATTTCTTCACCATATTGTCATCTTTGAGAATTGCACTTTCAGGTTGCAGCTTGTTTGCATCGCAAACACTGGAAAGAAAAGAAAAATCCCAGCAAGAGACGAAATAGGAAGAAATAAAGGTGGTGTTTTCCACAAGCATCCCTTTTTCAAGCTCCAAAACCACATGCCCTCGCGTGACCCCCACAAAGGTCAGTACTGGTGCTAACCAGATCAGCCACACCCACTGGCATTGACAAGCTTGCCCAGAGGCCAGAAGGAACTATGGAAAGAGAAGAAGCTTTTTTCACCTCCTACCCCTCCCTCCACCTTCCTGCTTTTGTGCCCTTTGTCTTTCCTTCCTCTGAAATGCACACTCTAAGGGCTGAGATGAATCCCACACTGTCTCCGGCCCAGGAGATGCAGCCGCTAAAAAGTCACACGGGGTCACATAAGACAAACATGGAGCCAGCTTGAGGAATCCACACTCTGGCAGGCAGGCCTGCTCTGTGAAACGTTAGCTGAGTCACTTCAAATCGTAAGGACTGTGTTGGAGAATCATCCTGTGGTCAGAGACTGAACACAGAGGCTTCCTTCACCAGGGGATGTCAAGGTTCAGAGGAAGACTGCTGGAGAGCCAGGTGAAGAGGGAATTCTTGGTTGCTTGGCTCGCCTCTTCCCTGGCCCTGCCAGCCCTGCTCTTGAATTACCCACGTGCCCCTGCAGCACCCTCATGCCTCTATCTGTTGATTCCTCATGGACCTTGCCCAGTGTCCTGCAGTGTGGATGGATCCACAGCCCAGGCTTAGAAGTGTACCGCTGCTCTTGCTTCTCTCTGACCTTGGCCTGGGCCATTTCCCACCCCACTTCTCCTATATTGGTGCTGATGGCTCACAGGGTCCCCACCCAGCTGAGTGGCAAGAGATGGCCTCGAGTTCCCCTCATTTGTTAGGTAGCTCTCTTCCTCCTCAGCAGCAGTGATTACTCTCGGGATGGGGCAGCTGCTCCGGTTCCAGGGAGGTTTTATATGAATGGTATGGCCAGTTCTTATGAGACTATTCATTTCCAGCAGCTGCACCTTCTCTTTGCCCAGAACCTGCCCAGTGCCAGAGGCCAATCCAGCATAGCGTTGCTCGCAGGACCAGGGCAGGTTGCATCTTGCTGATGGCCTCATCTTGGCTGCTAGAGCCCAAGGAAGTGATGCTCCCACAGCCCTGTGTCTCCGTCCATCCCTCTTGCTCCTAATAAAGCCAGCTGCTTTGCTAACTGGACCATGTTTTCTTTTTTCAAAGCATCCCAGGCATATTCTGGAGGTTTCTGCTTATGAGCAGAGGCTACAGGAAGTACAGTTTGTCTGTTTATTAGGATGTTAGCCTTCGTCTCATAAAAACAATTTGAAAAAGAAAAATGGCCAGAGCTCAGCCTTTTGCTTTTCCCAGGAGGCCCTGTGTTATGAACAACTGCTCTTACCTTTAGTTTACAGACTCCCCATCTGCTTAGGTACTTTGATTTATGTTGGCTGAGATCCAGAACGGCTGATTTGGTTTATTTTAAGGAGTTTTATTTTAAGAAACTTTTGACATTTAAGAATTTAATTGGAACAATCTGTACCCAGAAAAAAATTTTAATGCACTCTAGGATTAAAAGATGTAGTTCAGAGGATGTAAGGTTTTAGAAGAAAAACAAAATAGCACAAAAGCAGATATCCATCCCTGGCTTCTTAGTATTTGTGCTTCAAGAGTTTGTTCAAGACATGCCATACGAGTCCTTGGGCTGGGACTTCTGCCCACAAGAATACACAAGACGGGGCTGGCAGTGTAGCTCAGTGGTAGAGCACTGCCTAAGTGCACAGTTCCTAGCACTAGAAAACAAAATGGCTACTACTAACATTATACTAACCTTCCAGCACACTCCTCACATGCTGCTGGGGGACTCCACCATGGAGCAGTCACATGGACAGCAAGGACATGTCTTGACATTCAGCTGGCTTTCCTCATGTGGCCAAGCCTATCCTCAGATGGTTAACAGCCATCTGCCACATTCTCTTGACCAAATGCCAAAATGTTCTAGTTTTGAGAGCCAGTAAAGAAACACATTGGTTCAGAGTTCTTCCACTTAAGAATGGAAGTCCCAACCAGAAGTGCAAGAGCCTGGTGAGGCATGACTCTCCCAAGAAGGACCAGGATTACAGCCTGGCCTGTGTCTCTGTGGGTGTTGAAATCATATTTCATAGTCCCTTGGTGACTTGGAGGAAAGTCATGATCTCAGAGATCACTGCAGTGTAAAGTCAAAGCTGCATGGCCTAACCTCACGGAGGGGAAGAGAGAGGGAGGAGCCAGGGCCCTACTGCCCAGTGGATGGGAAGAAATGGAAGAGAGGCCTACCTGAATGTGACCAGCAAACTGTCTCCAGTCCCAGCTTCTCTCACACGTTCCACCTTTGTGGCTGCAAATTTGCCAAACCCGTGTAAACCAGTGCTCATGCTCTGAAGTCTGCCCTAGATTCACTAGTCAAGGATTTCTGCAGCCACACCACCATTCTGCAGACTCCTGGCTGCCATCTTGGAGCTACCATTCGCCTCACTTTTCCGACACAACAGTCCATAATTGCCTGTTCTTTTCAACCTTTTTAACCTCTCTGATCCTGTTTCATCATCTTCAAATACCCACTTCAGACTGGCTGTGTAGGGAGACCTAAATGTCAGCAGTTTGAATTGTATTTGAGAAGTGAATTAGGAGAAAAGGGGGTATTGACTCTTTTTGAGCACCTACTATGTGTCAGTCTCAATGGAATTTACATCGAAGGTTCCGATGAACAAACTCTTCCTTCCCCTTTGCAATTGTCACTGTTCTCTCCCATTTACATTTTATTTGAGTCAAACTAGATTGTCTTCTTACTTGAGCAAGTCTGAATTCTCTCTCAACTCCTTTTCTCAACCTTGTCATTCTATCTAGAACATTCTATTTCCAACACCTCTCTGTGGTGGGCTCCTTCATGTCTGAGAGGCCTATCAATGATTCTGGTAGATATTTAGTAGCAACTATCTAGCAGAGAGAATTCTGAATCATACTATTTTACATTGTCCATGATAGAAACATCTCATCATCACTGATACTAACAGTTCTGATATTGTCTCAGGCACAAAGTTTCTAAAGATTTAACTGCCATTTCTAGAGATTAACAGACAAGGCTGTAGCATAACACCACTACACCTAGGTACTTCCAGAGAGTGGTACCCTTTCTTCTTCTGAACTTAGTTTGCACTTCCTTGAAAAAAGCTGTCCACATTCAGTCACGGATATAATGAATCCTGTTATTATCCATCTGAAATGGTTAACTTTCCTGGGGCATGGGCTGTGTCTTACTCACCCATGGATTCACAGAGGTGCCTAGAACAATAGTGATGTTCAGCTCATATTTGCTGTTATTAGACTGATGGTAAAGATTATCACCAGGGCCTGACATCCAGTCGTGGTGAGGATACAATGACATCATGCGTGTAAAGCACTTCCCAGAGTGCTTGGACCGACAAGGGCTCAATTAGTAATGGCTAATTGTACTAGTTGTACATCTATGGCTAAGAAATGAAGGGAACCCAGATTTAAAGTTCTAACTGTGGTTCTCAATGACTCTGCCTACCCTACCTGACACACATTTTCTAACCACCAGGAGAACTTTTTAGAATCCTAACACTCAGGGCATTGCTTGTTCAGTTCCCCCCAAAGAGTCCATTATGCACCCATCTACTTTATAATGCTTCTAGTCTTCTTTCTCCACAGCAGAAAAGCCAAGATTGTCAGAAAGGAAATGGCAGCTAAATAGATGGAGCCACTCCTGTAAAAAATCTTACTCATAAGCAGGTGTATGCCAGACATGATTGCTCATGCTTTAGAGTCCAGCACTCAGGAGGCAGATGTCGGGGAATCTCTATGAGGTCGAGGTCAGCCTGCTCTACAGACTGAGTTCCAAGTCAGACAGAACTACATAGTGAGACTCTGTGTCAAATAAATAAACAAATTTTAAAACTAACACAAGGAAGTACAGTAAACAGGAGAAAGCTCACTTTCAGAGTTACCTTATCCTCTTAGGTGGGGTCACCTGGGAGGGGAAGGATGAAGATGATTAACACAGTAGGGGCGGAGAGACATAGCTCACTGTCAGCAAACTTCTGTCAGAAGAGTTCTTCAAGTCAGCAAAATTTCAGAGACATTTACATTAGATTTGGCCTTGTGAAGATTTGGTACAGGTTCAACGTAAGAAACTTTCCTGGCAGTAAGTGTAGGTGTGTTTGCCCAATTCTTTTGTTCTATCAGCATGGTGCTGTACCAAAATGATTGAAAAAACAATGCTCGCAGTGATTCTCAGTCTCGTGAAATGCTTCTGGCCCCGAGAATGAATTTCCTTTAAGTGAAGACAACATACAACGGCCTTTGAGAATCAGATGCTGCTTTCTCACCAGAAACTAGAGCAGTGTGAGACAGGGATTGTTCCAGAGATGATATACAATGAGATCTGACACAGGTAATGTCAAATACAAAGTAAAGCTTCCTCTTCTGCCGGCTCCACACACTTCATCCTTTATGGGTAGTTGGTGCAGAATCCCTACGACAAGTAATTCTTCTGGAGGGATTGTCTGAGAAATAAAGCTACTCTGCTCTAATGAACTTGGGTTTCTTGTGGGAACTATAGCCTGATAGGTCTACTTATAAGAGAGAAATTGAAGGCTGGGTTTTAGCTCAGTGGTAGAGTGAGTGCTTGCCTCACACACAGGAGATCCTGAGCACAATTACCAGTGGAAGGGAGAAAAGGAAGGGAGAAGGAAAAAAAGGAGGGAGGGAAGGAGAGAGGGAGGGAGCCAGTATGAGTAAGGCAGGTGTGGCCGCATGACTGTGATCCCGGAACACAGGAGCTGGAGGAAGGAGCTCAGAGAAGGCTCGAAGTGCCTCGGCTGTGACTGCACCCCTACGCTTTGAGCCTGAAGTTCTGAGGCCAGATCCTGACCACCCCCAGTAAACCAATAAGAGGGCCCAGAGGGGATAGCACAGCCTGTACAGGCCAAGGCTACACTTCTAAATGTCAAGACTTTGGTTCGCAGCACCCACTTCATCAAAGTCCATTTCTCCATCTCCTTTTTTAGGACTGGAGAGATGGCTCAGAAGTTAAAAGCTCTGGCTCTTGTAGAGGATAAGAGTTCATTCCCAGCACCCACATGGCAACTCATAACCATCTATAATACCAGTTCTAGGGGATCTGATACACTTCTCTGGCCTCCGAGAGCACAGGGCAAACACATAGTATACATACATACATGCAGGCAAAGCACTCAACACATTAAATAAAAATAAAACCAGTGAAAACCTCTATTTCCCTTTGTTGGGTGGCCGTCTGGGCTGTCAGATCCCACTGCCTTCTGCCAACTGGAGCCCCTTTAAGTCTTCTCTTTTCCCCGACATGCTTGGCTTGGTCTCATTTCTGCTGCTTCTATGCAGAAGACTCTAGGACTCTGGTGACAGGAACGAATGTAAGCGGCTCTCCTGCCCTCTAAAGTTTCAATAGCCGAGTCTACCGAAAGAGACGAACTGACAACGATAGATGGGAGACATGGCACACCGGTGTACCGTGTTCACTGGACCATCACAAGAACAGAAAGGGAGTACCCAACAGTCCACGAAATTTTGAGGCTTACCTACCGTCTTCATGGTAGAAAGGGAGAATAGTTTTCACAGGGGCCTCAAGCACCACATCCGTCTAGGACAGGGTTCCTCCGGCTCTAGGTAAGGCATCCACTGAGCCTTCTTTCTTGTTTGGAGTGATAACAACTGTATCCCTGATGGAGGAACATCTCTTAGTGACCTAAGGGAGCTTCACAGTGTGGGGAGAGAGGCAGAAACAAAAGAATCTGATCTTGTTTTGTGGTTGCTTCTCCTAAAGTACTGAGCATGTCAAGTGCCCCTGTGGGCTCTTGTTTTCCTAATCTATGTTAATTTTCTTAGATGTCTCATTACAAATGAGTTTTAATTATCTTAAGATGTGTTTTGAAGTATTAAAATGTGAGCAGACATGAATTGGCCAGAAGGAGTCTGCTGACCACATCAGATACTTGCAAAAAGTCATGTTTACTCCACTCTTAGTTCGATGTGAATTTTCATATGGAAACTTTGGGTTGTTTTTGAAATAGACATTGTTTTCTTTCTTTCTGTTTGGGGAATGCAGGTGAGGGTGTTTCTCTGTTGAAACTCTGGCTGTCCTGAAACTCATTCTGTAGACCAGACTGGCCTTCAACTCACAGAGATCCCCCACCTCTGCCTCCTGAGTGCTGGGATTAAAGGCATGCACCATCACCACCTGGCTAAAATAAACATTCTTATATGAAGGATATCCAAAAATATACTTATTTTTGTCATATTACATATCATTAAAGTAATGATATTATATATCATTAAAGTGGATTTTTTTTTTTTTTTTTTTTACTCCAAAGTGAAATGAACTTTTAAAGGAAGTACTTGGTGAGACCTTAGATTTTAGATCAAGGTTCTCTAATGCCATTAATCCTTCAACTATGTGAGATCATCAGAACATTTGTTTCCAGGTGACTCACAGCCTCAAAAACATGACTCTTTTTTTTCTAATATTCCTTCTCTGCTCTAATTTTATAAAGTTATGGAAAACATATATGAGCCCTACCCAGTACTAATATAACAAATCTGTTCCTAGTGATCACTAAGAGGGCCACAGGCTAACACTATGGTTAGAATTCACATCTATGAATCAAAACATCTGCCAATGGGGTTAGGGGTTGGGTTTCTCGATGGTAGACTGCTGGCTCGGCAAGGATGCTGTCCCGGCTTTGATTCTCGGCGTGATGTGCACACTGAGATCGGAACACCTCACATTCTCTTTGTCTTGGAAAAAAAAATGGGAAAGAAAGCAGAATCTTCCTGAGTTCTCTGAAATCTTGGCCCTTCCCCAAATGGCAGTCACCTAAAGCCAGCTTGCATTGCACTGAGTGAGAAAGGAAGGATAAATCAAGGTCTAGTGTGGTTTCAAAGATGAGTTACACTGGGTAGGCGGGGAAGGGCACTGTAACTGCCCGTGTTGTGTGAACGAGAGGAGGGCTGCAGATGGGTCTGCTTCTCAGGATGCCTGAAGCAGGACTCCTTGGAAGGCTCATTAATCTTATCTACTGAAGAGAAAAGCACCAAATACACTAAAAGAGCAGATGTACTATCATTTTAACATGAGAAATAGACAAACAGATGACTTTTAGGTATTCCTCTATGATGAAAGACACCAAGAAGCAAAAATTCTAATTTCAGATCTGGCATTCTGTCACCTCCACAGAGAATAAAAGTAGGGTACTGTATCAGTCATTTTCTCATTCATGTGGCCACCTGATTGGAGGTAACTTTAAGGGAGGAAGGATTCATTTTGGCTTAGAGTTGGAGGGGATACAGTCCACCGTAACAGGGAAGGCATGGAGTCAGGAAGATGAGGCAGCTGGCCACACTGTACCCACAATTGGAAAGCAGAGGGGTAAATGCTCCTGCCCAGCTGACTTTTTCCTTTGTACTCAGTCTAAAATCCCAGCCCGTGTAATGGTGCTGCCCACATTTAATGTAGTTCTTCCCATCCCAATCAACCTAATCTAGAAAGTCCCTCACAAACAGGCCTAGAGATTTGTCCTGGATGTTAGATCTTGTCCAGTTGACAGCGACTATGACACCACAAGTACCAACGCTTATGGGTGAAAGATCAGAGTTATCAATTAACACTGGGTTTAACTTTACATAACAAGTAAACAGCACTGGTTTAGACAAAGCTTGCTCTCTCTCTCTCTCTCTCTCTCTCTCTCTCTCTCTCTCTCTCTCTCATTTATTTCACCTGTAAAAAATTACTCTAGAGCTGGTAAATGAGTACACATTTCAGGCAACTAGACTCCAGTATCCTGGACACATGGTTTCCACTTCATAGTTCAGGATGTCTGTTTAGATTCACCCAAGAGGGAAGGAGGGGGAAGGAGGGGAAGGAGGCTGAAGAGGAGGAGGTAGGGAGGTAGGGGAGGAGAGGAAAGGCATCAGAGAAGCTTGGAGATCTTTTTCCATAGTTTCTCAGAAACAAACAGCTTTCACTCATATTATTCTAGGCGTGACTGAGTATAACTGAATACGTACTTATATTCACACGTGTATGAAATGTTAGGGGCACAATATCTACAGCAGTGACCATGAAGCCAGGTAAAACTTGGCATTTTCCTTGCAAGCAAGGAGAGAATAGGCATTGAAGAGGAAGGGATTCAGGGGTCTCTTCCACAACCTGACTGATGTCAGTGCTGGTGCTCAGGGTTGAGAGAATACATAGGTAAACAAAAGAATTCAGGGGCTGTATTTGATTCTTATCAAGTTCCTCAGTAATTTCATACGTAAAATAGACATCCCATGTGACACGTAATGTTATAAAAATCACTAGAAATGGGTGAACTCTCTTTTTTTCCGACTACAGGAGATACTTGGCTAAACTGCCTATCGATTTAATTACACAGTATAACTTATGGAAATCAAATATACCCATGGTGGAACATAGAGTGGTCAAGGGACATCTAAAGCATTCTAATCTGTCTTCTTTCCCAATATAGGAACGTCCGCCTTGGTGATCCTGACAGGTGCTCTCCCTGTCTTGTGCTTCAGCATTTCTAGAGGAGGGCAAGTTGGAGTTTCCTGGATGGACAGACAGCGCCAACTGTCAGTTGATCTGGATGGCGGTCTAAAAACTGCCTTCTTCAAGTCCCTAGCTCCCGAAGCAAATGAGAACAAAGCCGTTACTCCTCTTCATGACAGTCCTTCCACTACTGAAAGAGAGCTTTTATATCATCCCTTAGGCACATCTTCAAGCTAGACATTCCTGCTAGCTGCAGTTAGCAACATCTGGGTATCTTTCTCTACCTTAATATTTTTCAGACTCGGCTGACTGTGACTCACTCCCCAAATAAGTTCATTCTATCCATGAGCGGCGTGTGTATTCACACCTAGGACTGCAACAAAGCTTCAGGGCAGCACTTAGACTCATTAGTTACTGCTGAATTTATACCTCGCCCAATTCAGTTACCACCTGCTTTGTATTACGGTCTTTCTCTCTTCTTTCTTTTCTTGTTCCTGTTCTGTGCTGCTTGGTATCAACTACACAGATGTGACTCTTATTCATGGCGGCAACCCACAATTTGTGCATGCTCCACAAGCACTCAAGCTTATAAACGCTCTCAAGAGGTAGCACCCTGATGCCACAGGCTGAAACTGAGTGAGCAAAAAGGTTTTCCACTCCTGGTGCCCAGAGTTTAGTATCTTTACTTTTAAAGTGGTCTATGTGCCCTGAACTCTGAAGTCCGCACCACACAGTGCAGACTGCACAGCTAAAACTACAGCGCCGTCTCCACGTCGGCAATACCCAGGTCAGCTTCCCCTCACCCTGTGCTTATACAATTTCATTTTTCTCAACCCAAAATATTCTCAACCTTTTCTGTTTTCTAATTTACTCCCACTGCACATCTTTTTCTTTTCTTTTCTTTTTTTTTTTCTGTTTCGAATGCTTTTTCAATAATTACTTATCATCAACCTTCCCATACTGATTAAGTAAGTGCTCTAGTTAGTGTTTGTCAGCTTGACACAAGCTAGAGTCATGGGGAAGAGAGAGCCTCAGCTGAGGGACTGCCTCCATTAAATTGGACTGTGGGCACATCTATGGGGGCATTTTCTTGATTAGTGATTGATATGAGTGGGCCCAGCCCACTGTGGGTGATACTGGATAGGTGGCACTGGGTTGTATAAGAGAGCAAACTGAGCAAGCCATGGGAAGCAAGCCAGTAATCAGCACCCCTCCATAGTCTCTGCCTCCAGGTTCTGCTTTGAGCTCCTGCACTATCTTCCTTTGATGATAGATTGTAACCTGTAGGCTGAAATAAACCCTTTCCTGCCCACAGTATCTTCAGGCCCGGTGTTTCATCACAGCAATGGAAGAGGAAACTAGAACAGAAAGTGTATTTAATAAGTGCAGTTCCCATGTAATACCTTTTACAAGATGCCTGAGTGCTAAAAATATGCTTGACTGGGTTGGAGATTTAGCTCAGTGGGAGAACATTTGTCTACCATGCATATGGGTGCAGTCAGGGCATTGAAAAAAAGAAGACGCCAACAAGGCCATGTTTTGAATATTTGGACACCATCTTATGGTACCACATTGAAGGCCGTGGAGCCTTCAGAAGGTGGGGCCCAGGTGGCAGAAATAGATCACTAGGGATGAGCTTTTGATGATTACACTGGCCACTGTTTCCAGTCCAGTTTTCTCAGCTTCCTGTCTGGACCGTGTGAACAACAACCACCTCGGGCTCCCTCTGCCATAGGCAGAAGTTCACCAATCACCACACCTTCCTTGTCATGATGCACTGAGACCCCACAGAAACCCTGAGCCCTAGATAAACCTTTCCTCCCTCCAGTTGCTTCTGTCTGGTAGTCTGCCTCAGTGACACAGGAATTATTTGTGCCAAGAATGTTTGCCTGTCGGTTTTGCCTCTACAATACATAATGAAAAAGGGAGCATCAATGACAGAGATCTAGATGGAAACATAAAAGTCCTCGGAGGCTGAGACTGACTTTACTGTTTTTCACAGAGTTAGTGGTCAAACTGCTACAGCTCCGAAGGGAAGGGTATCCCTAATGCAAATGTTATGACTCTGAGGGGAAAGGTGTCCCCAACGTAAGCATTACAGCTCTGAGGGGAAGGGGATCCTGGCAGTCAGGAGCCAAGGAACTCCACAAAGTCGCACCACGCAAACCTTCCACAAAAGATTTATTGGGACAAACACAGTAAGGTGCTGTCTCTGCTCTGGAGAGAAGCAGCAGGGAACTGAGCAGGAAGCAGGTTTACACAGGTTTTTTTCGGGGGGGGGGGTTGGAGTTTTCTGGGGTGGAGATTTCCAATGTGGGGATTGGTGGGACCTCATGTCCTGAGCTTGGGGTGAGCTCAGGGATTGGTGGGATTTTGAGCTCAAGGACTGAGCTCGGGATTTTTACCTTACACAAACTCCATCTAGAGTTGACCCATCATGTGGTTAGAGTAGGCCAACATCCTTCAGTTGAATGGTAACTCAACTTGTAAAGATCAAAAATATGTGGACTATACTACTAAGGTCTAGGACAATCCTCCCCAGACCCTGAAACCCAGGAAAGAGACCCTTTGTCGCAGCAGTGTGTTCTGGCTAGGAAGGTAGGACAGACTGACCAGACATTCACTCATTGCTCTTTCACAGGCATTTGTCATTGCTGACACTAAAGAAAACAAATCAAAATGCTCATAAAAGTGAGTACTATATTACATTGCAGGCGAAACTGAGGAAATGCATAGCTTGAGAGGTCTCGTCTCATTGGTCCCCATCCTCACAGGCATTTTATCTGTTCTAGAATAGGCCACCCTAGATCTAATTAGCCACCAAGCCTTAAAAAGTGTCTTGAGTGACTGACTTTTCCTGGAGAGACACAACACACACCTCTCTTCACTGCAGGAAGGGAGCTCATGGCTGACCAAAGCGACGATTATACCAGTGCCCGACTTGGTGAGCCAGAATTTTTGTTGACATCACTCAAAGAGCAGGGGTGACTCAAAAGCAGCTGGATCACCAGAAAGCCCACCCCAACATCAGTAAGGTCTCAGAAGGCTGCAACTCTGGCGCTCTCTGCACAGCTTGCAGACAACCCCACCCTCCAAAAACTCTGCAGCTGGACTGGCCAGAGTCCTCTCCCTCACAAAGGGAGTTGTTTACTCTTTTTGAAACTGCTGGGAAGGGGCCTTGAGAATCTTCCAAGTTTCTGTTCTCTAAGACACGTGACCTTGTGTTTACCTTCTGAGACTCATGAACCTCTCCCCCTCCCTCCTGCCAGGAATGCTTCGGTTTGATGGAAACTGCCATACAAAACCGTGTTACAGGATAGGGAGAGGTATCGTGCTGTAAGCCTCCAGGTGAGGCTCCTTAATGCATGGCAAAGAGCAGGAACCATAGCTGGCTTCAGGTTCAAGGATAAGGCTATGACTTAGGGGAAAGGTGAGGCTCCTGAAGCACTGAAGGTGGTCTGAGGGTACTTAATACACCTGGTATTGGTAGGATCTCCTTTCTCACTGGATCAGTGGACATTTAAAGTTGTTGTCCAGAGAGACAACCAAGTAGAGAAAAGATGGTGTTAGCAAGAAAAGGAGAGTTGATTTTCTTATATATTTTATTTATATTTCTTATATATTTTTTTGCGTATGTCTGTGTGTGTGTGTGTGTATCTGTGTGTGTATGTGTCTGGATATGTGTGTGTTTGTGTTTATATGTGTGTGTGTCTGGATGTGTGTATCTGTGTGTGTGTCTGGATGTGTGTGTGTTTGTGTTTATATGTGTGTGTGTCTGGATGTGTATATCTGTGTCTGTGTGTGTGTCTGTGTGTATATATGTGTGTATATGTCTGGAGTTGTGTGTCTGGGTATGTATGTGTCTGTGTGTATATGTGTGTGTATATTGTCTGAATGCGTCTGTCTGTGTGTATGTATCTGTGTGTGCCTCTGTGTGTGTGTGTGTGTGTGTGTGTGTGTGTGTGTCTGTGTTTGCAGGTGTGTGTTGTAAATGACAGTTTCTGGAAAGAAGCTATATCTGTAAAGATTGATTGATTACTGCTGCAGTGATGTGGGAGGTTAGAAAGTTGCAGGTTCAGAGGCTAATTACCTTATCTTGGGGATAGTTTTAGCCCTCTGAATAGCCATTCCTTGTGTCAGAACTAATATCCTCTGACAAATAGATACAATCTTTGGAATCTATTTATATAGCAGACAGCTAGCATCCTCCAACCCAGAACTAAGGATGTCAACAGATAGCACCTGAAGCCTATAGGAGAGTTTCCCCATCCTTCTGTAACCACCTCTCTGATGTACCCGCCAATGTATGTTAAAGTTGCCTTGATTTCTGATTTTTTTTTTCTACTATAGAACTTCATGAAAATGCCTCCACACGGGAACACGGAATCTGGGGTTCTGGGGTGACCTGGTTCCATGTTTCCCAGGCCATGGTCACTCAAATTTGGTTCTAGAATAAACTATCTCTTACTCCCTTTCTGCACTGACGAGGTTGTAGCGTGGTGTGTGTGTGCGCGCACCATGTGCACAGCAGTGTGCAGGTGTACATGCCTACATGTGGAGAGCACAGCAAGATGTCACGAATCTTCTGTGGTCCATATTATTGTCTTGAGATAGAGAGGATCTCTTAACAAACTGGATGCTCGTTTTTTCAGATAGACTGGCTGGAAGCTCTGTGGATTTGAACTCTGGTTCTCATGCTTGCAGAGCATGCATTCTTAGCTACCATACCATCTCCACAGAGCCCAGGAGCCAGGTGTTCTTCACACCAAATTCCAGACTCAGATATATTTATCTTTTCATGGTTCTTCTCTTCATTTCCTTTTTTTAAGCCAGTGGTTATTTTGTGTTGCTTTTAATTAGTCATTGGCTATATATTTTTCACGGTTGAAAACTCAGGTTAAAAAAAAAGCAAGCCTAGCTGGGCAGTGGTGGCACACATCTTTAACCCCAGCACTCAGGAGACAGAGGCAGGCAGATCTCTGTAAGTTCGAGGCCAGCCTGGTCTACAGAATGAGTTCTAGGGCAGCCAGGGCTACAAAGAGAAACTCTGTCTTAAAAAACCAAAACACCAAAAAGAAAGAAAGGAAGGGAGGGAGGGAAGGAGGGAGAGAAAGCGAGAGAGAGAGAGAGAGAGAGAGTGTCACCTCTTCCCCACTGCCACACAACTCCTCTCACAGAAACAGCCATGTGACCAGGGCTGTGCGCAGGTGAGCATCATGTTTGCACAGCTACACACACCTGTTTCTTCTTTCTTCAGCCAAATGGCAGCATGATTTCAGGTAGACAATAGACATCATTTTACCTTTTCTTTTATAGGATTCTCAGATTGAAACCCAAAAAGACAACAAAACACTGTGTGTGTGTGTGTGTGTGTGTGTGTGTGTACACATAGAAGCTAGTCTTTAAGGAATAAGGAAAGTAATAAGTTAAAAAAAGTCCAAAAGGTGCGTGTTAGAGTGTGTGGTGTATGTGTATTTGTTCCAAGCTTCACCATTTATATAATTTAGCTGCTACAGAAAAAAGAAACAAGACTTTGTAGGGAGATGCATATGAGGGAATATTGGCTCCTTTTGTAGCTGTTTACTAAAATCTTTGAATGATTTTTTTTAAAGAAGTTTCAATCTTTTACTGTCACATATAAAAAACACAAAAGAGAACTCTGTGGAGAGCTATCCTCCGTACTTAAAATATCATTCAAACCTGAGGATTCAGAAAGCTGCAAGGGACTGTATGCAGCCTTCAAAAATATTAACACTCCGTTCTGACGACAAGGCCGCCTAATTCTCTCTTTTATGTTATCAGATTGGTGTGGAAACTCGAGAGTGTTCAAGCTGAGACGACGGCGTTATAAATGAGTAGCAGGAAGACCGAAGCGTCCCTCCCGTCTCAAGGTAAAGGTGACAGCAGTGAGTCTTGGTAATCTGGTTGGTGAAGAACAATTTGCCTCATTATCTTATATTTGAATATGGACTATTCTTTGCTTTGCCGGAAACTGAGAATGGAATTATCATGTTGCTTATAAAACAAACAGCTCAGGCTCCTAGAAATGTAATTATAAGCCAGAAGACCCAGAATAAATTAGTCCTGTCCAGGCAATTTCTCATTCCACATGGTAGTATTTCTTGGGAATAACTGAAGGTAAATTTCTCTTCCATGAATATATGTCCTCTTCGAAATGCTTCAGTGGTATAAGAAAATAAATTCACTACATTTTGGACCTGACAAGTCTTCAACCAAAAATGGTGTCACCCAACCAGGTATACTGGTGCATGGCTTAAATTCTGGTACTCAGCAGGCAGAGACGGGTAGATCTCTATGTATTCAAAGCCATCCTGGTCTACATAGTGAGTTCCAGGCCAGCCAAGGCTACACAGTGAGATCCTGTCTCAAATAACCTAATAATACCGATGATGATAATAATATCACCCAGCTTGAGAGACAGCTCATCTCAGTCACCCAGCTGACCTGAGTGTTTTGTCAGTTCACACATATCAAAACTGCATCAGAGGAAGGAACACTTATCCATTTTATCACACACAAAATCAAGTGCTAGAGGCTCAGACAGCGATGCCACAAAAGGAATTCAGAAACATCAGAGCAGCATCAGCAACGTCAAAATGAGTACATGGTGACATTATGTCACTGTTCCCTAACTTATCTTGAAGAAGACAAGTTTGTGAGATGGTAAAGTTCTGGAAAAAACCCACTACAGCTAATCCTACAGACTTCTCCAAGGAGGAAATGCAGCCTTCCAGGCTTGGGAGTCATGGCAGGAAGCAAATCCCAGACTTGAAACTGACTTTCAAATTCGTTGCTTCTCCTACTGACTTTTAATTGTATATGAGAATTTTCCTTGAAACAAAAATGGAAGGAAACTTTGGGTGGATTAGATGATCCTCTATTTATCTTCTTCTTTAAGAGTTTTCTGCATTTTTCTACCATGCTTATGTGATAGATGATTAATCAAGAGCAAAACTAAAAACTGGAAACATCTTTTTTAAACATATTTTTATTAATTACTTGAGAGTTTCATATAATGTATCCTGATCGCATCCACTTCCTAGTTCCTAGTCCTCCCTCCCACCACTGTGCCCTCCAGAAACAAACAAACAAACACAAAACACCAACTATAACAGCAAAAACAAGTCCTGTCTGTGTGGCAGGAGCATAGATCATGGACGTCAACCTGTATTTTGTTTGCAACACTAGTCACAAACATCAACATGATCTCCAGTGACATCAAGTATCACGAACAACAACATGTTCTGGCGGGGGAACAGATCACAGACATCAACAATATGGTTTTTCGCTGTAACAGGATCATGGACATCAACGTAGTTTCCTGTGACATCACTGACCACGGACATCACATGGTTTCGGGTGGCGACACGGATCAGGGACATCAAAGTGGTCTCCAGCAGCATCAAGACTCATGGACAACCACATGGCTGGAAACATCATCTGGTATGTGGATACATATTTCTTTTCCTTTGTGTGGTAGAATATCATTTTAGTTTTGAGTTGTTTCAAGTTCCAATTGATTATTCTCAGTAATATTTTCCAGGTAGAACAGAAGACCAACCTAGAAAGAGAACCTAAAGTACAAAGTGCTTTGTTTATTTGGTTTTTAGGTCAAAAAGATCCTACGAACATTCTTTTGTATCTCAGCAGGGAATGGCTCGTCTGTCTCTCCTCTAGTCTGTCTCTCCTATACCTCTGCTCCCAAGTGCTGAAGCCTTACCCCAGGGAACCCAGGCACTCAGAGCTCTAAATGGGCGTCTGCATTTTCCCAGGAAAATCATTTCTGTGCCTTTTAACCAATTCTGCCATCCAGTCAGGACAAGCAGCCCTTTTGGAAATTGGCTAGGTTCCAACTTTCCTCTTTGATGTCAGGAAACTCCCTTAGGGGAGAGATTCGGTGATTGGACTGTGTTCATAAGGAAGGTCCTTAGCTCCCTCAGATCACACCTGGAAGAGGAAGCGTGCCTAACCTGAGGGTATCCTCCTTTTCCCAGGTGGAAGCTCCCTGGTTTTCCTCTCCCTTCCCAGACGTGGAACTCAGGGAGTGTCGTGACATGAAAAGTCTCTGTTCCAGTTCTCTGGGAGGGAGATGACCTGGGTGGTCCCCAAGTCCTCAGAAAGGCTGTCTTTCCGATTCCAGTCTATCATTGTTTACTTCAAGGTATAGGAGCCCTCACAAGAGAACTTTCTCTTAGTAACTTTCTCTTAGCTTCATCAGTGAAAGGATTGTGTTTTTCCAAAGCCAACGGACTCTTCATCTGAGAAATGTGAACTATGTAACCACTGGGATTGGTGGCAAACACCCTCCCAGAGACCCATTTTACTGGCCATCTTCAGGGCGGTCTGACTAGTCACTCTGCCCCGGCTCCTTTTTTTTCTTTTCTTTTTCTTTCTTTTTTTATTTTTTTGTTTGTTTTTTGAAACTTTTTGTTTATTGCTTTGTTTTCAATGTTTTTCTTACTTATTCTATTTTGTTCTTTTGGAGTTTCAACATCTTGTTTAGAAAAATAATACAATTTAAATAAAGTCAAATTAAGTTTTTAAAAGTCAAATCAATTTTTTAAACATGTACTTAAAGGTGTTCACTTTCCTTCTTTTTCCCCTGTCAGTTTTCTCTTAAAAACACAAAAAGATTCCAACTCCATCCTTCTAATTATGTTAATGCCTTCAGCTACAAATATTTGGTATAATTAAATTATAAACTCCTAGAGCAGAATAACAGGGCTGCAGTGGGAACAGAGGCCCTGGACTGAGAGTTTGTTCTCAGCTCTCCAAGTGCTCTGTGTCTGACCTTGGGCAGGGCCCTTCTCTCTGGATCTCAACTTCCTTGTTTATAAAATGAAGGGGTTGGACCAGGTCACCTCTAAAATCCCTCCAGCTCTGAAATTCATTGACTCTCTGACCCATTGTGGGCGCTTAATAAATAACAAGCACGCTTCCAGAGAGCCCCGGGAATGAATTGCTTTAAACACTTCGGTCAACAAATATTTACTTAGTGTTCACCCGGGATGTGTTTGCAGTGAGAGAGGAATCAAATCCAAAAGGGAGACTTGGGCACTTGCCTGTCCTTGCTGCTCCTGCAGTCCAAGTTTTCACAAGATCACTAGAGGCTAAAAGCACTCGCTGACAAAAAGAATGGCAGGCACAGGGCAGGAAGTGGTACTAGGGAGGGAGGGATCTCATCTCCTTTTATCAAAGTAAATCATGTAAGTAGGGGAAAGAGAAGTTTTGTTGTTGTTGTTAGTGAAGTCAATGTTTAATTTGCACACTCCACAAATCTATTTAAGAATGTGGATGAGGCTGGGCATGATGGTATGAGCCTTTAATCCCAGCACTTGGGAGGCAGAAGACAAAGCTCTGTGAGCTCTAGGCCAGCCTGGTCTACACAGTGAGTACCAGGCTAGCTAGGCCTACACAGTGACCTTGACTTTAATAATCGTCCTTCATCATCATCATCATCATCATCATCTTCATCATCATCTTCTGGACAAGGCACTGAAATATAGCCAGTGACAGTCTACTTAGTATGTGCACAGTCTTGGGGTCAACCTCCCCCAAATAAAGATATGTGTCATTTCATCACAAACAGTGCTGTTGGGCTTATTTTAGTTACGTAATCATTGGTGTTGGGCGTGTAGCTCATCAACAGCTTTTGCCCAGTAGGCAGAAGGCACTGGGTCAATTCCTAGCACTATAAAAATATATTTTTATATTCTGTTCATGGAGTGATTGTGTAGCATGCCAGAGACACTGAGTTTGATTCTTGGTACCACTCAGCAATGTGGCACACACCTGTAATCCTAGCATTTGAGATGTGGATGCAGGAGGATTAGAAGTTCAAGGTCATTCTCAGCTACACAGCAAGTTTGAGGCCAGCCTGGATTACATGAGATCCTTCAATAATAATAATTAATAATAATAATAATAATAATAAATTAACATCTATCTTGTCAATTATTATGCAAGTTATCTGATTAATTTTGGTTCTGAATTGTCTGTACTTTTCATACAAATAGAACTCCAAGCTGCTGATATCATCTTTTAGAATTTACCAATTTATAAGGCATGAAGCCAAGACAAGGGTAAACTATCAACACTGCCTAAAAAAAAAAGTGTGTGTGTGTGTGTGTGTGTTTTCCTCAAATGCCCCAAAGGTACAAGAGGTACCCACTTGCTCTCAAAAGCAGACTGAGAAAGAAGAGAGGAGCAGAGACGAGGAGGCGGGGCCTCCTCAAAGGCATTTTTGCGGGACATAAGTGACTTTCTTATCTCTAATATGAGAGAAAAAGGTTGAAGGAATTCTCTGAATCTTACCTCTTCCTTTCAGTCACATCAGAAGGCCTTGTGACTTAGTGCTGAGCTCTAAGGCCCAAATGTTTAGTTTTTCTTTGCAGTGCAGACAGACAGACAGACAGACGGGTCTGACACTTGAGTGTTTCTCACCTGCTGGAAGTAAACCTGCCGGGCCTTGCTGTGAGAAGTCTCTCTCTAGTCTCCAAATTGTAACTACGTTCTCTTCCGCAGCAGTCCAGGGTGCCTTGTCATTCCAGAGCACTCAGGAGTGCCATCATTCATGCGCATGCTTACAGATCTAAGAGGCTTGTGACACTGGCTGCTTCCTCTTCTTAATCAGTGTGTTGATTTGCTTCTTACCTAAGTGGGTATGAACTTATGTTACCAAAAATAATATTGAAGGGCTGGGATGTGCCTCAGTGGTAGGTCTCTTGAGTAGCAAGCACACTGCCCTTCATTTGACCCCTAGCATGGTTAAATAACTAAGTAAATACATAAATAGCTTTAAGCAAGGCCATTTTGTGGGGGAATGGCTAGCAAACATCACTAATTATTTGAGCCCAAATCTTGGAAAGGTTCAAAAAAGGCCAGAGTTTCTTTCAAACTTTGAGGCTCCGATTTCTTTCGCTGAAAACAATACAAAATAAGGAGTCCATTTTAAGGGATGGTTTTTAAAGGTATAATTGTAACAAGGAAAATTCTTCATGTATACGCATTACAAAAACACAGTGTAATATAACAAGGCTAGATGATTGCGCAAATCATTCAAAGATCAGTTCTCAACTTACAACTCCCGGTGTGGCTTGAACTGGAAAGTGAAAGCTACATGGAAATGTTTTTCCTTGAATCCCATCAGATGTCACTGTTACTCTGTCAGTGTCATCTACAGATGAAGGTCAAGTACTTTAAACAGATTTGAATCCTGAGCTGAGAGCCTGACACCCTCTCTTCCACAGCTTGTAGCCTGAAACCAGCTTTGAAGCCTTCAGGACCCACTAACAGATGCTATCTTCTTCTGTCCATGTGATCCTTAGAACCAGGGGTCTAATGAGAGCAAGGCCACATAACGCCAGCTACCTGGGAGACTGAGGCAGGGAGATTACTTGAGCCCAGGTGTTCAAGCCTGATGAAGAGAGTAAGATATCATCTAACATAAAACATCACTCATTCATAGTTTCTCAGATGACCTCTGCATTAGTCAGTTTTCATCATGATAGCAAACACCCAAGAGAAACAAGTTAAGGCAAAAAAGGTTTATTTAGCTCATGGTATCAGAAGTTTCTGCCAGTGAACGCTTACCTCTCATACACCAGACCTTAGGCCAGTACCCAGTACCACCAACAAAACCATGGACTCTCTGTCCATTCATCCACAAGCACTTTTGAAAGACGGAGCTCCAGAGACCACTGCTGGGACAGACTCCCTTCCCTGAGTGTGCTCTGATTGTAGGAGAGACTTCGTCAAACATGTCAGCAGGGAAAACACCATGCTGATCTTAATAATTAAAATGCTACATTTTAGGCCAGATTTATGGCCCATACCTTTAATCCCAGCACCTGGGAGACAGGGGCAGATGAGTTTCTGAGTTTGAGGCCAGCCTGGTCTACAGAGTTCCAGAATAGCCAGGACTACAAAGAGAACCCTTGTTTCTTTGTAAAACAAACAAACAACAAAAAAAACACCATTGGATAAAATAAAGATAAATGGATAATAATAAAGATAACATAAAATAAATGCTCCCTGCCAGAATTCATTTTGGATTGTTGACTATAAATGTCTCAAAAAAGAGAGTGCTCTAATCGCTACCCTCTTCCCACCCTCTGAAACAGCAATGAAGTACGGGAGAATTTTGCTTTCACAGCTTCAAGTATTTGGTTTCCTAGAGCCAATAACTAGATGCTCTTTGCAAAGATGACATTTTAAAAAACAAAATAAGGGCACCAAGCAACAAGAGTTCTGGGTCAGGTTCACACGGAGAGACCTAGAGATGGATGCGAGATATCTGTATTAATCTTATAATCACATCGCAGGTTTTTTTTTAGAAATCACAGCTGAAATGCATTATAAATATCTTATTTAAAATTATTTGTATTTGTTATTTTTAAAATATGCCAAATTTTTAAGTGGGAGACTACATCATCAGAGAAAAATAGAGAAAGCCACCCTAAATATCACCCACTGTTTCCCCAGTCTTCATCCTCTCAATGCCCCAAAGTTGACTCTGTGTGAGAACCCAGAGAGAAGAGTACAAACGAAAGGCCAGAATCAACAAGTTCCAAACCCAGCTCTGGCTGTCAGTGAGACCCAGGAAGAAATCAGCTCAGTCTCTGACTCGCCAGACTGTGACGGCCTTAAGCTGTATGTCTCGGTCGGGGTTTCTACTGCCGTGATGAAACACAGTGGGCAAAAGCAACTTGGGGAGGAAAGAGTGTATTTGGCTTACACTTCCACATCAGTGTTCACCGCTGAAGGAACCCCAGACAGGAACTGAAACAGCACAGGAACCTGGAGGCAGGAACTGATGCAGAGGCCACAGAAGGGTGCTACTTACTGGCTTGCTCATTAGGCTTACTCAACCTGATCTCTTACAGAACGCAGGACCACCAGCCCTCCCCCTGAACCCCATAAAATACCATGACCCTTGCATGAAATTTGAGAATGCTCCTCTGACGGCACCTCCCGGAATTCTGTGTTCCATCTTAGTTCCCCAACCTAAGACCTGCCGGACACATCTAATCCACGCCCCGCACTTCCTTCCCGGGAGCTACCGAGCAGCTAGGCTGTATGGCTGATGGTCTAGCTGCCTGCTGTGGGAGGGAGGTGAGGCCCCGCAGGCCTGGGGAGAGAGAGAAACAACCCTACAATTAAAGAGTGGACAACATGGAGGTCTCCTCAGCGCATGCCCACATTCTTCTCCTCAGTTCCTCAGTCTGGCTGTCGCGCGCCACTCACATTACAATCATTTGTTGTCTCTTTACCTCCTCTAGGAGTCAAAGAGCAGCGTGTTTGGTGCCACCATCCAGGGACAGACAAGGACCCTTAGCCCTTTTAAGCAAGACACTGAACAAATTCCAGGTATCACAAAGGGCTCTTCAGAAAGAGTCCTTGTCCTTAGCTTTCGACTCTGCGCTTTTGAGGAATATTTGTGTGTGAAAATGAACAGAGTTGGGAACCTACAAAAAATTTGCCTTGCTCCTGTCTGGCCTCTACTGCTGACTTCAGTGAGAGAGACCTGTTTGGAACCTACTACCAGGAGCCAGAGGTACTTTCTGGAACGTTTTATCACATAAAAGATTTATTTGAATAGCTGTGGTGAAACACACCTGTTATCCCAGCATTCCAGAGGCTGGAGCTGAGGACCCTGTCTCAAATACACAAGAGTGGTGACATAACTCAGCGAGAGAGAGCCTGGCACTCAGGAGACCCTCCAGGTCTCGTTCAAACTCCAGCACTAGGAGAAGAGAGGAGAGAGAAGGGGAGGGAAGGGGAGGTGATGGAAGGAGAGAGGAGGAGAGGAAAGGGAAGGGAAGGGGAGGAGAGAGGAGGAGAGGAAAGGGAAGGGAAGGGGAGGAGAGAGGAGGAGAGGAAAGGGGAGGGAAGGGGAGGAGAGGGGAGGGGAGGAGAGGGAAGGGGAGGTGATGGAAGTAGAGAGGAGGAGAGGGGAGGAGAGGGGAAGGGAGGGGAGGGGAGGGGACAGGAGGAGAGGGAAGGGGAGGGGAGGAGAGGTGAAGGGAGGGGAGGGGAGGGAAAGAGAGGAGAGGGGAGGCTAGTTTGATGGTACACACCTGTATACTCACCATCTACACAGGAGGATGAGGCAGGAGGATTGAAAGATCAAGGGCTACCCAGGCTACACAGTGAGTTGGAAGCTGTTTGTGGCAATTTATCTAGGCCCTGTTCCAAAAGAAAAAGTAGATAAAGAGGGGTCGGGACTGGGATATAACTCAGGGGTAGAGCACTTGTCTGTCGTGTGGGAGACTCTGGGTTTGTCTCTCGGGTGCTGTTGGCAGGAGTGCATCCTCTGATAAGAAGGTCTGTGAGATGACTGAGGACAGATATGCTACTGAGAGGAGATCTGAGTCCTCCCTGGCTTCCAGAGCTCATACCCACTAGGAGTCCCCTACTTGGCCTCAGTCCTGTATCCTCCCTGATTGGGGTCCTCCCTAATCCCATAATCCTGCCCAGTTCATAGTCCTCTCTGTCCCGTGGTCCTCTGACTCCATGGTCCTCCTCCAGCTCTTGAGGCCTCGTCATACTTCAGGCCCTGCTTTCCTATCCTTGCTATAGTTTTTCAAGTTCTACTTTGTTCCCTTCCTGTCTTTCTCCTGTTGTTTCTTCCTTGTTCCCTCCCATTGCTTCCTCCTATCCCCTTTTCTGACAGGGATAGTATTTCTGGCCTTCTGATTTCCTACTTCTCATCTCTTCCATAAAAGGGATAAGTCTCACCATTGCTGACCAAGTTGGTCTATTTTTTGCCCACTATGGGCTTATGCAAAAGTGCCACTCAAAACTGCCAGTGTGTACCAGGTTCTGATAACACCATAGAAAGCAGAGAACCCGCCCCGAAAACAAACACTCACTTCCTTCTTGGAAGGGCCACTTAGTAGTGCAAAGAACACGTCTTTTTTCAAAAGCTTTGAAAAGCAAACTACTTCTACACCAATGAACTCAAGGAAAGTCGTTCGTGTCCAGCCAACAAATGTTCTGGGCTGCACAGGGGCTGGCGGTGTGGAAGGTGGCGACTTGAAGAAGCCCCAGACAGGTTTGGAGGCGTCCTGCAAAAGACACAGGAGCCAATAGGCAGCAAAAAAGACCTCAATGGCACACCTCCACCACCTTTACCTCTTCCCCTGCTGCATTTTTCTTTAAGCCACTTGTCTGATAAGCCCTATATTTTACCCCTTGATTTAATCGCCAGTTTGGGGGAGGGTCGTAAACACACACACACACCCCTATCTGCTCAAGTGCAAGCTTACAAAGGTCTCTTTTTCTGTCTTACCCGCTGTTCAATCCCCAGAATCCTGATGCTGCGGGACATACCTAGTTCTCAAATACTGTGCTGAGTGAGCTGCAAAAGTATAGGAATGCTCTGACAGGTCAGAGTGTGTGTGTTTGGGGGTGGAGGGTAGAAATCTAATTTAGAGACACGGATCAAATATTGAAAAGTAAAAAGAATTCAAACATGCGGCAGCATCTGCTGCTAAGCTGGAGATTCGCCTTGCAGGAGAATTTGGATAGTCTCCACCTCTAAAGCTTTCAAGACAGGCATCGTGGCTCATATATGTAATCCCAGCTCTCAGGAGGCTGAGGCAAAAGGATTTCTGTGAGTTCTAGGCCAGTCTTAGCTACACAGTGAATCCCAGGCCAATGAGAACTAAGTCAAGACCTTTTCTCAAGAAAGCACACGCCCATGGAGCTAGCTCAGTAGGTAAAGGCACTTGTGATCCAGCCTAATGGCTTCAGTTTGACGCTTATGACCCTCATGGTGGAAAGAGAGAACGGACTACCAGAGGTTGCCCTCTGACTTGCATATGTGTGCTGTCCACAATCATGTGGACTCACATACATATATACAATAAACAAAATATAACACAAATCAAAAACAAACAGAAAACTGAAACAAAATCTTATCATAACGCTTGTTCTTTGGGGAGTTGATGGGGAATGCTGGCTTTTCATCTTGAGGGGAGGATATGCACAGTGTCCCCCGTGCTCAGAAAAGGAAGGGAAGCCACAGTCGGGACACCAGAGGTGGGCAGGAAGGGTTTACTGTGAGAGCCTCTTCTCTGGCTCTACTGGACAACTTTGAACATGTGACCTTGCTTCTCTGAACCCTGTTTCCTCAAAAGATGATGATACAGACCCATGGGGTTCTCCAAAAGCTGAAATGAGCACACAAGGCAGTGTTTAACACAGTTCAGCCTAAGAAAGCAAAACAGCTCTTACAGTCAGGGCACAAGGACAAATATCAGACCTTGGACTTCTGTCCTTCCCAATTGCTAAGAAGAGGGACCTTCCACAGCTACACAGCTAAGTGTGTGTGTGCATTTGGTTTCCAGGTCAGTTCCCCCAAGCTTTTCACTCCTACACTGAGCAGTACTGAATTGAACACAAATTAGATGTCAATAAATACTACCTCCCTCTTCTCCCCAGCTGTCCTGTATCTGGCAGGGACTCCGAAGAAGGGGAGACTATGTCCAGTCTTTTCCCTCTACTACTGGGAGTCTAGCCTATTTTCTTCCACAAAATGTAGTAGCCTGGATGACCAGACCAAGTCATTGGCCAGCTCTCCCTTCTCTCCACCACACTCGTTTCTAGCCCTCCCTTACTTCTGAAAAAGCTCTTAGGAGAAACACTTAGACAATTTTACCAGAAACACTTGGACAATTTGTTTCCCATGGGACAACCCCATAGGTCTGTATTACAAGCTAAAGCCATCTACTTAATGCATCTCTTTCTTCTTTGTCTCATGAATATATTTTTAAGTATATGAAACAAACACCTTTTCTCTAGGGCAGAGGAGAAGAATAAAAAGACACAGTAGAATAGAAAGCAGGAGGTGCAGGACCGCAGGACAGTGGCCGGACCTGATGGACATGAACTTCCTGGGGCCTGAGTGAAGTATCTGAGGATCAGTCTAGAAGGGGGATGGGTTTCCAAAGACTCATGTGCTTCTAGGTCTTCAGTTTCCCCGTTTGGCCAACTTGAACCCTAGATAAACTTTGGGACCCTTGAAGATTAATCCTGGAACTCTAGCTGGTTTTCTGGGCCTGTTTTTTGAGTCACTGATTGTTTACCACTCTAGAGGCGGTGGGACCTGGGAGAATGGAGCCATCAAATGAGACAGACTAAAGTCTCCTGCAATAGCCAACTTTATTCAGAGCATCAGACAATTCATACTTTGAGGGTTAAGAGGAGTCACACGAGAAAAGTGTACCATATCACAAGGACACATTGCGTGTGTGGGCAAGTCGCACATGACAGGCAAGATGCACATGGCAAAGACCCCATTTTCCCACAGAGGCATACAAACAAATAACAACAGCCAGTTGTGATGAATAATCTGAAGTAAACTCACTCCTATCCGCCACACTTGGGAGGGGCCTAAAAGCACATTCCAAGAAGAATTCTTTTTTTTTTTTTTTAAGAAACTGAGGTCACAAGACTTGTCTTGTTTTCTTGGAGCTTTCTCACAAGTGCTCAGAATTCTCCTCATATGGCTCCTTTCTTGGACCGTTTCCTGACAGCTAACATAACCATAGGTAAGCCTGAACTGGTGCTGCTGTTTCTGTTAAGAATCACATGCGCTGGACCTACAAGATGGATCAGCAGGCAAAGCAGTTTGCTGACAACCTGAGTTCAATGTCCAGGACCTCTGTGACAGGAGAGCACTGACTTCCTGCAACCTGTCTTCAGACCTCCTGTGTACCATGGTGTGCGTGTGTGTGTGCGTGCGCATGCGCGTGGGCACACACGCACGCACACACACACACACACACACGCACACTAAATAAATAAATACATAAATAGATAAAGCTAAATAAATAAATAGAATAATTTTTAAAAAGAGAATTATGTATGTAACTTACTGCTTAAGTTTAAGAAACTCACACCCCCACCCAAAAAAACCACTGTTGACTTCTGTCATCATTAATTTATTTTGCCTACCCTTGACCTTTGACTACACGGGACCACCCAGAAGGTATTCATCTCTTTGAGGCTCTTTTTTTTCTCTCTCACAGTGCTGTGCCCGTGAGAGTCACTCAAGTTCCTGCATATAGAAGTAGTTTGTTCTCTTTTATTACTGTATAGTATCACACAGGATGAATGGCTTATCTATTCCCAGTTGTTGACATTTGGGTGCTCTCCAGCTTGAGATTGTTATAACTCTTTGTTAGATGTCTCTAGGTAGACTTGTCCATGTACATCTCTTGTCACTGAGGGAACTTCTCATTCATAAACAAGATCCACATTCAGCTTTTATTAGGCACTGATGAACAGTTTTTGGGTTTTTTTTTAAGTGTTAGCATTATTCTGTACTCACACCACAGCTCTGCACTACTTCCTGTCTCAAAGGGGCAGGGCTAAGCTTTGGTTGTAAAAGGAAACACATTCCTTTGATGGCTCTGCCTTCTTAGCCCTTGTACATAGCCAAGGTTCTACCAATTACTAATGATAGCTGGTCATGAGGGTCTTTCTGTCTGGGCCAGTCTGCCACTGTTATTCCCGGGGTCAGGTTCTTCTCATCATGCAGGTCTCAGTCAGGACTCCCCTGACTTCTACATTCTGTCACTCACTAATGCCACATTCCTTCTAGAACTTGGCTATTCATTCGTCATTTTAACTATCACTCAACTGTCCCTTGTTAGGAAGGAGCCTGGGAGAACTGAGTCCTTGTTTGTTAAAGAATTCGCTACTGAATCCTGCCTCTCTACTAGAATGGTGTCTGGATGTCCTGGGGCAGAATGATAGCAGGAATCCCCCATGATTCTTCAGCTTCTTATGTCCACACCTGTCTTACACTCTGTAGAACTGTCCTGTAAAACTAATGAAATACTGCAGAAGTGACAGGTGCGACATCTAAGATGCAGTAACAAAAAGTATCAGGCGCAGGGGCTGGAGAGATGGCTCGGTGGTTAAGAGCACTTGTTCTCGCAGGGGACTGGGGTGTGATTCCCAGCACTACAAGGTGGCAGTAAGTCCGTTTTGCTTTGCTTGTGTCTTGTCTGCTGTGAGAAAAGCCACAGGCTGAGGATTTCCAAGAAGCCTCAGAAAGTGTCATGTGGCAGAGCTGTCTCCACTCCCTGCTGTGTGAGACCCCGCCTGGGACACAGAGCCCCAACCCTGCTCCAGCCTTCAGATGTCTGCTTTGTCCTTTTGGTCCATCCGACACCTGCAATCTCAAGACATCCTGAACCAGAACCAGCCAGCTGCACTGTCTCTAAATCCCCGACCCACGGAGACTAAGAAGAAAATTCGCTGTCACTCTGCCCTGAAGCTGGGTACTTACGGATTCACTCACAGTCCCGTCTTAAAATATTAACATTGAGTAAATACCTGTTGGTGACGAAGTGAGTGAGCTAGCTAAAGAATAACAAAATAGTGCCTCCATACCCTCGGCTTTAGCCTGCCTGGATGAATGGGCCTCAAGGCCTCTGCTCTGTCTCTTCAATTCCAGCGGAGGCTTAGGGTCAAGCAGGGTTCTCAACCGTGGGGCTGCCTTTCATTCCAGGCCACAGATTACTCCTTTGTGGGCAGTCTCCTTCACTGCAGAAGATATTGAGCACCCCACTTCCCACACCCCCACTTCACTCTCCTGACCCCTTCACACCACACCACCCCAACTCCTCTCCATTCCCTGGACACCAGGAGCAGCCCCTCCCCTTCTAGCAAAGTTGCTCTATGACATATTGCTCCCAGACAGTGTCACAAGTCTGAGAGGGCACAAAATCCCCCTTGTTTAAGAACCATAGCTTTGATCTCTTTACTGAACAGAGGTTCAGGGACTCTGTTTGGGTCCAAAGCTGGTACAAAACTTTTATAAAACCTATAAAATATTTGATTAAAAATCCAGTGAGGGCTGGAGAGATGGTTCAGTGGTTAAGAGCACTGGCTGCTCTTGCAGAGGACCTGGGTTCAATTCCCAGCACCCACATGGCAGCTCACAACTGCCTGTAACTCCAGTTCCAGAGAATTCGACACCCACACACAGACATACAATACTAATGTACATGAAATAAAAGTAAATACAAAATTTTTTAATCCAAGCAATGGAAAAATTACTTGAAATTTACTCAAAAGGAATGTACTTGGTTATGCAGAGTACACCTATGCATAACATGATACTTTAGGATCTCTCTAAGCTCCCTCTCTCTCCTGGAAATTGAACTCATGGCTTCCTGTGTGCTGGGTAAGCACTCTACTGAGCTACATCTCCCCCAACCATTTAGGATATGTCTTCTTATGTTTATTTGCTGTGCTTATATCTTCTTTGAAGAAATATGTTAAAGGGTTGTGGCTAGAGCTCAGCTGGTAGAGTGTTTCCTAGCATACAGGAAGCCCCACATTTGATGGACGTGTGACTGTAATCCTAGCACTGAGGAGATGTGGGTAATTCCATTCATTGGGACAATCAGAAGTTCAAGCTCACCCTCAACTACAAAGTGAGTTCAAGGCTAGCTGGCTTCATAAGATTCTGACTCAAAGGGGAAAAAAATAAGGCTTTTAGCCCATATTTAAGCAGGTTGTTCTCTTACTACTGAGTTTTAAGTCTTACATTTTGGATAATGGTCCTTTGTCAGATATGGGTTTATTTTTTATTTTTGCAAATATTTTCCAAGTCTGTGGCTTATCTTTTTATTCTGCTAACAGTGTCATTCAATCATATAAGAGACATTTTTAATTTTAGTGACCCTTCAACTTTCTTCTTTCCTGGATTGTGCCTTTGATCTTGTATCTAAAAAGTCATAACCAAGCCCCTAAACCTTTATATTACGTCTCAGGTTCTCTTCTAAGATTTTCATGGTTCTGCATTTTGAATTTTGATCTGTAACCCACTTTGAGTTTACTTTTACAAAACACGGGAGGCCTTTATTGTTCTTTTTTTTTTTTTTTTTTTTTTTTTTTTTGCACAGGGTATGCAGTTGTTCAAAATATCCTTTGTTGAAAAGACTGCCTTTTCTCTGTAGTCTTTTCTTTCTTGTTTTTTTTTTTTTTTCTTTTTGGTTATTTAGTTAAGCTATGTCCTCACACAAGCAAGGGGGTGGAAGATCCATGTAATAGTCACTCTTGGATTCAAAGAAAGCTGAACTTAACAACATATATGCTTTTGTGGCCCACACACAAAGTAATGGTACCAACCATTGCGCCTGAGTGGAAGTCCAGGTTCCCACTCATCTTCATAGCCAGTCAGAAGTGCATTCACATGAGGTTAACAGAAGAGGGTGTGGTTACCCTCTCCCCTGGGAAAGGGTTTGGGCCTGATGCAAAGACCCAGGTGAGTAACAAACTCAGGTCTATCATCCTCTCCACATTGTGACTTCAGGAAAACACTGAGCAAGCTCACTCCAAGCCAGGTAGTGCCATGAAGTAGGTGAGAGCCTTCCACAGTCAAGCCGGGCCCCACTGGTATAGGCAACACTGGACATGGGCAGCCTCACCAGCGGGTAGGCCTAGCCCAGGAGATACCCACTATGCACACACCACCACAGAAATACCCACTATGCTCACACCACCACAGAAACACCCACTATGTTCACACCACCACAGAAACATCCACTATGTTCATACCACCACAGAAACATCCACTATGTTCACACCACCACAGAAATACCCACTATGCTCACACCACCACAGAAACACCCACTATGCTCACACCACCACAGAAACACCCACTATGTTCACACCACCACAGAAACATCCACTATGTTCATACCACCACAGAAACATCCACTATGTTCACACCACCACAGAAATACCCACTATGCTCACACCACCACAGAAACATCCACTATGTTCACACCACCACAGAAACACCCACTATGTTCACACCACCACAGAAACATCCACTATGTTCACACCACCACAGAAACACCCACTATGTTCACACCACCACAGAAACACCCACTATGTTCACACCACCACAGAAATACCCACTATGTTCACACCACCACAGAAACACCCACTATGTTTACACCACCATAGAAACACCCACTATGCACATACCACCACAGAAACAGCCACTATGTTCACACCACCACCATCATCTTAGACCTACACCACCTGTGCTTCATAGTGGCTTTTGCTCCTTTGTTAAAGATTAATCGACGTTATTTATGTGGCTCCTTCTCTGGGGAGAGAGGCCTTTCACTGTATTGTATGCTCTATTCTATCTTTTTAGTTTTGAATCATGTGAAAGTAATGACTTCTTCAGATAAACAGGAAAAAGAAAACATAGTTTTGGCAGAAATGCCTACTTCACCAACTCGGTATTTCTGTCCATAACTACCATACTCAAAAGCTGTGCTCTTATTTGTCTTTAGTAAAAACTGACTTTTGTCATTATTGCTTGTGCAACATAAAATGGTAGGTCCTCTTGATACCCATGCCTTAGTTTCAGAGTCAGTTAAGTTATACCTCCATGTTTCTTCAGTCTTTTTAAAGTATTTCAAGACATACACACTAGCCCTATAACATCCATAAGTACTTCACTTTTTTTTTTTTTTAATTTAGGTTATCTGTAGTCAATGGAGATCTGAAAATGCTAAATGGGAAACTCCAGATACAAACCATTTGCCAGTTTTAAACCGTGTATCATCCTGAGCAGTATGGATATCAGCCCTGGAGTGCGAGTCATCTCTTCAGCCAGTGTTTCTGTGTGTGTTACCTGCCACTTAGCAACCATCTCAGTTATCAGATGGCCTTCCGTGGTAGTCAGTGTGTGTCAGTCACTCACCTCCCTCCCTATCTTCTGCTGACACTGCACCAGCACATCATCACAAGAAGAAAAAAAGAGGGACTACAGAGCAATAATTTAAGAGAGAGAAACCATATTCATGTAACTTCTATTATAGTTCCTTCTTAAATCATTATATTTTATTAGTTACTATTGCTAATCTCTTACCGTGCCTACTTTATTAATTAAGCTTTCTCATAGGTATTTATGTGTAGGAAAACACAGTATATAAAGGATTGGGTAGTACAGACATAGATGGGGGGCTGTTGGGACTGTGCCTTCCTTGGATAAGGGGAGGCCTACTGTGTGAGAAAAAACAAGAAGGCAAAGCTACACACTGTATGTCATCTACAATCACGCAGAACAATGTGTTTTGGAAACAGAGCCTAGGTAGCCCACGCTGCCCTTGAAATTGCTGTGTAACTAAGGATGGCCTTGAATGCAGAACAAGTATTTTAGGACACATTATATCTTAACTCAATGGCTAGTTTTTAAGGAAAGTAGCCTGCAGTTCTAGTAATATAAAGTCATGTGCTTAAATGCATCATAGCAAAGTGCAAATTTGCATTTAAATTTAAAAGAATTCTCTGCAAAGCAAGCAATTCTCCCTTATTCTGTCCCGTCTTATCTTATTCACATCATATGCAAACATCACATCTGGCCTCCTGAAAGACTGGATTAATTGTATGAAGCCATGACTAACAGCAAAAAGCCCACTGCGGGGGAGGGGACTGGATGTACAAGAGAAAGAATGGAGAGAGCAGATAGCAGGCCAGCAGGGCTGCAGGCCTGTTGTTCTGTGACTAAGCAAATTAGAAAGCCACTTCCTGGGATCCACCTTCTTGGAACTGCATGGAAGGGAGCTAAATGATGCAGAAAAAAAAATACTATTTTTAAGGGAAAAAAAATCCTGTAGGCTACTTTGGGTATCCTGACAGATTTTTAGAATGCTACAGAACTGTAGTAGACACATGAGCCTTCCATTAAAATTAGAGATGTGTCCGTCGCTGTGGAAAAACAGCTAAAGAAGTATACAAGCTCGCTGGGCTTCTGAAGAGTGGCTCAGTAGCTGGGTGTGGTGGAAACGCCTGTAGACCTCAGTACTCGGGAGGCTGAGGCAGGGGCATCATGGGTTCCAGATCTGCTTAGGCTTCATAAGGAAAACCCAGACTGGAAAAATAAAACTAAACAGACTTTTAGTTTTTAGAAGCCACAGTTCTATCTGAGTTTGATCCCGGGCACCCACATAAAGGTGGAAGGGGATAATGGATTCCCACAAGTTCTTCCAACCTCCTCATACACCCTCCACAGAGATAGAGGCCAGTGCTTATATTTTTGCCCACTTTTATAAGAAAGAAATACATGACAGCATTACTGTTTTCAAACTCACCAGACACTGTCTCAAAGGAAGTGGCAACTCACCAGACACTGTCTCAAAGGAAGTGACAACCCAGACCTCAGCTGGGGACTGGGGTTGACTGCTAGAACATACTGGGGCGCAAAGGACACATCTCCCCTGCCAGCAACGGTGCTGGTGCTTCCGGGCCCACTGCTATCTGACAGCACCTCACAACAGGAAGAGATTGGCAGCAGCCTACTATCGGCCAGAATGCAGCCTGAGCATGCGCGTAGCCTCTCATTTGAGTCTTTGAAGCCTCTCTGTATCCACTAGAAAATAGCTTTACATGACTCCACCTCCAGGCTGCCTGTGGGGGCCTGTGTTTAAGAGCTCTTTGGCCAACCCTTCAGCCGCAGCTGAGGAAGGTAGGTAGTCACTCATCTGAGAGGCTCAAGCCATGCTAATTTGCAGAAGCTAATTGGGCTACTTTCAGTAAAGGCAGCTGTGGGGCATGGTGGGCGCACACTGTCTCAGCCAGGCTGCCCTAGCTGACGGTGGTTCCTAGTCCAAGGCTGTATATCCGTCCAATCGCCAAGACTTGTCAAGACTTCTCTAAAATAGCTCTGCAATCTTTCTTCCCTTTCTCCCTCCTGGGGCAGACACAGACATGCCTCACTGGGAGTCCTCTTCAAGACCCAACTTGCTCTCTAGCTGTAGGAGTGTGGCTGTCAACAGCCTCTAGCTGTTGGCTTCTTTAGGATCCTCCTTAACTTTCAAGCCAGAGTCACTATCTTGGTTGCTATAACTTAACTCTACAGGCTGGGTACTGTATAAAGAATAAAGGTTTTTTTTCAACTGCTAGTTCTGGAGGCTGGGAGGTCCAAGTTCAAGAAGCCACATCCTGTGAGAACCTCGTTGCTCAGGAGGTGGGACAAGACAACACGAGGCATGCGTACAAGAGGTGGAGCTAAACAGGCTTCCGTAGCAGACCCACTGGTGAATCCAGACCCTCACAATCTAATCACCTCTTAAAGGTCCCACCCGGCCCCACCTCTGAAGCCTTGAACACAAACCTGGACCTGGGTGGAGATACTCAAACTGTGACAGTCACACTCTTCTTGGGGAGATCCACAGCGACTGAACAGACAGTGTGCAAAGGCCCAGCCATGCCCACTTTTTGCAAGACACATATCATCGCTTGTGTGAGCAGAGTATCAGGACAGCAGTCTGTAGGGTGTACTGTGGCTCGGGGAGGGGGAGGGGAGGAGGGAGGGGGGAGGGGGGAGGCAGAGTACCCGGACCGCAGTCTGCCTGCCCTGGTGCCCCTCAGAGGCAGCACCTGCTTCCTTCTCTTCTGATTTTAGGTTTTCTTCCCCAGCAAACATTTCTACTCCCACTCTCTCCTCAGTTTCTGCCTTGGGAGAGAACCTAACCTTCCCTAAGGGCTTCTAGAGTGCTGTCCTTTGGGAAAGTCTCCTAAGATGGCCCCAGTGGCTCACATCTGTAATATCAGCATCAGGAGGCTGATGCCAAGATCACCCCTGCGAGTTCAAGGCCTGCCTACAGGGAGGAAGGAAGGAGGGAGGGAGGGAAGGAGGGAGGGAAGGAGGGAGGGAGGGAGGTAGGAAGGAAGGCAGGCAAAAAGAAAAGGAGGGAGGAAGGAAGGAAGAAAGGAAGGAAGGAAGGAAGGAAGGCAAAAAGGGAGGGAGGAAGGAAGAGAGGAGGGAAGAAGGGAGGAAGGAGGAAGGAAGGCAAAAAAAAGAAAAGGAGGGAGGAAGGAAGGGGAAGAAGGAAGGAAGGAAGGCAGGCAAAAAGAAAAGGAGGGAGGGAGGGAAGGAAGGAAGGAGAGAAATGTCTTCCCACATGCTGCACGATGCCCTTGAGGCTGATAGTGCTGCAGGAGCAGGAGACGCTGCGTCCACTGCTGATCCTCTCCTGAGGAGGCCGCGCTAGAGGGGAAGACATGCTATGTGCGGAACAGAGCTGGTCATCAGGGAGAAAGTGAACAATGAGTACAGACCTCTAGATTTAAGCCCAATCTTGGATTCCTCCCTGCCTCCCCCTTTTCTATTTTTTTCTTTTCCTATTTATTATTTTTTAAAGACAGGGTCAAGGCCCACCCTGGCATGAAATTCCAGATCCTTATGCCTCAGCCTCCCTAGTGCCACGGTACGGGGATTGGTGATGGGTTTGTGCCACCACACCCATTCTTCTGTCTTTTCTTTTGTTGTTGTCGTACGAAGCTTATTTTATTCCACCTTATGTAATTTTCACTGTATTTTTGGAGACTCTCTATGTAATTAATATTGGATGGTCTGAAACTTGCTATGAAGAGCACACTTGCTATCTTCAAATTTATAGCAATTCTCTTGTCTCCAGGGAATTGGGATTATAGGCATGCACTGCTGTATTTTGTTCTGTTTTGTTGGCTTTTAAATGGTTAGAAGAATCCAACAAAGTAGTTGCTGCCCAAGCTAGGGAACCCCTATCACTGGAAAACTGGGTTGTTGTTTTTTTTTCTTCTTGGTGTTCTGAGATAGGGTTTCCCTATTATAACTCTGGCTGTCCTGGAACTTACTCTGTAGACCAGGTTGGCCTTGAACTCACAGAGATCTGACTACTTCCTCAAGTGCTGGGATTAAAGGCATGCGCCACCACTGCCCAACAAGCTGGGGCTTTTGAAGTGAGAGAAATGACTCTACTTTGGAGAAGGATGGGGAAAATTATTCAGAAGTATTATTCACTAAAATAACATACTAGCTTGAAGTCAAGCCACTCATTTTGAACAGGCAGTACTAACAACTGTCATGCGCACGTGAATTTACCAAAGGACGAGCAGTAAGCGAATGGTGTTTAGTTACTGTCAGGTACCTTTCTTTAAACACTGTTTCTTCGGTGTGTTAAAAACACAGCTAATAAGACAAAGAACCCAGTTAAAAATGAGGGAAGCTGAGCTTGCGTCTGGCACCTTAGACCACTTGGCCATTTGCAAATTTGATGCCAGCCTGGAATACATAGCAAGTTTTAGAACGGATTAAACCCTGTCCCAAAATTAAAGAAAGAAAGAAAGAAAGATAGATAAATAAATAAATAAATAAATAAATAAATAAATAGGAAAGCGAGGGAAAGGAAATAGCAAGTAAGTGCTCCTAAAAATGCCTAACCCCATCACTGGTTGGAGAAGTGTGTCTTAAGATCACCGTGATGTGACTACGTCACTCACACTGGAGGAGCTCTAAGAAAACACACAAGTGCTAAGTGTTGGCAAGGATGAGGGGTTCCCCACACTGTTGGTGACAATGCAAAATGATACCACCACACTGGAGAAGTCTGGCTGTTTCTTAAAATCTTTACCGTATAGTTGCCACATAACTCTGAAGTGCACTCCCTATGTGAACTAAAAGATAGACCTATACAAAAACTGGTATGCACATGTCCGTAGGACCGTCACAGTAGCTCAGAGCTAGAATATGTGGATGTTTCATGTGGATAAACATACGGTGGTATATCCCTAAGAGAGAGTGCTTTTCATAAATGAAAAAGGAATGAACTGAATGTACCACTTTTGTTTTGAAACATGGTCTCATGTAACCCAGACTGGCCTCACTCTCTCTCTGTAGCAGAGGTAGGCCTTGAACTTATAATCCTCCTGCCTCTACCTTCTGGGTGTTAGTATTAGAGGTGTGTGCCATCATGCCTGGTTCTATGAAGTACTGGAGCTTGTACCCAGGGCTTTGTATACGCTGGGCAAGTGCTCTGCCAAATGAGCTACACCTCCAGGTGCCTATTGGTTTTTGATAAGGACAAAAAAGCAACTGAGTACAGAAAGACTATCCTTTTCAGAATAATGCTGGAACAACTGGACACAACTGGGGTTATGAACGGTTCTGAGGTGCTATGTGGGTGCTGGCTACCAAACCCAGGTCATCTGCGTGAACGGTAAGTACACTTAGCTGCCGAGTATACTTTCTCTAGCTCCTATGAAAGGAAATGTTAATAGATTAGATCTCATCAACATTAAAGAATTCTGCTCTGTGGAAGACATTGCTAAGACAGTTAAAAAGAAGAGATAAGCTACAGAATGAGAGAAGACATTTACAAACCACATATATAAGGTCTGGTATCTAGAACGACGTCAGTCAGCTTTTCACTGCTCTGACCAACAGGAGAGGAAACGTACATGTGACTGGTGGTTTCCAAGGCTTGTCACTTGGCTCCATTGCTTCTTGGCAGAACACCTTGTCAGGGAGCATGTGGAGAGTAAAGAGCCTCACCTCCCCATAGACAGGAGGCAGAGAGGGAGCAACAGAGTCAGGGGAGCCCAGCAACCTGCTTGTTCCATTTCATGTCTCCTCCCGGTAGCCTTCAGCTGTGAACGATCAGTGGGTTAGTCCTTCTCCAGCCACCTTTCCACAACAGGTCCACCTTGGAACCAGACTTTCAACACAGGAGCCCTTAGGGACATTTCTATCCAAACCAAGCAAGAATATGCAAAGAACTCTCAAGTGTCAGTTTAAAATAATTTATTTAAAAACAGACATTTCTCTAGACACAGGAGAAGAGGACAAATAACACACAAAAAGATGTTTAACATCATTAACTAACAGAGAACACAAAACCACAAGGAGCTATCACTACCCGTCAGATTGCTAAAAAAAAAAAAATTCAGTGGTATCACCAACTGGAGAGAAACTGGATCGCTCACATCGCAGGTTCGAATGGTGCCACTCTGGGAAAGGCAGGCAGCTACACACACTTTTACCACAGGACCTACCAACCACATTCTTGAACATTGTATTGTTGTGGGGTATTCACCATAGAAGGCTGCTTAGACATAGGTTTAAACCAATAGAAAGACTTTATCTGCCAGACCGCAACTACACTGGATGGTTGGGGTACAGGTGTAGCCCTGAGCCTTTCTCAGGGTGAGCTTTTATGTTTGCTTGTTTGTTTTTGTTTTTGTTTTGTTTTTTTTACAAAAACCATATTCTGGGTTGACATACTTCAGTTAACAAGAACAGTTAGCTAGAAGCAGAACTACAGAAGCTAAAAAGGTTAGTATATTTTGAGACTTTCCCAGAACTGTATGGACTTTGATGAATTAGGCCTTTGTTTTAGTTTTGGCAGGTGGTGCTATCTACATGCTGAGTCTTACAGCCTGAATGGCACTTCCATCATGGAGTCAGCTGTGCTAAGGTCCAGGGGCCCTGTTACAGTATTTTTTTGGCTTATAGTTTTAGGGATACAGTCCATCAAGATGGCTGGGGAAGCACCATCAACAGCTGCAGAAGACTGCAATGGCAGTCCCTCATATAAAGGTGGTTAAGGAACAGAGAGCTTGGGCAGGAACCAGAAGTGGATCACCTTCAAAGCCCATTCCCAGAGATCTACTTCTGCTAAAGAGGCCACAGTCCCAAAGATTTCACAGTCTCCCCAAAAGAGGGCCACTAGCTGTGGACAAAGTACTCAAATGTAAGCACCAGCGGAGAACATTCATGTCCATATTCAAATCTTAGCAGAAATTTATCTAGAAAAGAATTCCTATAGTAACAGAGAAAAATAACACAAAAATATTCCTAATAGCTCTGTTTGTAATCACCTGGAGTTGGAAACAACCCATGACCTTCAACTTGTGAATGGTTACATAACCTGTGATAGAGCCATGCCACAGACTACTGTTCAGAATACAAACTACCTGTGTATGCAGCAACACAGGGAAAACTCTGGAGAAATGCTAGGGGAGCAAACCATCCACCCAAAGGATTCTACTCATTAAAATCCTTCAAATGATAAACAGAAATAGGGAACAGATTAGTGTCTGGGAAGAGTTGTAGAAAGGATCGGGTGGATGGGAATAGGCTTAGTCAAAAAGACAAGATTGATGGCTGATGGAAATGATCTGAATCTCAACTGCATCAGTGTCAGTGTCTCGGCGGTGATACTTACTTTAGTGTTGCACTGTTACCGCTGGGGACTAGGTGGAAGACACATGGGCTCTCTCTGCACTATTATGCTACGTGAAAAAAGTCAGACAGGAGCCTGCAAGTCAGCACATGTCTGTGTTCCTGTGTCCCTGACTTTTGGAGAGCAGAGACAAGGACTATATACTTGAAGTTAGCTCACCCTGTCTCAAGAAAATAACAGAGAACAAACCACCAAAAAGAGAGAGGCGGGAAGAGATAGATAGAGAGGGAGAGAAGTTAGGCAGAAGATAGTATATAACACATGATTTAATTTATGTGAAATTCTACCCTGGTTGAAAATAAACAAGAGCAGTTGGGCACGGTGGACGGAGTAATCCCAGCATTTGTGAGGAGTTAAGAGAACCCACAGATCCAAGGCCAATCTACGCAGTGAGTTCCAAGTTGGCATGAGCTACAGAATGTTACCCTGTCGCAAACCACAAAACAAAACAAAAACAAAGGAGCTGGAGAGTTGGCGCCATGGTTAAGAGCACTGGCTGCTCTTCCAGAGGACCCTGGATTCCATTCCCAGCTCCCACGTGTTGGTTCACACATATGTACACACCTACATTAACAAGTACATGCACCATACACACATGCAACAAAATACATATCCACACATACAAATCTCAGGGCTGGGGAGAAAGATCATAGGGAAAAAGCGCTTGCCACCAAAGCCTTGCAACCCGAGTTTGATCGCTGGGACTCACATGAAGGTGGAAGAGCGAATCAACTCTGCAGAGTTGTCCTCCGACCTCCATGTGTACTCCCCCCACCACACATCATACACTCAAACAGTAATAATAAAGCTCATAATTTCTTGCCTGAAGTAGTGGTATATTTCTTTAACCCCAGCACTCGGGAGGCAGAGGCAGGTAGATCTTTGAGATTGAGGCCAGCCTGGTCTACAAAATGAGTTCCTGGACAGCCAGGGCTGTAACACAGAGAAACCCTGTTATGGGGGGAAAAATTTGATCCCAAATAAGAAACGGCTTCATTTTATAAACTTCTATTCACTGACAACCAAACAAGTCAGAAGCCAGCAACTCTGGACTAGTGCGGTGACTTCAGGTTGTAAGAGCCTGGCCTCCTGACCTGAAGGCTCCACTTCCTCACATGCTAACCTAGAGCAGGGTAGCCCACCAGGCTCTGTACTGTCCTCAGTCTGGCCGGCTAGAAGGAGAAGAGATAAAACAAGGTACATCCCTTCCTGTGGAGGATGGCCTCCAGAGGCCTCCTAAACTGTGTTCTTGTATTTCTGGCTGTCTCTTACATGGTGGACAGGAGGCTGAGAGATGTCTTCATTCCAGAGAGGCAAGTGCCCAGAGGCTATCACAGAGTCTATTAATACAAGAGGGAAGGAAGAAATATCTTGGAAAATTGCCGACTCATCTGTGGATGGCCGTACTTGCATCTGTTTCTTAACTGGGTCCCACGTTTCTATTTCTTCATAAATTTGAACAAGAAATATGACTTTTCTTTAAAAAAAAAGAAAATCATGTGCGTTAATTTACTTGTATTTATTCAGTAATTATAAAAATACTTTTGCAAGAAACTGGGGAAGGTGCTAAATTATTAAGATAAAGACACTGGATGGAAAAACAACTTTTGAATAATTTAAAACCTTGTTATTGATCTACAGTTTTGAAAATACACCTTTACTTTTTTTTCTAAGCCAATGACCTATGCAGTGGGGTTGCCTGTTAGCTTTTTAGTATTTGGGAGGCAGAGGCAGGAAGGGCTGCTGTAAGACCAAGCGCAGCCTTTCCCCCTGCTACACAGAAAGACCTTCTCAAAAGTTAAAAATAAATAAATGTAGGCTTTGTTTCTATATACAATTCTTTATCTGGATATTTTTCAGAAATATGCTGGAGGATAACATTCAATAATTTGAATGTTAATAGCCTCTTAAATTTATCATTTATTTTATCTCTGAATCAAGTAAATACTTAAAAAAAAAAGACAATGTCCTTATGCGTTATCAGTATTTACACACAATTGCATTATTCAGGTCTTATTTCTTTTTTGACTTCTGATCTCATTTCATGCCTAATCAGATTCAGGTTATGGTCAAAGAAACAAAAATAAAATTTGCACTTAAAAAAAATCAACTGAGGCAGGGCCTTCAGTCTAGGCCAGCCTTGAACTCCCTACATAGGGGGAAGATAAACTTGAACTTCTAATCCTCCTTCCAAACCCAAGTATGAGCCACTGTGCCCAGTTTCACAGATTTTCTTAATAAAAAGTACTTCTCATGTCTGGGTTTAAATATTCAGAATGCGTAAATTTATTTACTATAATCCATATATAATAGCACTAGTCATTGACAAAATGCTATTGTTTTCCTTTTAAAAATTCACTTACTTTCTTCATTGTCATTTCATTCAACCAACTTTTACCAAGACTTTGCTATTGTATTTGATTTTCCTCCTAGAATTCGACTTTGTGGGGACTTAGAAAGGGCGTGTGTGTGTGTGTGTGTGTGTGTGTGTGTGTGTGTGTGTGTGTGTGTTCCCTGGGGTCAGATCCAGGGCCTCCATTCTAGGCCCCAAGGGCTCCACCATGTAACTTCATCCCCAACCCAGGAAGCATCTCTTTTTCTTTGACCCTCCCATCCTTAGCACCTGATACAGCTAGTGCACACAAACAACTACTTAATAAACATTCAAGAATGAAAGCTTGAATCCTTGGCATTGTTTCAGATACAATTATAATAATCCACGACAGCACTGGCAGTTATAGCGACATCCCCCAATTCCCTGGTCCTAATGCTATTTACCTTCTTTGAGCATGTCTACAAAGAACAGTAGGATGTGACGGCTGAGGCGGCCCCTGCCCTCTAACTCTTCGCTCTGGCTATGCAGCAGGCACTGGGACTTTCCCTGGGATTTGTTCCTCTCTTTATTCTCAGCCATTTCTCTTTCCCGTCGTGACTCTCACTTGCTCTTTGTCAGCAGCGGAGGGTTTTCTTTGCAAAGCTTGACCTTCAGGTGGTTCCCCTCTCCCTACCCTCAGCTCTACAGAGGCTGCCTGCTTTTGTTTATACCGCTCACCTGTATGGGCCAGCTGCGATGGGACAGCCACAAAAGAAAGGTGGCTCCTTCTTGCAAATAGCTTACGCTGGTCTTTTAGCGATAGTGGGACCTTTTATTGTGTCATCTTTCACTGGCCACCTCCCGATTTCCTTCCTACAAGTTTTTGATCCTCCAAGTATGAAGCACACCAGCAGTATTAGCCTGATTGAAAAAGAAAAAAGAAAATCAGTGTTCAACAAGTAAGTGAGGTGTGAATTGTGTGAAAGTGCATCATGGAAAAGAAAAAAAACACTTCTGAGTTGTCCAGAATAACCATCTTGTGTCCTGTATAACAGGCTTTGCTTACATTTCCTATCTGGGTGCTGAAAGATTGCAATATTTCAGGAGTTTTGAGGATTTCATGGCTGAGAAAGAATGGGAACTCCCCCTCAAGACAACTGTAAGTTGAGGGAAATTGCTCTGAGGAAGATTGAGGAAAGTAGAATGTAGAAAGTCTGCTCTCAGGCCTTGGGATGACTTCCTGTCAAGTCCTAGGAAACCCGCCAGAAATTCATTGATGCTCAGTTCCTTTCCAGATGCCTGCTTAGCTAGAAAGGGGGGAAATAAAACAATTTTTCTTCTGCTATATGTGTGTGTGTGCACGTGTGTGTGTGTATGCATTATACATTTAAACCTTTAATGAATTCCAAAGTGTGTGTGTGTGTGTGTGTGTGTGTGTGTGTGTGTGTGTGTATGCATTATACATTTAAACCTTTAATGAATTCCAAACATCCCCTTCCCTGGTCCTCGGGTACTCAGGGCTGAACCATAGGCTGTGGGGGAGCGCATTATTCTGACTTTTCTTCTCTGGGACTGTCTTTTGAACGATGAACTGATGGCTTCTGAATTATAACTGTGCTTTTGAAATCAGGGGCTCCTGCCTACCTTTGCTGCCAGGGTCCAACAGTTAGGGCAGTACTTGTATTTCCTTTCCTATTCCTCTTTATTATTTCTTTGGTATTTTTTGCATGGCTAAGTACCTCTCCAGAATTTGTCTGAATTCAGACAAATCTGATATTAAAACCAATACCTTTCTTTTGGATCTAAAGGGGACAGGCAAAATCTGACACTATGGGCTGTGGATGTAGCCCAGTTGGGAAAGTGTTTGCTTATTATATACAAAGTCAAGGGTTCCATCCCTAGCTCAGAATAAACCAGAATGGAAGCCTATGAGTGTAATACCATTACAGAGGTTGGGGCATGAAGATTTGGAGTTCTGGGCCATCCTATATTACATAGTGACTTTCTAGCCAACTTGGGATACATGAGATCTCAATTCTTCTTTTCCCTCCTTTTTTTGACATGGGTCGGGGTGGAGGTGGGAGACCTCACTACATAACTTTAGCTAGCCTGGAACTTGATATGTATATCTAGCTGGCTTAGAACTCACAGAGCTCTGCCCACCTCTGCTGGCCTCTGCCGGCCTCTGCCGGCCTCTGCCTGCCTCTACCTGCCTCTGCCTAACTCTGCCTCTGGAGTGCTGGGATTAAAGTTGTTTCCTACCACAACTGTTGGAGGCTCTGCCTCAACACACACACACACACACACACACACACACACACACACACACACACACACTCACTCACAAAATATATCATTGGCTAAAGATTTAAAGGGTTAAGATGTTAAAACACTGCCAAGCTGAGAGTCTTTCTTTAACCTCCCACTTCTTACTGAAATACCATGAATTTTTGAAAAAGTATGATTCAACCATTTGCAAGAGTCTGGGATGAGTCTCCACTAACTGCATTGTGGAGGAAGTGAATCAAGGAAGTTTATCAGGAAGAGGTTAGCTGAGCCATCGAGCACTTACCTGTCTAGGACACAAAGGCCTTAGGTTCAATTCCCAGTACTATAAAACAACAAAACAAACGAAATGGGTTTTAGCTGGGTATAGTAGAACACACCTATAATTCCAGCACTCAGGCAGGGGGATTACCAGTTTGAGGCTTACCTGGCCTATGTGGTGAGACCATGTCCCAAATATCAATAAAAGAAGGAAAGGAAGAAGGAAGGAAGGAAGGAAGGAAGGAAGGAAGGAAGGAAGGAAGGAAGGAAGAAAGAAAGAAAGAAAGAAAGAAAGAAAGAAAGAAAGAAAGAAAGAAAGAAAGAAAGAAAGAAAGAAAGAAAGAACTATCATCATCATGGAACCTTTGTCCTCTGAAAAGTAAAAGCAAAGCTGGTTGGGGAAAATGTATGTTTTCAAATACCAGATAACTTAATATACTGAGAGTGAAGGATACTTGAGCCCCGAAGAGTTGGAGACCAACCAGCCAGGTTGAATAGATGGGCAAATAGATAGGAGGAAGAAAGTACACACACACACACACACACACACACACACACACACACACACACACTTTAAAAGGCTGGAAGACAGCTGGTTACAAACCGTGATGAATAGAGCCCAGAACATAGATAGGGTCAAGAGCGACCACAGCAGCCTAAAGCATTCGAGTCTGTGGTTTTCCCACTTATCAGAGCTGATTAAAGAACTACGATAGCCTCTGATTCTTGGCAACATAAATTCCCCTCGTTGAAGATAAGTGGACAGTTGGAGTAGAGGGAGATCTTGTAATGGAGACCACTCAGGAGACAACAAACGTAAGCAGCTGCTGGATTCAGGATTGACTAAGAGAGTACTTATACCCTTCCCTGTCAGCCAATCGGTTTCTAAGATGACAGTCAACACGGGCAGAGGAAATGCCACCATCTGGAAGGAACGTCCCTCACTGACATATAATAGCTAAACAGTCACCAGCAATTCTAGAGTACAAGGAACTGAATGAATTTCTGTTGAAGACTCTAAGAAAGAGCATGTCATTCTCTATGGCATGAGAGGAAACTGTAGAGGCTAGGGGTTTAGCTCAGCAGCAGAGCCTTGCCTAGCAAGGATCAGTTCCCATCTTTGTGGGGGAGAGTTTTAGAAAGTGTCTGTCTTCTCAATGGGATGCAAGAGACACTCTATTAGGCAACAGTGACCCCAAAATGAAGAACATAAGGAAATGACTGGTATGGTACGCGCCTATACCTGGAATTCCAGTTCTTGGAAAGGGGAGGGAGGAGCATCTGGAGTTCAAGGCCAATCTAGGTTATAAATGACCATGTTTACTAATTAATTAATAGGAAAATGGATATTCTGTTGAGAGGCAGAGCCTAGTAAAGGAAGTTAAGTCAGACGTTGGTCTGTTACGGGCCCTCTATCTGGAGTGAGTAGGCGTGTGTGTGGCATCTCCCCAGGAGAGTCTGTCACACTCTCCACCTAAGATTTTTAGTAGCATTTTTTATTTATTGTTTTTTGTTTATTATTATTTAGTATATTATTCTATGAAATTTTCATACATCTCTTTCCAGTGCCCCCTTATGTCTACCAACTTGACCCCTGCTGTTTTCATTGTTACTAATGCTCCCTTGAGTCTAATTAAGTGCTGCCCATGTGGCCATATGCTAGGACATGGGCAACCTATCGATGGCCATGTCCTCAAAGGAGAATGACTCTTCCTTAACTAGCAGCCCTCAAGGGCAAGGCCTTAGGAGCCCCTTCCTCATCCATGCTGCAAGTCTGCCTGGCTTAATCTTTCATAAATCATGTGCAAGTGACCACAGCGGCTGTGCATAGTCCGATGTGTGCAACAGCTCTGTCATGTCCAGAAGACAACATTTCACAGCCCCCCTCCCCCCATACACACATTTCACCATCTTACAATCTTCCTGTGCCCTCGTCCTTAAGATTCCCTAGTCTTAGATGGGACAGAGGTTGATAGAAGTGATTCATCCATAGCCAAACACATTTACTTATCCTTGGCACTTTGAGAGGTTCTAAGTCTGCATTAACCACTACCCACTGTGACGAGAAACTTGTCTAGCCAAAGTTGAGAGTAACACAAATTGGCGGCACAGGAAAGTGAGATCTCAGAGGTGCTAAATGGCCTATCTCTGTATTATTGAGGTGGGGTCTCTTACTGAACCTGGCTTGCCAGGAAGCTCCAAGGAGTCTCTTGGCTTGAGCTCCCCAGTCTGCTGGCCCAGCAAAAAGGAACCTGAACTCAGCAGTACTTTCTCAACTGCGCCATCTTTCCAACCCCTAACATAACCTTTTAAAAAATCACCAGCCGCCATCATAATTTCTAATCAGTGAACACTGACTAGGTATTTCATGAAAACTCAGACTGAGAGCTCAGAGTCAATTTGTCTTTCTTGGCTTTTGTTTTAAACATGGATGTTGGGGATTTAACCGTGGATATTCATATCCTAACAGGCAAGTGCTCTCACTCACTGAGCCATCTCTCCAGCCCCGCTTTTTGTGTTTTAAATCAATGTACAGAAAAGCTCAATATTTACCCAACATTTCAAAGAACATAGGGCTAGAGCCTGGGGTGTGGGATAGACTAGCAATAGAATGAATGAAGGTTCAGAAAATCGAGGCCAAACAATAGACCATAGAACGAAGATGATATCAAGTAAATAGCAAAGCAAAAATGCACTGTGGCCATTAGGACAGTCTGTATTGAGGGGACAGCTCTGTTATGGCAGTCTAAAGGTCAATGGACAGCTGACCTTATCAAAAGATTAGTTATGCATCTAAGAAAAAGTCTATGTAGCCCTGGTTGACCTAGAGCTCAATATGTAGACTGGGATGGCCAGGCTGGCTTCAAACAGAGAACTGCCTGCCTCTGCTCCTGAGATTAAAGGTGTGCACCACAGTATCTGGCTATTTCATTATTTCTTTTTCTCTTTTACTATTTCCCATATTCTTTTCTTTCTTTTGTTTTTGTGTTTGTTTTTTGAGACAGGGTTTCTCTGTTCTAACTATGGCTGTCCTGGAACTCATTCTGTAGACTAGGCTGGCCTGGAACTCACATCTGCCTGCCTCTGCCTCCTGAGTGCTGGGATGGATTAAAGGCGTGCGCCACAACCACCTGGCCTTTTTTTTTTTTTTTTTTAGATACAGGATCTCATATAGCTGGGAATGACCTTGAACTTGTGATCCTCTTCCTGAGTGACAAACATCAATATGTCACCACAAACAGTTATGTGGTGCTGGGGATCAGACCCGGGCTTCAGGCATGGTAACCAAACATGTTAGCAACTGAATCCATCCTCAACTACAACAGGATCTTTCATTTTATGAACCTACCCTTCTCAAATACCTTGGTCTGCTATTTGGTTGGCAGATTTGGAGTAAAACCACGATCCCAGTAAGGAAGATTTATATGGTCCAGGCCCACAAGTAGAGGGTATCACTTTGTGTTCCATTAGCTGGTGGTTGGTCAATGGGCCACACCTAGCTACAAGGCCACACCTGCTGTAGATTGTGGAATCCAGCCGTGGCAGTTGGAGAAGTGGGCTTAGAAAACAGTCTCTGCGTCTATTCAGGCATGAATAATTAGGATCGACAGTACTCTTTCTCAATCACTGCATCAATTTGATGGGATTTGGAATTAGTGTGTCCAATTTAGTAACCTAAAAAAACAGCTCTGGATGATAAAGCAGGAGTGGTTCCCTTTTGACTGCAAAGCCCTGCACACTATGCTTCTCTTGGGTAAAACAATGCCGAGGTGAGATTATAGCCTGTTGGAACTGACACTGAAAAGATCACCTTTGAGATGTCTTTCCAATTGGAATGATGGATTTATGCTAATTTACTTTGGCTCTTTCCCACTTGACTGTGTAATATAACCCTGAAGAGATCAGTATCGTCTTCTGGACAGGGATAGAGAAATACTTAAAACTATCATGTACTCTGTAGTGTTGGGCTAATGGATATGTTCATCTCTGAACTTTAGACCTACCACTTTTAAGAGTTTCACTTCATTTTCACTGGCCTTTGAACATTGGAGACAACTATCACCTTTATTGTTTCCAAAATGTTATATAGTAACACTGCATGGAACAATACTAAGAAATACATGCCTATATGCACACATACTCCTCAACCCCAGATAATTTTTTTATTACTGATATTTTATTACAGTGGCTATCAAAACACAGAGGAGACAACTGGATGAAGTAACACCTGAGAAGAAAACACAACGGGCTGCTAGTCAAAGTCTCCAGTAATCTCCCCAGAGTTCAAGTCCATAGGTTCTGTTTATTGTTCTGTTTTTGCTACATGCTATTCCTTATTCTTCAGAATACTTTTTACTTGGGTCTTCCATGGCACACCTAATTCTTGTGCCCTTGAAGCCTTATTATGCCTTTTTTGTTTTGTTTTTCAAGACAGGGTTTCTCTGTTACAACTCTGGCTGTCCTGGAACTCAATCTGTAGACCAGGTTGGGATCGAACCCACAGAGATCTGCCTTCATCTGCCTCCTAAGCACTGGGATTAAAGGCGTGTGCCACCACCCGGCTTATTATGCCTTTTTTTTTATGTGAGCATATTGGTTTGAGTTTGTAAAACCTAAAAGCCCCTATTGTTTTATTAAAACAAACAAACAAAAAAACCTTGCCAGTTAATGCATGAGGAAATAGTCTAAACTAGCTATTTCCCAAAGCAAGTCTGCAATTTATTTATGCAAGGAAATCTCTTAACTTCCCCTGAGGTATTATTACATATAGATGTGTATTACAGACATTAACATCTATTTCCATTTAACAAAAGATTTAACCTTGGACCTTCTGTCAAATTTCTAGTGCCTACTACAAAACTGGAAAGCTAAAAGCTTTTGAAATATTAGTCATTTTAAGTGAGTCACTCCTTTAAAGAATTTACATTGGAGCCAAAGTAAGTTGACTTTATTATCTTTGAAATAAAACCTAAATTAATTTGCTCATCTGTTTAGCATGCTATGAATCTGGTGATGTGGGAACTCAGGGGAGGGGGGTGTTCGTCGCTGAACTGAATTGGTCATGGGCAACTCTGTCATTTAAGGCAAATTATAATTTGTAAAATAAGCTTGTGGTTCAGACAATGTATCCAATATACAACACAGATAAGACAGGGTTGGGGACATACTAGCTTGTCGTGGAATCTGCCAGAGAGCTCTGGGCTGAATTCCTGAGGTTCTTTTTTCTGTTGTGCTTGGTGTAGGCCCCCAGCAGGTAAAAATGTCTTAGCTAGAGGCGCACGGTTAAAGGACACAAGGGCACTTCATTTCTGAGACTGCATCTCCTTCAACTTCCGGCTACTGGGTGGAGACCTTGCAGATTCAGGCACCTGGGATTTCCGCCCTTTTCCTTCCCTGTCTTCCGGGCCCAGGAGCCCCCCATTCCATCTCCAGCTAGCGGCCCGGGGCCTTAGGAACCACAAGTCTCCCAAACCTTGTTCCCTGGACCTAGAGGGTGATGCTCTCACAATGCATAGAGGGACAAGGTGGCTCCCACTGAAAGCTCTACTGGGGGGTCAAAGTGTAGCCCACGAAGGACGGCTGGCGTGTTCTAGCCCCGCCTCACCCCGGGTCAGGCTTCCACGACCACGTCCAACCCGCTAACCCTTTCTACGCTCCTCCCGGCGACCACCCATTGTTTCCCGCGGCTGTCGCGGCGCGGACGCCGAGTCCCCGACTGGAAAGGCAGGGCGTCCTTCAGCCTCGCGCTTTCCCAAGCCTTAAAAGGTCTCAGGCCGTTTTCCACAGCCAGCAGGTAAAGCGGGCGGCGGGAGGGAGCGGCCCGGCCGGGGCTGCCCCGCCCTGCCACGGGGGCGGAGGCGCCGCTGCCCTGCTCCCGGGACCTGATCACAATGCCCTGGCCACACAGCCACCGTCACCCTACCCCGCAGCCTGCCGCCATTACCCGCACGGAGAGCGGGCGGCCAGGAGAGAGGGGGTGGGGAGATGCGAAGGTCCCGGATGTGCCCGCCAGTGGAGGTGGGGGTGGGGAGAAGCTTCCTTCCGCGGGCCGCAGGGGCGGGGAGGGAGGACCGCTCGCGGGGGCGGCGAGGAGCGAGCCGAGCACGCGGGTGAAGGCAAGGTCGGGAGCGGAGCGCGACGCGGGGACGCGCTCTCCTCCTCTCGCCTCGGGCGCGGGCGGGCAGGAGGGCCGGGCGCGCGCTGGGGAGCGGCGGTTGCGCTGGGCTGGGGAGCTGTGGGCACCAATCAACGGTTGCCATAGCAGCGTTTGACGTCATCGTGCGTGTGGTGCCCCTGCTGCCGGGGCTAGTGATTGGAGGAAACCCCGTGTCTGCGGAGCGGCTGTAGCCTGTGAGCAGCCAGATCAGGGACAGAGTCTCAGCCTCGCCGCAGCCGCCGCCGCCCAGAGACCGCCGAGCCGGGTCCGTGTGCCGCCACCCACTCCGGACACAGGTGAGGAGCCGCCCCGAGCTGGCCTCCGCTCCCCTCAGCCGGTCGCCAGCCGCCGCGCTGTGGCTCCAGACGGGTCTCGTCGGGAGGACCCGGGCGGCGACTGGTCTCCGCGGGCCAGGGCAGGCGCCCACTGCCGCCCCCAGCCGCTTGCTTCCGGCCTGTCGCGGTGCTCGGCGCCCTGTCCTGGTCCCCGGGGTGGGGGTGGCGGATGAGGCGCCCACGCGCGAGACCCCCGGGCTCCCGAGGGTCACCGCGGTCCGCCCCCGCCGGCACCCTGCTTCCGCCCGCGACTGTGACTCGGGCCGCAGCGCAGGTGAGGCCGCCCCCACCCGCGGCGCCCCCGGCGCCCCTCCCCCACCGCGCGGGGCGGCCAGGTAGCGCGCGAGGCTCTGGGTGGGGCCCGCCGGGGACCCGGGGCCGGGCTTCCTGGGTCCCGCAGTGCCAGAAGGGGCTCTCGGTGCGCGCGGTGGGGGAGGGGCGCGGCTAGAGCTGGGCGCGGGGGCGCGGGGTCTCCGGCGTCCCGGGCGGGTGGGAGGTGCACATCCTTCTGGGAGCCGCGGCCCCACGGAGGGGGCTGCGCCGGGCTGGGTGGGGTCCCGCCCCTCCCCCTACTGCAGCTGTCGGGGCTTCGGGGCTGCGTACGGACACCGGCGGAGGGGACCCTGGGCGGGAGCGGGGTGTGTCCGGCGGGTCGGCCGCGGTTCCGCTTCTGCGGGCGCCCCTGGCATCGGGGGGCCCCCGCGGAGGGCGGTCCGCTCCCCCTTTCCGACTGGGGCGGGTGCGCGAACTGCTCCACCCTCTGCTCGGCTTGCGGGGGGGGGACTTCACAGTCGGGAGTAGGCTGGGCTCCTTGACACAGTTCCGCCATGACAAAGAGAGTCGGGGACTAGCGCGGAGGCACCAGCCTGGGCGGAGCCAAGGAGGGGAGGTGGCTGTGGATGGCGCGGACGCGAGGACTTGCGCTTTAAAGTCACCGCTGCGCGGTTTCGGTTCGCCCCACCCGCCGGCCTCAGGCAGCCAAGGGTTAAGTGGGTGCGGCGAGTGTTCCCGCAGTCTGGAGGCGAGGCCGGGGAGCACTCGTTTTCCTGTGAGAAACCTAATTCACTTCCCCTTAAACGGGAGAGGTTGGCAGGGGAATTTGTACTGAGCTTACATCATTTTTTATTGGAAGCAGCATTAACCAGAGACCGTTCCTGATGATAGATTTCGGGACCCCTGGAGAAGTATGAGTTCACAAATTTTAAATAGTGCACTGAAGGTGCTGTGTCTCGAATTTAAGCTAACCCAATGCTTGTTTCAGTTGCGGACACTTCTCATTTGATTTACGCTCCCCCCCCCCCAAAAAAAAGTAGTATTTTCTGGAAAAGTAAAGGAAAGGGTGTGATAATTGTCATGGTGGGTGGTAGCGATTCTTGTGTCTGCCTTTAATTTTAATAGTGCGTTCAGGTTGTGACTTTTTCATTAAAATTTTATTTTTGTGGGATCACTGTATGCTTTAGAATATTGCTTTTGATATCATTCAAGGAAAAATGAGCAGAAGTAATTTGAAATCTAGGGAACTTTAAAATTGAGCGAGAGAAAATTAACTGGGAAAATATGGGAAAGAACAGCTTGAATAATTGTGACTGCTAGAAATAATGCAATGATTCTACATTCAAATTGCCATAGTAAATACATAGGAAGCACTTAGATGCTTCCATGTGGCACATATTCCTTAGTGCTCACTAACAGGAATATTGTCCCCATCCTCCCTTCTCCCCCACACTCACTAGAGGGAAAGCTGCATGCTCAAGTGTGGATCATTTAGTGGTATTGGAATCAAGTTGAGTGTTTTACCAGAGAAAATAGAGGTGGGTTTTTTGCTTGGTTTTGGTTTTGGTTTTTAAGGAAACAAGTTTACTGAATACATGGCTAGGGCTGAGTAATGACGGGAGTATTGCTTGCAGTTTAAAGGTGTTTTTTAAGGTAGCTCATGTGCCCAAATATGCTTTGATCTTACTGAAATTGGGATCTTCTAAACAGTTCTGGTGATGCAGTTTTAATTTTTAACTAAGCCACTGTTAATATGCAGAGTGTGCTGATTTTCTGTTTTGGGGGGGCTGCATTTTAATTCCTCGTGTTACTCACCATAGCTAGGTATGAGATACTAATGTACTTTATTTGAAACGGATATGACGAGTATATATTTTAATGGGAATTTTCTGAATATTCCTTTTCTTCCTTTTGCAGAATATCCAGTTATGGATAAAAATGAGCTGGTGCAGAAGGCCAAACTGGCCGAGCAGGCTGAGCGATATGATGACATGGCAGCCTGCATGAAATCTGTAACTGAGCAAGGAGCTGAGTTATCTAATGAGGAGAGGAATCTTCTCTCTGTTGCTTATAAAAATGTTGTAGGAGCCCGTAGGTCATCTTGGAGGGTCGTCTCTAGTATTGAGCAGAAGACGGAAGGTGCTGAGAAAAAGCAGCAGATGGCTCGAGAATACAGAGAGAAAATTGAAACTGAACTAAGAGACATCTGCAATGATGTACTGGTAAGAATCATTCAGTTTAGCTTCAATTGTAACATAAACTCAAAAGATTTTTTTCTTTGCCTTTTAAAAGTTGGGTATTGTGTAAATTAGAAATTGTCCAGCTGTCATTTAAAAAATGCTGGAACAATTGTAGGTAATTCCTGTAAGATAAATGCAGTAATGTTTGTCAAGCAGTTCGGGTTCAACAGAAACCAGACAAAGCATATCGGATGGTTTGTGTTCCTGTAGTGCTACAGTTGGTAGTCATAACTGTATGTATATGAACACAGGAATTCTACATCCCTTGTTTTATGTAAGGGATGTGGTAGGAGACTCATTGTAGATCCAGAGATTGGGTTAGCCATTATAATAATAGAATAAGCTGTGCAGAAAACTGGTTTGCAATTGCTTGTTTGGATTTAAGTATTACAAGTCAACTTTGAACACTGACAAAATAACTATGAATAAAACTCAAACTTGGCTTTCCAGTTTGTAGAAATATTTAGGTATTTGGCACTTACTATGTTGAAATACTATGCTTCTAAGGACTTAAGAGAATTAAACGTTATATTTGTATACATTTCCTATTTTAATTTTTTTTTTAAAATCAGAAAAACTTGAGAATAGTCTAATGGAAGACCAACCAATTACTTTTCTGGGGCAGGGTCTATCTTATAACCCAGGCTAGCTTTAAAACTCACAGTCCTGCTATCTACAGTCTCCCAAATGCTTAAAAGTTGAGAGTCACCACACCTGACAAATTAGAAATCTTTTAAGGCCATCTTTGTTGATAGAAAAGTTTTGATTCCTAAATTGTACTTTTTTTCCCTTCGAAATGTTGTAAACCTTTTTAAAGATTGAACCCACTTCAAGATTTAAAAAAAAAAAAGGAATTCATAGTCTTCAGTGGTTTCTGCTTTGGGTACATTCTTGTTTGTTTCTTTGTGTAATAAAAGGTTTTATGACTGCTGTTCATCCAAGGTTAAAATGTAAGGTAAATAATGTACCATCTTAAAATTAGGTGATTAACATTTAAAATTTGAAGAAGAAAAAAAAAGTCCTCCTTACAATAAAAAAATGTGTTGGGATTATTTCTTTCTGCTTTCCTTGCTAATCTATAGATTAGTGGGTTTTATTCAGCCTAGTGAGTTTTGTGGGGTTTTTTTCTTCCCAAGTACTGATTTTTTTTTTTTTTCAAAGGGTATATTTAACAGATTGTAATTTCTCCTAAGACAAAAACATTTTATGGACAAAGGGGACATGTAACATTTACCTTCTGTGAGCTTGGTTTGCAGCTCCAGGTAGGTATTTGCATATTTTCCATAGGCAGCAAATAGAGAAGTTCTCCATTCTTGAGGCTTTTCCTAAGGAAAGACCAGCACCTTTAACTGTCTCCAGTTTCCTTATGAAGAAAACTGTAAGATGGGTAGATGGGAAAGAACCTTTTCTCGGGGTAGGAAGACGTTCTTGTCACCCCTGCCTACATGTATGCCTCCTTGTGCTAGCTTTTCACAAGGCCTACATGAAGTGTTCCCCTTGAAAGCTTAATTTATTTACCATGTAAGTGACTTACAGAATTGCAAACAAGCTTTTGCCTTCAGTCTTGGTCTTTTTAAAAATACAGCTCTGGTAACTGGGCCGTGCTGGGAACGCCTTTAATCCCAGAACTTGGGAGACAGAAGCAGGCGGGTCTGAGTTTGAGACCAGCCTGATCTATAGAGTGAGTTCCAGGACAACCAGAGTTAGAACAGAGAAACCTTGTGTCGAAGGGGAGAAAAATGCAGCTCTGGCTTATAACATGTTAATGCTCAAGTATTATTGAATAGTTTCTTTGGAAAAGGATAGTAGAATTAGTCATCAACACTGATGATACCCAACTAGGGAAGGCTCAGTAAATAAATACCTCTATTTAAACTGTACTTCTTGCTGGGTTTTTCAAAGAGGTGATGCCAACTTAAGAATATTGCTCATACATTCCTTCCCCCTTTTCTAGTAAAATATAGTTGATACTTAGTTAAAAAAATACATCATTGTGCTTTAATGAATCATGAGTGGTTTCTTTCTCTGAGAAAAGTGAGCAGCTAATCTTTTGCAGTTCTGTTATTGCCTGGTAGAATCAATGGTGATTACAGCCTAATTGTTCTGTTAATCACCTGTATTGTATTAGCTGAGAAAAAAATACCTAGCTCTTCAGTAACCCATTCCAGCTGTGTGTGATGTGTGCCATTTAAAAAGTAGACCAAAGGGGGAGAAATGTGTTAACATATAGCAGTGGTCATTAATGTATTCATTATAACATGGATTTTTCCTTACATAGAAAGACATACTCCCACCTTTTCTTTATGTGTTGTTATTGGAAGTTGCAGTATTGACTCTATAGTCTCTCTGTAAGTGGAAGGACTCCAACACTAGAGATACCTAGAAATTCTTCATAAACCCAAATGGGTAGTTTATGCAAGTCATAAAATGAATCAATATATACTAGGAAATAGAATTTAAACTTTAAATATAGTGTTAAATGGAATGAGATCAAGATTTTTTTGTAAACTACAATCTTACGGTGTGGGACATTTGGTCCTTCTAAAACTGAGTTCAATTTAATAGGAATAATATGTACTCCATGGGGTTGTTGTGGAAATGAGAATAGGTAAAACTCTGGCTTTGTTTGTACTGTGTTCTTTTTACCGTGGCTCTTGAGTTCTATTTTTAAAGGAGTGACAAACCTGCCCTTGATAATTCAGAATTCTCTTAGAGTCCTTAGGTAATATCTAAATGATTGAAGAGTCTGTGCACTTAAGCATGGATGGTTCTGTGTCTGCTGCAGAGGGTCCATGTCAGTCATTAAGATTTTCAGGTGTTTAAAATTTGAAAGTCACTGGTACCTTGTAGGAGGCCTGGGAGAGAGTTGTAAAAGGTGAGCTATGACAGTGGCAACAGTAACTTGAGTAATAATGTGATAGCAGTTCTGTTAACTGTTCATTTATGCTGCTTTCCATTTTATTTGCCTGGGATAGTTGTAAGATACAGTTTTTGGGCACAGACTTTTATTTCCAGTCCCTAGAATTACTATATATTAACTAGTGTAGGAACAAGATACGATAAACCAGACAGCCTTTTTTTTTTTTTTTTTGTCAGTGTGTGCCCTGGACTTTAGAAATTGCTATATACTCTTTGTTTTTTAGCTGAAAATCATTAGGTGGCTCCTTTTGGAATAAGGATTGCACAAATTTTTTTTTTTGCAGTAATTGGGACCCATATTCATTGCTTTCTAGATATGTATTAACATGGCTTTGTCATTGTGGCTTTTGGTATGTAGTGCCTTCCCGGAAAAAATAATTGGGAGGTGTCTTTTTAGTGGTGATTTGGTAACCTTTTCATTTTACAGGATAGCATTCAGTCAGTGAGGAATTTTATACAGTTGGGAAGTGTAGGATGAAAATGAATGGGGTAAAGTGAATAAGAGGGAAGGTGGTGCTTTTTGGTCACAACCAGTAACTTGACTAAGAGGCGTACATTTCCTGTTCTTTCTTGGTAAGCAATACCTAAGGGGTAAAATAAAGGAGACATGGATGTGTGTAGAAAAGACTTGAAAAGACTTCACAGTGAGTGGGGCAAGTTGAATTCACATAAGAGAATGAAAAATATAACCCTAGAAGTCTTAAACCCTGAGGCAGAAATGTTCACTTCTGAGACAATGACCTAGCCCCTGAATCTGTCCTAGAAAAGACATTTTCTTTTTCCCTAGCTTATACATTTGAATTTGAGGAGTAGGAAATAAACCGTATTAGGGTTGTACAATGAGTCTTTTTTTTTCCTTTTTATCTAAGTACAGTCAGTTTATTGTACATTAAAGTAGTATAGTAGAAGCTTCCTAATTGGCTGATAGTTCAAGTATGTGATCTTAGTTTCTTTAAACATTTATTTTATATTAAAACATAGGTATATGTTCCAGTTGTCTGTTTTTCAAATGGGATTCAGATATTTGCTTTCACTGTATAGATCCAATTTAATTTTCTTACATATTCCATGTTTGTAATGTTTATCTTCTATAAGATGGAGTTTAATATGAGAGCTTAAATGTTTGGTAGGCCATTGGTTTAGAATATATAATTTTTTTAGTTGTACATGAATATCTTGTCATACTTCCATTGCATTATTCATTTCAAATTATGCTTGGCTGGCACGATTTGGTAATAAATACTGGGCTTTTGGTAAACTTGTGATTACTTTTAAAAACCAAGGGAATGGTTGGAAAACCTAGCTCACCTCAGACATTTTATTCAAGTTTAAGGGCTTGATGTTGGTGATGATCAGCTTAAACATTGTTCTCAATTAAGTGACGTTTGTTAAATCTGAAATTAAGTGAAGCTTCTGTAAGGAGCTGTGACCAGTCATTGTTATAAATTAGAGCAGAAAGCCTTTATATGCTTTTTAAAAAATAAAACTTTTTCAATAATTTCTCCAGGGAAATTATTGTATCTCCTAGATGGGACTAGGAGAAATGGACATTGGTCAGATTTTGACAGATCCATTTTAATTTTATAATAGAATTAAGGGTTTTAGAAAATCTATACAAAGACAATGACACCAAACTTTGCCTGTGGTTAGTAGTTAAAAATGTAAAAATTGTTGTCTTACAAAGAAATTTATGGCCTGGTGTGGTGGCTCACACCTTTAATCCCAGCATTGGGGATGCAGAGGCAGAGACAGGCTGAGTTCATAGTGAAATTCTGTCACACAAAACCCACCCCCAAAGGGGGGTTATGTAGAGAAGCTGTGTAGGTTACTTTTCTCACTGCAACTTTGTGAAGGGAGGGTCTATTTGGGCTCAACATTGAGGGTACAGTCCATTATGGGGCAGTAGAACAAAGCTGATCCTATTGTATATAGTTAGGAAGCAGGGATGAATGTGGTGTTCCATTCACTGTCATCCCACTGGGGATGGTGTTGCTGCCCATATTCAGGGTGGTCTTTCCCTGTTCGGTTAAACTCCTGAAACAGTTCACAGAAATGCCCAGAGCTGTGTCCTATTGCTCTCATGAAACACTGACCAAAGTTACTTAGGGAAGAAAAGGTTTATTGGCTTACACTGGAGTGGAGGAGAGGGAGTACTTCCTACTTGCTTGCTCATTATGGCTTGCTCAGCCTGCTTTCTTCTAGAACCTAGGACCAGCACCCACAATGCCTGAGCCCTCTCCCATCAATCAGTAATTAAGAAAATGCCCTACAGCTGGATCTTATGGAGGCATTTTCTTAATTGAGGCCCCCTCCTTTTCAGGTGACTTTAGCTTCTGTCAGGTTGATATAAAACTAGGCAGGACAATTGATCTCTTGTCAACTTGACACAAACATTACTATTGAGCCATAACTTTTCTTTCTTCATCCCCAGGATCACATATGAATATCAGCATTTCATTATAAACATTTCAAATTTTAAAGATCCCACAGTCCTTAAAAATTCAGTCTCTCTTAAAATTCAAAGTCTGTTAAAATTCCAAAATCCCTAAAAGTTCAAAGTCTCTCAAGTGTGGACTTCTGTAAAATCAAAAGTAAATTGAATACTTTCTTACATGAAGAGGGAAGGGCCAGGGCACAGTCACAGTCAAATCAAAGCAAAACCAAAATCCAAAAGTGTAATAACTCAATGCCGAATACCTAGAATTCACTCAAATTGTCTGGGCTCCACTCCTGCTGCTTCTATCCTTGGTAGACATCCCATGGTACTGGCATTTCTAGAATTTCTTCTGCTGCACTTTCACCAATACTGTCTCTGGGGTTCTTCATGGTGTTCAGCCTCAGTTTCTCTACATGACTCCTTCAGTCCTGGGCCTTCAACTGCTACTAAGGCTGCACTTTTACCTTTACTCTCACAGTGCCAAGCCTGAGCTGCTCTCTTTACGCCTTCAAAACCAGTTCTATGAAGGAGACTTAAACTACCTAGTTCCAATGCCAGCTCATGGTACAACCTTGGCCACTTCTGGAACATAACTTCTGTGTGCTAACTTTCAAGAAACACTTCTCAAAAAATTTCACTTCAGTGATGTGTTGGTCTCTCGGTACTGCTAATTTCTCAGCTCCAGCTAACCAACATCAATTATCCCAGTAAACTGAAAGGTTTCACTTAGATGATGCTGGTCTCTTTTTAATCACAGCTGACTCTTCGTCCCCAGCTTATGAGAACTACAGAATCTTAATTCAAAGTAGCAAATATGCAGTGCCCCAGTAGTCTTTAAGTAACTCAAACTTCCCTCTGGAACTGCACAAGCCAGGCCTCCGTCGTCTGCATTTCTTAAACACTCTTTTCTTGCTGGATCTTGCTGAACAGCACATCAGGCTTTGAATACTCAATGATTTTTCACTTCCAAACTCCCAAAACAACATGGTCAGTTCTGTCATAGAAGTAGCCCACTGTCCTGGTACCAATTTCTGTTCTAGTTAAGGTTTCACTATTGCTGTAGTGAAACACTGTGACCAGAGCAACTTAGGGAGGAAGGGTATTTGGTACATTATATAGTCCATCATTGAAGGAAGTTGGGACAGGAACCTGGAGGTAGGAGCTGGTAAGGAGTGCTGCTGTTGCTCCTCATGGCTTGTTCAGTCTGCTTTCTTATAGAACCCAGGACCACCATCCTAGGGATGGCACCACCCAAAATGGGCTGGGTCCTCCCCCATCAATCACCAATTGAGAAAATGCTCTACAAGCTTGCCTATAGCCCCAACTTACGTCCATTTTTCTAATTGAGGTTCCCTCCTCTCAGATGATTCTAGCTTGTGTTGACACAAAATTTTTATTTTCTCCATCAGCTCATTAATAGTAATTTATGTTATTCTTTAATGTTATTCTTAAGGAATTGGATTTGACATCTGGGGCATCTTTAATCCATGAATATGAAGACTTAAGATTTTTTTTCTCATGAATATAACGTGTATTTTGAGTGAGTGGAACATAAAGAGAGTGGAGTCTAGAAAAATATCTTTATGCCTTCAATTTTGACAGCACTGAATAACATACATTTTTGGCTTTAGAAAAGAAATGATCTTTGCTATATTTATGCTGCTTGTGGGGTTTTTAGAGTTGGATCAGGATTAATCCACTGAAATTTGAAAGCTACTCAAGTTTGTCTAGGATGCTTGGGGTCCTTCTGTGTCTTCCTCTTAGTCCCTGTAGCCCTTCTTTACTTACGACAGTTTCATATTAAGGGTAAATAGGCTCATGTTTTTAGGGGTCTTGAAACAGCTATCTCTCTATTCAGAGCCAGAATTCCTGAAATTGCTGCCCCTGATCCTCCTCGCTTCAAACTAGTAACCTCAGTGTTGCCTAGGTTACTGTTTCCCACCTCTCATATTCATTCACATTGATTTGTACAGTGCACTCCCCTGGGCAGTACCTAGTTACACTTGAAAAGTGCATGTTACCACATAGGAAAACGATATTGTTAGGTGTTAAATTTGCTGTGATTTTTCAAAATTTTACTACATTTTAAAATTCAGTGTGTGTGTATGTGCGTGCGTGCACACGCACAACCACTTTCAGGAGTCAAGACAACTGGGACAGGTACCTTCTTTTAAAGTCACGTCATCAGGTTTGGCCTCTAGCATCCACCCTCTGAGCCATCACACTGACACTCACAGGATTTTTATTTATTTATATTTTTAATTTTTTTGAAACAAGGTTTAGCTGTATCTCTGTCTGGCCTTGGAATTTGTAGATACCTGCTTAAAGGCATGTGGTACAATATACCTAGCTCTGGTCTAATCTTAATGGACAAAAGTACATGATAAATATCCCTTTTTAAAAAAAGATTTTAATAATGATTTGGGTGTTTTGCCAGCGTGTCTTTACCATATGTGTATCTGGTGCTTAAAGAGGCCAGAAGAGGGTGTGGATCCCCTGGTACTGGAGTTACAGACTCCTTGTGGGTGCTGGGATTCAAACCCAGGACCTCTCTAAGAACATCCAGTGCTCTTGATCACTGAGTCATGTATCTCTCCAGCCCCTAACAAGATTTCTTTCACTGCTGTCGCTGGTCATTGACTTGGACTTGAGGCTTTCATTGTCTTTCCTCAATACTGTTAAGTATATTTCTCACAGTAACCTTTATAAACATTTTTTCATTCTGCACATTGGCTCATTTTTGCTGAAACTTCTATGATAAAGCCTTTAGCTTCGGTTGGTACTGTCCCTGATGTAAGCTTTTGCAGTTCTCATCGTAGTTGTCCAGGAGCTTCTGATTCCTTACTCCCATCTTACCTATCACTAAGACCTACCAGAGGAAGACTTTGGGAAAATGGTCAGAAACTTTTGGGGGTCGGAATTGGGCACGGGTGTTGATTAACTCCTAAGGATGTTTTTAAATAAAACTGCTTTTGTGAGAAAGACCTTAAACTGGAGAGATGGTTCAGTAGTTAAGAGCCACTTGCTGCTCTTCCAGAGGACCCTCCTGTCCTGTGGTGGCTCAGACTGCCTGTAATTTCAGTCCCAGCGGATCTGACACTTTCTAGCCTCTGCTGGCCCTAAGCACACGCTTGCACAGATATTTGCACAGACATACATGCAGGCAGAATGTCTATACACAAAGTAAGTTAATTAAAAAATAATAATAAACATTGTTGCTCGGTTTACAGTGGCATACTTAGATCACATTCAGCCCAGAGGCTTGAATGTAGGTCCACTACAGTGTAGAATTGTCAGTTGAGAACAGTGTTGTGTAAACAGGCTTTATCACACGTAGAATAAGCAACTTAGTTGCATTTAAGCTTCATGTTGTTACTAGAACCATGTTCTTTTGAGTAATGGCTTTTCCTCCAGTTATCTTAGTTCTCATTTGAGGGGATTATCATCAGATTCTGTTTCTTTAATCATATCATGATATCAAAACCTGAAGAGGGCATTTCTGTGTTAATTTCTGTGATTTCTGTATGAATGTCTATGGTAAGGAGTGACCAAGTTGGGACAGGTTATACAGACTTAACTGTTCCATAGTTAATATTTACTGGCTACCTATTACTTTATAAACCCGGTGTCATGGAAAAGTAAATACAAAAACCCTTTGCTTTTAAGTTTTGACAAACTAGAGAGGAAAGTGACTTGTACACAGACAGGATATGAATAAGGCAGGGGAGCTGCTTCAACACTAACGTTCTGGTTTTTTAAAAGTGCTGATAAGGAATTACAGAATATGTAACATGTATGTGCAGATTAAAAACACTATTAAGAAATTGAGACTGGGGATGTGGTTCATTTAGTAATAGAAGGGCTTGTATAGTGGGCAGGAAGCCCTGGGTTTCATCCTCAGCACAGCTTAAAGGGCATAGTAGTACAATGCCTGTAATCCTAGCACTCATCTTAGCAGATGATGGCAGAAGGGCCAGAAGTTGAAAAACATCCTTCACTATGTAGCTAATTCAAGGCTATACCCTGGACTAAAGAGACTATCTGAGAAAAAAAATTAATAAAAGCCATATATTAGCTACCACACTCCTTTAATCCCAGTACCCTAAGCAGGAAGATAAGTTTGAGGCCAGTGGGCTATACATAATAAAACCTTGACTTTGAGAATTAAACTATAAAAAGAAAATGTTTAAGACAGAACACTTTGTAAAAAGATTTGGATAGTGCTGGAGAGATGATTCAGTTGGTAAAACACATGCTGTGTAAGCATGAAGACCCACATTCAGATCCCCAGCTCCTACATAAAAAGCTGAACAGCAGCACATGCCTGCAGTCTCAACTCCAGGAGGCAGGGGTGGCAGATCCCTGACTCTGCCACTGGCCAGCACCCAGCTGAATTGGAATCCAGGTCGACAGACGCTGCCTCAAAAAAAAAGACACCTAAAGTTGATCTCTGTCCTGTGCACAAAGCACAGCTTTGTGATGAAAGTACTAGGTTATGGGACTTGTTTTATAAGGCTCAAGGTTAATGTCACTTTTGTGGAAGGCCCTGGGTAGAGAGGGAGGGAAAAAAGTGCTCAAGATTGTTAGAATAATTTTAGCATGTACTGCCTAAGTTGGTCACGTGTCTGATTGGTCCCTGTATTAATTAGCAATTACATTTTGGGTTGCTTTTGTCGTATTGTTGGTTGTTACTGTGAGGCAGGGTCTCATTGTGGCCCAGGCAGGCCTCAAACAGTACTTACTCCTGCCAAAGTGTGAGTAATTGTTAAACAGTGGTTCCTCCTGTTTACCCACAGGCAGGTAGTTCCTAAACCCCTCTTAAAATGCAAGTGCCCTTTCACTCAGGTTTTTCTTTTCCTTTTTTTCCTGTCAAAAACCATATAAAATGTACCTGTCGAGCATTAAATTTTGTGCAGATACCTTACTAAATTTTTGGCATAAACTACTTTTTGTATTTTAGGGTAGCCTTAACATTTCTCAACCCAAGGGATTACTTTTAGCACATCTCTTAATTAGTTTTAAGAGATTAAATAAAGGTTTGGTGTGTGCTTGCTTTTTTGGAAGATGGGGAGGAGATACATTGGAGTTGGTGGTCAAAAATGTAACTGTTTCATCACTCTTTCATATCAGCCCTGAAAGGAAGGCAGCTGTTTGAGTCCTTCCTATAACACTTGAAGTTTTACCAGAGGAAGTCAGATGTTGCATAGATGGCTGAGAGAGTCATCACAGGCTGCACATGCCCACTAAAGAAGCTCTGCACCAACTGTTCCGTTAGCATTTTTGTGAGACCTTACTAATTGGTTAGTTTGAAGCAGCTGAGGTTATAATTCTAAAGAGAATAGAAGCCACTCAGCCACAAGAGGGAGTAAGAGACAACTCAAAATTAGTGGACCCTGTTAACAATAAATTTATGGCTTAGCTTTTTATTTCAAGTTTTAAGAGAGCTAAAAATAATGAGATGTTCTGTAGGCCTGCGGAGTAAAATAAAAGTGCTGGGGAACTACATGGGAAAGAATCACACAAGACTAGAAGCGGGAGCTGTGTTGTGCTTGGAAGCTAGAGTGCCTGTGTGAGGGGTATTTCAGGGTTACTGAGAGATGTGATGATAGAATTTGAAGCAGAAGAGTAGGTTTTGGAGGTTTTCAACATTCGTTGAGGCCACATTAAAGTTAGTTCAGTTACATTTTCAAATTTTAGTTCATTACCGTTTGGAATTTTTTTGGTATGTATGTTCTGTTTTTATATATAAGATTAAAGTTGTAGCCACACTGACCTTAAAATCATGGTCCTCCTTCCTCTACCTCCCAAGTGTTGGCCTCTCCACACCCAGCTTTTTGTTTTTAAAACAGGGTATAACTGTTTGTAAAGCCCAGGCTGGCATCAGACTTGGAGCAGTCCTCTTCCCAAGTGCTAAGGTTGTAGGTACAAGCACCAACCCTAGCTTAGGGCTTGTTCTTCCTAATGCCATTTTGTGTGTAGTGCCTTTGTACCAGTTGCTGAAATACTTTCCTCAGGACAAAGAACATTCCTCTCAAGTCTCATATTTACAAATGTACCACTGTTTTGTACTATTTCTGTTAATATAGGAATAATACTAGCTCAGCAAGGAAATTTGAAGCACAGTATAAAACGATATGGGGAAGGAAGAGCAAAGCACACTGTTAAACTGTCTTATAGAAGCTCCCACTATTTGGAAGGATTTCTCTTTTAAAAAAGAAATTTAACTATGTGTGAGTGCACGTGTGCACACTGAAACCAGAGGGCACTTGGCAGTCTTCCTTCTGTGGGGGTCTTGAGGATTGAAATCATCACATCTCACCAGCCTTGGCCCAAGGCCTTTAGCCAATGAGCCATCTTACCTGCTCTCGTTTTTTTTTTTAATGAGTGTTTTGCCTAAATGTATGTCTGTAGCACATGCATACCTGGTGTCCTTGGAGGCCAGAAAAAAGCATTGGAGCCCCTGGGACTGGAGTTACAGCTGGTTGTAAACTGTCTTGTGGGAGCCTTGATTCTCTGGAAGAGCAGCTCATGCTGTTTACCACCGAGTCACCTCTCCAGCCCCAGTTATTTTATAATTTTAACCAGAAATCTAATAAAACTGTTCCCAAACTATTTAACCTATAGATCTTACGTAAATTTAACAAATTGAACCACCATACTTACTTCATGGTTCCAGAATTGTATTCAGAGTCACCTCTTATATATTCCACTTACTGTCCTTTTCATGGGCCAACTTTACAATCTGCTCTTCCTGGTTTTGGCACTTTTTTCTACAGATTACTTATTGATTTGGTTTGCTGTTTGGTAATTGTTTGACTTCAGGCTGTACTTGGTGCAGGAGTTGAGGTGTGATGTTACAGTGAGTCATACTGCTCTAACACTGGTGTGTTTTCAGCTTAAACAGTGAAGGACTTTTGAAAAAACCTTGTTGGTAGCAGTAGTCACAGCCCACAAGAATGTTAGGGTTTGAAGCCATTCTGGGAAACATTTTAGGTCTCATCAAAATAAACACTGTTTAAAAGTATACACTGGTTTTTGTTCTTTCAAGGGTGCTTGCTAAGTCACATGTTCTAAATGTCTGTGTCTTAAGAAAAGGTTGGGGTAGGAACCCAACCTTTTGAATTTGAATGAAATCTGAAGGTTAGTGATGAATTGGGCAACACTTAGCATATTAGAAACACTTTTCTTTGTATAAAATGGGAAAGACTTGAAATTAATGTTGTAGTGAAACAAGACTGGGATGAAGAGTCGTGTCATAATTATGTTTGTGCAACTTCTCTTCCTATCTTTATGAGTTAAAACCAAAGCCTAGTTCACCTAAGTTCAGACAAGCGTTCTTGTCTGTCTTCCTGCCTTGTACTGTCTTCGTCTTTGGTCTTTGCTGGACTGCTTTTTCATCTAGAAAGTATTTATTTGAGAAGTTTTTAAGATGCTAAGGTAGTAAAAATTGCTCCACTCAAGGTTGTTCTAAAATTCTTGTTTTACTAAAATTATGCATACATTGTAATTTAGTCAGAATTTAAATATAGGCAGCATGATGGTAGGTTTTTTGTTTTTTGTTGTTTAGCTTATAAGACTAAAAAAACATGATCCTGTTATCCTACTAGTGAGGTTGAGGCAGGAATCACTTGAGTCCGTGAGTCCAGTCCATGCCTGGACAATATCGAAATTCTAGCTTAAAAGTTAAGTGTGTAAAAAGCTAAAAGGTGTAAATTGTTTCAATAATTATACCTGTTCTGAATGAAAAACTCACCTTGCCATTTTCTGTATCTTCCAGTTTATTCTGTATTTCATTCTTTTTGGTGTATGCATAGTGTTCTATGATAAAACTATCTGGTCCCTGACTGCCAAAGAAAGGATCTTTCCTTGTTCTCCTTAAACTAAAACCTCTAGTAGAGACTTTGTAGGTGAAACTCAAGAGCTTATAAAAATTAGCTTCAGGAAGAATGTAGCATTAGTATTGAAAAGTATTTTAGCACAAAGTATTATTTCCTGCTCTTGTGGAGTGGACCATTTAAAAAAAAAAAACTGCTGTATTTTAAGATGAACAGTGTAGCACTGTTCTTTTTAGAAACAGTTCTTAACAGTGATTTGCAGGCTTTTGGTAGTCATTTTTGCTAGTATGGTCTGGTGAGGTCATGACTATTTCCACGACATATAAACAATCATTATTACTTTCTCCTGTTAAGTGTGTGTGGGGCAGGGGGAGGGGGAGTGTTTTGTCTGATTGCATGTGCATAACTGGTGTCATTGGGCAGACAAAAGCGTCAGATCCCCTGAAACTCGTTATAAGTAGTTAATGGTGTGTCATGTAGGTGCTGGGAATTGAACCTGGGTCCTGAAGAACAGCCTATAGTTATTACTGCCAAGAGGAACGATCTCTAGCCTCACTGCTATTTTGACATTGGCATTTACTGTCTGAGAAAATAACAGCTAAGTTTCCTTATTGGGAAGCAAGGAGAGGGGGTCTATACATACCAGAGTCATTGCATCCTTTATTACTATGCACTCACTACAGGTCCAAAAAAAAAAAATGATTGTAATGTCCTTGGAACTAGAAAATTAACTGTAATAATCCTTGTATTGACAGCTTTTTCTCTGAGGAAGAGTGAGAAATGCAGTTGTGTCTCTTTCCACATGAGTAGATTCCCAGGCCCTAATATATGCAGATACCTAAACTATTGTAAGTGATGGTAGTGGTTTCAAATAAGCTGTGTATGTCTCTCCTTTCCATATATCCTGAGTCCTCCCGAGGTTACTTAGGCATTAAGATAATGGCAGGCATGTCAGCCTGTGGACTTAGTGAGTTACAGAACAGCTGTGAATGTGGCCTGTAGACAGGTGTTAGGAGGTGTTTAACTCTGGAGTTCTCTAGCATGGATTTTGTAGATGGTGGTGTCACTACATCAAATTGTAGTTCAAACATCTGACAAATGTTACAGAGCTGCTGTTGATTTGAATGTCCAGAAAAGATGGGTGTGGCTTTTGTGCCTTAAACTAGCTGCTTTTGTTCATGGGATCCTCTTTATTTCAAAGAACTTTAGACAGACAAGCTGTGGTTATTCAATTTGGTGGACATACTAAAAATTAGTGAAGTCACTTCCAGGAAGATCTGCATGTACATCTGCATGCCAGAAGAGGGCATCTGATCCCATTATAGGGGGTTGTGAGTCACCATGTGGTTGCTGGGAATTGAACTTAGGACCTCTAGAAGAGCAACCAGTGCTCTTAACCACTGAGCCATCTCTCCACCCGTCCAGCTTTTTTTTTTTTTAATGAATGCAAAGGAATGTTGAGACCAAAAGTTTTGAATCCTAACCATGAATTGCAGAATCTAGTCTTCATTGTGGCATACTACCTTTGTATCTTGCTTGTGCCACCACCATCCTTTTAAATTCAGGTCCCCATTCTTACATCATAAGTGAACAAAATATAGGAGATTGCATTGTACGTCTCACATAATTTCCTCAGAGTGTTATGTGCATGTGCACTTTCAAAAACAATTCATGCTGGGCAGTGGTGGCGTACCCCTTTAGTCTCAGCACTCCAGGCAGCCAGGGCTACGCCGAGACGCCCTGTCTCAAAAAACCAAAAAGAAAAAAAGCAACTCAATACCTTTGCCTCTGTTTGCCTGTTTTGCTGCTCTTTTACATCCTTTTATCCTTTGTTCTTACTCTTCCTTTGCCTACAATTGAATCTCTATTGTGGCTTTGATGAGTAGATAGCTTTAGTCTGATCAGTTTGATAGCTACTGCCTCTTCTGCTAACCTCATCAGTACATTCTGAGTTTAGATTTGAAGACTCTGTTGGTTTCTAATCTCTTCACAAAACCAAGTTATCCTTAGAGGAGAAATCACTTTCTACCCAGCACCTGATTCCACTGGTCTGCTTAAAGGTAGTATTTTCCTCTTAGGAAATTTAGTCTTTTGGGGTGATGACAGGGTAGAAAAGGATAGCCCAGGCTGCTTCCATCAGACTGCCTCAGCCTCCCAAGTATTGTGGTTATAGGCATGCACTTCCAAGATAACTTTATATTTAGCTAATCTTACCTGGTGGAGGTGTTTTGTTATCTCTCCTACCTTCGTGGCAGTTATTTCTGATATTCTCCAGTTCCTCAGTGCCTCTCTTTGATGCACTTGTAAACAGTCTATATTCTAGACTTGGTCACACTAAATACCGTTTAGTGCTGAACTTTGTCCCTGGCTCCTAGTTGTATTGATCTATCTTGGAGGTTATCACATTACCCTTTTCAGTGAACGTATCACACTATTGAGGCAGAGAAAATAATACATGGTAATATTAGAAGTACTCAGATTCATGAGAATAGTTGTAGCTTGTACCTTACAGATACAGAGTCTAAAGAGCATCAGATTAAATCTATAGAAAACACATACCAAAGATGCATTGACGATTACTGTTGAAATACTACTAGAAGTTAACGTTAGAATCCCTGTCTCACTCATCAGTTGCTCTATATGACTTCTTTTTCCTTATGATTCTTACTTATGGACTTAGGGACTTACTGAAGAGTTCTTCCGTTGGTATTGGTTCCTTGGATTCAGCTAGGATGTTGGCAATGGCCAAAATACCCAGTGGCCTGGCTTCTCTCTCTTCAACAGGATAGTTCAACTTCAGAGGCCTTAAAAGTTTAGCTCAGAACAGGAACTGCAGTCACTTGTGCTGATTACTGCTGCTCCAAAGCCAAGTCAAATCTAGACTGGACTCCAGGATACAGGAAGTAAACTTTTACCTCACTTAGGAATGGCAGAGAAGTGATGCAGGCCAGCTTTGAAGAAAGACTACCTCAATTCTTTTGCAAACATATGAGCCAAAGTACTAGCTCCTGTAAATTTAATCTTAATGTTTTTTAATTTTATGCCTTTGGAAGGTTTAAATAGAAGTATGACATTTATACTTATCTCAATATGTTAGGGCTAGCATTTCATCAGACAAAACATTTGCTACTGTCATACTTGGTTCTCCCTAAGCCAATAAGTAGTCTTGCTATTCTGGTTCTGGTTAATGCCTTTAAGTTCATTGTTCAGGTAGATGGAAGTGATGTTTTTCTGTTTCTGCAGTTTCCAGTGAGTTTTTAGGGATACAGAGCTACAAATAAAAAGGTGGCTAATTCCTATTAACATTTATCAATACTTTGCCTAAAGAAGTTTCTGTTATGGCTATAAGTTTTTATATCACACCCTCCACCTACTAGGGATTGATTGCATGGTTTTGCTAGGCAAGTACAAGGCCACTGAGATATAGTTCCAACCCTCTGGGTGGTTTTCATTTGGGGAGGGCTGTTTTTTGTGGCAGGGTCTCCCTGTATGTAATCCAACTATGCTTGGACTCAGAATTCTTCTATGCAGATTTTAGTGTTGGGATTACAAGGGTGCCATGCTGCCTGCTGAACCCTTAGATGGTGAGGGATTGACTCACTCACTCTTGTGTGTCTTTTTGATTTGGACATACATAGAATGGATAGAGTAGCAGGGTTAGTTTGTTCACTCACCTTCCTCATCATGGATCATTTATGTGAGTCCCCTTAGTATTCAGTGTTTCCAGAGAATAAAAACCACAGTTGCTTCTCCTTGTATGAACTGGTTATCAAGGGTTCAGCCCAGATGAAAATATACTTTACTTTGATTTTCAAAGTAACCGTTACCAAAGGAGAGCCTGTTTTTTTGCTCAGTTCTGCTTCCCCCACCAAAGCAATTACATTTTTTGCTTTAAGTCACTTGTAAAGGGTTGGTTTTATTTGATATGTGACAATTCCAGTAAGTGTTAAGTTGTTAAATAGTTATAAGTAAAACTACAGATTGAAATTTTCTCATTTGTAATGATCTCTAGATAAAAAATTGCTGTGATAAAGGCCACATCTCTGGCCTTATCACTGTCTTGACTTACTTATTCATTTATATTTTCTAGGCAGTCTCAGTTTGTATGTAGTCCAGGCTGGCCTCAAGTTCTTGGCAATCCTTCTATCCCAACCCTCTGGGTTGTTAAGGTTATTAGAAAAGTTAAAATTTGTTGTGAAATTTTTATAAAATTTTACAACTTAGTCTATAGAGTTTGCTTAAGAAATATACTTACCTTTCGTTTTTAAACGTTGTCGTCTTACCATTTCTGCTTTTTTTCTTCTGAAGTCTCTCTTGGAAAAGTTCTTGATCCCCAATGCTTCGCAAGCGGAAAGCAAAGTCTTCTATTTGAAGATGAAGGGCGACTACTACCGTTACTTGGCTGAGGTTGCTGCTGGTGATGACAAGAAAGGTAAGCTGGTTATGGATGGATACCCACCCTTTGAAGTACACATTCTTTCTTTTCAGTTGCTTAGAGCACTGAGATAGTGTGTGTGGAGCTGCCTTTGCTGTCTGTATCTTCTGCCTACATCGGTATTTTACACTTGAAACTTTCTGAAAAGCCATTTTGTGTACAAGATTACCTCCTCACTGTTTGCAGAGGTGTAACCCCAGAGCAGAATGAAGAAATCACTAGACATATAACAATGATGAGATTCCAAGGTTGCTTGATAATAGTATTTTATGTGTGTTGGGGGTGGTATTTTGCCTACATGTATGTCTCCAGATGTCCAGTGCTCTTGGAGGTCAAAGAAGCACAATTGAATTCCTGGGATCGAGAGTTACAGACTATTGTGAGCTGTTTTTAAGGTGCTGGGAATTGAACCCAGGTCCACTAGAAGAGAGCCAAGAGTGCTCTTAAATCTCTGAGCCATCTTCCACCCCTCCCACTCCCAGTTGCTTTTCTCTTGACAGACAGTAGTTTAGTGGCTAGTGTGATACAGGTCAGCATTTTGTTTTTTCGTTAGTTTTAAATTAAATAATCTAATTTAAGATTGTTAGATCTTGTATATCAGGACACATGTGATTTTAAATGAAAAGTTTGGCTTCAGTGAAGCTGGAGTACAGACTTTTGAGTATATTTTAAGTATGTTTTGTTATCCAGGAATTGTGGAACAGTCACAGCAAGCATACCAAGAAGCATTTGAAATCAGCAAAAAGGAAATGCAACCAACACATCCTATCAGACTGGGTCTGGCCCTTAACTTCTCTGTGTTCTATTATGAGATTCTGAACTCCCCAGAGAAAGCCTGCTCTCTTGCAAAAACAGTATGTATTCTACCTATTACATGAAAATTTAGCCATTTTCATTACTTGAACACTGAAGTGTACTTTGATTTTGCAATTGCAGGCTTTTGATGAAGCCATTGCTGAACTTGATACATTAAGTGAAGAGTCGTACAAAGACAGCACGCTAATAATGCAGTTACTGAGAGACAACTTGACAGTGAGTATCTAACCACACTGAATGTGCTAGGAATAGAGAATATTTATGGTCTTTTGAAGTTACTAGATAGTATCCTGTCTATTGTTAAACCCACACAAAGAAAAAAACACTTTAATGAAAATACATTGCCACTATTTCTGATTTGTCATTTGTCATGTTACTCATTTGCATTTTCAAGTCTTGAGTATTTTCCTTTTCATCCCAGAGTTACGTGCTTAATCAGCACAAGTGAAACAAAATCCATGTTTCCTGGGATAGAGAAATAATCCTGAGTTACAGGCTAATTTAGTAGCAAGCCAGCATGGGCTATATATAGCAAGATTCTCTCTCAAGCAAAACAATTAAAAAAAGTAAACTTGAGGCTATTTGTGTTAAAATTGCTTTGAAATTGGTTTTCTTGTTCTTCTCTTTGTGTTTGTATGACTGTGACAAGTTTAGCCAGCACGTGCTGGGAAAGCTTAGGTATTCTGTGCAGCCATTGTGCCATTGTCATAGCAAAAGCAGCAATTCTTAATATTAAATTGAGGATTTGCGTCGGTGGTTTTTATTATTTAAATAAGATCCAAATAAAACCCATGCATTACAGCTGGTTCCTTGGAGTTTCTCTTCTTCAGATAAATAATAGAGTTTTAAGGCTTAGCTGAAAAAGTTACCAAGTATCTGCTGTATGTCAGGTAAAAGGTGGTAATGAGTGTGTAGTCTAGTTCTTCTGTGTATGTTTGAGGCCATTTGTCTTAGAGACCAGTGCCATCCTTTTACATGTTTCACTTCGGACTTTACTGTGGAACAGCTAAAACTATTTTAGTAAATGCATTAGGGCTGTCTACAAAATGAGAGACTAAGTCTTTACCACTGAGCTGTATCCCCAGCCCAAATGGAAGAAAATGCGTCAGATCATGAAACACTTGATTCAGTAACTAATTTAATACTGAAAGTATATGTGAGGCCCTGAATTTAATCCTAATACTGCTAAAAAAAAGTTTTATTTTCCTTGTCAAACATAGTAGCACACACCAGTAATTCCCAGTTAATGGGAGGCTGAAGCAGGAGAAACACGAATTCTAGGCCAGCCTGGACAATATCTAAGACTGTCAGTTTTTCAGTCTTTTTCAGAAGAGATGAGGTGGTATTTAAATTAGACCGTAGGCCTAGCTACTTTCAGGAGCTCCTGATTTAATGCTTCATCATCATTGAGGGCTAAGTACAGCAAACAGTGCTGCAGCCACCCAGGAAGAAGAGGGGCTCTGCTCTGATTCTGTCACTTGCTGTCTGCCCTGAGCCTTGTTAACAGGTTGATTTGTCTGAACCTAACCAGAAATAGAGCCATTGTGTATCAATCTACTTATATTTATACACAAAATTTTAAAGCCTTTGAAGCAGTGGTTCTCAACCTGTGGGTGTTGAACAGTCCTTTCACAGGGTCACCTAACACCATCTGCATATCAGATATTTACATTATGGTTCATAACAGTAGCAAAATTACAGTTAGGAAATAGCAACAAAATAATTTTATGGTTGGGGTCACCACAACATGAGGAACTATATTAAAGGGTCGCAGCATTAGGAAGGTTGAGAACCACTGCCTTAAAGATTAAGACAGAAAAAGAGACAGTAGAGACTGTCACTTTGTCCTTGTGTAACTGGAGCTCACAGGCTGCAAGAGGTCATTTGACTCGTTCTGTATGACTTAGGCTCTCCTTTTAGACCACACTAATGGATGATTTGAGAGAAATACTGTTTGGTTGGATTTCTTTTTCATTTTTCAGTTTATAACTCATTAAAAGTTTTAAGATCTACTTGAATAAAAAATTTTTAAGTGTTTGGCTTAAAATATCTTTACATTGATGCAGTTGGGTTAATTTAGAAGCTGTCTTTTAGCCTATTGAGACACCAACAATAATGAAAAATTAATAATGGAGTTCATAACCCTGCCACACTATGAAACACCTTTTTTTTTCCTCTTTTTTTTTTTTTTTTTTTTTTTTTTTTTGTGTGTGTGTGTGTGGAATATTTGGTTCTGACCATAACATTTGTTCAGCATTCATTTTAATCCTTAACAAATATGGGGAAAAAGGGAAAAATAATCTGAAATACCAGGAAAGCCCTGTGTGCAGTTGTTTGGCTCAGCTGGTTGATCTGCTGCTGCTTTGAGAGGTCTCTGACTTCACTGTGAGTGGTCAGTACTTCCATCTCAGTGGTCACAGCCTTTCTGGAAAATACTATAAACCATTGACTTTAGAGTTTTGGGTTTGTTTTGTTTTAATAGTTGGGAGTTTTTACATCTGTTTTTATATATTTGAGAGCAGGGCTTGTGTGCTTGTTGGGGTAAGAGGGCAGCAGCAGGAGTAGGTTCCCACTGCTGTGTGGGCTTGGCAAGCACTAAGCCGTCTTGCCGTCTTGACTAAAGACCGAGATTTCTTCTTTCTCTTCCTCTTACGTGAATAACCACTAGTTAGCTAAATCTGTTTCAGTTAAAGACAGATGTGCTGTGTATCTGCCATGCTTAAAGTCAGACTGTTTCCAGTGATAACTTTTTAAACTCTCCAACTAAAGTTATGTGGTTACATGCCAGGCATGTATACAAAAGGTTTTTGATGTTGTTTTCAATCTGAAGCATGCTGAAAAAAATCTTTCCCTCTCTTACCAGTTGTGGACATCGGATACCCAAGGAGACGAAGCAGAAGCAGGAGAAGGAGGGGAAAATTAACCGGCCTTCCAACCTTTGTCTGCCTCATTCTAAAATTTACACAGTAGACCATTTGTCATCCATGCTGTCCCACAAATAGTTTTTGTTTACGATTTATGACAGGTTTATGTTACTTCTATTTGAATTTCTATATTTCCCATGTGGTTTTTATGTTTTAATATTAGGGGAGTAGAGCCAGTTCACTTTAGGGAGTTACTTGTTTTCATCTTGAGGTGGCCAATATGGGGATGTGGAATTTTTACACGAGTTAAACATGTTTGGCATAGTACTTCTGGTACATTGTGGCTTCAGAAGGGCCACCATTAAAACTGCTTCCATGTCTAAGCAAAGAAAACTGCCTACATACTGGTTTGTTCTAGTGGGGAATAAAAGGGATCATTGGTGTCAGTCACAAGTGTAGTTACTGTGGGTACTTAAAGATTTGGAGCACTTGCGAGTCTGTGGTGCAAACAAACATCCCATGGATGCACGTTGGGATCCTGTGTCTCTGCGTGCTCGCTCACCCTTGACCACAGCTCCAGAAGTGGTCCCTAGTCAGTGACCCAATTTACTCCGATAAGGCAGAAACGGTTCACATTCCATTATTTGTAAAGTTACCTGCTGTTTGCTTTCATTATTTTTGCTACACATTTTATTTGTATTTAAATGTTTTAGGCAATCTAAGAACAAATGTAAAAGTAAAGATGCAGTAAAAATGAATTGCTTGTGTTCACTACTCCATGTGTATCAAGCACAGCGGTAAACAAAATCCCGTGTATTTAACTTTTTTTTTTTTTTTTTTTTTTTTTTTTAGTTTTTTTTGTTTTTTGCTTTTGTGATTTTTTTTTTTCTTTTTTGATACTTGCCTAACATGCATGTGCTGTAAAAAAAAAAAAAAAAAAATAGTTAACAGGGAAATAACTTGAGATGACGGCTAGCTTTGTTTTAATGTCTTATGAAATTTTCATGAACAATCCAAGCATAATTGTTAAGAACACATGTATTAAAAAGTTCATGTAAGTGGAATAAAAGTTTTATGAATGGACTTTTCCAACTACTTTTCTCTAAAGCTTTTCATGTAAATTAGTCTTTTGGTTTTGAGACTTCTCTAAAGGAAATTGTCTCCTTATTCCCTCGTGGCAGCTAATGGGCTTTTACCAATTTTGAATGCAAAATTTATCATAACAAAAACGCTAATGTAACTTCCATTCTCAACCATGTTCCATATTCTTCCCCTTCTTAGCTCCTCTCAAAATTGAAGTGGACTTTTTATTTTTCTGGCTGGGGGTGGGCAGATTGATTGGCAAAAGGTAATGTGTTCCATTTAAAATTTTGGTCTAAGGCGTTTTCTAACTTAGGAAGCCACAATGTTCTTGGCCCATCGTGACATTGGGCAGCATTAACTGTTGAGTTCTGTGCTTCCAAATTGCTGTTGGTTTTTAAGAATTTCTTGATGCTCTTAAGCCTGCCTTTGATTTCCAGTCCTGTATTTCTATTTGTCAGGTGCACAGGATCACTTCCTTTTTATTCTGTCTTGTCACCAACCATTCCGACTTGGTGGCCATGTATTTGAGAAAAGGCCGCATGATTTTTCTGGCTCCACTCAATGTCTAAGATACCCCGCTTCCTCTGCTTGCATCCCACAGCCTTTCCTCATCCTCTTTCCTACAGCCCAGCTCTCCTCAGTTGAGCTTGTGTTTATCTCCCTGGAAATCCTGCCCTGAATGGTCTGTCACCGTCTCCCTTTAAAATCCTTCTTCCTCTCCTCAAATGATGGGGCTAAGTCATACCCAAAGCTCACACCCTACCAAGTATTTCCTCAGTACTTTACAGAAAACACCAAACAAAAATGCCATTTTAAAAGAGGTGTATTTTTTTTTTCCTTTTAGAATGTAAGCTCCTCAAGAGCAGGGACAATGTTTTCTGTATGTTCTATTGTGCCTAGTACACTGTAAATGCTCAATAAATATTGATGATGGGAGGCAGTGAGTCTCGATGATGAGGGTGAGAAACAGATCCCAGTTGCTGTTCTATGACTCATTTCATTATGATCTGATTACATTCAGAAATAACAGCCCTCGTGGACAAATTATCCCAAAGACTGCATTCAAATAAGTGCGGGGTGGGGTGGGGATATTTCCAGGAGAAATAAAATCGCATGCATTTGCGGTGTCAGCATGCATCTTCATTCACAACTCGTTTACTTTGATTTTCCCTCAGCCCCCAGGCCAAGGAGAATTAAGCTCTCTATGGACAGCAGGATGTCAATCTCAAGTAAATTACAAATGATATTTGAAACCTGTCACATTTGCCTAATTGGCTATTCATATGCATTAGACATTGCTAAACTAGTTTGATTCTGAAATTGTGATACTTACCTGCTATTAGCTAATGATGTTTTATATGAATAATGCCCAGTAGATGAAGATTTGCAACCTCAAATTTTCCACCCCTTGGAATTTGAATAATAAATTTGTTTTTAACTTATTTCCCTAATTGTCCCAAATCAAGGCTTCATGTCTGTTTTGTTAATATAACACAAAGCCAGGAAATCGTTGAATCCAGTAGTAATGTTTTGTGTGTGTGTGATAATGGAGTTACACCTTTAAAAAGGACCAGTACTGTTCGAAAAGGAGCAGTAGCTGTGTGCTGAAGCAAAAGGAATTTTGACCTCTGGCCTTTGCAGTTGGCAGCTGTTAACTTCCTCATGCCTCCAAGAAGGGGAGGTTTGGGGTAAGAGCATTGAGGGAAAATAGTTACCAGTTCCACCATGATTCAAAGCATACTTAGGAATTGGCCAACATAATTTTAAAGCTTGCCATCTTAGACCCTCAACTTGACAGTGAAATTCAGTGATTGGAAACCCAAGTCTTACAGGCTCTGAACACTGATGCTGATTCTTTGGCAGGAACATGCCATGAGTATTCTTAGGAGCATGCTGTGTGACTTCTGCAAGTGTTGTAGTGCTGCCAGGAGGCATACACACTGGTTTGGACAAGTAATTGGTTTTGAGCAGGCTTCAGGAAAATAGCAGTTGCAAATTGGTCTGGAGACCATAACTGTACATGGGTCCAGAACCCAACAGGTGGCTACTCTGATCATTTGCAGTTGAAGGTAAGCCATAGGTCCTGTGTCACTAACTACCTGATCTTGTAAGAGGATCTCCACTCTACTGGAGAAGCAAATGTGTCTGGTTACAGAAATGAGTGTATTCACAACTAACCCAGGGTGATGCCAGAGTCAAATATAGTTTAATCTGGCTTCTGGAAACCCAAGCGGTTGGTTAATACTAGTGGAGTGAATGGGATCCAGATAAGAGGAATTTGTATTGTCTAGATGGTCCAGTTAATAAAAGTGCTTACCACCAAGCCTGGTGATTGTGCCCTGGAATATACATGGTGGCTGGCATACATGCCTAAGTAGTAATGTTTGGGGGTAGGAGCTGTGCTGGTGGGCTTCCAAATGCAAAACCAGGGATGATACAAGAGTTAAGATTAATGCAGGGCCAAGCATCACAGTTTACAGAAAGGAGTAAACAAAAGCTTGCTTGAGTGCTAAAAAGTAACATTGAAAGAGAAAATAGAAATAGTTACCCAGTTGGTATGAATGACAGGAAAATGAACACGCAAGAGTCAACAGAGACTGAAAAACTGCCAACCTGCTTCTTATACCTTAAAGTCCTGACCTAGTTAATTCCAGAATAGCAGGAGACAAGACTGAGATTGGGCAGAGGGAGGTCTGAGCTGGATTCATGAGACACAACCTCTGGAGTGGAAAAGTGCCCATCTTCAAGATCAGCGGTTCTCAACCTGTGGGTTGCAACCATGGGAAAACATGTATTTCCGATGTTTTTAGGAACTGAGGCACTGCTCAGCAAAATTACAGTTATGAATGAAGTAGCAACAAAAACAATTTTATGGTCAGGGGTCACCACAATCTGAGGAACTATATCGAGGGGTCACAGCAGTGGAAAGATTGAGGACCATTGTTCAAGATGAAACAAGTCTTCTAAGGACTTGTGTATAATGAGTCTTACTCCTATGGTTCCTGAAGAATTACACATTAGGAGACCACTTGATTGAATCTGGCCCATCTTAAAGTTCTTCCTTTTTGACCTTTTTGAGGAAATGTCCGTTCCAAATCACGTGTCTCCTATCACCATGTGGTGGAATCTTAACGATTTTTAACATTTCTTTTTTTCCTCACAGTTTTTCTGAGATTCTTCAGAACATCCTGTGCTTAATGGAATTTTTTTTTTTTTAAAGTCAGACTTGAGAGAGTGGAGAGTATATCATCTTAACATGCATATCAGATCAACGTGTGGTAGGATTTTGTTGGTTTATTTTCCCCCAGATCTACAAGAGCTGTATGGAAATGTCAGTCTTTAAGAGTCTTGGCTAGAAAGTTGAAGAGTTCATAAAATTGGAAATAAAATTAGAAAAAAAAAAATTGGAAGAGCTGAAAATCGGTAGACGTGTCTCCCCACCACTGCTGCCTGCCCAGTAGCAAAGAGGATGGTGCCACTGGGACCACCTTACAAAGTATAGATACAGTCCTGTGAGCACTGGCTCAGGCTGGTGGAAACTGAAGACAAGATGGCTGGCTGGCTAGCCGTGCCACTGGTGGAATGGTTATTAAGTTTGGTAGACTCCAGGTATGAATTGGTGAAGTATGTGTGCATGCTGAGTAACTTGTAATCAAGACCACCTCTTAAAAGGACTTGGTTTAAGATGGCTGCTTGAGTGGGGTCTCCCACAGCAGGGTCTGAGATAACACAGCAGAGTCAATGGAAACGGATCCCAAAAGACTCAGCAAGAATGGTGGACCAGTTGGTGAAAGTAACTAATAAAGCTTAAGCATCTGCCAGGGGGCTGGGGAAATGGTTCAGTGTGTGTGAGGTGTTCGCCCCATAAGCACAGGGACCTGAGTTCAGCTCCCCAGCACTCGTGTGAAAACGTAGTGCTAGAACTGGAGAGACTGACAGGATCCTTGAGGCCCACTAGCCTTCCGTGAGACACCTTGTCTCCCACCCAAGTCCTAGCCAGGCCCAACCTAGCTTAGCTCCAGAGCTCAAGAGAGAGATACACCCAGGGTGGTGCAGATGAAGAGAGACCTCACAGAAGATATGGAGGTGCAGAGGAAGACTGGACATCGACCTCTGGCTACACATGCACACGCATGCATCCTTGGCACGTTCAGGAACGAAAACAAGGCATTTAACTTCTGTATTGATATGACAAAGACCTAGCTCAAACTTGAATTCTCCACTTCTCTCCCTGTGTCTTCTTGTAGTCTACTTACTGGCTGTCTGTAATCTATTTTGTATGTATCTGATCTGTCAGTTTCTTTTGCCTTTAAGTTTTGCATGTGTGTGTGTTCCTAACAAATGGCTTTGTTCTGTTGAACAGCACAAAAACAAAACAAACAAACATGGTATGGGAAAAGGACGATTTTTTTTTTTTTAAATAGAAATCTTTTAGCAGTTTTACAAGGGAAGAAATTACTGGCCCCAGTGGACTCGATAGCATTCAAAACCACAAACAGATCTTGTCAACCTATGATCTGCTTGTTGCTTCCAACATTTCTGTTGGGTATTGCCGTATACAGTTGCTGCCAGCCTGCTGTCTGCTCCCAGCAAGTGATCCCTACATACACGTTATTCTGGGCAAAGGCCATGGAGGGGCACACGGTTTATGATTGAATCATATCTTGAGCTTTGGTAAAAGTTGAAATGCGTAGGAAATCTAAGGCACAGTAAGGTTGGTTACCTTGTTTTTTTAAAGGCTAAGCTGAGCACACAGTAGGATTATAAGTGAAATACACAGCCTTAACTGATCTCAAGGGATATTACTAACATGGTGGCAAAGTTCAGTCTCCTTGAGGTCAAGAGATATTTTCAGAAAAATGTATCACTATACATTGTCTCCCATCCAAGCACTAACCAGGCTGGACCCTACTGATCTCCAGAAATCAGGAACTCGCAGGGTGGTGTGGCTGAAAAGGGAGAGCTCTTGGCTCATAAAGTAAGATGGAGGTAACAGAAGAAGACACATCAATTGCACCCACACACATACACATACCTGCCACACAGGAGAAACTGCCCAGCTCTCTAATTCCACTCAGGTGAGTCTTGTCCTCCCTCACAGCAGGCAGGGAGGGGGTGACGGCAGCAGCCAGGGGGCGGCTGGTGAGGGGAAGCAGATCTGCTCAGAATCTAGAGATGGAGCTGCCCACAGTCTTGCAGCTGCTGGATCACATAGGAGAGAAGAGACCTTTAGCCCCAAGTGAGGCTGGGGCTAGACTGCGGCTTGCATGATTTCATGGAGTCCGTGACTTTGGCCCGACTTTAATTAAACAATCTCGGCTCACAGAAACCATCTTGGCTGAGCAGAAAGAGAACTTCAACTACAGGATTGCTTATGGTTAAGATGGAAGAAGGCAGAGAAAACAAACTGAAAAACAAAGATCTGGAAATACTGTTTTCCCGGCACTGGCAGCCTCCAGTAGGGATATCACACAGTGTACTCATTTAGTGAACCCCACTTGACTAAGAAAACACAGCCCTGTTCCCTGCTCGATTTTCTGTTTTCTTTCAGAGGACTTCAAAGCAAAACACTAACCACAAAGTAGCTTACGTTTCCTCAGAAGGAAAATATTTTGTACCTGATGACAGCAAACAGTAACTTTGCTTTTTCCAAAGCATTAATTCCTATTCACACTAAAACACTGTGTGTGCGCACACGCATTCATGCGTTTGCATGTGTGTGTGTAAGCAAGCATGTTGAGGTCAGAGACAACTTTTGGGAGTTAGTTCGTCTGTCATGGACTCCCAGGATCGAATTCAAGTTGCCAGGCCTGTGGTAGACATTTTCCCCGAGAAACAATCTCAGAGGCTTCTCTTAGGAGACCAGGGAGAGTAACCTCAGGTGAGGAAGCAGGAGAGGGGACGGATGAAAGGACATGTGGCACAGCAAAGAGGAATATAATGGAGTGGGGAGGGCTACAGGGGGAGAAGGTGATTATGCAGAGATGAGGGAAAGAAATAACGAGACACACTGTTCAAAATGCCTTAGTGGTGTCTAACGCATGCTGGTTGGATTTGGAATTCCTAATAACAGTGAAAACGACATGAAGTCGAGAGATGAGATGGAGGCACAGGGGAGAGCTGGGAGGAGTAGAGGTGGGTGGATACGACCGGATACATTGTATGATTGTACGAAAAGTTCACAATACATAAAACAATGAGGTGACACAAATCTAATTCTAGCACTCAGGAGTCAGAGGCAGGAAAATTGCCACAAGTTCAAGGCCTACTTCGGCTATATAGTAAGAACCTGTCTTAAAAGAAAAATAGGGCTGGCAAGATGGCTCAGCTACAGATAGAGGTGCTTTCTGAAGAATCTGACAACCCAAGTCTGTCCCAGGACTAACATGGCGGGAGGAGAAAGCCAAGACCTGCCAGCTGTCCTCGAGCCTCCACCTGGGCTAGAGTGGTGGGATCATAAGCACGTGCTACCACCCCCATTTCTGCAGCCAGGGAGCAAGCCCAGGCCCGTGAGTGTGCGAGACAAGCCCTCTGCAACCTGAGCTACATCTCCATGAACTATCTCTCTGAAGAACTTATTGCATGATATTAAAGTGTGCTGTGCACCGTTAGAGAAAACACCATGCCTTGGTCTCCTCCCACCGGCTGACACCTGGAGCATGCACAGGTGACAATTTCTTGCTTCTAAGCTCTACTTCAGTTGTTGAGAGGATCCCAATAACAGCTTAGAAAACAGACAGGCTCCTAAACTAATTTGTAAGAGCTGGGGCTAAGGGTGGATCTGGGGGCGAAGGCCAGGTAGGTGATGCCTTTGCTGTTGCTTTCGGCCTCTGTTGTTCACAAGGCATCCAGCTTAAATAAAATGATTGATTTACCAAAAAAGTTTTTTGTCATCATTCTAAAACCTCAGAATCCAATGTCTTTCACTTCATGGCTCTTAACCTGGAAGGAAACAACCCACTGTGGATTTATCCACAGTGTCCAGAGGACTGCAGTTAGATCTTTTTAATAAAAATGGAATGGGAAACAGTGAAGAACGCCCCCCACCCACACACACACACATACACACACACACACACACACACACACTTGACATAGCTGCATCAAGAGACGATGTGGCACCTGCCACCCGAATCCCATGAGTCAAACACCTAAAACATGTCCATGACAGGCTTTAAAAGTCCAGGTTCACAGAATACCTGCACTGTCTGATGGTTGCAGATCAGAGTTATAGTGGGCCAGGGAGGAGAATGGAGATGGCATGGCTGGACAAACCAGAGGCTTGTGTGTGGGATCGGAAGGTGACGGGCATGAAGAGATGCGTAGGGTCCGATCTAAGGAGATACAGAGGGCACTAGATGTTCCAAAAGGGATGTGGCTGGCATCCACTCTGCTCTGGAGAAGAAAGGGCTCAGTGTCCAGAGAGGAAGGCGGCAGAATGCATCTCTAGCACATCCAGCCGCGGTCCCTCCCCACCCAAAGTCTTAGCTGATGAGTACAAGACGGTAATGATGCCGCTTCTCCCAGATCAGCGTGTAACAAGAACCACATTCCCACCCTTCAAGGCGCAGAGAAACCATTAGGGAGCCCACATACTGGGGCTTCTGGCAGCAGAGGGCGGACTCTGCTCCCTGGGGGTTCTCCATAGCTCTCATATAGAAATTAGTCTTGATGTTTGATGTGACAAACGGGAACTGGCTCAATGGAAAGGATCTGATGCGACAGATGGCATCATTGCCACTTCTACACCATTCTCTCATCAACAGAAGGTTCCAGAAAGTCACCACCCAGGAGGAGGGGGCTCCCTGTTCCATGAACTTGCGGTCAGCGTGCTCTGAAGAAATGTCAGGGAAAGCGACTGTCTCTTGCAGACTCCACTGTGAAGGTGCTCACATGTTGCTGCTTGTTCTTCTGTCATTTTGCCTTCACGGGCTTGCTTAGAGGTTCTCTCGACTTACTGGTAGAACCTATCTCCCTACAGCTTCTTCTGAAGCACCCAGTAGGTCAGGTCTCTCCTTGTTTGTTGTTCGTCCTGGCAGGCTGGACATCCAAAGTGGTTCCCTGCGTTGACTTGTTTGAAAGAAATGCTCAGAGCCTGATTCATCCACAGCTGAGGATCCATTTTACCTTTTACCCATGGAATTCCGCTCAGTGACAGCACCTCAGGTCAGCCATCGTTCCCCGTTTTCCTTTCTTCTTGGTTACATGCTGACTCTTAATTTCCTCACAATCTCTCTGGATCCCTATAGGAAATTTATTATTATAGTTCCCTTATATTCTATTGCTTAGGATGGGATAGTTACAGGTAGGAGATCATTTAAAAGAGGCAACTGATGGCTTAGGTAAATTTCAGCATGTCTTGGAATTCTATGTGTCCATACTCTTGCCTCCAGCCCATCCAAAGAGAGTAGTCCTCCTCTGCTGAGAACACAGTGTCCTTTTCTTTCCCCAGCCTCTTGGCACCACTAAGATGAGCAAGAGCAGCAGACTCAGAGGCAACAATAGCGTCCAGGACCAGGAAGTTGTTTGTCCTCAGGGGATGCTCTACTGGTAGTTCAGAGAAGGATGGTAGGTACATCAGTGATAGATGGATGTCAGGGACTGCCAAAGCCAATGCCCTTCAGATGCAAATGAGGCTACTGAGAACCCTGAGGAGAGGTGATGCTCTCAAGGTCATGAGGTCAGTAAAGGGAGAGGAAGGAAATGTCTGAAAGCAAGATCATAGAAGCCAGGGTGTTGGGTATACTTTTAGGCACTGGTTGCCTTGAGTATGAAAATATCCCTTGTAAAAGGTAGTGTCTGCTAGACCACCCCTTAGATGGACTGAGATATTTGTATTTGTTGGTGATAGTTGTTGACCTCTAAGGATAGATTTCTATCCTGAACTCTGCAATAGCTACTTGTCACATATGACTGTTAATTTGCTCTGTGGTTAGTTCAAACAGATATACTGGACTTGAAGATTGTATGAAAAACAGTTCTAAGATATCTCATTGATTATGTTTCTATACTGGCTACATGTAAAAACGTTAATAGCTTGGCCATGTAGAGCTAAGTAACATTTTTTAAAATTTACTTTTTAAGTATCTACTTAACATTTGATAAATAAATATAGCTCAAATTTCATTGCTACTATAGATGATTTAAAAGATAAAAATTGGTGGGAGGAGGGGGACTGGAGAGATGGCTCGGCAGTTAAGAGTACTGACTGCTCTTCCAGAGAATCCAGGTTCAATTAATTCCCAGTAACCACATGGAAGCCCACAACTATCTGTAACTCTAGTTCCAGGGGGACTGACACCCTCACACACACATGTATGCAGCCAAAGCACCAATGCACATAAAATAAAGTAAAAAATTTTAAAGATAAAAATCAAAACTCTCAAAAAAATGTAAATTGAGCATGTGCTGGAGATATGATTTAACTCATTAATTTATAAGGAAATCAGTAAGGCTGGTCAGCAAAAGGAACCGAGATGCTTGTAAGCAAGTTAACAACAAAGAGTTATATGGTCCAGTGCTGCTCTTTGGGGTTCTGTCCATGTAATAGAAAAAAAAAATCTACATTTTTACCGGACAAAATATAAAGTTTGTAATTTCCCTGTCTGGGACTTTTAACTTAATAGGAAACAGCGAGACAAGCTAAGCACCTCCTGCTGGACCAGTGCCATCCAATAGAAACACAAGACAAGCCTCATGCATACTTTTAAATGTTTTAGCTGCCACAGTTTTTAAAAGTGGTGAAATTAGTTTTAATAACATATTTTATATAACCTGTACTCATCAGACTTCTCCAAAGGAAGAGAACCAGTAGCATGAATACACACTACAGGGACACATTGGATCGGCTTACGTGACATGGGCTGGGTAGTCCAGCAATGGCTGTCTTCACACTGGCGAGGTTATTACTAGCCTAATAAATTATTAGGCAGGGTGCCACAAAGGTGTCAGTCTGGCATGGGAGGCCTGGAGGGTGTTTGGAGCACTGCTGGTCTTAAATTTCTGTTAGAAGGCCAAACAAGCTTCATTCTGATGGCAGCACACAACACCACAGCGGCCATGGGGCAGACACTCGTGGGCAAGCAGCACTGTTTCCCCTTGGGCCTTCCTCACATCTGGGTCAACACAGGAAGGTGCTCGCTCTCTGTTCAGGAGGGGCTTAGCCCCTCAGTTAGTCCTTCTGTGCATGCCCTCACAGACCCACCCAGATCAATCTCTTTGTTGATTCCAGATCCAATCAAGCTGAAGAACTCAGATTAACCATCATATCAATGTAATACAAATATGATTTAAACATATACGCAATGTTAGAAACATTAGAATTTTGCCATAGTGAAGCTGTAAAAGGCAGCACTTACAGCATGGTTCTGAGCATGTGCCAGGAGTTCAGAGACCACACAGCTAGTGTCTGTGGTCCTGGATGCTGATTCTGGACAGGCCTTCAACAGCCTGGAACCCACTGGAAAGCTGAGGTATCTCCCCTGAGTACCTATTTCCATTCTCTTTGATTATCTGTTCCTGATGGAGCTTTCCATAGACTAAGTGGGAAGGGAATCTCACTGAGTGGATCCAAATGTGAACCAGGGAAGCAGAGCATCTGGGCCCCAACCCTTGCAAAGTACTTGACATAGTTAAATAAGATTCTGCACAGTGGCTGGCCACACGAGGCTTGCTGAGCATCCTTTCCTTTGCTCTCTGCACACCATCCCATGTCCCACATCACTGCAGACAGACCTGGGGGAAGAGAGGCGCTCAGTGAGTCATCACAAGGCACGACCGTCACTCTCCCTGAGGGGTAGAACAATGAGAAATCCTGTTCAGAAACTTCCCACATTTTCAGCACTTACTCATCTAGAATTCTCTGCAGCCTGTGATGGGCTCAGACTGCTTCCTCCTTCCCCTGACTCCAGAAAGGTCAAGAAGGACATCAGCTTCCAGACCCCCTCAGATAGACTGAGTCCCCTAAGATCCAAGCAGCAGCTAAAGAAACAACTAGGCTGATCCTCGCACAGGTGGCCTGGGGCGCCCCCTGAATCTGGCCCAACCTCACAGGAACAAGTACTCCTCTGAGTCTTGGAACTATTCACTAAGTAAAGAAGAAAGGTCGGGAGTGTTGATTCCACTGGTTGAGAATAAGACCACTACCATAATTTTTGAGCCAAATTTGAATCAAGCTTTAATTAAATACTGGCTAAGATAATGGACATTGGCCAGAACCATCCTGGAGTTCCCAAAAAAATGGCCAAGAGCCACATTTGGCAGAAGCTTATAAAGGCAAAACCCTTAAGGCTACACTCTTCCCACTTTTATCCAATCAGGGGCAAGCATACATCCCGATGTATTTCCCGCCCATGAATGTCCTTCCTACCTGTGTTCACGCACATCCTGTACAGTAGGGTCAACCCAGCTTCTTTACAGAAGTGAAAACATGCGGCTTGTTATCTTACATAGACAACAGGCCCCAGCATTTCAGGAAGTATCTGTTCTTGAGTAAGTGAGCTTACAGGTAGGAGGCATCTTTGTTTTATGATCTCTTAGACACAGTAATTAAAACTTAAAACATAACTTTAGCTCTCATGGGAGGGCTGAGAGAAACCCTTCAGAGAAAAAGCACATACAGAACGAGACCTCAGAACTTTTCAAGTGGTCCTAGCTGATGTTCGAACCTTGCTGTGGTACTTACTGTGTACCGCGCCTGTCACTCTGTGTGGCTAGGCCCATGCCTTCACTTTTTGGAGACAGAAGTTTGGATACCTCTGAATCAGCGTTCTCAAGAGGGTGGGGCTAGGAGTTCAGATTGTCAAAGAGCTCTTAAATCATGAAAGGCAATATCAAAAATCAATGCAGGTCTGAAGGAAAACACCTGAAAGGACCAGGGCGACTCCATTTTGTCCCAGGCTCCATTCTGTCTGCTCATGGTGGGTGGGCCCTGACCTCGGCTCTTCAGAAATCCGGGTAATACTTGGAAATTCCCGAAGCCAGCTGCAGGCCAATCAGAACAGTTCTAGACCAAACAAGGACTGAATTCTGGGAATAGTCATCCATGTACCTCACATCCCTGCTAGATCTAATGAGTCAATCCAGTAGGGACCTGTGTGCAGGTCCTGACCAATCAGATTGAATATCCCCGCACAGCTGCCTGTCTCGCTTTAAAAGGCCCACACACCTGCTTTCCGTCACCGCAGTCTTGCGGTGGTGACCCCAGCATGCTGGTCTGCCATACATATCTCTCAGTGTCTACTACTTGAGTGATTTCGGACCTAACAGCCTACTGAAATTGGAAGGATGACTGAGGAATGGCAGGGGAAAGAACGTATAGACTTAGTTTAAAAGGTCCTTGAAAGACCCATGTGATAACCTCCTGACCTGCCTTCTGAGTCTCAGCCTTCAGTGTCTGCTGTGATTCAGGCACCCAGTCAGACGGTGGAGGGAGGGAGGCAGGCAGCTAGGAGCAAGCCCTGCCGCTGAAAGTCCTCAGTTCCACTTTGAGCAGCTCTGTCAGTGTTGTCTTCTCGGGATGAGCTCTGTATTCCCATTGATCCACCTGGCTGCCTATTTTCACTATCCGCAGAAAGATGTCTGAACTGGTAGCTGGTGGGGCTTCTCTAGCTGCCTCTCTCCTGACAACCGAGGGTCACAGGGACCCACAGGAAAAGGGACTTGCAGGTAAAGTCACTGGGTCTCTCTCTTGACTTTGAATCAGGTGCTCCCTATTTCACAGATGCATGCTTGCATTTGACTGCACTGTAACGAAGCAGGTTGTTAGGGTACCAAAGTTGTTCCGAGAATCCTTGAAGGCATTTAGTCCCACTGCTGAGAGCTCTCATGTTGCACAAGGGAATAACCAGCAAATCCAGGGCAAGGTCTTAGAGGACACTCTCTAGGAACTAGGGCAGCACTGCCAGCTCAGGGTTCCATGCCAGGAGCCGTCTCCCTGACTGTTCCAAGAGACATGTAGTGCTCACAGAACCAAACCACGCTCTGTGCTGCACAGACGCCCCAGTTCCCAGGTCCTTCCCCGACTCCCCAGTCTCACCGGAGTTCACCCCCAAAGCACCTTCCAGTGCCCCACCCATCAATCACTTCCAGAAGCAAGTCACCAGTCATTAACACGGCGGGGAGTGTTCTCCAAATAGAGTCCTCTGTTCAGCGTGCTCTCTATTAAATGGCATTTCTGATGAGGAATTTAAGTGGAACCTCAAATTCTAAGAGTTCACATTTTTAAACATCCCTTCCCTCATAAGACTTAAAATACTAGAAGCCTCTAACACACCTTAGACAGGTGTTCTGCATCCATCCCAGTAATTAACAAATCATTTCGGCATCTTGGAAAATCCAGAAAGCTGTAAGTTTATTGAAGAAAACCATTTGTCCCTTCCTCCACTCTGACCTCTAGGGCAACTGTTGTGTAACAGTTCCCTCCCATATTGAAGCATTCCATCCTGTAGGAAACTCCTTAAGCAGGAAGATAAACAACCCAAAATAGCTTCAGGAAGTCCCAGAAACTGACCAGATTCACTAGCCCCCTCCCTGTCAGAGTAAGCAGTAAAAGCTGAGGGTCCAGCTCAGATGGAAGGAAGCTCAGCTTCAAAGAAGAGTCTTGAGACCAGACCACCTGCCCGAGAGACGCAGAAACCAGCCAAGCTACCTAGAAGAGGTTTAGACCAACCGAGTCACTTGGCAAGGACACTCCAACCTGCTGAGCTGCCTGCAGGCTGTGCAGTGTGCTCCAGGTTCCCAGCTTTGTGAGCTGTCACCCATGCTGGGGTGGGCTTTGATGATGCAGCTGTCTTTGAGTCGTTCCTGCTCCTGTAAGTAACCCCTCACCCACACTTCTGTAGTAAACCCAATACAATACTCTGATACACCACGTTGGTCTTTGGTGGTATCCTTGTTGACTGTTTCAGCTCTGAAGTGAGGAAGGTGTTCCCATGGAAGTATTCCAAGCTTCTGAGGCGAGACAGATCTCCAGTTATAGCTGTGAAGGGGGAAGTTTCCCTCGAATAATTGTTACAGCTCTGGGAGGAAAGGTATCGTGGCAGCCAGGAGCCAAGGAATACCACAAAGTCACACCAACGAATCGCACAGAAGAGATTTATTGGGGAAAGACACAGAAGGGAGACTACTTCTGCTCAGGGGAAAAATAGCAGGAGATTAACCGGGGCAGGCCTTATATAGGGTTTTTTTGGGGGGAGGAGTTTTCCAGGACAAAATTTTCCGTGGTGGGGATTTGGGGAATTTCAAGCCCTGAGCTTGGGCAAACTCAAGGATTGGTGGGATTTTGAGCTCAGGGATTGGTGGGTTTCTGGTTTGGTGATTGGTAGGTTTCTTGGCTTAGTGATTCATGGGTTTTTTAAAAAAACCTGGAAGTGAGCTGGAGCTTTTCACTCTACAATCCATACTTTGGTCTGTGTTGAGCTCCCTATCTGGGGTGAGTAGACCTGCATGCTGTGTCTCCTCAGGAAAAGTTTTGATAAAGGCAGAACCTTGCTTAAACCTCCCATATGGGAAAGCATCCCTGAGTTAGCATGATGTGCTGTTGTTGTTACTATTTTACGACTACTGTTATTATTTGGAGGCTGAAGCTGCTCTCACAGCACATACGTGCTAATACTGGGTTGAACTATACCCAACCCCCCAATTATAATATATACTTTTCTTTTTAGTTTTTAAAAAATCACGCTTGCTTACTTTGTTAGAAGGGCATGGGCTGCCTGTTGGGGGGTGTCAGAGGGCAGCTTTTAAGGGTCCCAGGATCCCATTGTGAGGCTAGGCAGAAGGTATCTTTGCCAGCGGAGCCATCTTGCTGGCTCAATACATATATTTTGATGTTTTGTAAAATCTACTGATTTATGGGCTAGAGAGATGGCTCAGCAGTTAAGAGCACTGGCTGCTCTTCCAGAGGACCCAGGTTCAATTCCCAAAATGCACATGGCAGCTCATAACTGTCTGTAATTTCAGTTTCAGGGGATCTGACACCCTCACATCGATGCATGAAAAATAAAACTAAATTTTAAAAAAATCCACTTACCCTATTTTTTTAATTGAGGTGAAATTCACACAAATTTGCATAATAGAAAATTAGCCATTTTAAGGTGAAGGCATTTAATGTGCTTGAAATTTATGCACACACCACCTCCAAAAGCTCCAAAGCACATTTCATCATGCTCAAAGGAAACCTTCTGGAGAGCTCCCTATGACCCTTCACCAGCCTGGGTAACCACCAGCCTTCATTCTCAATAGATTTATCTATCAGTAAATAGCATTGCTTTATTTTTCATTTGTTTTTTTTTTTTTGTTGTTGTTGTTGTTTGTTGTTCAGGTGGCTGGAGAGATTGTGGTGCACACAGACAGATACATGCAGGCAAACATATACATAAAAGAGTAAGAAATAAATCTTAAAAAAAGAGAGAGCATCATGTCAACAAACATCATAAGAATTACCATCATGAGGATTTTAAGCATATAGGTCAGTGTGTTTTCACACAGTTGTGAAACAGGATTCCAGAAGATCTTCACTTGATATCCACTACAACACGTGTGTCTCTTTTTCCACAACCCCATGACCGTCGTTTGACTCTCCAGGCCTATGAATTTTACTACTTTAGATTCCTCACGTTAGGAGACCAGATAGTCTGTTTTTTCCTGGTCTGTAAATACAATCCTACAGTGTGAGGCATTTTCCAGGCCCATCCATACAACATGTATCAACACTTCATTATTTTTTACTACCAAATAATATTCTATTGTATGGATATACCACAATTTCTCTATTTAACCACGGGTTTGCATTCGGGTTCCTTCTACTTTTTGACTATTATGAACAGTGTTGCAGATTTGCAGCTAAGCTTTTGTGTAGGTGTGTTTTCATTTCTCTATCTAAATGTAGTGTTAAATAATGTCAGCCCCATGGTTAGCTTCTTGATAAGCATGATGATTTGGGCTGTTGTTTGGGTTTTTGAGAAAGAGTCTTCCTATGTATGTTCTCCAGGTTGCCTTCCAACTCAAGATTCTCTTACCTCAGTCCCCTAACAGTTAGGGCCTAACTTCTGGGATCATGGGCCACCCTGCCAGGCTATGGTTAGCCTGATAAGGCCTCTGGTGATGTCTTTAGTCACCATAAATTTAGCAGACCATAGGCCATCTAACTAAGAGGTCAGTCCCACAGCTCAGGAACAAGGGAGCAGACAGTCTTTTCCTTACAGTTCTTGGGGAGAGGTGGAACCCACCCTGGCGAGGGACTCAAAAATGTGTCAACATGTGTCCTTCAGTGCCTGGTATAAGGGGAAGGCAGCACTGACTTTCAAGGGTCAGGGGTCAGGGGTACTAAATTGCCTTTGAAGTGCATTTTCAAAGACAGCCCTGAGTCAAGGAGAAATGCCTCTGCTCAGTGCAATTACCCAGGTGCCCTGAGATGGCATGCTATTTCTCCAGAAGTGATCTGATTGTCTGGAGAAATCTGGATGACATCAGGACCAGAGTAGATGCAGTGTGTCATGGGCTTCCTGCTCACCGACCCAGGTGCAGAGAACCCTGACATTTATCCCTCATCACAATGGTGCTTAGTCATCTCAGTTGCTATAACCAAATATCATAGATGGTGTGGCTTAAAGAACAAACAGTTCTCAAGGAGCAGAGCTGACAGATCCTGAGCATCGTGAGTTTTCTGGCTTGTAATGGCTAGCCTCCCAATGTCCTCACACAGCGTTGGGAGAGTTTCAGTTTTGATTTTTTTTCCTTATAAGGACATCAATCCTATCACGGGGCCCCACCCTCATGACTTCATCTAGTCCTAATGACAAATGTTCCTCTCTGAGTGTCATGGCGTCAGATGTCAAGGCTTCAAAGTATGGATGGGCATGGGGCACAGATGCTAGTGCATGAAAACACTGGCAGTTGAGGTTTCTGTTACAGAGCTAGAGAGCAGGCCTGGAGGGGAGGTGTGCTTGCCCACGCCATGCCACTGAAAACTGACCAAGCACCCGGTGCTTGTGTTAACCAGAGGATGATCTCTTTTAACCACTACTGGCAAGGATTAGGAAGGTAGGGTTCATGGCAGGGACAGAAAGTGGTTTCCTATCCCCAACCCAGAGAAACAGGGAACTGAGAGCCAAAAGTGATCTTGAAGGTCACCCAAGTCTAGACCAAAGAAAGCTGAGGTCCAGAGTTGCTACTTGCCAGGGCAGAGCTGGGAAGAAAAGCCCTAATCCCTGACCCGTGCTTAGGGACACTTGCCCCACCCCAGGCCAGCCTGGCTCTAGCCCTGATGAGTCTCCCTCTGCTCTGCCCGGTTTCCGTGATTCATGTTCTTGCTGCCAGCAGTCTGTGTCACTGCCCACAACCAGCTCACACCCTCGCTCTTCCCACTTGGAGACACCAAAATGACAAGCCAGATGATTTTAAAGGACTGTTTTCTAACCTCATTTTAATATTAGGAACAAATCTGCTTAGCTCTTAAAATGGGTAAATTTAGACCAAGCTGAGTGTCCACAGCACCCGTGATTGCTCTGGGACCACTTCAGGCCACTGCATAAGCCAGGAAGGTTCTGGGGGTGGGGCAGGAGGTTGTCCCCTGCCTGGTCCCTGCTGCCCTCCCAGTATGGAGTCAGATATTGACTGGTGAGAATCCAGAACAAAACTAATCCTTGAGAACTTACTTTTCCTTCCTGAGCCCCAGATTTCTTGCTTGTAAATTAGGAATGGTGGTATTTATCTGTGGTGAAGACTAATTAAAGAAAATGAAGTGAAGCTTGTGGACAGGCAACCTGGCCCGTGTTCTCCAGACACTGTTGATGTGTCGGTTAGCAGTTCATTTCCAGAGAACTACTGACCACCAGCAAAGTTAAACCATACAAGGAACAAGGGCCTTGACCTTGGCGATGAAAACGCTTTAACACAAAAATGATGTTGGATTGGACACAACATTAAGGCTAATGGGTACGACAGAGCCTCCACCTGCTGACCCTGGAGACTGACGCAGGGGTCCCCTGCCCTGCCTGGCCACCGAGGGTCTCCCTCATGTTTCAATTCCCTTATCCCCTGTAAGAAATCAGATGTCTTGGTGTGGCAGGAAAACCAAGGAAACAGAAACAGGGGTCAGAGTCTCTGGCGCTGCCTGCTGGGGCTGGAGCAGTTGTCCAGCCGAGGGAATCGACTGCATCTTTTTTACCTTGGTTTCCTCAGCTGTAAAGTGCAGAGGCCCATGGCCTCTAGCTGGCCGAATTCCTAAGAGAAGATTAGAATCTGCTGTATGGCAAATCACAGCCCCGTCCCCAGACATATTGGCTGAGAATGTACTACTCACTGTGTCTCTGAGTTGTGCGTCTAAGAATGTTTGTGAGGATTACCGTGATTATGTTAATTGATGTGGGAAGACCCACCAGCCACTGTGGACAGAACCGGCCCTGGGCTTGGGAGCCTAGGCTCAGTAAACAGGGGAAAGGTAGCTGAGTAAGCACGCGTGCACCGATTCGGCCTCTGCCTCTTGACTGGAAACCACGTGACCATCTGCTCCACGTCCCTGCAGTGATGGACTGGGCCCCTCTTTCCTACACTGCCTCTGTTGCAGTGTCTTAACACAGCGACAGAAACTCAACTAGATTGCTGGTTATGGGCTAGGCTGGGGACCTCAAGATAGCTTTGCTCACCTTCCTGGTGTGTGTCTGAGTGGTCTCTCTGCATGGTGGGCACAGGCCCCTTGAATTCTTACCCCAGGTTCCTACCCAACAGGCAGGAAGTGGGAGCTGAGAGCTCATTGGGGTCTTGCACATGGAAACATGTCAGTTTTACTGAATCGTGCTAGTTATCACAGAGACTAAAACCCACGGAGAGAAGGCACAGACCTCATAATAAGTAGAATAGAAACTTGTTTTTTTTTCTCTTGCATTTGTGTGTGAGGACTCCTGAGCATTGCTGGCTCCACTTGAATAATCCCTGTGTGAGGAAGGCCTGCAAACTCTGCTGCCACCCACAGCGTCTGTGCACCCTGATTCGCCCCACCCCCCAGCCCCGAGAGCCAGACGTCGTGTGCCTGTATCTTACTTACTGCATTGTTTTTCATAACTATGCCACCTGAAATGCAGATTCTGCCACACCCTCACCGAGGCTGGAATACCATCCCTAATGCAGTGGCGTTGGGAAGTTGGAGGTGATGGGGTGAGAGTGCTCTACAGTCAGGAATGGGTTAATCTCATTATCTAGGGTTTGGGCTGGCTTGTTATCAGTTTGCAGTTTGGTCTCTCTCATATCTTTCATGTGTTTGCTGGCTCATCTTGTTATAATGAAACAAGAAAGTTCTCAGCCCATGTGGTTCCTTGATCTTTTGGACTTCCTACTCTCTGGACGCATGAGCTGGATAAACTTCTACCATCCAATATTTACCCAGCATGAGGTATTCTGTTATAGTAGCAGAAGAAAGGACAAAGTTCATATCACAGGGCAGACAAGAGGAGGATAAGAAACTTGCCCAGTGGCCAGGTCTATACTGCCCAAACCCCTGCTTCTCCACCGGGTTTACTGCTCCTAGGTCTGTGTCCCCTTACTGGCTGCTTCTCTTCCTGGTTGTGACATCACTTGCGGAGTGGGTGCATAGACCTTCCCTTCCCCCTTGCCTGCCCTCTACCAAAGCACCCGGAGTACAATACAGGGCTCTTGACTAATTCATGCCCCCTTGGACTTGACCATCTCAGCTACTTCTGGAGGATAGGAGGCCAGGACAGACTGCAGCTCTGTGTCTTTGGACACACCACCCGCCTTATCTAGAATACCCTCTCTTTGTTTTTCTGAGTGTTTATTTAGCCTTAACACCTAGCTCTTTTGTGCAAGGTTCTGCTGTCCCTTGTAGATGGAACTCCGGACTGTGAGTCCCCACGGTGCTGGTGAGGCCTCCTTCACACACACACACACACACACACACACACACACCCCCTGATCTTTACAGGCTGCTGTGCCTCTTTCCCTATCCCCAACCCCTGACCAGAAGGAGCAGGGCATTAGTTATCCAGAGAAGCAGAGATCCTGTGACCTCTGACCAGATGGAGTAAATCTGCAAGGCAGAGGATCTTGGGTAGTTCCGCAGAGGCTCAGCAGTGGGGGGAGTGGGACCAGCGATTTCCAGCTCCTTTCTCTGATTTCTTATCACCTCTCCAGAGCCTTGCTCCAGGGGCCACGCCTCACCGGTGCTTCCATCCCCCCTGCACTAGCTTCATCTTGCTCTGTTCTCTCACCCTGTTAGAGAAAGGGAGAAGAGGAAAAGGAGATGTGGGGGGGGGTGAGGGCAGACAACCCAGAAATCTTAGCAACTTTATCCCCTGAGGGAATATTTCATTCGTCTTGATTCTTCCTAACAAACACACTGGTGGCATGAAAAGCTGAGTGTTCTGCTAGAGACCCATGCCCTTTCTGGGGAAATATCCCCAAGCACAAGGATTTCACGTGGTTTAGCCACCGAGTCCATGCCAGAGACGGCAGCTTGTCGACACAAGGGCAAGGGCAGCCCTTGGCAGGTCTGGGAAAAAGGACCGGAGAAGTTGCCAGACACATGTGTTTCTAGAGAGCCCCTGGCGACAGTCTCTGTGCCGGGAGGGTCTAAGGGGTATCGGTGCTCTGTGGGGGCATATCCAGACCCACCCCAATGTTATGATGGCTCCGATCTATTTAGGGGAGTCAGCCCAAGTATAAGAGACTCTCTTTCTAAAGTTTGCCTCAGAGAGGATAAGAGCTTGGTAGCACCCAAAAACTGGGGAAGCAGGGGCAGAGGGAGCTCTTGAATTCAAAGCCAGCCTGGACTACATAGTGAGTTCCAGACCAGTCAGGGATACACACATAGTGAGACCCTGCCTCCACAAATCCAAATAAATAAATAAATGTAAAAGAATATGAGCATTCTCTCCCTTTTTCACATTTTAACGTGCGTGTGTGTGTGTGTGTGTGTGTGTGTGTGTGTGTCCTGGTGCCTAGGTAGGATGCCAGCCTCTGCGTTTTCCCACAAAACAGCAGGGAGTATAGAATGTAGTATATAGTATAGTCCAGGTATCTTCAGAGTTGAACTGGAAACACCACAGAGTCTCTCCCACTTGTCTGTCGTCCAAGGACAAACTGGGTTCCAGGTGAGTGGAAAGGGCTCCTCCTCCTGGTAGGAAGAGTGCTGCACGGACACAGGGAGAGACTGGACGGCAGCCACCTTTGGAGACTGTCTGCCACAGCAGACTCCATTGAGCCACTTGATGTACTGTGCCCGCACTGTGGTCTGGCCTTCAACAAATGCCCACCAATTATAATAAAAATTTGAAATATGTAATAAATATTTTATTTTTCCTAAAAATGTTAAACTTTTCCATTAAGAAGAATCATCTCTAGGCAAGTGAGGTGGCTCATTGGGTAAAGGCTCTTGTTGCCAAGCCTGAAGACCTGCGCTCAATCCCTGTGTCCCACATGGTTAAGGGAGAGATGCAATGCCCACAAGTTGTCTTCTGACTACACCCACACACAGACACGGACAGACACACGCAGATACACACAAGGACAGAAAATTCATTACAGATTGGGTTGTTTTATATAAAAAAATTAAGCACACTTGTGATCGAAAACCATTCAATTCACCAATCTCCAGCGAGCATTTGCCAGCGCTTCTCAGCCCTGTCTCTGTTCTCAGTGGCCTTATTCTGGTAACGAGGGGGACCAGTGAGGGCCAGGGATAGGATTTGGCATAGACCTGGGGTGCTGTTTAAAACAGGAGATGGGTGGAGATGGCTCAGTAGTTAAGAGTACATACTGTTCTTCCAGAGGACCCAGGTTTGATTCCCAGCACCTACATGGCAGCTCACAACTGTCTGTAACTCCAGTTCCAGGGGATCTGATGCTCTTTTCCGTAATGGGCACCAGGCACACATGTGGTGTATTTACATACATGTAGATACAACCTCATAGACATAAAATAAGAAGAATGAATATTTTTTAAAGGGAAATGGTTAGGAGTCATAAGTTATGGGAAGGACACCAAAGTCCTTAAAGAAGTTTAAACTAAAAAAAAAATTAGTGTCACATTCCAATTTTATAATTTCCTTATCTTTTAAATTGGAATGACAATACCCACTGTGTCACAGAGCACAAGCTTTTTAATCTGGCCACAGCAAAGACTCCAAAATGGCAGTTACTTAACACAACTAAAGTTTACCTCACCCATGCAACACGCCCACTCTGAGTCCAGGTTCCTGTCCACGACACTAGTCTCCAGGAGTTGCTTCAGCCTTCTGGGGAGTGTTGGTCTCGAGGTATTTCTGTGTTAACATGGCTCTAAAGTCCACACAGCAGAAAGAGGCTGGACGCTTCTGTGCATGTGAAATGCACACTGCATTGGCCAGAGCAAGATGGAGCCTCGTGGTTTCCAGAGGATGCGCAGAGAGTCAAGCAGGAACCAGGAAGGACAAGAGAGCCTGGCTTCCGTGATGTCACTCCAGAGGGTGGCTGGACCCAAAGAAATCAAGCTGCAGTTAAGAAGCACACTGTCACTGTGAGAGGGGACCGCCCCAGGCTAGTTAGACCTGTTCAACACCAAGTGACTGAAGTCAGGGGCACAGCTAGTTGAGTCATCAGTCACTGTGGGCTTGGGGACGGCTACGCCATTCTTACTTGAGATTCGAGTATTAAATCTGAGATATAAAAATTCTACACGTGTACAGTATATAGACATTAAAGGCTTTCATTTTCTTTTTCTGAGACAGGGTCTCCACTATGTAGTCCTGTCTTGCCTGGAACTCACTATGTAGGTTACGTTGGCCTTGAACTTGTAATCCTCCTGCCTCTACCTCTCAAGTGCTGGGATTACAGGCATGAACCACCATGCCTGGTATGACGTGAAGACTTTTGCACTTATAAAGTCTGAAAATGCTTGTGTCTGTTTCCGTACCTATTCACCCTCTGTCTGCTGTACCAAGATGCCATTAGGCCAGGAGGCTCCAACAACATGGATATGCCTTTCTTCCCATTCTGGAGGCCGGAGGCTTGAGACAGAGACTTCCCAAAGCGCCCTTGCACATATCTTGCCTCTCACTGTGACGTATGGCAGAGAGAATGAGGACTGGGGGAGCCCTCTTACAAGGCCATTCCTCTGTTCACAAGGCCGCTGCTCTAAAACGCCCTGCTCTTAACTGTTGCATGGGGCCTGAGGCTTTAGTGTATAAGTGGGGAAGGAGACACACTCAGGCCGTAACACCTTCCAACTACAAGGCCCCAGACAAAACATAAGCTGTCACTAACGCAAGTCACAGTCACTCATCACTAGATGGCTCCTTGTGTTCCCGGTGTTCAGCCTGGCTTCAGTTGTCCCTAGGAAGGATGTCCCTGGAAGAAAGGCATTCTGACCATGCTTAGTGAGCTCTTACAGCTGTTCTCGATTAAATTGTACATTTTCTGCTCAGACCCTCCTTGGAGACATTTAGAGCCACTCACCGTTTTCCGGCCTGCGGGGTCTGTTGGGAGATAGCTAGTACATTTCAAAGTGTTCTCAGTGTTCCTGGGAAAGACTACACAGTGATTGGCCTGAATGGTATTCTCTTTCATGTCTATGATTCCGTGTCTGTGACAGAGACATGAAGAGTATCTGTGGCCTGACAACCGAACAGCTGAAGGCATATGAGGGAAAGGGAGAGAAGCCAGGAGTGAGCCCAAGAGGCTGGAGTCCTGCCCCAGCAGCGGGGGGGTCCCGGCGCAGGCAGGAGCGGTCAGGGCACAGAAGGGAACATGCCGGGGAACTGGCTTTCACTCCTCTACTGGAAACATCTTCAGAAACTGTACAGGTTCCTGCTGGAATGTGGGCCAGTGATGGAGTCAAGTGTGGTCAATTCACCTTCCCTAGAGCACACATCAGCCTGCACTCACACTCTCACTGAAGAGCTGATTGCCTCCTCCGCCCTGGGTACGTGCCAGGACAAGGTCTGGGTCAGACACCTGCTAACCTCAGAGCCCTGCACAATGCCAAACCTTGAGTCAGTCTTGGCTGGCCTAACAAAGAGACATGTTATTACAAACAGAAGCATCTGGAGAAGCCCACGGTTCTTGTTTCCAACATCTGCTTTGACTGACCAGTCCCTGGAGTGGCAAATGTGAGAGGCAGAAGCCCACTCACCAGGGGGCCTTCAACACTGCACTGCTGGGGTTGAAAGCATGGCTTAGGGCTGGGCATGGTGGTGCCAGTACTTTAATGTCGACACTTAGGAGGCAGAAGAAGGTGGATCTCTGTGAGTTTGAGGCCAGCCTGGTTAGGACTACATAGAGAGACTCTGTCTCAAAAAACAAGCAAAACAGCAACAATGACAAAGAAGGCCAATGCCTGGCTTTGCTCCTTCTGCGAACTTCTAAGCTCTCAGTGACTCATCACTTACCAAATGGGAATAATGATCATGGTGATGACGATGATGATGGCGATGACGATGATGATGGCGATGACGATGACGATGACAATGATGATGATGGCGATGATGATGATGGCAATGATGATGATGATGATGATGATGATGATGATAACAATGCTGCTGTCTTAAAAAAGTGTAACAAGAATGTAATGATGATAGGCACTTGATTGGGATGATGATGGCGATGATGATGATGGCGATGATGATGATGGCCAAGCCTGATGGAAGGATTGTAGGGAGTTTTCATCATGATGATGATGGCAATGATGATGATGATGATGATGATGATGAGATGATGATAACAATGCTGCTGTCTTAAAAAGCTAGAATAGGGAGTTTTCCATTTTACCATTTTGGATACATTCTCAACGTGAATCTGCAATCCATTTGTCTTTTTCACGACTTTCAGCCTAAGTGTTAAACTTCAGCCACATCTCTTATTAATGGACATGTTACCTGGAGGCCACTGGTGTAACAAGGGTGGAGTTTGCAGATTCCACAGAAAAGTGAGACTAGTAATCACCGACATCGCACAGCTGAGGCAAATGTATTCAGTGACAATTTAGTGAGACAATTGTTCTTAGTTATGAGCGTCTACACGAGGGTTCTTTTTGGATACGGGAAACACGCTCACAGGCCGCAGCCAGATCGTGGGCCCTCGATTATGTTCTTATCGTAGTTTTATATTGTGTCTCTTCTACTAGGCCAGAACTAGGTTTTTCTCTATCCCCTTCTCTGTGTGTGACTAAATAGAAGTTTGTATGAAATTTGGGAGGCAGAAGGGAAAGGCTGGATGGTGTTCTCTGAAAGTCACTGTGGCATAATACAAAAAGACAGACACAGACACGCTGGAAGACTCCAGCTAGTTCTGACTCTTCCTGACTCTGTGAGCACCTCTCCCCTACAAGCTTCTCAAGGTTCCACTCCAGCACAAGATGAGCCTGGCTTCCCAGCACCCCCTGCAAGCCCTGACCCACCCTTCCTGCCAAGGCTTTGGCTGACTTTCCAGGCTTCCTTTGGAATTTCTCTTCCTCCATTTCTGTCACAAGTGTGTGAGGCCTTGTTCCCTTAACAAATACCTTTTCTGTGCTAAACCTAGTGGTCCTGTTTGCTGGGACACTGGGTGTTGCAATTGTTGAATTACAAGGCACCTAAGTAGCTCCCCCTCTTCCATGAAGTCCCTCCACGCTTACCTGTGCTGACCCTGCTGTTGGCTGCTGCTTGTGATCAGCAAAATGGTGCTTCAGCAGAAGTGGTGTGGGTGTCTTCTCAGCCAAGCTGAGAAGGTCTAACAGCTTCCGTGGGCCCCAAGCCATTCAGGTGACAAGACTAGCTAGAGAGAAAGAGGAGAAGCCTGAAGTTTCAAAACTATGTGGAAAGAGAGGCCACCTGTCCCAGCATCTTTGCTGAGCCAGCCTCCTAGCCCCCCCAGTGGAAGAGCAAGAAGAGAGGAGACGAACTGTCTGGAATATTCCTACCTCAGCAACAACGACTACGGCTGGGAGAAAAACCGACCAGACAACACAAAGGAATTAATTCAGTGCATTACATATAACCTGCTAGCATCGTCCCTTTATCTGAAGCTTTACATGCCCCGCATTTGATCTTTGAAAGCCTCTTCAAGCCGGCCTTTTTATCCTTTTCATGTTTCTATGGTTTTTTTTTTTTTCAACACTTCCAGACTTTTTTGGGCACAAGAGGTTTCAAATCCCTCTTGTACTGTCTCTGCCACAGCTTTTAAATCATGTCCTGAGGAGCACTTCTTCCTTTCAGAAGGGACGAGTATTTAGAACACAGCTTCTGGGCGCTGGGCACTCTCACTGCTGCCTGAGTGCCATTGCTTTCGTCTCCCTTCGTGAACAGACCTAGGGAATACATGCACACGTGTGTGTGTGTGTGTGTGTGTGTGTGTGTGTGTGTGTGTGTGGTCAGGTACTTGCTTGTGTGATTGTTCCTGTGGGTAAGCATGTATATGGAAGACAGAGGTCCATGTTAGCTATCTTCCTTGAGATCTGAACCTGGAGTTCACCAGTTGGCTGGACCAGCTGACCAGCAAATCTGGGGACCCGCCCGTCTACCTCACCAGCACCAAAATGGCAGATATGCAGCACCACATGCACGTGCGTTTCTTTTATGTAGATGCCGGGAATTCAGACTCAGGTCCTTGTGTTTGTGTGGCAGGCACTGTACTGACTGAGCCGTCTCCCCAACCTCCCATACCTTATTTTTGAGTCTATTTCTTTTTTAATTGAGTTTTTAGTGCCTATGTGTGTCCAAGTGTGCACAGGTGGAGGGCAGAGGATAACTGTCAGGAGTCCGTTCTCCCCTTCCACCGTGTGAATCCTGGAGATAAACTTAGGTCACCAGGCTTGGTGGAAGACATCTCCACCCACTCAGCCATCTCGTCTACCCTTTGTTTCTTTATATTAATTAGTTCCAAGGCTGGAGAGCTGCCTCAGCACTAAGAGCACTTGTTGCTCTTGCAGAGGATCAGGGTCCAGTTCTCAACACACAGGCTGGTGGCTCCCAACCATCTACAATTCCAGTTCCAGGAGCTCCGACATCCTCTTCTGAGTTCTACAGGGACCAGGCACACACACGGTACACATGTTGGCAAAAACACTTGTACACATAAAATAAATCCAAAAGAAAATGTTTAAATTAAAAAAGTCACTAGTTCAAACTATGAGTTCATCTTCTCAAATAGCAAAATAAATAAATAAATAAATAAATAAATAAATAAATAATAACAAATGTCTGGATCTTATTCATGTTATAGTGGCTTATTTTCTTAATCTTGGAATATGTAGATAGCAGTTACAAACTTTCTGACCCACACCCCTGAAGAAGAAACCGACTGACTTGAATTCAGCGTTTACTGGTAGTTTCTGCCTCTTGTCTCAAGGTAAATAATCCAATACTTGGCTCAGAAGTTGCTCAGTATAGTTGTAGTGATTTTAAGCTGCCCATCTGGGATGGCTTGTTTTGCAAGAGAGTATGCAATGACTTAGTAAATTAGCGTCCACCTCAGGCTCCGTGTAAAAAGGAAAGCAGGCTTCATAGGAAGAGAAGTTTCACGGGACTCCTGCAGGATAGACAGGTCATTGCCACTGGCTCCTCCTGGGTGAGTCTGGGTGAGCAGGACTATCTGGGAACTCAAGGATGAATTGAGAGACTTCTGTCTTGGACATCTTGCATGTCATTTCTCCATCTTTCCCATGCCTCACTTCAGGAACACCCTATTCTTGTTTCCCGGCTCTAAGCATTCCTCCCAATCCCCGATTATACTGCAACTTTGAAGCTGGGAATGGCCTGAGATCTTTCCAGAAGGGTGGTAGGGCATTCCAGCTATACAAATTCACAACAACTAGCTGATTAGTGCACTTTACACTTTACACACTGCATTTGTTAAACTCCCCTCCTGGGGAGGGGTAAAATCTAGAGGTCTTTGGAATATGTCTTTCTGTCCTGACTCTTCACCCTACCTACTTACTGTGTAAGCTACAAATGCTGTGAGAGCTGGAGCAAGGCGCATGGTGTATGTTGTCTCCAAATCTATTTCGGACGTCTCCGCTCATTCATTAATTCATTTTTATACAAGATCTCACTGTATAACCCAAACCAACCCTAAACTCCCAGGCTCAAGTGACTGACTTGCCTCAGCTTCTCAAGCAGCTGGAATTATATGTATGCACCATGGTATCCAACAACTGCAGATATTGAATCACTTGAATGCCTTAATACATCGGTTCTCAACCTTCCTAACGCTGTGACCCTTTAATTCAGTTCCTCATGTTGTGGTGACCTTAAACGATAAAAGTATTTTGTTGCTACTTTATAACTGTAATTTTGCTACTGTTATGAATTGTAATGTAAATATGATATGCAGATGGTCTTAGGTGACCCCTATGAACGGGTCAGTTGACCCTCAAAGGGGTCAAACCCATGGGTTGAGAATGTAACACAAAGTGTTAAGTTTTATACTTGTGCTACTGACCTAGCAAGTTGATGGGCAGTTACTCTCCTGTATCTGCGGATGCAATGAGCGCCTTGATGTCCACCACTCAAGTGATATATGAGGAGGTGATGTGAAACTATGCTTGTATGTCTTTGTGAGAGAGAGTCAGTGGCTTTCATTAGATACTCAAGGGGATCACATTTGTGTCTCTAGAGAAAACTATGGCAGGTAGCCTGAACCTCAAGGATGCCCTCCCATGTGTGCTCAGATATATTTTTTAAACAAGATCTTACTATGTAACCATGGTTACTATGTAGCCTGGAACTCACCACGTAGACCAGGTTGTCCTTGAATTCACAGAAATCCACATGCTCCTGCCGCCCAAGTGGTTGGATTAAAAGACATGTGCCACCATGCCCAGCTCCCGTTGAGATTTTGACAACCCATTCTGCCCCATCTTGTGACCAAAAAATAGAGCACTGTGAGAACTCACAGCTGCCATGACATCCGCTCTGGTGTGAATGACTGTGTTTCCACAAAGTCATACATTGAAATTTATTCCCCAATGAAGAGATCAGAAGGGGTGTTGTCTTGGAGATGACTTGTCATGGGGTGGAGCCCCTTGTGAATAGAATGGCTGGCCTTGTAAGAGGCTAAACGGACCATGTTTGACACTTTCACTGTGTGAGGATGTGTAGAAGGTGATACCTGGAAGAATCTGCCCTCACCAGACACCAAGTCTGCAAGTGCCTTGGTTCTGGACTTCTGGGCCTTTGGGACAGAAACAAATGAAGCTGTAAGAAGCTTCTTTCATTCATGAGATACCCATTGATCTAGTTTGATGTCAAGTATCTTCCAAAGGCTCATGTGCCAAAGCCTTGGTCCCCAAGGTGATGGAACTGTTAATAGGGCCTTCTGGGTCGTTAGGTCATCTGAGAAAGCCCTTGAAAGGGATTGTGGTTGCTCGCCTCTCTTTCTCTTCTTCCTGGCCAGGAAGTGAGTGGTTTTGTTCTGCCATATACTCCTGTTACTGTGCACTGCCTAACCATAGGACAGGGCCAGTGAGGACACATGAACGCCGGTGAGCATACTGAAAGAGCCAACCGTGAATGCCAGTGAGCATACCAAAAGAGCCAGCTGCTCTAATGTGTTTCAGAGGGGAAAACGATTCCAAATAGATGATTCACAACATTCTTTGCATTGGGTTGAGACAGACCTGAGATGAGTGCTCAGTGGAACATGGACTGTGCTCTGGGAGACGGTGTGAAGGAAGGGAGTGGATGAGCCTGTAGACTCAGGGAAGACTTCTGGGGTGTGAATCTCATGCTATCTGAATGATCTTGACAGCTTATTTTATATTTCTGGGCCTCTTTTTTTTTAAAATCTGCACAATGGGGATAAAATAATAGCACTAAGAGACTGAGGATGCAGCTCAGGGGTTGAACACTTGCACGTGTGTAAGGTCTCGAATTTGAGCCTCAGCACCTCACAAAATAATAATGACTAATGGTAATAGTAATAATGCTAACACTAATACTACTAATAAGAGCAGCACTGGCTCCGTAGGGTTGCTTGTGAAGATCTGTGTTAGTCAGCTTTCCATGTCAGTCACTAAAACACATACCTGAGATAAATCAACTAATAAAGAGAGAAGGCTTGTTTTGGCTCAGTTTTGGAGATTTCTGTCCACAGTTGGGTAGAATCATTATCTTAGGGCCTATAGCAAGTCCTTACACATTGGTACACAGCAGAGGAAGCTCATTTACCTCGTGGCCAGGAACAAAAGAAAGAGAAGAAGGGGCCAGGGTCCCACTATCCCTCAGAGGTATACCCCAATGACCTAACTTCCTCCCACTGGGTCCCACTGCTCACATGGTCCACCTCCTCCCAATAGCTTTACCCTGGGGACCATCCTTTCTAACACATGGGGCTTTGGGCAACATATATGGAAGCCATAGTGGAATTTAATTAGTTAATACTTTGTAAAATTCTCAGAACAACACCCAACATAGAAAAGAGAACCAATAGATGGTGTCATCGTCTTCACCGTTAATTTGATTGGCTGCATGGTCAAAGCCATCAGAGAGTTCAGAGTCAGTTGATTGTTAGTTCAGAGTCAAAGTTCGAGTTCATTTGGGATTTAATGATTGCAGTGGAAAAGGGTCAAGTTAAACAGTAAGTAGGTTTGAGAACTCATTTCAGAAGAAGAACAGGGAATAAAGGCTTTCTTCTCTGGGGAACCAACCTCCAACCTGAGGCTGTGAGAAGATCCAGTCACCATGGTGGAGGAAAAACCACAGCTATCCCAGCGACGGCTTACTGAGGACTGTTTCCATGTAAAGCTACAGATCATCACACATAGCCTTCATGTAATTCTGTGGTTCGCCCATCAGGTTTTCCTTAGTGAAACAGGCATATAGCTGAGGTTGAGTGATTTTTCTCAGGGTCCCACAGCAACTGGCACACTGCCTTCTAAGTTCAGCTTGCTCTCAGTTGCACAGTTACCAGCAAGCACTAATGAGATAAGAATTGTTGTGTTTATTTATAAATAAATAAGAGTTAGCCATGAAAAATGCTATGTTCCTTGACATTCCTTATGCTTTTATCACACTTACCTGGGATCCCCTTCATGACCAGTTGGCCTGGAAGACTAAAGCTCTCCAGCCTCTGTGCACAAATTACTTTTTTCCTAAAGATGTTTCTCCTTCTTCTCCTTCTCCTCCTCCTCCTCCTCCTCCTCCTCCTCTTCCTTCTTTGTTGGTCCCAGGGCTTTGTGTACTCTATTTTAGAAATTATCTTCTTGTATTTTTTTTAGATAGGGTTTCATGTAGCTCAGGCTGGCCTCAAATTGGCTATATACCTGAAGATGACCTTGGACTCCTGACTCACCTGCCTTCACCTCTCAAGAACTGGGGTGCAGGTGTGTGCCACCACACCTGGTCTATGCAGTGCTCAGGACTTAAACCAGGGTTAATGCATGCTAAGCAAGCACTCTCCCAAGCCATGGGCTTTTTGTTTGTTTATTTGCTTGCTTTTATATTACATTGTCATTTATTTATGGGGAGAGGGGTTCAGGTGTACCAGGGCAGGTATGGTCAGAGGACAACTTGCAGGCATCTTGTAGTTCCCATGACTCAGGTTGTCAAGGTGGCAGCAAGTGCCTTTACCCACTGAGCCATTCCACCAGGCCAGCTCTTTTGTTTTGAGACAAAGTCTCACTGTGCTGTCTTGGCTAGCTAGGTAACACTGTGCATACCAGAGAGGTCTGAAACCTGCTAGATAGCCCAAACTGACCTCAAACTTAGATGATTCTCCTGCCTCAGCCTCTCCAGTGCTGGGATTACAGGTGTGTGTCACCACTTCAAGTTCCCCAAATGTGAGCCAAGATAATAAATCATGAATCGGGACCTGAGCCCTCTGCTGGGGGAGGGGCGAGAAGGAGGGGACCCATTCTGTTCTCTCCACCTGGGTAATGAATTTTCCCTCCTAAGGATGCCCAGTGACCATCTCTGTACCTGGAGGTCTCTCTAGAAGATAGACCTCACTTCTCAGCACAGCAACTTATGAAAAACAGGCAGCTGGCAGGACTCAGCCTAAGAGTGGCCCTTTCCATCTGCCTCAGTCGCCTCTTGCCCTGGCTCGGCCAGGCTGACTTTCACTGAAATCCGAACCTCTCCTCACACCTTGGTCCTCACAGCTTTCCCCTCCGGTGTCTCCGGCACATCAAATCCCACCTCTGTGTCTGCCTCCTGGGAGGCTGACTGACCCAGAACCGTGCCAACAGCTCTTCTTCCCCTGCAGCCACCACCTCTTTGGTTTTGACTTAGGTCCTATCACAGCTTGAGAGGTATGCAACTTTAATAAAGGTGGTATCGATCGGGAAGCATGCAGAGTCCTCCTCTGCAGGCCATGCCGAGCTCAGCTGTGGAGCTACGCATTGCCTCCCAGACCAGGGCTGAGCGAAGCAGCCGAGGATAGTCATGGTAGCACCATAGTCGTGCAAACTCCTGCCCCTGTTATAGAGCTCCTAGTGGATGTGCATCGTTGTCCACCAGGCAAAGTTCCTACAGGGAAAGAGAAGCTTGGTAGACAGAACTGGAAATAGAGACATCTTGGCAAGGAGAACGAATCAATACTAGGATGTAAGGGGAAGGCCAGGACGGGGACATGGTGATGCCCTTGGGGGGAAATGAGCTGTGTGGACAGAATCCCGGGAACTCCACTGCTAAGCACTCTGGAAGCACTGAGTGCAGAAAGTGCTCCTTCCGGGGCTTCCAGGAGCCACTGAGAGGCAGAACTGCAGCATCTCCATGGGCTGGGGAGGCTCAGCGGTAGAGTATAGCCAACATGAGGTGCCGGGTTCAACCTCCACCCCCAGTACAGATTTCGCTTGGGGACCATGGAGCTGTGTGGCAAAATTTCCAGGTGCACAGCTGACTTAGACAGGTCCCTTCAAGTGACCACAGAGAGCTGGGCTTGGTGGCACATGCCTGTAATCGCAGCACTTGAGAGGCTGAGTCCTGAGTGTAACCACAAGCTTGAGGCCAGCCTGGACTTCCTAGAAAACTCTAGGCCACTCTGGGCTGTAACGTGTTTTCTTTGTTGTTTAAACACAACAAAGAAAAGCTACCCACAGTGGTGGAGAAGGAACATCAGGAAAGGGGCCCCTTCGTCCCCACCCTGCAATCGAGACACACTCCATGACCAGAGTCTCCCAAAGTCACGTGTGGAGACAGTTGAGGCAGACTCCCTTCTTTCTCTTATCCTCAGGAAAAGAGAAGCCCAGAGAAGTTCTGTGACTTGCTCAATAGTTACAGAGCAAGTTGATGGAGAAAGGTTGAAGGGTTAGAACCCCAAACACAGTCCAGGTCCCAGGACCCCCCTCTCCAGGAAGTTACCTTTCTTGGTCTCCATGGCTTTATGAGGTTGGCTCTACATTGACAGGATAACTGCTTCAGGCTGCGTGGCTTAGGGGGATGTGTCAGTTTCTTACGGTGGTGCCAGAGACTTCCAGGCTCTCAGCTGTCCTCTACAAGCTCCACTGCTCATGGACTTTCAGATGAGCCTGGCCCTGAGCCCTCACACCTCTCCCCTCTCAGACATGCTGATGGGTTTCTGGGGCCCTGGATCCTGTGTCTGTTAGGGAGCACAGCACCTGCTTTATGGGCTGCTTCGCCAATGGAAACGATGGAGCGGAGACCGGGCACACAGCTGGGGAGCGTAACAGGAGATTACGACTTGACCTTAAGACCTCGAATGACATCCTAGTGGGAAAATCAGTGTCCATAGCAATGAGGAAACACTGCCAAGTTGCCTTGTCCAATGGTATGGAACTCAGAGGGAGGGACAGGCATGAGCAAAGTCAATCCCAAAGATGATTCAGGAAAGAGGACTTGCCTAATAACTGAAGGGATAGTGGTGGGTGGGGAGGGGAGGCAGGGGACGTGAGGAGGGGGCCAGAAGAGGCCAGGCAACAGAAGCAGTGGGAGTGGACTGTGGGAATCTTAGGAGAGAAGGCAGAGGAGGAAAGGCAGTGGAAAATGGAGAAGCTTGAGGACCCCACCCCACTGTGCTAACCGGACAGCTGTGCCTGGACAGCACGGGTTCCCTGAGGCGGAAGTGAACTCACTCGGACATTGTCTTGACGTGAACTCAGAACTCTCCCAAGGGTGAGGAGTAAACCCAGATATCCTCAGCTTCATCTCTCTAGAAATAAAAAAATGATAAAACTCTGAAGTACTTTACCTTTGGTTTTGTTTGTTTTGAGACAGAGTCTCACTGTAACAGGCTGGCCTGGAACCCTCTGGAATCTTTCTGCCTCAGCTTCCAGAGTGCTGGAATTACAGGCATGAGTCACCATGACGTGAATTACCCTGGTGTTTTAGGAGTGAAGAATCTGAGACCTGAATGATTTTAAGGTGTTTCCAGAGACACACAGATAATAATGGCAGACCTGAACTTTAAATACAAACCTTCAGACTCCTCAGATCCTTGGGTCTTTCCAGTTTGGATTACTCTGTATTCTCCGGTACCAGGCAGGCAGATCACAAATAGCTGGGCCATTCAGCAAAGTCTAACTGCAATTCAAATAAATGGCAAGTGCCTCACAGAATTCTTCTACACTGAGCACATGTTGAAATCATCCAGGAAGCTTGAAAAGAAGGAAGTTGACCCCTGGGGGCCAGTGTATCACTGGAATCTGAACCCAGTACTGGCTGGCATCATTAAGTTTGAAAACTCCCAGGTGATTCCAGGTTGCAGCCAGACTGTGACTCGCAGAGCTGGAGCGTTACACACAACAGGTCAGTCTCCCACGATGGCGTGCCTCAGCGATCCTGAGTGGCACGCCATCTGTGTGGTCCACAGGCCCTTCTGTGCTCGCCTCATTGGCAGGCAGCTCTCTCCCGCCCTCTCTCCCTTTGCCATATTGCCTCCTGATTTGCCTTCAGACTCTTGGCAATGACTAATTAATCCTCCCAGAAGCATCCAAGAGGACCTGCTTGTGGGTGTGCCATCTGGAGCTCCTCTTTGCTGGACTTAGACTCCAGGGAAGAAGAGGAAGGAGAGAGGGAGATGACTCATCCTTCAGACGAAACATGACCATTGTATCCACAAGGGAGGCTGTGGTCTCTGGGTTCTAATGTTCTCCCTGGCTTTCCAATGTCTCTGGATGAGATATTTTCTCTCTTCTGGACACTCACTCACATCTATACTTGCCCTGTAGACCGGAAGATGGAGACATTCCAGGTTTCTCCTATTGCCTTTCACAGAGTGGACCTGGCTTGTCTTCAACCATGTGCATCTGTAAGATGCTCTGAGGGCTTCAAAGTTCACTCAGATGGCATCTTTCCTAACAATAGTCTCTCTACAAATGGGGCGGTGAGGGTAATGCTTATTAAATACCTGCTCTATAAAACTCAGAGAGAGTGTTAGGGCCCTGACCAGATTCCCTCTCACTCTGTCTCAAAAAAGTTAAACAAATGAAGGGTAGCTACAGAGAGCTACCACCCAGAGGAGAACAGTGGCCAGCCCATGGGCTCCTCTTCCTCGAGGAGGTGGTGCCCTCTGGGGTGGCTGAAGACTCATGGATCTGAGTACAGAATGGCAAGATGGGGTCTCAGATGGGGTGTGATTTATGCTCTGAAACTCAAGGCCAGTACTGGCCTGAAGGCAGTGTTTGCTCAAGGGGGTAAGGAGATGGTGGATGTCATATAGTTGAATGCTGGGGAGGTGGAGAGGATCTGGGAGTAGATGGGAGAGGGGAACCCTGATCAGAATATACTGATATTTTCAAAACAAAATTAAAATAAATGTGAAGGAAGAAAAAGCAAGTGTTCTAACTGTAGGACAGGGCTTGGGTGGAGCTAGCCAAAGCCCAGTGCTGAACCTTCAGCCCAGCAAATAGGGGCTTTCAGTAGGGACATCAGGATTCCCCAGAGGGATTCTAAAACTGTGGAATTGCTGGACTCATGATGTGGATAGACCCAAGAATTTGCATGTCTAGCAAGCTCCTATATGCCTAAAATTCAAGCCTTGGGAGGGGAAGGAAGAGAATCCAGAGTTCAAAGTCATCCTCAGCCATAGAGAGTTTGAGGCTAGCTTGGGCTACTTGGAACTCTGTCTCAAAAAAAAGAAAACATGGAGAAAATGAACCCTGGCTTGGTGACATGCTTGGAATCCCAGAGGCAGGAGAACCACGAGCTGGAAGCCAACCTGAGCAGGACACTGTCTCAAAACAAAGCAAAAGACCAAAGAAACACTAAGATCAGCTTTAAGTATCAGAACAAGATTTGAGAGAATGCAAATCATCATTCCCATAGTTCCTTATGCCAGGGACCTTCCTGTCACTGCTTAACAGCTATCCAGGGAAGTAACAGCTACTTAATGAATAAAGTTAGATTCTTGGCTCCTGTCTTCTGATAGCTAGTAGCATGCCATAAGCAATAACTGATAACAGCAGTCACGCACACACACAGGCACACACATCAAGGAGGACTTGAGGAAGAAAGAGATCTTGTGAATATCAAAAGCTTAGCTTTAGGTCTTAAAAGTTAAAGACACCAAGACTGGGAGTACTAGGTTTCTACCAGACACCAGGGTCAGAAAACCAAATGGTGTGACCTGTTTGTGTACATAAAGGGAGAACCCAGCTACATTCATTGTTTGAAGATTGAATGGTGGCTTTCAAGCTACTGGGACAGAGTTGAGTGGTTGCCACAGGAACAGACTGTTCTGAAGAACCAGAATTACTTACCATCTGGCCCTTTATAGAAAGAAGTTGCCAGGAATCATAGAGTAAGAACAGTGGGGGATGGTATAGTAAGACGGGGACAGGAAGTGGAAAAGCAATTTCCTATCCCTGAAAACAGAGATGAATGAGTATCCTACCAGCTGGTGGGAACGAAGAGGGTAGTTGAGGTTGTGATGTGATGCCCGCCAGCACCTACCCTGGCTTGCTTCTCTGTTGCTGTGATAAAACTCCATGACCAAAAGCACCTTGGTAAAGGAAGGGGTCTGTTTGGTTTATAGCTTACAATCCATCATTAAAGAAGCCAGTGCTCAACACAGGAACTGAAGCAGACCACACAGAGGAATGATGCTAATGGGCTTGTTCCCCATGGCTTCTTGCTCAGCCTGCTTTCTTATACACCCCAGGACCAGCTGCCCGGGGATGGCACCACTCACAATGGGCTGACCCCTCTCACATCAATCATCAATCAAGAAGATGCCCCATGGGCTTGCCTACAGGCCAATTGGATGGATGCATTTTCCCAGTTGAGGCTCCCTCTTCCCCAGTGACCCTAGCTTGTATCAAGCTGACAAAACAGAACAATCCTTTCCCACATCCAAAAGCTAACCAGCAGTCACCATAATGAGGATTAGAGCAGAGTTGCATTTGGAAACACAAAAACTTCCTGGGCTGTTGAGATGGACGGGTGGGAAAAGGTCCTTGCTGCCAAGCCTGACTGCTGGGTTCTGTCTCAGGACTCACTGGTGAGAGGAAAGAACTCCTACAAGTTGTCCTCTGACCTCCGCGTGCGAACTGTGCTGCACACACAAGTGCATGACGAAGCAACAAACGAGCAAATGTAAAAACAAATCACAGTTTGCATTTCTAGCTTCCTCTCGGAGTCTTGCCGGTGGGCTAGTCTGCTGCACAGATGCTCTTGCCCAGCAGGTTTCTAGAAGGGAAAGAGTGCAGGAAGTGAGAGGATCCCCGGTGGGTCCCCAGGGGAGGAGACTTTGTACTCGGACAGGTCTGTCTCACCTGGGGTCCACACGCTTTGGAGCAGGCTGTATAGCATCATGGGGCACCTAAAATGTTTGCTATTTGTTATCAAGGGACATATCCTCTGTGCCACCATTGTGGGTGGATTTATTTTCCAGTACAACAAGCAGGCAGTGCACCCACTTCACAGATGCAAACCTGACACACGGAATGCCCAGAAAACTAGCATGTGGTACATCTATGTTTTAAGGAACAGCTGAGGCCCTTGGCTGCAAGAGCAGGTGAGTGACTGTCACACTGCCTCCTCGGGACACACTCCGGGTGGGCAGGCTACACAGCAAGGCTCTGAAAGGAGGACAACCAATGACGAATGGACAGCGAGGCTATGATGCTATTCTTCCTCCTGCTGTCTCCAACCCCAATTCCAGGCTCGTTTTTTTTAAAAAACAAGTCAATTTTTTTAGTTTGTTCATTTCTTGCATTCAAAGTACTCTGAGATCCTTTGCCTTGGTCCTTAACCAATATACAGCCACAACCAACCATTTTACGGCTTCTGCTCAACCAGTTTTGCTGAGGCCTTCTGTCTCTCTAGTTTCTTGCTGTCTTCATCCTTAATTAAGTCGATTTGGTGCTCAGCTAAGGACCTCTACCAACCTCACATGCATAGGCTCCTCACAACTGGATGCAAGCACACCAAGGTGGGCTGGCCCCTTCTGCAAGGGCTTGGCAGCCTCACAGACTCCACATGAACAGTCCTCACCTGTGAAACAGTTAATGCCCATCGGCCCTCCAGCAGCGGGGCTGTCTCAGCTATGGCGGGGCATTACAGGAGAAGCCAAGTCTTGAACACAGAGCTTCGATTTGCCTCAGAGAGATTCAGCGACATCAAGATAAAAACGGCCCCGGCTTCCACTCTTAAAAACATCACTCTAGTGCAACTTTGACAATTCTTCAGTTGCTATTTCTTGAAAAGATACAACCCCTAAGTGTCTAAAAACCTGTCCCTGAAAGTCCTACTCCATTGCAGGGCACCTATCTCTCTGTCCAGATATTCTCGCAAGTTTCCTCCCACCAAGTATACATGGAAGTTCGCTCTTACAACTCTTCTTTCTCCTCCTGCCTATCTTCCTGGGCCTCACTCACTCTGTCTCTTTCAGTGCAAATGGCCCTTTGTAGCCTTGATGGTTAGTTGTTCCTTGGCCCCTTACAATTCCATCCTTTGGACACTGCCCTCTAACAGACGTGCTAAGGACTTGGAACGGACCCTCCTTGGACAGTAAATGCAGAGATGGAGCATGCATGCAATCCTTGCATCGTTAGATTTTGTGTGACCCTGTCTTAGTTTTTTTTGCCATCTTCAGTGCCTGGTGAGGCTCCCTGCAAATTACTGGGTGCTAGAGACATGAGTGTTGCACATGGATGCATGGAAGGGATGAAACAGGAGCAAGACAGCCAACCTGATGGCACCACAGTCATCCACGTGTGGGCCCATGAGATTCGGATGGTGCCCAAAGAGGTGGGAACCCAAGGAAGCGACAAGTGTGGGTTGGACGAGGAGGAGATGGAGAAGAAATGTCCTGGCTAGGATCTGGACTCTATGGGCTCTAGAGGATGAGGGAGAGGAGGGGATCAGAGCCGCCCAGCCATTAAGCTGGAGCAAGCTTGGGGTGGGGAGGGGCTGGGACAGTCGTAGTGGGCAGGTGGAGGCAGGGTTGCCACACGCAGCCAGGTACACCTCGGGGGCACTCCTCACACTGCCCAGGCTGTGGTGAAGCAGTGTCTCCTGGAGTTGTGCCGGGCACAGCTGTTTCCACTGGCTGGATGATGCAGGGGGCAGTTCTGGGAGAAGTGTGCACTGTGATGCCCACATGCAACAAAACTCCGTAAAGGAGCCTCTTCCCAGCCATCCGTCCTGAGAAACGCCTCGGAGTGGCAGCAGCCCCCGCCTGCCTGGAGCTGTGAGCATCACTGATGGGAAACATACTGAGGGGCTGTGTGGGCCGTGTAAGAAGAGAGCCCATGGGATAAATGTAGACCTATAGTGGTGGGTTTCTTTGCATGATTGGCTCATGTAATGATAGAGACTGAAAAGTACCAGGGAACTGCCATCTGTCTGTCTGCTAGAGTCCTCCTGACTCTCCTGGTGGGAGATGATACCCCAGCTCAAGCAGAAAGCAAATATGAGTCTTTGTTCCCCTAGGACCCCCAGTGGGTTGCTGATGCCCACCCATGTCGACAAGAGGGATGCGTCTTCTCAGGCTGTCAATTCACTTGCTACTTTATAGACCTTCTCCTGCAAATTCCGCCCCCCCCCCCCCACACCGAAATATTATGAGCAATCTGGGCATCCCTTAGCCCAGTTTAGTTGACATAAAATTAACCATCTCAGGGACCTTCCAAAGTGGTTAGAAGTCAAGCATCATTCTGAGAAGTTCATCACATAGAGAACTATGCGTGTGAAACTGACATTGAACAAAAAGGGCCATCTTCATTCACAAAGCCCAAGCCACAGGTACAGTATGGGACCTTGACCAGCCCCACACATGGAAATCCCCCAGTTATATATGAATGGGAACTCCAGAGCCTATGCAATACAGGTACCAACAGGGAGGAACTGGCCTGCAAAAACTTAAGGTCTGGAACCCCCACATTTACATGCGGTTTCATGACATGACTCACACACTAGCAAAATGTTGTTTAGTAAGGCTCTTCACATCGCTTCTGGGTGCTGATGTGGCTTCAGATGTTAAAGGCACCCAGCCCAGAGTTCAATGCTTCTTCATGTGGTTTCATCTCATTACTCTGAGGCTGCTTGTGGTAGGCCTTCATGAAGTCTGGGGTGGTGGGGAGCTCATCCACGTATCTGCATCAGAGCTGCTTTTCTGTTTTGTTCTTACTTGAAAGTAAACCAAAGGAGACGCCACTTCTACAGTGCCTAAGAAACCGTCTTCACCCCTCCTTGAAACTGGGCTCATTCTGTGTGGTCTATGCCAGAGGTACGCTCGTGGCCTGGAGAAGGTCTGTGGAAGCAGATGCACATGGAATACATTCTCATCTAGCCTGTTTTGGAGCAGCATAGCTCAAGTTAATTACTGGACCTCTCAATGCCTCATCTGAAGATGAGGTTCGCAGTATGAGATTAAGAAAGGGTTGCACATTTTCTGTGCCGGTTACATGAGACTGGCTGTGTGTGAAGAACAGTATGGGCGTCACAGCTCTGGGGTGTGGTGGTGAGGGGTGAGAATGGCTTTGTGACATGGGGGCGGCACCACTTCTGAGAGCAGGAAAGGGGCCAGGGCTACCGGGCAAAGGCTACAAGAGCTAAAACGGGAGTGTTCAGCGAAGCCGATCACGTAGAGTCCAGTCGGGAAAGCACACAGTAGATACTGTTATAGAAATAGAGACCACCGTCTCAGATTCAGATGACAATGACAATACTCGTGGGTTTCTTCTTATTTCCCCTCTGCCAAAGTTCACAGCAGAACATGGCTCTCCTCCCCAGCCTGTTCCCTTCCTCCTGTCAGTTCTGAACGCTTCTTCCTACCACCTTCATTTCATTTTATTTAGGTTCTTCTGAGAACTCTGACCCAGTGCGAGCTCCCATCAGACACAGAGATATAGTCCTTAGGACACAGTCATGACTTTCTGAACGCTCCAAGCAGTGAGATGCCATCTCAGCCCTGGGGTTTCCTTATCGGTACCAATGGAGTTATAAAGCAACTGTCTTCAGGGTAAACAGTCTCAGTCCCACAAGAAGCTCCCAGAAAAGTGTTACTATACCTCAGAGATGCTCAATCAAGGGATGAGGTCACAAGAGTACACGTGTCTATACACAGGTGTATGTGTGTGTGTGTGTGTGTGTGTGTGTGTGTGTGTGTGTGTACACATACCCCACACTGATCTGCTATGTGCTGAGGAGGTGTGTGTATGTGTGTGTGTGTGTGTGTGTGTGTGTATGTGGTATGTACATACCCCACATTAATATGCTATGTGCTAAGGACTTGAAATCAGGGGAAGTGTGTCCTGGAGCAGGCCTCCTACCAAGAGACATAGTTACAGGCTACTGGAGTCAAAGCTGCTTCTGTAGCAGGTAGTAATTAACACAGAAACCCAACTTGTCATGTGCAGAATAGGAGACTTGGAAGTGTTCAGCCCTCAGTAGCTGTTTATGCCAACCCCTCTCTGCAAGCCTTGGGGATATCTGTAGAAGGGGAGGCAGGAAGAGTGAAGAGCCAGAGACCACGCCAAGGCAACAGCATTGTCCAGATTTAACAGGGCTGATGCATGGGTGAACCCACAGATATGTGACAGCATGCACAAGAGCTGGACAAATGCAAGCCAGACAAAATCCCAGCATGGAGAAGAGGAAGTGGGCATGAAGTCCCACCCATAGCCAAGGAACTATTGGCAATTGATCGCTTCTGGAAGAGGAAAGTCAGTTTTCTTCAACGGAGTGTCGCTGATATCAACCACACTCGGAAGACAGCCAACACAAACAGGACTCCATGGTGTTTGCTCTTTTTTAGAGAGTGGAAGAGAACACGAAGCTGGGGAGTGAGGCAGTGGGGAGGGTCTGGAAGGAGTTGGAGTAGGGGAATGAGTATTGGTCAAACACAGTGTATAAAATTCTCAAAAAACTTTTTAAAATTAAGTAAAAAGATCACAACAATAAATAAATAAATAAATAAATAAATAAATAAATAAATAAATAAATAAATAAAAAAATAAAAGACAGGATAGATAGATCGGTCTGATGCGGCCATATCTTGGTGTGTTGAGCCTGCCCCTCAGGTTGCCTGTCCAAGGACAGAGGGGCTGGCTGATGGCAGGAACCCTGTTCTGGGCTCGGGAAGCACCTCAGCATAGTCACAAAGCACCCCTGGGAATGGTGAGTTAAATTAGGAGCACTTGGTGTGACTTGGCATCAGAGTGCCAAATCTGGGGGCAGACAGATGACTCAGCAATGGCTCACAGAAGATTCTTATTTCATTCTCACTCTGCCCCCGAAGCGGAGGGGTTCTACTCTGTGTCTACTCTGGAATAGGCTGAACCATACACCTAAGCCTTCATCTGATCGGGAGCAACAGTTTCTTTTAAAATAAACTTTTGGAGTAGAAAGATGGGAAAGGAAGCGGTTTACATTTCCAGTAACTTTTAGATTAAAAAAAAATAAAAATAAAAACTCTGTTGATGGGGCTGGAGTTTGGTTCTCAGCACCCACAAGGCAGCTCACAACCACCTATAAACTCCAATTCTAGGTGAATCTCCCGCGTCCAACTGCCATAGTGTTTACATCTGCAAGTAAACACATCTACAGACCACACACACACACACACACACACACACACACACACACACACACACACACAGTTTAAAAAATAAAATCTCAAAAACCAATGACACCCAGAAAATCAAGCAAACCGATCTGCAGATGAAAGCCATGAGTCACAGCAGGGCTGCAGAGGAGGGCAGTAGCTCTGCTCTCCAGCAGTCTGTAGCAAAACATTAATTCTTTCCACATTTAGACAACTTAAGTGCAGTTCTTCTTAAAGACAGGTAACCCAACCAGGGTAGCAATAGCAAGGCCTTCTGGGGAAACATCTGGACCACCAACTCCATATGACATAACCATCATCAAACACCAACAGTCTCATGCTTAATTTTAGCCATAGCTCAATGAAGTAGATGCCATTTCAATCAGCCTTATCTTGCAAGATCGAGCAGAACCCCACAACAGTGGCTTTCAGTGGGTGAATACACAAGGGAACTGTGCTCTGCTCCATGGGTAGAGTATCATTCAGGCCTAGAAAGAAACAAGCTGTCAAGATACAAAAGACATGGAGCTTAACTGAATGTTCTAATGAAGCCCTGTGACAAGTGTCAACATGGAACATTCTGGCAAAGGTAAAACTTATGGAGACTGTAAACAGGTCAGCAGTCTCCAGAGGTCGGGGGATGAAGATGTGGAGTGCAAGATTTTTGAGCTCCTCCTCATGGTTCTGTGACAGTGGCCCACGCCATTTTGTACCTGTCAAAGCCTGTAGAATAACCTCCGGAAGTGAACTCACACGTCAACCATGAACTTTTGGCAGCAGACCCACAGAGAGTGCTCCGTTATGACCTGTCAGGTGACTAAATGAGCGAGGGCCAGCTCACAGCAGCTCCTGCTGCACGCAGCCAGCAGGAGCGGGTGAACCAGGATTCGGAATGCAGCACAGCTCTGGGCAGCGACTGGTCCTGGCGAGGGTGTCTCCAGGTCTCAACAGAGACGGAGGAGCGGGGCTGACACAGCCAGAACACTCCAGAGCGGGATGTGCACCGCAGCAACACTGAAACACTTGTGTGCCCAGTGACAGCAGTGGCAGGCCCTGTCCTCCCTCTCTTCCAGACCCTCCCCGCCCCTCCAGCTTCTCACACTCCAGCATCAACACCTACAGGGCGATATCAGGCCCAGAGGGAAGCCTCCAAGACTTCTCCCTAGGGTGCAGCTAGCGTGAGAGCTGTCCTGATTACCCAGGGTCCACGCCACGCTGGTGGCTAAATATCTTGAACTTGATTGCTGAGTCTTCCAGGGAGAATTCTACGAAAGAAAACCTCCTTCCTGGATTGAGGCGGGGTTGAGATGATGGTGCCTTTTTACTTGCTTCCTTTCTTCCTGTCTTAATACTATCTGGCATGGTGGCAGCCATCTTGTGATCGCAAGGAACGGGTCAATAAGACAATCAATGCAATGAATTGATGGCACCAAACCTAGAGTTGCCTTTTATCGCCTTAGTACATGACGTCGTTAAATACCTTTCTTGGGAGCCTTAATTTTTTTGTTGTTACTTTTGGAGTAACACATCCTAGATGATAGAGAGGCAAGTTTAAAGGCTCAAAATACTAATGGCAGCACTGGGAGCTGTGGGTTAAGCGCTGTGCTAAGTAACTTTGCTTGTCATCTAAGTTCTCAGTAAGCTTGGAGGGAGGCATTTGAAAAGGAAAACAAGGCTAAGGAAGATGGAAGACTGTGCTCAAGCACAGGAGAGCAGAAAGCAGGAAAGCCCCGGGATAGGTTGGCCCCAAGTAGAAACCATTTCCCGCCAGCCTTCCCTGTTGTTAATCCTGACTCCTCCTCCTCATAACTGCTCACCGTCCCCTTATTCATCAGCCTTGAGCTGTTACCAAAAACACCCAACAGAACCTATATACAAAGTAAAGAGAGATTTTCCTCACGGCTCTGCAGGTTCAAGCCCAGGGCTGGGAGTTCTTACTGGGCTGGGCTTCTGATCAGAGCCAACACTCACGCCTCAAGACAGGAGCTGAGGATGCAGGACTGTCTTCTCCTGGTTCCCTGTGAGGACTCCCCCTGGCCATTGACCCAGACATAGACTCCCCACAGGGCCCCATGATGGGCTGAAACCTTGGAAAACATGACCTTCAGCCTTCCACTGTGGTCTTCCATGAGGGACCCTCCAGGGAGCTACCAGGGCGAGATAACATCAATGTTTCCCGTATTGTGAGACTCCCAGCTTCTTCTATTGAATAACTGCCAGAGGCTCTTAAAGCTCCTCCTACTGGCTTGTCCCACAGAGCTGATCTACAAGAGAACCAAGAGTGCATGTGTGCGTGTGTGAGTGTGTGTGTTCCATGCACCAAACATGTGCATGTTTGAGTGGGTGTGTGCATGTGTGTATTTGTATGTGTGTGTGTGTGTGTGTATGTGTGTGCAAGCATGGATCCCCAGTACCCACATAAAATATGGGTGCTCAGCATTCTGCTGAGTTCAGGAGTTCAGAAACTTGTGACTGTTGACACCTGTGGGCCACTGAAACATCATTTTTATTTAATTTCTCTTTCCCTCATTTCATTCTTCCCTCTCCTCCTTCCTCTTCTTCTCCTATACTTTTAGAAAGTATAAAGAATTCTTTATGTATTGTTATTACTTGTGCGTGTGCATGTGTGTGTGTGTGTGTGTGTGTGTGTGCACACGCATGTGTATTTGCTGTAGTCAGAGGACAACTTGAGAGAGTCAATCATCTTTCCCACTGTGTGGGTCCTAGAATCAAGCCTCGGTTGTCCTATTTGCTCAGCTGAGCCATCCCAATGGGCCCTCAGCTCTTGTATACATTGCATGCTTCTCTTTGAAGGCCTCTGACCTCCAGCTAGAGAAAGTCTTTTTCATCCCAGACTCCCCATGCTCCCCATGGCTGGAACTCTTGGTAATAGATCTGTTTGGAATCCAGAGGTCAAGCTGCTGGGGGAAGAGGAGACGATCTGAAAAGAGCAAAGAGGAAGTCAGTCATGAGCAGGAGCTACAGACCCTGCAGTGGTCGTGTTCCTGTGCTCTTGGTGATCTGGTGGCCAGTTTGTCACTGGTCAGGAGGTCTAGGAGTGAGAGCTACAGGGGGGAGGTGGAGCTGGTGAAGCCCAGCTTCCTCACTTTCCCAGCCAGAGCTCCACTGACTCTTTGGGATCCGCCCTAACCCAATGTACAGGAGGGGGCTTGGGGAAAATGTAGTCCATCCTAGATATGATCACCCTCTGAACTCTTCTTTATACTCACACAGCCAGCTGCTACTTTCAGCATTTCGTGGCTCCCTCGATGATTACTACGATGCTATCCGTTGGGTACTGTTATTAACGACCTTGTGGTACATGTTAGAAACAGATGTGAAGCTTGAGTGACCGCTTGTAGCAGCACAGCTGCATGGCAGAGTCGGGCCTTGAACCCAGTGCAGGAGCATCTCCGCCACGCTGTGTACTCACTTCCACCACTGCAGACAGCTGTTTGGAAATGAAGATCAGTTAAAAAAAAAGCTGTGTTTGTTGATCAATTGGGTTTTTATTTGGATCCTTCAGTGGAAGAGGCCTTATGACTTATTTCAACTTTTTTTTTTCACTGAGGAACCCACATTGCACTGGGGGAGGGAGGTTCTTATCCAGGCTACATCCTACCAGCTGCTGAGCCTGTTGGACTGGAGCATGGCTTGAGACTACATTCCTTAGAAGTTCTCAGCTGAGAAGCCACTTCTGCTAAGGGACCACACTTCGACACCCACTACTGTCTGTCATATGAGCTTCTCTGGGGCCTCTGGGGCATGGCATTGTTCCTATATTGCTAAACTGTCACTGCCAGCTAGACTGGGATCAGGCCTGGGGCCATCAGTGCCCTCTCTGATCCTGGGGCTGGTCAGGTCAGCAAAAGCTGGAGCCAGAAGACAGGCACCCCAGAGGCCAGAGTCCTCTGACTGCTGACTCCAGTCCCACACACAATGCGTTTGCTGTGTCTCACAGTTGCTGACAATAACACTCTGTGGTCAGTAGATAAAGCGAATCTTCAAAACTGTCACACCCACAGATTCCAGCTCGGCATATTGGTGTGAACACTCTTTGCTAGTGTCATCTCTGGTAGGCATGCTGGGAAAAAGGGCCCCAGATGGGATGAGGATAGAAAGATGTCTTCGGAGGAAAAGGGCCCATGAGCCCTGCAGGTGAGGCTTTAGGAAAGAGCATCCAGTGCTCCCTCAGAGTCATCGGTCCTCCAGGCTTTAGAGAACCTGTTCTCCACCCAGTATTCAAAACCAGGCAAGCACTCTGGCTGCAGAGAGGCTAGGTGTAAGTGTGAATGTAAGCGTGTGGGTGAATACCGGCAGGAGCCTTGTGGGAGGCGGCTCTGGGACAGCCACACTTGACAGGGGTCCCACTCCCAGTGGGGCCTCAGCTTCCAGGCAGTTGTCCTTCCTCCCTCTTTGCACCCTCTTCCCCTCAGACACTCTGGGTACCAAGGCATCCCGCATTTGAGGAGAGGTACTGATGGCTCTTGTTATTTAAGCTTGGGCTGTCTAATCAGTGCTGTGAATGAAAATTCCTGAAAAGAAGCTGTGTCTGGCTGCGAACAAAACCTCCTGGGGGTCTTTTATTCTGCAAACACTGAAGGGCTGATTAGAATTTCAGTACTGTGGAGAGACTGTAATGTTGCAGGTTCAAAGGTAAGCTGCTTTATCTTGGACTAGTTTTAGCGTCTGGAACAGCCATTTCTTTGCCTCACCCTGTATCTGAACTAAGGCCTTGTTATAATGAATAAAAACCTCTTAGAAGCTATTAACTTAGCAGAACACTAGCTTCCACCAATCCAAGAGCTAAGAAAGTCATCAGACAGCATCTTGGGCCTATAGAAACTCTTCCCCCATCTCAATGCCCCTGCCTCTCTGGTGTACCCACCAATGCATTTTAAAGTTGCCTTGATGTATGACTTCCTTGTTCTGTAAAACTATAAAAACCTCGTGAAACTGCTTCCAAACTGGAGCATGAAATTTAGGGTAACCTAAATCTGCATTCTCAGGCCATGGTCACTCAAAATGGCTCCAAAATAAGCTCTTGTTCCCTTTAAGATGAGAGCTGTGTTTTTTACAGTCGACAGTATTTTAGCCACAGCCTTGAAATCATGTATAAACCAGAGAGTGGGTAGGTCATCAGGCCCTGAGGTGCTTACCTAAACTGTGCCCTTAAATGGTACCGAGGGCACAGAAGGAGAGCGCGTGCTCACGAAGGTTCTCCTCATCAAGGAATTTTCTGTCCCAGTCGTCAGTCCATGCCAGCCAATGGAGTTATGGGGTGCAGTGACCACCAGAAATCAATAGCATATACACTAGGTGGGAGTTGTCCTTTTGTCTTTCCGAGACATGAGCTTGTATAGCTGAGGCTAGTTTTGACTGCCCGATCCTCCTCCTGCCTCTACCTCCCAAGTGCTGGGTTACAGGAATATACTTCCATGCCTGATGTGTTTGTTAAACACAATTTTGCTACGAAATTCAGACTGGCCTGGAACTTACTGAGTAACCCAGGCTGCTCTGGACTGCCAACCATTCTGCCTCAGCCTCCTGAACACAGGAATGCTAAGTGCACACTGTTATGCCTGTTAGCCAGGGGCATTTTGTAAAAACTCCATTCTGACTGAACTGTGATGGTTCCAGTAACTACAGTGATTTGGTTTCCTGAACTAAGGTAATTCATTTCTCTAGATTTTTCTCTTCGCTGCCCAGTGGACCCCAAGTAAGAGGCAGGCAGGAAAGATGACTACGCACCACCTAACACTCTTTGACTGGTGACCCCTAGCAATGGCCAACTTCGGGCCAAAAGAAGAAACCTTTCGATCTCCTCCCCTGCCACCCTCTGCCCTATAAGCACCCCGGCTTGTAAGTGGGTGGTGGGCTCCAATTCTTAGAGACCGCCTCTCCAGGTTTTCCCCAAAATTAAGGCCTACCCTGTCTCAGGTCACTCATTCCCCTGTCTGTCCTTTTTTGCCACTGACCTTTCAATATCCATCTAACTAACTCTTAATAAAGGAGCTTAAAAAGTTCAGAAAATGTCATGTATACAATAAACTCTAATCTCAAATGATTTTTACTGATATACAATTAGTTTTTCTCTGATATTACAAATAATAAATGATAATTTATTACAGCTTGGGCCAAATCTGTCTGACCCTGTATGGATGCCATGAAGATGATGCTAAAGTTCTCTGGGTGAAGTGAACTCTCATAGCTTTTGTTGACTTCTCAGAGGTCATGAACACCCCTGCCCACCAGAAAAGGATGGAGTCACCAGCCTGGACAAGTCTTAGAAGGCCCCGAGGTTCCCTTGCCTCCTTGTCCTCCCTCTACCCAGCACCTCATCTTCCTATGCAAGCCTGGCATCCCACTATGCTGATCACCTGACTTCACCAATCACCACCAACCTCAGGAATACAATAATCCTAAGTGGGGTTGCAGTGAGCCTCAGGAATGTTATGAAAAAGGTTTGTTTTTTGAGACAGGGTGTCTCTGTGTACCTCTGGCTGTCCTGGATCTCACTTTGCAGTCCAGGATGACCTCGAACTCAGAGACCTGCCTGCCTCTGCCTCCCTAGTGCTGGGACTGAAGGCATGTGCCATCATGCTGAGCTTTAAAGTTGTATAAAATTGTACAAAAGCAAGGCTTTAAAGACAAGGTAGGTTTCCAGCATCACTGTCCTTCCATATTAGTGGATCATTGGATCCCTTCAGGTTTCAAAATGGAAGGACGCTGTAATCCCACATCATCAAGTGATGTAGCATTTGAGTCTGGAAGTGCATGAGCTAATGGCTTGGTTACCAGTGCCAGGCTGGGGATAGTGGTCAGATTCTGGGGGCTATGGCTTCACAAATGGAGTCATAAATTGATGACATTATTGGGAAGTGATGAACACTTAACTAGTTCGAGGAGGTGAGCCACAGGGGTTTCTTTTGTAAGACATGTCTTATTCCTGGTCCCTTCCTGATACCCTTTCTCTTCTGTCTGTTTGCCATGAGGTGATCTCCTTTGCCATAACTCACTCCCATCATCAGGAAATACCATCTTGCTTCAAGCTCAAAGCGATGGGACCAGTTGGCCATGGCTAGAGACTTCAGGAGCCATGAGCCAAAATAGCCCTTTTCTCCCTTAGGTTGTTATTACAAGTATTTGGTTACAGGGATGAACAGTTAACGAAAGCAAACCTATCACACGGCAGGTGCGTCCCCCTGTGCCCCCACTCCATGCACAGCTATGAACACAGCCCATCATAAAACTTCGAAATTATGAGACTTAGTGTGTGTGATTTGTTTTAAACTCATTTGTCCAAAAACTTTGCAAACAAGATGGTGTCAGTGTCAGAAGCCTGGATGTGCCTACAAGGTATGTCTGCTTTAGATCATCTCTAGATCATGTGTGACCCCTAACACAATGTGCACACTGTGTAAGAGCTCATTATTCTATATTGTCCAGGGAGTGATAAGCAAATGTACATATTCCATACAGACACCACCATGGTGGGTCTAGCTTCCTTTTCAGTCCATGGCTGGTTGGCTCTGGGGCTGCTGACTGCACAGTAACAATTTCCTGACCTCAAGCACAGCCTAGGTGAGCTAGGCCCACCCACATGGGTGACAACCGTGTTTAACGGGCATGGCAGCTTCTTGCCTTGTTTAACTCCATATCAACTCTGGAGAGAAAATCTGTTTTCCCTGCTTTGCAGACATGGAAACTGAGGATGCTTGGGCAGCCTGTCCAAGTGACACACGGGCCTGCACTGAGAGCAACCCTCTCACCCAGTCGCACTGAGTGCCTACTATGTCCCAAGAGCTGTACTTAGCACCCTGTGATACCAACTCACTTCATCTTCAGGACTGACCTCTGCAATAGGTTGTAATATTGTTGACATTTCACAGAAGCCCGAAGTGCCAAACTGAAATACCAAAATATGACACCTCTGGCTCAGGGTCACACAGACAGTAGCAACTGAAGCTGACATTGAATCCAGACAATCTTAATGAGGGTTCACACTCTTAACCTACCCTACGCCCTGGGTAGGATTTAAGGAGAACGTGGACTCTTTTTTTTTTTTTTTTTTTAGAATCAGAATCTTATAAGCGATTACTTCACCAGCCTTTCTATCAAACCCCCTTGGTTCCGCCAGATGCTGCATGTGTACCTACTGTGTACAAACTGCTGGCCACGGTTCTGTGTGGGCTACGCAGAGAATGGTTGATGCCCTTGGAAAAACACCGTAGGAAACAACTTATACAGCTCCCTAGCCAGGGGCTCCCAGGGGAGAGAGAAACCATGGCTTTGCTGGTCCTTATGTTCCTGGGAGTGGCCAGATATGACTGGAACAGGCCTTTGAGGAGGGCTTGCAGGCAGGGTGCCGCTTCTAGGAGAAAGCTTCTTCGACCTGGACCATAAGAAGAGATTGACTTGGCCTCAGCATCCAGCTGGTCACATGCTCCAGGCAGCTGCCTTTTGTTTTCATCCTTCGCTCGCCTCTCCAGAGACAAATTCTGAAATCTTGGGGTTCTGCTTGGCCATTCAGGGACCGACCCTTCTCTTACTTCCAGTCCCATGCTAGGGACATCGCGTCCTGAGGGTCCCTCAGCCCATCTCCCTAGTGGCATTAACGGTCTCTGGTAAGCCAGCATTACGTAAGAGGATTATGAAACTGTAACAGGAGGGTCTGCGATCTGTCTGTATAAATAGACACAAACCGCATTACTGCGCCACTGTGAGGTCCAGAGCCATCTAGTGGCAGAATGCTGTATATGTAGCCCTTGCAAATCGGCTTGGGAAAAGCGATTCTTTAATAATAATCATACTGGAAGCCTCCGGATTAAACTATACTGAAAAAAAAACAGAATAGTACCTATTTTAACTTTTGGAAGTATTATCTTTAGTAAATGAAGTCCACAAGCCAATTTCCCTCTACGTTTGAAGTGCACACCAATTGTACATGGTGTGTAACAGAGAAATTGAGACGAGATGACCGTGGAACCTCCTCCTCACATTCTCAAACTCAGACACAGGGCTCTCTTGACGTTACTAGATATGTCCCAATTTCACACTGACTGCAACTGATAAGCAGGTGAACACATGTCCACAGAGCCTGAGAATATTCTTTAATCCTGAGCAGAGTTGTCTCCTTCACACTCCCCACCTCTCCCATGCTGTTTCCTGTTCTGTTTTTCCTTCAGGCCTCTGTCAGGAGTCTGGGTGGGGCTTGTTACTTAAGAGGAAAAAAGAGATCATAGCAAGACATCTTTCCATGGCTTTTGAGTTTCAATAGAGTTGATCTCTTAGAAACTACAAAGAATTTAAGAGATAAACTAATGTTCTCTCTCTCTTCCTCTTTCTCTCTTTCTCTCTTTCTCTCTCTCTCTCTCTCTCTGTGTGTGTGTAATAAACTTTGGGGAAGTATATGATATACAGTCAGAGAAGTGCAGGCATCGTGAACCGTTTGACTTTGGTTCACTCTGCTACTGTTTTCTGAAGAAGCTAGAACTATTTACATTCTAGCAACAATGTGTGTGTGTGTGTGTGTGTGTGTGTGTGTGTGTGTGTGTGTGTATGTGAGAGAGAGAGAAAGAGAGAGAGAGAGAGAGAGACCTTCATTTCCGCATCCAAAGGGAAACACCTGACCAGATGGCATCTGGGGAGGGAATGAATGTGTAAAATAGAATTAAGAAAATGCTACATACCTGGTACATAGCGCCTGGGAGAAACAGGGGCTTTTAAATATGACTCAAAGCTGGTCGTAGTGGAACACACCTTTAACACCAGCACTCAGGAGGCAGAGGCAGGTGGATCTCTGAGTTCTAGGCCAGCCTGGTCTACAGAGCACGTTCCAGGATAGCCAGGGCTACACAGAAACCCTGTCTTGAAAAATCAAAATAATAATAATAAACTAAATATGACTCAAGACACTTTGAAGAAAAGCACCACTCTCCACATTCTACCCACACACACAGCCCTTAGAGGGAGAGCAGAGGAGAGAGGAGAGGAAACACTTGTATAACTTGTATATTAGTCAGAATTCTTGCTGGAAGCAGATGGCAGTCTCAAATAGCTAGTTGCAAAATTGCAAGTAGAATTTATAGAAGCTTGAAAGCAGTGATAGGGTGCCCTGAACTAATCAAACCAGGAAATGTGACCCCTGGTGGAAGGTGCAGGGAGGGAGCCCAAAGTGGGGTGCTGAGGGAAGGCAGCTATTGCTATCAGTCACAACACATTCTCTTTTTTTCCAAGATTTATTTTTATTTTAATGTAATGAGTGTTTTGCCTTCAAGTGTGGGTCCCCTGGAAGTGACGTCACCATTATGAGCCACCATGTGGGTGCTGTAACTTGAACCCAGGTCTTCTAGAAGGACAGCCAGAGTGTTGTTAACTACTGGGCCAACTCTCCAGTGGGAGGGTGAGGGTCAACTGTCTCACTCTCCCGCTCTCTCAGTTCTGCCAGCAAGCCTCTGTTACTTACCCAGTGGGCACTGAACACCCCTTTCCTTAAAGAGAAACTATAGATCAAGAATGATTCAGTGGGGTGGGGGTTCGGAGGGCAGGGTAGAGGAAGGCAAATGACTAACACTGAAGACCTAAGAAGCCTATTGCTGGAAACCTATTGCTGTAGACGTTTCCTAAATATATACGCATGTACATATAAGAGCAGTTTAAAAGGAGTTAGCCTATAGTGGAGTGACAAGGCCTCTTCTCCCTCAGACAACACAGACTATCAAACGAAAAGACCAGTGCCTGGTATCAAATGATCAAACACCCCCACCTGCTGAGTGATCTTGCCAATCCCTGTTTCCAGTTTTTGAGACCCTCCATACTCCTTTCCAAAATGGCTGTATCGTCGTCCTCACCTCCGTCTGTGTACAAGGCATAGCCTTGCCACACCCGTTGTTCTTCATCTGTTTGGCAGGAGCCCTTCTACAAACATGAGGAGATACTGCACCGTGACAGTGATTTTGTTTGTATGTACGTGATGGCCAGTGAGGGTGAACACTCAGGCTAAATCACCATGCGGGGTGCTTTCTGGTGTTTCTCAATCGGAAACAACGCTGTGGTAAATGTCCCAGTGTGGAGTCTTGTTTCTTTGCACAATGCATCCATCCTCTAACACAATGGCGCCTTACAGAAGCCTTGGGAAAGCTTCTGGAGGAGTGAAGCATCAGGGGTCCCTCCCCTCCTGGCTGCAGCAACTCCAGCTTCCCTCCCTCTGTCCAAATTGGTGCAAAGAGAGATTCATTGTAGGGGCAGCTGGACATCTGGGGCTTTAGGATACTTAGAGATTTAATCTACGCTCGCTGTGATGGATAGTGTTCACTGCCAACCTGACAGACTCTACACTTGCCTGGGAGATGAGCCTCTCATCATTATCTTGGCTGTGTTCATTGGGATTGGAAGACCTGCTCACTGTGGGTGGCACCATGCCCTGGCCAGGAACCTGGACTGTGTAAGCAGAGAAAGGGAGCTCAGCAGCAGGAATGCTCATCTCGGCTTCCTGATTGTGGATGTGACATGACCGACTGCTTCAAGCCCTGTCCAGCTGCGTTCCACACCATGATGGGCTGCATCTGTGAACTGTGAGCCAGGGCTGCATCTGTGAGCTGTGAGCCAGGGCTGCATCTGTGAGCTGTGAGCCAGGGCTGCATCTGTGAGCTGTGAGCCAGGGCTGCATCTGTGACCTGTGAGCCAGGGCTGCATCTGTGACCTGTGAGCCAGGGCTGCATCTGTGACCTGTGAGCCAGGGCTGCATCTGTGACCTGTGAGCCAGGGCTGCATCTGTGACCTGTGAGCCAGGGCTGCATCTGTGACCTGTGAGCCAGGGCAAGCCCTTTCTCCCCGAAGCTGCTTTTGGAAGTAACTCATTGCAGCATCAGGAAAGGAAACTAAGACACACCAGAGTCAGGCATGGTGTGCATGCCTAGAATCCTGGCACTTGGGTCGTGGAGGCAAGAAGATCAGGGGGTCAAGGCCATCCTGGGCTACATGAAACCCTGTCTCAAAAACTAGAACAGAAATAAATAAAAACAAAAGATTGGAAACGTATCCCCAGTGACACTCCCCAACAGGACATAGCAATCCACACTCTAGCGACAGTGTGTGTGAGCTATGGACTCCACCGCTCTAGCAATTTCTATTTACACCGTCGAAAAGGATGCATAGCATTTAAAACTAGAAGCTGCATTAAGTCCCATTACTGATAGAGATTCCACAAAGTTTGGGGCATAGACACACACACACACACACACACACACACACACACACAATCTTTACAGTCCTGGAGGTCAGAAGTCTAAAATGGCCTCAGAGGTCAATCTGTGGGCAGTAGTCCTGGCCTCCTACAGCTCCAGAGAACCCGTTTTCTTCCCCACTTGCCTTTTGTACATGGCCTCTGTCGCCCTTGCTCATTTTTCTGTTGGGACGTTTGTGTTTTTCCTGCTGATTTAATATGTTTAGATATTTTGGAGTTGTGAACAAGCTTCCTCCTATGTGATGTCCCTAATAGTTTTTTCCACATTTTTGGATTTTAACTTTCTTCTGTTGCGTACTATATTAATCTGATCTAGTTGCCATAACAAAATGCCATGGGCTTAAACATCAGGAAACTATTTCTTACAGCTGGGCAGTCCGGAAGTCTGGGATCAGGGTGCCAGGGCTGTAGGATCTCCTTTCCTGCCTTGTAGACTGCTCAATACTTTTCTGTGTTCTCACGTGGTGGGACAGAGAGAGAGCCCTCTACCTCTTCTTAGAAGGATGTTAATCCTGTCATGAGATCCTCAAGACCCTGTCTAACTCCAATGACCCCTCTAAAGCCCCATCTTTAATATCATCCTTTGGGGGGGTAGAGTTTTTATATAATAATTTGGGGTTCACAAGCATTCACAAAAGGTTGGAAGATAGGATTTTCATGTAGTCAGATCTATTCATCTTATTATTCTTTTCTTCAGTTAAACCTTCCCAGGCAAGGCTTAACTACACCTTTTAGCAGACAGGAAGCATGAGAGTCAGGTCTGGGATGGGACCTGGGACAGGGCTGGGAGACACAGATGAGCAGAGGCAGAGCTGACACACCTGGGTCCAAGAGGAGCAGTGCACTTCTGGGACTTCTGGACTCATCCCAGTCGCTTCCTGCTGCTCCTGCTTCCTGCATCTGACAGGAATGGGGCTTCCAGGCCACCTCCTACCTCCACCAGGAACAAGCATGCCTCTCCTCACCTTCCAGACTCCAATCTTTTGGTGAATATGTTCTGCCTCCGGCCTTTGCCAGGCCCCACCTGACATGCTCTCTTCCTTGTGCTGACCTCAGCTGACTGACATTATAGCCTGGGATCAGCCCACTCCCTAAGGAGATACGCAGTTCTTCTGGACTGGCTTCAAAGACCAGCTGACCTAGATTCTAAGCTGTTGGCATGACCATGGACAAGGCCGTTGTCCCTTGGGAACCTCAGGATTTCCTTGTGAATGAGTATGACAGAGGCCATTGCATATCCATGCTCGGCTAAATGAGCCCCCACGGGTAGGCACTGGCCCTTGGCTGGGATGCTACAGGTGTCTGTGCTGACTCTGCATCCCATCCCCCGGCATGGTGGGAGTTGGCAGTCGGCATAGCTGGAGAGAGCATTCTGGAGCAGAGAAGGACAAGAAGAAACTCAGCTCTCTCCTGGGAGAGACACTGAGTCCCTCAGTGTCCTGAGATGACTCAAGCCAGTGCACTAGTGCGACTGTCCTATGCCTGGTCCCCATCCTCATTCCGTGCTCTCCGAGCTCTCCATCCTCCCTCTGCCCAGAATGCCACCTCTCCATTTCTTGGCCTGGGCCTAATGGACCCTCCTTCAGAAGCTGCACTCACATCTACAAAGGTGGGCCGGTGCTAGTGCTGTGTGTGTCCTCTCTTTGTTCCAGAGGATATGGGACTCTGTCCGATGGACAGCCCTGTTGTATCTTCTCGAGTGGACTGAGAAGTCTTCCTGGAGATACGTCTGTCCTTCCTGAGCCTGAGAAACCCAGTGCAGTGGTTGGGTTGCTGGGCACATGACTTCCCAGGGAAAACTACAAGTGCGGAGGCACCAAAGTGGAGTCCGACTCAGCTCAGGGAGGGTCCAGCCTGATGGTGCTTAGATACGGGACATCTAGTCTTGGTCTCCTGCAGGCCTAGAATCTCGGTCCTGTAGTTTTCACTCTGCTCATCTGTCATCGGCAGCTAAGTATCCTAACCATAATATTTCATGTCCTAAAATCACCTCTACTTTTTGTGTGGTGGGATACAGAGAAGCACATATAAAAAAGTAAGTCAAAGCCACGTGCAGTCCTTCCACCTGGAGGACATGGGCTATTTTATTGCTCACTGATAGGCTTGATTTCCACCCTCTTTTACTATAGCGAGAATGACATAGTTGACGCCATCTTAGGCCAGTCTTCTTTACCTAATGTGGGTTAAAATAGTGTTGTTCCCACGTGCTTTGTGAAGGATTTAACTGCAATGAGATCAAGACAGGCTCCACTTCATCCCGTCTGATGCATTCTTCCACATAACTCTAGCCAGAATCTTCACACAACACGAGATGCCCCTTGGATTCTGCGCCTGGTCGTGTCTCCAGCTTCTGAGCACAGATTCCTACCAGTTCCCTGTGCCTGCCACAAAATTTCCGTCATCCCTCACAGAGCGGACTCCAGTAGCTTGGAAGTGTTGGCTTTGCCTGGGATACCTGTGTCTCCTTGTGTTTCTCTTTTAGGATGCACATCTCACTTCAAACGCCACCTCCAGTGGTGGTGTGTGGTGTGACTGAGAATGCCCCGTAGGCTCATAGATTGGAAAGTTTGGTCACCAGGGATCGGCCCTGTGGCCTTGCTGGAGGAAGTGTATCACTTTGAGGTTTCCAAAGCCCATGCCAATCCCAGAGTCTTTCTCTCTCAGCCTGAAGATCAGGATGTAGCTCTTAGCTACTTCTCCAGCACCGTTTCTGCCAGTCTGCCATGCTTGCCTTGCCCCTTTGTACTGAGGGCCTGTAGAATTCTGACTGTCACACCGCGGTGAACATCTTCGTGACAAAAGTCTCTACGCTGCCTCCAATCTTATTCCTGACACTCATCACTCCCAAGCTGGGCTTAACTCAGCAGGACAGCTCTCACCAACATCATGAACATGTACATTACGCTTGGATATATTTGTTTAGTTTTATATTCAAATTTTAATCATCCTGGCATCTAATTAGAGATGGAATCATGGAATTATGATTTCTTTGCCACTTAAAATATTTGGTTACTATTTTATTTTTTAAATGCAGCTTCCTCTGAGCATTTAAGCCTCTGGAGGGCCTGGATTTACTGTCATCGGGGTATCTGCCTGTGGCAACTCATTTTCTACTTTCTCTTTCTGTGCTGGTTCTAGAAAACCATTTCTTTGTCTATCTGGAAAAGCCATTCTTTCAATACAAACCAACAACCAAAGCCAATCTTTTTCATTTTTTTTTTTTAAAGAAAACAGTAAGTTTCCTTAATATTCCTGGTTTGAATGGCTTTCCAGGCACAGCAGTTTCTAACTGACTGACCGAAGTACATTTATGGCCCCACATTCCTCTGAATACTAAAGTTATTCCAACCTTTAAGGAAATGAAGGAAAGATCCTGTCCATGGAAAAAAACAACATAAAAAATCTTGTGCTTCATTTCTTGAGACCACTAAGCATCGGCACAAAGCCAGCAGCAGATGCTTGTTTCCAGGAGTGAAGGGGTGGGGTGAGGCCTTAAACCACACAAGGGCCAGTCCTGATGCCATGACTCGGACTCGATTAATAACTGTGTGATGCAGGCGTGCAGCGCACACATAACTACGTTACCGTGCAGAGCAATCCTGCCCCACCCCGCAGATGTCCTGGGACGGTAGAAGTAAGTTGCCATACCCAGACACCTAGTAGATCTTTCATACTCTCTGGCTATTTCCACGTGATCCAGAGTTCGTATGGGGGCAGCATGATAGCTCAGCTGGTTAGGCCGCTTGTTGCCAGCTTGAATGTGACCCCTGGGACCACATGGTGAAAGGAGAAAAGTGACTTCTGAGCTGCCCTTTGCCCTCCACACGTGTGCCATGCCAAGTACACACGCTTCCCCCATCACAATAGATAATTTTAAGTTTTAAAAGAGTGTGCATGGCAAGAAGACAAATGATTGTGATGCAAATAATTTCAAGGTTCAAGACAGACATCCTAACATAAAATGTATATGTGTATTATATATATATAGTAAGAGAGAGCGATACTACAGGATACAGTTTGCTTTATGCTCTGCTGAGAACTGAACCTAGGGTTAGCGCACACTGAGCACACTTTACCTCCGAGCACACCCCAGCCGGGCAGACAGCAAAATCAGCAGTCTCCAATCCACAGATGTGCTTGCTGCACATCACAAATGTGTTTGCAGTCTGGGTGTTCAAAACTCAGAACTCATACATCAACTTGAGTGAAAACCATACATCAAAATGAGTGAGAGCCAGACTCATTTTGGATTTTTGTTTGGCTGGAATCCTTTGTGTTCTGACAGACAGCTGAAACCATACACTGCCTTTGTGAGGGATGCTGCTCCGCAGGCGTGCCAGCAATTAAGAGAGAAAAGCAAAACAGCTTGGTAAAGCGCTATTTACTATCTGGAGTTAGAGTCCTTCAGGGATGTTAATGTCTGGTACAAGCTGAATGGTTTCTATGAAATGCAGGAAAGGTCTGGGGACCTTTCAGAGAGTTAGAGGGTGGTGGCGTAGGTTCAAGGAGCTGTCCCGGAACTCACTCTGTAGACCGGTTGGCCTAGAACTCACAGAGATCCGCCGGCTTCTGCCTCCGGAGTGTTGAGATTAAAGGCGTGAGCCTCCATGCCTGGCGTTTGGATCCGTATGTGGGGAAGGGTAGAGGAAGGGCCACAGTCAGAGGGCTCTTCCAAGGCAAGACTGGCACCAAAGCCGCTGCCTGGAAATCCTGCTGCAGATGCAAAAATCCCTCAAATAGTGCCGGAGGTCTCTGCAGCCACAGCTCCCTCACCTCACTAGTGGTTCTGGCACTGAATGTCGCCAAAGTTAGGACTGAGACTCTGGTTATTCTGTGGAAGGGAAATTGTAAACAACAGACAAAGAATCAAAAAACAAAAAAGCAAGCAAAAAATAGAGGAGACTTAGGAAATTGATGCTAATTTAAAAACCAAAAAAATACCGAGTCAATAATTCATACAAAAAAACAAAAACAAAAACCAAAGCAAAGTAGGGATGAAATACACTACACGACTGTCGGTAACACTTAGACAGAAGCAGATGCTGGTCTCTTGGGACTAGGTGCCTAGGGCTGGCCCTTCCCTTGGTGCTCTTCCTTAGCCGCTGCCATGCTGCCGAACTCTCCAGTAGAGGGCGCTGCGGGGCCCGCAGGAGGACCCGCGACCTTCCAGGCTGTCTTTTGTCCCTGTTTGGGGTCAGCAGTGAGGGCGGGAGAAGTTTCCTACCGCGTTCCCTCAGCACGCCAATGCCAACGCATGGCTTCTCTACACAGCAGTGGCTTTGCCGGTGGCTCCGGCCACAGGCTCCCTCACCAGACCCTAGAGCAGCTGCAGAACCCGTGGGAGGCAGGGACGTCCCCTCTCCGCATCCTTTTTTAGCCTCTAGGAGATTGTCCAGAGTTCTCTTTCTCCTGTGACACTCCTGTGTGATCACTGAGAGTCTCCTGGCGTCGGTCTTTGTAGTAAACCTTGTCCCTATAAATTACCGGTGGGTTTTGTTTACCAACAATGAATTCTTGTCTAACCCCAGAGTATGGATGGTATTATCTGGAGAAATGAGGGGACATGAAAGAAATACTAAAGATTTTAGGTTCGGCCGGGTGTGGTGGTGCAGGCCTTTTATCCCAGCACTTGGGAGGCAGAGGCTGGCAGCTATCTGTGAATTCAAGGCCAGCCTGGTCTACATAGTGAGATCCAGGACAGCCAGGTTTAATGGGTACCAGAACCAAGTAGGTTTGAACCTATGGTAGCCGAGGCACCGCGAGTCCTGCTGGAGAATCCTCCACTGTGAGTGTAGCACCAAAGTCACAGTCCAGATGTGTCGTGTGTGGCTTCCCCTGAACCACTGAGAGTAAACATGAATAGATAGAACGAATGTAATGGATTCCAGAGGGAATTGAAAACGACACTATTCAAACACAGTTGTGAAAGAGCCCTTCGGACATAACACCTCTCTGGCTCCAGAGACCCTTATCTCTACAAGAGGGAGCTCTTGTTTTTCTATGAAGTTGACATAGTCTGTAACTTGTCAGAGTGTGACATAACTGATCGGTATTGACCATTTTTTATCTTTATCTTTTTAAATATTTATTTACCTATTTTATATGTATGGCTGTTTTGTCTGCAGTATGTCTGCATACCATGTGGGCCTGGTGCCCAATAAGGCTGTAAGCAGTTCTCAGATCCCCTGGGACCGGAGTTACAGATGGTTGTGAGCTGTGGGTGCTGGGATTTGAACCCAGGTCCTCCAGAAGAGCAGCCAGTGTCCTTAACCACAGTGCCATCTCTTCAGCCCCTACCATTATTTGTAATGCTTCTCAGTATTTGAAAGCAGAGCTATGACCTCAGTCTCAGGAGTCAGGCCAAGAACAGAAACAAGGCAAGCGTGCCTATAGGGCGTGGCAAAGAAGAATGTGCATGCAGTGCTCGCTCAACAGGTCTCAGTCGTTCTTATTTGTATTCTTTTCCAGGAACACTCAGGAGCCCAGACGTTGGGTCTTTCTGAGTATCTCTGCATCTCCCAGAGGCACCCATGCCTCACTATCTCCTTCAGTCAACTGGCCACCACGGTTTTAAAGTCACATTTATTTATTTGTGGTGTGTGTGTGTGTGTGTGTGTGTGTGTGTTTGTGTGTGTGTGTATGGCATGTTTGTATAAGTAGTGGTGCTGTGTTTGGACAACCTGTGTCAGAGGACAAGCTGTAAGAGTTGACTGGCTCCCTCCATCATATGAATCTTGAGAATTGAGCTCAGGTGAGCTTGGTAGCAAGCCTCTTCACCAGCTGAGCCATCTTGCAGGCCCTTGACAAGTTTTCATCAGTGTTCCTGCAGACTTGGCCAGGGTGCCAGGTTTACAATGAACCCTTGTGTCGTCCTCACCCCTCCTGGCCCTGGGATCTCAGAAAGAACACAGATGAGGCCTCTCCCACTATCATTCTTTCCTTAGTCCCTGTCCAAGACTCTCTATAAACTATAAGCTTTATCTAAGGAAAGTGGCTAAGACATTCTTCACACTAAAGTGTTAATGGTTTAACAGCTTACCCTTCACAATGGGCCAGGCTAGAGTTTCAAAGGCAACAGTGAGAGAGGAAGTAGAACGAACTTGTAAACACAGGGATTTGGGGCATTTGGAGCCACAATGCCACCTAGGAAGGAGTATGTTTACTTCAAAGTCTTCCTTAGCTTTTCTGATCCTACCAACAAAGCAAAACCAGTCTGTCTTTGGAGAACAACGGTGGCTGAGCTCCAGGCTCTTGCTTCTGAGGCTTTGGGAGACCAGGCGGGTGAGAATTGGGAGGTCTCCTGCCATGGTACCACCTGCTAACTTTCATTCAACACTCAGTGTTCATGGTCTAGCAAGTATTCCTGAAACAAACCTGAGGTGCACTCCAACCCCGAGAAGAGGACAATCCCAACAGGTTGCTCAGAACTGCGATTTATAGATAAGAAAAAATGAGCAACTCTTTACCTGTGACTTTAGCCTAGAGGTTTTCTCCCCCATCCAGGCAAAGGTGGCTTCTCTGATATCTTCAAAGCAGGCCTTGCAATTGAAGCGTGCGGTCACCAGGTGGTGGGAGTGTGCCGTGCCTGGGAACAGTAATCAGGAAGCAGGCTCACCAGACTCCTGATTACCTGAGCAGGAGCCAGGATTTCCTCTCCATGTTAGCCACATTCCCTGGGAGTCAACAGAGGGCCCACCGTGACCCAGAGCAGCTATGTGAGCCAATCCTATGTCTGTTTCCGTCTGAGAAGGAAATATGAATCTGTCTTCTAAAAGTAAAGGCTCAAGAGTGCTTTTCTTTTTAAAACTGTATTTATTTGTTTTTCTGTTTATTATCTATTTATTTATTACATGTGTGTGCATGCGTGCACATGTGTGTGTGTGTGTGTGTGTGTGTGTGTAAATACATGCATGCCTGAGTGTGCATACCTGTGTGTGGTGGTCAGAGGACAACTTGTAGGAATCAGTTCACTCTTTCCATTCTGTGGATTCCAGGGACCACACTCAGGTTGTCAGGCTTGTTGGCAAGCACCTTCACCCACTTTTCAATAGCATCTCTCTGCTACTTCTTACTTGCTTCTTGTCTGCTTGCAGGAGTGGACAGCCTTATCCTCCTGTGACATTTCTAGGAAAGAATGCATACACAGAAGGAACTGGAATCCAGTTAGGATAAGAGCCTAGAGCAGCAGCTCTCAAGTTGGGGGTAGAGGGGAGAACGACCCTTTCACAGGAGTCACCTAAGACCATTTGCATGTCAGATATTTACACTATGATTCATAGCAGCAGCAAAATGACAGGTATGAAGTAGCAAGGACAGTAGTTTTACAGTTGAGGGTCACCACAACATGAGGAACTGTATGAAAGGGTAACAGCATTAGGAAGGTCGAGCCAGCGGCCTGGAGGAACCCAATTAGGGTGGAGCTATATGGCAGGATGTTGGAGATCAAAGACCCCGGGGTTCCCACTCTGCCCTCCCTGTGGGATCTACAGGTCCCTCCAGTGCCTTCTCACCTCTTTCTTCTTGATCTCCTTCCTCGTCCTTCTTCCAAAGACAGCCAATTCCCTTTACTCAAGGGATTTGATTTTGTTTTCCCCCATGACATGGCAAAAATACTTAATTAGCGAATCCTGAACACACAGGGGAAATTAGGCACATTTTTATCACCTGGCGAATACATACTCTATTCGGTCTTATGTCTGTAATCCCAGACTGAGGCAGGAGGATTGCTATGACTTGTAGCAAGCAACATAGGCTGTAGCAAGAGACAATAGTAGCACAATCTGTTTCTATTCAAAGACATTTCATTTAGTAAGTATTAACAATAAATAAACTTTTCTGACTCATGTGTTACAGGCTAGGTGTCACGGACTTCTTGTGCTTAGAACACTGTGCTGAGCTTTAGCCGTATGCTCAGCAACAATTTACACAACAAATCAGCATCAAACATAACAAAACATTTTAGAAAAACAACAGCAGGGTGGGGGCACTAGGTGGTCTGAGAAGCAGAAGCCTGAGAAACTCAGAGTTGAACAAACCAAAGCCTCACCATGCTGGACCTGCAGAAGTAGAAACGGAGGGACCCCTCTTCTGCCGGACACAAGTTAATGAGAAAAACAAAAGAGCTTTGGTCATAGTTTTACATGGCTCAGAAGCCTCCAGACCCAGCCACCCACACTGAACTCTTGTTTCTAATGCCTGTACTTCAAGAAGCAGGGACAGTCCCAGGAAATACAGTGGACACAAGGAGTCCTGAGCTGGATAGACCAAGCCAGGCCTGCCTGTTCTGCCTTCTTGGCTTCTTTTTTATGATCATCATTTCTTTATGGCCAGTTGATACACAGAAGGATGGAAGAAATGTTAATGTAATTTTTTGTTTGTTTTGTTTCATAGCTGGCTTTGGGAGAAGGAAGTTCTGGCTTCTCTGACCCACATCGGGGAAGAGGAACTCTGTTCTGATACCCACATGGGTAGCTTAAGTAGAAGGACTGAACTTTACCCCCAGAGCCCAGGGTGCTGCCCTTAGCCATACTTAGGAAGCTCCTCCTCCTCAGGAGAGTCCTGAGACTCCAGATGAAGATAGGATAGTCTTAAGCTCAAGACATGCCTGGGCTAAAGGGAATTCAAGGCCAGACCGGACTACTCAGTAAGACCTTGTTCCAAAGTAAAAAGTCAAAACTGGTTTGGGAGCACAGCTTGGTGACACAACGCTTGCTTAGCAGTACAAGGCCCTACGAATCAATCTCTAGAACCATAAAAATATAATAAATAATATAATGCAATATAAAAATAATAAATGATAAAATTTGAAAATGCTGCCATTGCTTAAGGCCACCAAGTCCAACTGGCAACATGGCTCAGCAGGTAAAGGCACTTACTACATAAGCCCAAAGACCTGAATTCATAGACCCCACTGTGGAATCCAATCCTGAACGTTGTCCTCAGACCTCCACATATACACATGGGCGTGCCTTCCTTCACACACACATCACACACTGACAATAATGATAAATTAAATAAATACATAGATTTTTTTAAAGGCCACCAGTCATAAAAGAGCCAAAGGCGACCCTGACTTGGGGCCTCTGGGCCTATATAAGGGCCCTCCCGAGAGGTAGTGCTCTGCAGAGAGGCCTCACACTTTGGCAGCTAGAGACAGTGGAACGCATTCCATATCCACCCAGAGAGGCAGAAATAGAGAGTGCAAGAGGGGAGGGGGAGAGGAGGAAGGGAGAGGCCTTCCTGGCCTCTGACAAGACATCTGACATTCCTGATGAAAGCTCTGAGAGATGCCGCCTCACAAAGACAAGTTCTATGCTGAAAATGTCATCCAATGGGGAGTCCTGCTCCTTGCCATTTAGTGCCAACTTCACCCAAAGGTCACCTGCTGTCAGACAGCCCAGGTGCAGAGTGGGGTGGGAGGGATTCTGGCAGGCCGATTGCATTCTGGGTTAGCTGGTGTCTGCTCAAGTAAATAAAGCGGCAGAGCTCCACTTGGCATCTAAACGATAGTGGAATGCGCCCTGTCATCCTGAAGAGACAGTGACGGCCAATCGTATTATAAAGTACTAAACTCCTCAGGAAATGGAGTCAAGGATGCATGGGACTGGAATAAGGCTCCAGCACTGGCAGGGGCTGGTGAAAGCTGACTTCAGAGGTGAACGATCCGGCGGCAAAGCTTTGAGGACCCGCACTGTTCAATGTGGCACTGACCCGTGGGAGGTAAGGACCCTGGACCAAGCACAAGGAAGGCACCGAGGAGGAAGTCCTCAGACCGCCAGTGTGTGTCACCAGGGCTCTGCCGCTGCAAACAACAGAAGTGAGGCCTCACACTACTGCAGACTTGCAGGAAGAGGTCTCCCTGGGACAGGATGGACGGAGGCAATGGGTGTGGAGATGCAGGGAGCATCTAAGCCAGCAGTCCTGACCTTTGCTTTGACATCCGGGTTTGTCTTTAGTAGGTCAGGCTGCTGGAACAGGTGGTTGCCTTTAACTGGGTGATTTATAAGCGACAGGGTTTATTGCCCACGATTCTGCAGGTAGATTCAGCGTCAGCTGAAGTCTTGTTCCTCATGCACGCACTGTGTGTCTGAGCTTAGTGGAAGGGGAGCACCGTCCTTTTCTCTTCTTTAAGGATCTAACTCACTGGTGAGGTCTGTTACCTCCAAAGGCCCAGCTCTTATTGTCCACCACACTGAAGATTAAGATCTAACACATGAGTTTAGGGGTCATTGTGTCACATGACTTGGACCCTGGTTCCCCTTGGGGTGGGAAAGAGGCTGGAGAGAGGGAGAGGAAAAGGGAGGGGAGGGTAAAGGCTGGACAGCCTAAGTTAACATGGAAGATCTAATGAATTATTTAAGAGATGATCCTATTAGGGATAAAATAATTAGAAAAGTCACACGTGCACATAAACTCTAATAATGGATTAGCAAGTCAGGAAGGACATGAAAAAAGGATGGTATAGCTATCCACAAGGAATGGAGAGCTTGACTGCAGTGCTGAGAGAGAGAGGCCCACAGAGAAGTCTGGGAAACCAAAGCCGGAGTAGAGGAAGCACTCGAAGCCAGTGGCCATCAACAGTGAGACTGGCAATCTCCCCTGGCTCCACCCCGCACCTGCACTTGACCAGGGATGGGGCTCCAGGTCTACACATGCATCACCTTCCTCCACACCGAAGTGCCTCAAAGCCAACAACAACTGCTTCATAAAGCTGGTACCAAAATCAATCGACCAAACGAATCACAACGACAAAAAGAGTCAGCAACGCAGATACAAGAATACAGTGGTCACCAAAAACAATTTTTTTTTCTGGGTAGTTATTTAAGTTCATCACCTTAAAAAAGGGACCACAAAAAGTGAAATGTGGGAGGGAACTTACCAATTTCATATTTCTTAAAGCTTCCCAATTAAAAAAGATCCTTGGAGGTCACCAACTTATTTTATTATTTTATGTTTTTAAAAACAAAATGTATTGAATGTTTTATTACTAATTTAAAACTGTTAGTTTTTAAAAGAATGTCTTTATTATTTTTTTCACTAGCAAAGATACAGTGGCTATGTGGTATGCCAGGTTCCAATCAAGATAATAAGCTTTTGAAAAGCTTTTTGACATGTTATCCTATTTGGTTGGAAAGATAGAACAAAACGCCAAGTGGCTTCAGAATTCAGAAAGATCTACCCTGGTCCTCTGCGCTGTTTTTGGAGAGAAGGGATAGGGCAGGAGTTTTCTGGACTTTGTCCAGGTCAGATCCAGTTCAAGATTCAAGGAGAGAAAGAACAACACTGTCACTTGAGTTCAGTTTCAATCCATATTAAAATATCAGTTTTCTGCTTTGGGTTCAGCTCCGCTCCCTGCTGAGGCTGAGAATGCCATTTAGTGGAAGAAAAGATGCCAGACAGGTATTTAAAAACAAAAGCCCCAAACCAAAAACCCCACCTCATTCTGTAAAGTGAGCACAGTGACAGCTTCACGGAACTTTAAAGTACTAGGAGACCCCACTCCCCCCAGCCCAGGATTCCTCAGACCTGGGATTGGAGCCTTGGGAATCTCGCTCCACTCCTGTCTGTGGCTCTGCCAGCTGGGAGGCAAACTTCGGGTCAGCAAAGGGAAACCGACACTTCATGAGATGAACTTTACTTTCTTTTCTCTTTCTTTCTTCCCCCCCCCCCTTTTTTTTTTTTTTTTTTTGGTTTTTCCAGACACGGTTTCTCTGTTGTTATTCTGGCTGTCCTGGAATTCACTATGTAGACCAGGCTGGCCTTGAACTCACAGAGATCTGCCTACTGAGTGCTGGGATTAAAAGTGTGCCCCATCACCTCGCAGCATGAGATGAACTTAATCCTCCAACATAAGGCTATGATAAGATGCGGCTTTCTGCTCCTCATTCATTCCTACAGACCCTAGTAAAGAAATCAGCATCCAGAGGAAAAACTGAGTAACGGGAGTGGTTGAGGATGAGATGACAGCAGAAGTGCAGCCATGAGCAGCCTCCCTTTCTCTCCTCCACTCCCATCCCACCTTAGGGTGTCCACCACCTCCTCACCATTGTCTGCTAGAGCACCCGTGTCTGCCCAGCCCTGGCAACCTGCCTTCTTTATGCAGGGAACCAAAACTGCTCAAAGTGACAACCTCTCAAGCAACCCTCGCCTGCGCATACACCCACACTTTAAAAAAGCAACTCAAGACACTAGCTGAAAAAGTGTTTAAGAAAAATAGGGAGAATGTTAAAGAATTGTACTGCATTCTATCAGTAAATCCATGCCCTGCTGGGATTTATATGATGGTGTATAGCTCAGATGGTAGAGTGCTTGCCTGGAATATGCTGAAGCCCCGAGTTTAATCCCCAGAGATGCACAGACTGGATGTGGTAGCATATGATTGCAATCCCAGCACTCAAGAGGTAGAGGCAGAAGAATCAGAAGTTCAAGGTTTTCCTTTCCTACAAATAGAGCTTGACACTGGGCTAGGATACCTTTGACCCTATCTCAAAACACAACAACAAAATTCAAAACAACAGAGAAAACCTCTTTTTGATTAGTTGTACGGAATGTATAAATTATTGAGCAAACTGACATACATATAATAACAATTATTTCCATTTAGCAGCTAGAATATCTCTTAGCAATCATTTGTTACTGAATTTTAAAAAAGAAAGAAAGAAAGAAAAAAGGAGAAGACATGACTGCTTCTAGGTATGGTGAAGGAGAAAGTTTATTGTAGAGGGAGAGCATATCCAGAAGCATCTAGAACAGTCCAGACTGAAGATAGCCCTGAGCTGGGAGCCATTTGAAGAGAGGGGAAAGGGGAGATGGGAGAGAGGAGAGAAAGAGGAGAGAAACCTGTAGACCAAGAGGCCAAGAGACAAAAAAAGACAGGGTAACCAAAATGGCTGGATTATATAGGGCTTGAGAGTTCAGAGTAGGGGGTGGGGTATGCAAGCCAAGAAGACCCTGTAACAGGTAGGGACTGAGGGATGCTGGGAGAACCTGGCAGCCAGGTTCACTTTGATATATTCAATAGGCATCCAGCCATTTGTACAGGGTTTGAGACCTGACAGTTATATCTCTCAATAATCTCTTTTAATCTTATTCATCTTTATCTGTTATATTTCTGAGAATAGTTATGTCTAAATATTTTAGTGTTTTAATGGCTTTCTGATGTTTTCAATCTTTCCTATTAATTTAATATCTTAAATACTTTTATCATTTTACTTCCAAGCACTTTCTATCTGCACAATGATATAATTTGCCAGTAATGAGAACTGATCTCTCCTTTTCAGACTGTATCATACTTTTCTTGCACCTGTTTTATTGGCTGATGACACTAACAGTAGACACAATGGCAGAGACACTGTGGTTTTCCTGACTTTATGGGAATGCTACTGTTACTACATTAAGTTCGAGTGTTTGCTGAGTGTTCCCAGGGTTGCTACTGTCTTTCCTCTGCTTTTAAAAGTAGTGTGAGTTGAATTTAATCAACCCCCTTTTCAGTATCTACTGAGACACTCACATGGTTTTCCTCTGCTAATCTATATGGGTACTGAACTACGTGCATAGATTTCCTAGTGTTGAATTGCTTTTGAAGATCCAAGATGACCCCTACTGGGTCCTAATGCACCATTTGAAATATTTTATCTAGTAATTTTACATCTATGTTCATAAGATTTAAAGCCTTAATTTTGAGAATCCTGGATGCCAGGACAAGGGATTTGGAATTCTTTGATGAGGAAGGGTTGGGAACAATGAAGTTTTGATTGATAGTTTAACACCTGGGCCATCTCATTATGGCCAGTGACAGGAATTTATCTTCAGTAATGATCTGGGTCACTTCTCTCTCTACCTTGCTGAATGTTTTTTGTCTCTGACCTATTCTAGACAGTGTCTTTAATGACTACTGCACGGATATGGTCACAAAATCTTTCCTTTTTCTCTTAATTGGAAATCAATCTATTTTGGGTAACCAGTGTTTCTTTTCATGCTTGCATGCCACTGTGTTTTTGCACCGAGTGCTTTGCTAAGAAGGGGCGTGGAGCGATTCGAATAACTGCACTGGGAAAGAAGATGTGTCCCGAAGGCCTCTTCCAGGGGTACTTTACAGCAATGGGCTAGCAAAACATATGCGCACAAGCAGGGTGACTATCGGCTGAAATCTCCACATACGCTTAGGCAGCCTGCTTTCTTGTTAAACTGCATGTCAGCCTTGTCCCTTGCTATTCCGAAAGCTGTATCACTCTCTGCAGAGAGAAGACCCCCTAAACGTCATCTTATGTGCTGAGGCCCCTAATGAGTTCAAGCTAAAAATAAAAATAAAAAATAAAACAAGTGGGAAACACATTTGTTGACCCTTGAAAATCCCAGAAAATAAACCTCGGATGCCCTTACGAGGTAAAGACGTAGAGACAGGTCCAGGGAACCCTAGCTCTGGCCTGGAGCTTTCAGTTCTCCTCAGTCTATCCTCATTTTCCAAGATAAAAAGATTTAACTGAGTCCATAGCCACTCATCCAGAAAACTACATTTCCCAGTCTCCCTTGTAGCCAGACGCCACGTGATTAAGTTCCTCCCGGAAGATTGTAAACAGAATACTGGTCTTCTCTTTAAAAGCCCTGGCACACACTTCCCAGTACAGTTCCTTCGTCCCCAGAAGTGGAGCTAAGATGGAGAAGAACGACCCCAGGTCCCTCCTGCTGGCCCCTTCCCCTGTCTCCCGTTAAAGAGGCACTAAGCTATTGTAGGGGACAGTATATCTTAGGTGGAAGACCAAGGATGGGAACTGCCTCCGGTGTTTGGGGACGTACCCATGGTGTTAATAGAAGCCAGGCTCGCTTTCCAAAAGGAAGCTCTGTTGCCTATGAGAGAGAAACCAAAGCTCAGCTGTTCTTTCTGATTCTCTGGAGTCCCGGAGAGAGGGGGCAGGAAAAATCAATTGCGGGGGACAGCGAATATTAATTGTATAATAGGTAAGTATACACTGGGCCAGAGCATAAAGAAAGACTGCTAAATTAACTGATATTGCCTAACATATCTTCGGACATAATAACATAAAGGGAGAAATCTAAATTACAGCCACAAGGGGAAAGTCTAATATCAAGCTAACTAGATTATTGCAAAATTAAATAGTTCCAGTGGGGTTCCTGCTTCTCTACAAGGCAGATTAAACAACACATTCTTAATTTTAATTATAGCAAGAAAACCTAAATGTTGGTTCAGGCTTCAAGAGTAGACTCCCTGGTCTAGCATGCTTGCCAGAACCTCCCAGGAGAAATTACATCCAGAGGCACTCACTGAGAAATATAAGTAAAGGACATAAATTTACAAATCAGTGAAAGAAATGGAATTTAAACAAATGAATGAAAGGGGAAGAATATTCTAGAACAGCCATTTTTAGTCCATTGAGAAGCTCTGAAACAAGAAGCAGGATGAGAGAGGCCCTAGGAAGCCTAGGAATTAGAGTTTATGTGGAATCTGCAGACTGCGGTAGAGAAGCAAGAGGGGTGTTCCCAGACAGTGACAAAAGTCAGTGAGCCACGAGGCACAAAGCGTTCCCCCGCGACACCCTCCGCAGGCAAAAACACGAGTGGGCATAGTACTTCAAAAGTATGTTCCTCATCGCCTCCCTCCCCCGACCACATCAGCAGGCTTTCTGATGCATCAGAAGTCTAAGGCTAATAAGGCGCAGTCGCCTCCCCGCAGCTCTGCCGGCTCCTAGTGGCCTCTGAAGCCAGAAAGGTGTTAGGACATCATATACATAGTAGGAAAAAAAATCAACAAACAGTTACTCATAATTAAGCGTAATGGTGCTGCTGCTCATCCCTACTCTGGGGACGCCGAGACTGCGCAATCCATACTTATGGAATTAAGGCCGAGACTTCACTGTTCCAGACCACCCTACCCGCCCCTCCCCCGTTCCAAAAGCTCCCCATCCCCCATCCTCCACTACCTGGTATTTCCTTTCTTTCTATGTTCTAGGGTTGATGCTCAGTGCGTCTACAACCAGGAAAAGTTTGAAAAATGTTTTCACGCTAGCTGTGGTGACATATACACTTGCTCTCAGCTCTTGAGAGGCGGAGGCAGGAGGATCGTGAGTTCAGATCCAGCCTGAGCTACATAGTGAGTTTAAGACCAGCCTAGGGTATTTAATGTAGATCAGGAAAAGTATGGTGGTGGGGGGGAGAAGTAGTGGGCAAAAAGGGAAAGGAAGCAGGGAGGGGAAAAGGAAGGGAGGAGAGGGTAGCTAGGAGAACCAGGAGAGAGACGGTAACGCCACACTAAGAGCTCTTCAGAGTCCCAGAGGAAGGTCAGGAGGCGAAGGAGAGAGGAGTGGGGAAGTAAGAGGGGAGGGGTGACTGGGAGAAGCAGAAGAGACCCAGCCACCAAGCTGCCCTTCACTAGACCAGGCCCCACTTTGTGGCTGAGCCACAGTAGGCTTGCAGGCCACTTTCATTAGGCCTACACGATAGGATTTGTTTTCCTAGCCATTTCTTTAAAATTGACTATTTCACATAAAAATCCAGTAATCTTATTTCCCCCGAGAAACCAGCCCTGCAAGACTGAGCTCATGTTCCACTGTGACAAAAGTCACAGCTTCCTGATTGGACAACGGAACCCCAGAGAAAGACGATTGGCCCTAAGTGAAAGCCTGATGGGGACTTACTGAGGCAGGTGTGAGCCTAGATGGTGGCAAAGAGAGGTGGCTCCATGCTTTGGGTCAGGAGTAGGAGGCTTATAAAGCATTCGGGACAAAAGTAACCTCACCCATGCCGGAATGTTCCTGGATTATCTGAAGCTGGTGTCAAGAATTCTAGACACACTCCTGGTGCTGACGGTGCCAGAGTCTGGTCTGGGAGCTCCGGAGGCAGCTGCTGTAATGGCTCTGTTTATTTCTAGTAGGTTAGGAAAGGTTGTGGAAAGAACAACAGGATACTCATGGGTAATCCTGGTGGCTACTGCCCAAGATGGCCCCAGTCACCCCAAGGTGAATCCCTAGAGCCTTGGTCCTTACCACCTAGTTTTATGTTTGTTTGGTTTCTGTCAGGGTCTGGTACAGGCCAGACTGTCCTTGAACTTGCTTTGTATCCATGAACAACAGTGAATTTCTGGTCCACCTGCTTTAACCACTGCGCTTTAGGAGTACACGTGTGCACCCTACACCCAGCCCAGTGCTGGGGTGAGAACCCAGGTTTAGAGAGTGCTAGGTGATCACTCTGCCATCTGAGTTACACCCCCAGCCTCCTCACTACCCTCTTCTGCCACCTATCCCTGGCCTTGTGGCTTTTAGGGGCTGGACTCCCTAGGATCGGTCTCTCTGCCACGTGTTCACCAAGACATAGCTGTGTATTGCCCTGGCAATTGAGGATTCCTCATTCTGTCCCTGCTCTCTGAGTCCACTCTTATCAATGTGTCTTCAGTGCGCTGAGCTCTCCAGTGTTTGCTTACCTGTGTATTGTACTTCACATGCCCTAAGGGTAGGGGCGCTGCCTGCTTTTCTCTAGACCACTCAGTGCATCTGCCAGACGCTGTACAGAGTCCTAGTTCTGGCTCCTTTCTCAGGGACACTCTAGGTCCTAAACTCTCACTCTCCCCTCCTCCCTTGGCACCTGGTTGAGAGTTGGGCAGAAAGGACAAGCCTGGTCCCTTTATCATCAGAGATGATTCTCCAGTACCCAGCTTCTGTTAACATGCTTCCTTTCCCCAGGGCTCCAAACTATTGCAGCTGGACTGAGAAGGGCCCCTTTTCTCTGGGAGTCAGAGAGTTGGCTAAAGATGTCAAGCTGGGCTGTCTGAGAAGAGGAGCTGTCTGGAGCAGTCATGGCCAGGAAGAATTGAATGCAAGCCACACATGTAAATCTAAGTTGTCCACTGCCGCAGTTCAAAAATGTAAAAAGAAACATTGCCATTGATTTTAATCTGTATTTAAAGGAAAATATTCAAAATGTTAGGTTTCTGCTGGGAGCGGTGCAGGGGAACAGCAGCCAGGATCGCTCAGCCTACTGTTTAGCAAGGCGACAGTAGGTTTTTACCTTGGCCTTCCAGGGGATTGTCTCCTGAATGCCCTTTGCTACTGCTGGGTCTTATTCACGCTTATTGCTACCATGGTCTCCCTATCTCTCTTGTGGTATGAAAGTTCTATGGGGGTCTCTAACCCCTCACTGGGCAGTGTTGCTGGCACACATAACTATGGTGATGGTTTTCCCTCGAGCAATGTCACTTGGGCAAGGCGGTGCCACTCAGCTGAGTTGGTGACTCTGTTGAAACTCCAGAAAGAATAACTAAGAAACATGTATAGCTAAAAACAGTATGTGTTTTTCACATGTAGTTACAGGGTTAAATTAGGATGTTTTGCCAGCTGCTTTAGAATCAGTAACTTAAGAAGAAAACAAATTTTTGCTAGGCACTTGTTTGGTCAGGGTTAGGAAAGGTAGAACAAAGAAAGCTTAATTGCCCACAGGTTTCACCTATGAAAAACAGACCCATGATCAAATAATAACAAATGAATTTCAGTGCCAATTGTTAGGCTTGAACGTCCTCCACCACAAATAAAATTGATTCTTTCCTGGTTTCTATAATCAAAAGTTCACTGAGGAGTTTGGGCTATGCCTTGGGGATATAGAGCTGTGCAGCAGATTCTCCTTTTACCTAAGAAAAGCAAAGAGACCCCTGACTTAAAGTTTTTTAGTTATAATAAACTTGTTTCACTGTGTTAACTAAATAAAAAGTGTGTACCTTAGGATACGATGACGTATACACGTTCCCTAGCAGCTGTCAGCTATGATAGAAGCTGGCTGTGAAGTTAGTCGGCTTGCTAAAACTCTGTTAATTTATCACGGAAAAACTATTGCTTCTAGGACACAGATATGCTGTGAAAAAAGTATATGGAAAACTCAATGTTCAGGTGTGGGCTTTAAGATAACTTGTTTTCAAAAAATATGGAACTTGTAGTCACTGAAATATAAAACTTGTAGTCATTATGTAACGCTTAAGTTTATGATTGCGATGTGATTGTAATGTGATCTTTCCCCATGAGGGGCTTTGTCAAAAAAAATAATAAAATAAAATAAATAAATAAACACACACACACACACACACACACACACACACATAGGAAAACAGACAGACAGAATAGTGAGAGCAGGAAAAGGAACAGTAGAGGACACAAAGAGGAGGAATAGAAGTAGGAGGAGAAGCAGGAAGGAACAGTAGGAATAAAGAGGGAAGTTTGTCCCATCCATAAGAGGTGTGGCTTTATTCCTATTATCTCCTCCACTCTGTCCCCCCTCACGGGTCACCGAGCTCCTGCCGGGGGAAGGACCCCAACAGGTTTCAGTGTGAAATCCATTTAAGAGTTATTAGTTAATTTGTCGTTGCTTTGTGTCTGTCTGTAACCTTCGAACTGCGTTTCATGTTTAGAGAATAAGCCACCTCTCAAATATTCCACGATGTGTCGCTTTTGGCTTCCTGTCGGTCAGGGAGACTAGATCCAGGAAACGTTTGTGTTTGGGGAGGGTTACTTTAAAATGTCACCTGCTCACTCTCATCTTGGTGACCTCAGGGTCTAATGCTTGAGGAGTGGAAGAGATGAGATGCAGGGGTGAGGCGGGTGTGGGGTACAGCAGGAAGTGTCAGCACCTCCCTCTCACCAACTGCCCCGATGATCTTTGGTGCTTCTCTCGGAGTTCCAAGGTGCCAGGCCCACTGCTTGGCTTGTTTAGAGCCACGAAGGCCAGCTATGAACCAGATGTGATCTCGGCTCTTGGGAGATTGAGACTGGCAGGCACTTTCAAACTTGAGGCTAGCCTGGGCTACAACAAGATACCATTTCTCAAAAAAGCAGGGGTGTGGCTGGAAAGAGACTTAGTTGGTAATGTACTTACCACTCAAGCAATCATAAGGACCCTAGTTTAGTCTCAGAATCTGCTCAAGAATTCAGGTATGGTGGCTTATGCTTATATATATAATCCTAGTACTGGGGAGACAAGATGGGTAGACTCTCGGATACAACTGAGAGACCGTCTTAAAAACGGAGTGGACAGTATGGTAGAAGGCACCTGAGATTGACTTCTAGACCACACACACACACACACACGCACACACACACATGTCTCTTCCAGGGAGAGGGGAGACCAAGAAGCCTATAAGGGTCATTGGGAACTGTTAGCCACAACAGCTGGAACTTAGTGAGGATCAGGCTCAGAAGGCTGGATGTGCAAGACACCCATCTCTCAGGCCCAATTCCCACAACCTCGCTGGCTCCGGAGAACCTGAATGTGTGTAGCATTCCTGTCAATCATCTTGATACAGGACAGCTTGGAAGGTAATTGCCCTGGTAGGAAGCTGGCCTCATTTCAGAAACTGCCATCAAAGCTCTGTGGGGCTCCGCACCAAGCCTTGAGGAGCTTCTCCCCACTTTATTGGAGAGGAAGCACTGAGAAGCCAGCAGCTCCCTATAAACAATGAGTCAGGGGGGAAGCCAGCCCTGGACACTTCGTTAGCATGGCACTGGAATGATAACCCTGAGAACCCTTTCTCATGGGCCAGTGTCACACCCCACCTCGAGGGACAGCTCTGCTGCTGAGGCTTGTAGCTGCCCTCTGACGGGAGACCTTCCAGGACCTTCTGTCCCTCCTTACTCTGCACAGGTGGATGAATGAGACCTCATCTTTTCTTCATGAGTCATTCAGTTGTGGCTAATAAGTCTTCTTTAAGATTTATTTTATTTTTAATTAATACATACTCACTCTTAAATGATGCTTTCAAGATCTCTTTTTGCCTCTTTCCCAGATGCCATTTCTGTTATCTGATCCTTGCTCACTCCACTCTCCCTGCCAAGTGCTCAGGCTTTCTTCTGACTGGGGTCTGAAAAGTCAGACCGCTGTGTCGTGGCATAGCTGTGTGTAACTGAGGCAGCCCCAGGTTCCTCCACCGGCCTCTCTTCCGTGTTTGGTCCTTGTCACAACGACTTCAGCATCTCGGATATCTTTTGTTCCTGAGTGTTTGGTTACCTACAGATAACTGAGGCGTTCACTTGCTTGTAAACGTGACTTTTCTAATCATATCAAGCTCCTCTGTCTTTTACGTGATGCCATCTTTTAGGATAGTGGAGAGAATAACTCCAGCTTAGGCTCTGAGCTCAGGGCACTTCTGGGACGACACACAAAGCTGGTATTATTTGCTCGTCAAATGCTCTCATTTTTCGCTAACCCCTGGGCACGTTCACAAATACTTTTAAAGAATGCATTCATCGCTTACTGTCTACACAGGAGAAATGGAAACCAAGCCTGCTTCCCCTCTCGCCTGCCTTTTAAAAGCATCTATCCAGTTTGTTGCTCAAAACGTGGAGAGGGAAAAAGAAAAGTCACTTGACCACAGGAGCCATTGTTTCGGGCTCAAATGTGATGATGAAGCTTTAATGGAATCAGAAATCCTTCTATTTCCTCATCCCTCAGACCGTTTTTTCCTTCCTTGTCTTTGTAAAACCCTGAGGACGGTGCAGGCTTAATAAATGCAAGGCTCAGTCTGATGGAGGAGCAGTGAGCACCTCCAGCTCTCCAGTCACACCAGGGCAGGGCCAAGGGCTCCAGCAAGAGAGCTGATGGCTAAATTGGAAGATGAGTAACACGAAATCACCAAAGCTGGCCTTCACGGCAATGGGCTAAAACCATGACAGGCAAAGCACAGGGCCAGGTCACAAACTGGGATAGGAGCTGGGAGAGAGACAGAACAAGGCACTTGGTGTTCTTGAGCAGTCATCTTACAAACTTCCTCTCCAGAGACACAAACTCCTCCATTCTGGGCGAATACTTGAAACTTGGGAGCGATGTTTACACAATAGAAAAGCAGTGGGTAAACCAGACCTTTCCAGGAAGTCTGTGGGGGTAGAGCTCTGTTGCTCTGTGACTCAGCACCTGGCGTCCCCAAGCCTCTGCCTCACCTGTCACACAATGGGGGCGGGGTTGTTTGTTTTGTAAAATTCCCTGAAATATTTTGAGTTCTTCAAAAGGGCAAACTAGTATAATTAGCCCTCACCTATTAGATGCAGGCTCGCTATAAATAGGGTATGGAGCAGGGTCACGATGTCATATCCATTTACCACGGTAAACAAGACAGGGAAGGTGTGATGGTTCATCTCTGCTGTCACATAGATACCTGCTTAAGCTGAGACTTACACTGTGTGTGTGTGGGGGGGGGCTGTCTAGAATACATTTTTAAAATTTAATTTTGTTTGTTTGTTTGTCTTAATAAGGTCTTGCTATGTAGCTCTAGATGGCTTCAAACTCATGGCAAGCCTCTCATCTCAGACTCCCAAGTGCTGGGAGTTCACAGACATGTGCCAGCATGATCAGTTTTTTGTTTACTTTAAGGTAGATTGAGATGGGGCAAGAATGTGCCTGCACATGCGCACACACTAGAGACCAGACCCTTTTGCTAGGAAGTGTATTTTGGTACAGTCCTCCAGATCTTTGGCAGAGAGAGACAGAGAGAGAGAGACAGAGAGAGAGAGACACAGAGAGAGAGAGAGAGAGAGAGAGCATGAACACTCACACATAATGCACAGTCAGTTGGTCCTTTAGAAGGTTAAGCCTTAGTTTTCTCAAAATCTCCTCCATGTTGGTTTGTTTTGAACCCCTGTGTGTTATCTCCCCTCACTCCCCCATGACCAAATACCCTACAAAGGCAACTTAAGAGAGGGAGGGCTTCTTCTGGAGCTCAGTTTGTGGATACAGTCAGTCCACCGTGGTGGCAGGAGTATGAGGTGGCATGGCACCACAGTCAGGAAGCTGGGAGGGCTGGATGCGGCTACTCAACTGGCTTGTTCCTGTTTCCTTTGTTATTCAATCTGGAGCTCGGTTGTGTCACCCATATTTGGTTAAACCTCTCTGGAAACACCCTCAGGGACAGACCCAAAGCTGTGTCTCCTAGGGGATTCTCTGTCAAGTTGACAGCAGAGATGAACCATCACACCTTACCTGTCTTAGAAGTGGTCCCGAGTCCTTTAGAAATGGGAGTCTCTGTTGGACCCAAGAACAGACAATAGATTGAATAATCAATCATAAACAACACTGGCAAGGGCTAGGTGTGTAGCTCAGTGTTAATGTGCTTGCCTAACATTTGTGCAGAAAAGAAAGGAACTAAAGCCAGCTTGTAACCAGAACCTAAATTAATATTGGCTAATGTTGCTACATCTCAACTTGTTCTCAAATTTGGCTGCTTTTGCTCTTCCGTGGCCGATTCGAGCAGCACAACAGAGACCCAATGTCCCTTTGAGCTTTGAATGCCCTGGGATGACTTTGCAATCTGATAACTACAAAAAGAAGGAGAAAACAGCCACACAAATGAACAAAACTTCAAAATTCCTCAGAG